>OY998171.1:75527974-76127974 GCA_963921995.1 Oxystoma pomonae
GTAGGAGTAGGAGTAGGAGTAGGAGTAGGAGTAGGAGTAGGAGTAGGAGTAGGAGTAGGAGTAGGAGTAGGAGTAGGAGTAGGAGTAGGAGTAGGAGTAGGAGTAGGAGTAGGAGTAGGAGTAGGAGTAGGAGTAGGAGTAGGAGTAGGAGTAGGAGTAGGAGTAGGAGTAGGAGTAGGAGTAGGAGTAGGAGTAGGAGTAGGAGTAGGAGTAGGAGTAGGAGTAGGAGTAGGAGTAGGAGTAGGAGTAGGAGTAGGAGTAGGAGTAGGAGTAGGAGTAGGAGTAGGAGTAGGAGTAGGAGTAGGAGTAGGAGTAGGAGTAGGAGTAGGAGTAGGAGTAGGAGTAGGAGTAGGAGTAGGAGTAGGAGTAGGAGTAGGAGTAGGAGTAGGAGTAGGAGTAGGAGTAGGAGTAGGAGTAGGAGTAGGAGTAGGAGTAGGAGTAGGAGTAGGAGTAGTAGTAGTAGTAGTAGTAGTAGTAGTAGTAGTAGTAGTAGTAGTAGTAGTAGTAGTAGTAGTAGTAGTAGTAGTAGTAGTAGTAGTAGTAGTAGTAGTAGTAGTAGTAGTAGTAGTAGTAGTAGTAGTAGTAGTAGTAGTAGTAGTAGTAGTAGTAGTAGTAGTAGTAGTAGTAGTAGTAGTAGTAGTAGTAGTAGTAGTAGTAGTAGTAGTAGTAGTAGTAGTAGTAGTAGTAGTAGTAGTAGTAGTAGTAGTAGTAGTAGTAGTAGTAGTAGTAGTAGTAGTAGTAGTAGTAGTAGTAGTAGTAGTAGTAGTAGTAGTAGTAGTAGTAGTAGTAGTAGTAGTAGTAGTAGTAGTAGTAGTAGTAGTAGTAGTAGTAGTAGTAGTAGTAGTAGTAGTAGTAGTAGTAGTAGTAGTAGTAGTAGTAGTAGTAGTAGTAGTAGTAGTAGTAGTAGTAGTAGTAGTAGTAGTAGTAGTAGTAGTAGTAGTAGTAGTAGTAGTAGTAGTAGTAGTAGTAGTAGTAGTAGTAGTAGTAGTAGTAGTAGTAGTAGTAGTAGTAGTAGTAGTAGTAGTAGTAGTAGTAGTAGTAGTAGTAGTAGTGTAGTAGTAGTAGTAGTAGTAGTAGTAGTAGTAGTAGTAGTAGTAGTAGTAGTAGTAGTAGTAGTAGTAGTAGTAGTAGTAGTAGTAGTAGTAGTAGTAGTAGTAGTAGTAGTAGTAGTAGTAGTAGTAGTAGTAGTAGTAGTAGTAGTAGTAGTAGTAGTAGTAGTAGTAGTAGTAGTAGTAGTAGTAGTAGTAGTAGTAGTAGTAGTAGTAGTAGTAGTAGTAGTAGTAGTAGTAGTAGTAGTAGTAGTAGTAGTAGTAGTAGTAGTAGTAGTAGGAGTAGGAGTAGGAGTAGGAGTAGGAGTAGGAGTGGGAGTGGGAGTGGGAGTGGGAGTGGGAGTGGGAGTGGGAGTGGGAGTAGGAGTAGGAGTAGGAGTAGGAGTAGGAGTAGGAGTAGGAGTAGTAGTAGTAGTAGTAGTATAGTAGTAGTAGTAGTATAGTAGTAGTATAATAGTAGTAGTAGCAGTAGTAGTAGTAGTAGCAGTAGCAGTAGCAGTAGCAGTAGCAGTAGCAGTAGCAGTAGCAGTAGGAGTAGGAGTAGGAGTAGGAGTAGGAGTAGGAGTAGGAGTAGGAGTAGGAGTAGTAGGAGTAGCAGTAGGAGTAGGAGTAGGAGTAGGAGTAGGAGTAGGAGTAGGAGTAGGAGTAGGAGTAGGAGTAGGAGTAGGAGTAGGAGTAGGAGTAGGAGTAGGAGTAGGAGTAGGAGTAGGAGTAGGAGTAGGAGTAGGAGTAGGAGTAGGAGTAGGAGTAGGAGTAGGAGTAGGAGTAGGAGTAGGAGTAGGAGTAGGAGTAGGAGTGGGAGTGGGAGTGGGAGTGGGAGTGGGAGTGGTAGTGGTAGTGGTAGTGGTAGTGGTAGTGGTAGTGGTAGTGGTAGTGGTAGTGGTAGTGGTAGTGGTAGTGGTAGTGGTAGTGGTAGTGGTAGTGGTAGTGGTAGTGGTAGTGGTAGTGGTAGTGGTAGTGGTAGTGGTAGTGGTAGTGGTAGTGGTAGTGGTAGTGGTAGTGGTAGTGGTAGTGGTAGTGGTAGTGGTAGTGGGAGTGGGAGTGGGAGTGGGAGTGGGAGTGGGAGTGGGAGTGGGAGTGGGAGTGGGAGTGGGAGTAGGGAGTAGGAGTAGGAGTAGGAGTAGGAGTAGGAGTAGGAGTAGGAGTAGGAGTAGCAGTAGCAGTAGCAGTAGCAGTAGCAGTAGCAGTAGCAGTAGCAGTAGCAGTAGCAGTAGCAGTAGCAGTAGCAGTAGCAGTAGCAGTAGCAGTAGCAGTAGCAGTAGCAGTAGCAGTAGCAGTAGCAGTAGCAGTAGCAGTAGCAGTAGCAGTAGCAGTAGCAGTAGCAGTAGCAGTAGCAGTAGCAGTAGCAGTGGGAGTGGGAGTGGGAGTGGGAGTGGGAGTGGGAGTGGGAGTGGGAGTGGGAGTGGGAGTGGGAGTGGGAGTGGGAGTGGGAGTGGGAGTGGGAGTGGGAGTGGGAGTGGGAGTGGGAGTGGGAGTGGGAGTGGGAGTGGGAGTGGGAGTGGGAGTAGGAGTAGGAGTAGCAGTAGCAGTAGCAGTAGCAGTAGCAGTAGCAGTAGCAGTAGCAGTAGCAGTAGCAGTAGCAGTAGCAGTAGCAGTAGCAGTAGCAGTAGCAGTAGCAGTAGCAGTAGCAGTAGCAGTAGCAGTAGCAGTAGCAGTAGCAGTAGCAGTAGCAGTAGCAGTAGCAGTAGCAGTAGCAGTAGCAGTAGCAGTAGCAGTAGCAGTAGCAGTAGCAGTAGCAGTAGCAGTAGCAGTAGCAGTAGCAGTAGCAGTAGCAGTAGCAGTAGCAGTAGCAGTAGCAGTAGCAGTAGCAGTAGCAGTAGCAGTAGCAGTAGCAGTAGCAGTAGCAGTAGCAGTAGCAGTAGCAGTAGGAGTAGGAGTAGGAGTAGGAGTAGGAGTAGTAGTAGTAGTAGTAGTAGTAGTAGTAGTAGTAGTAGTAGTAGTAGTAGTAGTAGTAGTAGTAGTAGTAGTAGTAGTAGTAGTAGTAGTAGTAGTAGTAGTAGTAGTAGTAGTAGTAGTAGTAGTAGTAGTAGTAGTAGTAGTAGTAGTAGTAGTAGTAGTAGTAGTAGTAGTAGTAGTAGTAGTAGTAGTAGTAGTAGTAGTAGTAGTAGTAGTAGTAGTAGTAGTAGTAGTAGTAGTAGTAGTAGTAGTAGTAGTAGTAGTAGTAGTAGTAGTAGTAGTAGTAGTAGTAGTAGTAGTAGTAGTAGTAGTAGTAGTAGTAGTAGTAGTAGTAGTAGTAGTAGTAGTAGTAGTAGTAGTAGTAGTAGTAGTAGTAGTAGTAGTAGTAGTAGTAGTAGTAGTAGTAGTAGTAGTAGTAGTAGTAGTAGTAGTAGGAGTAGGAGTAGGAGTAGGAGTAGGAGTAGGAGTAGGAGTAGGAGTAGGAGTAGGAGTAGGAGTAGGAGTAGGAGTAGGAGTAGTAGTAGTAGTAGTAGTAGTAGTAGTAGTAGTAGTAGTAGTAGTAGTAGTAGTAGTAGTAGTAGTAGTAGTAGTAGTAGTAGTAGTAGTAGTAGTAGTAGTAGTAGTAGTAGTAGTAGTAGTAGTAGTAGTAGTAGTAGTAGTAGTAGTAGTAGTAGTAGTAGTAGTAGTAGTAGTAGTAGTAGTAGTAGTAGTAGTAGTAGTAGTAGTAGTAGTAGTAGTAGTAGTAGTAGTAGTAGTAGTAGTAGTAGTAGTAGTAGTAGTAGTAGTAGTAGTAGTAGTAGTAGTAGTAGTAGTAGTAGTAGTAGTAGTAGTAGTAGTAGTAGTAGTAGTAGTAGTAGTAGTAGTAGTAGTAGTAGTAGTAGTAGTAGTAGTAGTAGTAGTAGTAGTAGTAGTAGTAGTAGTAGTAGTAGTAGTAGTAGTAGTAGTAGTAGTAGTAGTAGTAGTAGTAGTAGTAGTAGTAGTAGTAGTAGTAGTAGTAGTAGTAGTAGTAGTAGTAGTAGTAGTAGTAGTAGTAGTAGTAGTAGTAGTAGTAGTAGTAGTAGTAGTAGTAGTAGTAGTAGTAGTAGTAGTAGTAGTAGTAGTAGTAGTAGTAGTAGTAGTAGTAGTAGTAGTAGTAGTAGTAGTAGTAGTAGTAGTAGTAGTAGTAGTAGTAGTAGTAGTAGTAGTAGTAGTAGTAGTAGTAGTAGTAGTAGTAGTAGTAGTAGTAGTAGTAGTAGTAGTAGTAGTAGTAGTAGTAGTAGTAGTAGTAGTAGTAGTAGTAGTAGTAGTAGTAGTAGTAGTAGTAGTAGTAGTAGTAGTAGGAGTAGGAGTAGGAGTAGGAGTAGGAGTAGGAGTAGGAGTGGGAGTGGGAGTGGGAGTGGGAGTGGGAGTGGGAGTGGGAGTAGGAGTAGGAGTAGGAGTAGGAGTAGGAGTAGGAGTAGGAGTAGGAGTAGGAGTAGTAGTAGTAGTAGTAGTATAGTAGTAGTAGTAGTATAGTAGTAGTATAATAGTAGTAGTAGCAGTAGTAGTAGTAGTAGCAGTAGCAGTAGCAGTAGCAGTAGCAGTAGTAGTAGTAGTAGTAGTATAGGGGCATATGCATCGCATTCTGCTATTAAGTGCTGTGCCGATTCCTCTTCGAACCCATTTCATTAACAATTGAAAAAATTAAAATTTGTTGCCTAGTGTTAATAGTCTCTGAAAAGTAAAACAAAACAGAACGAAAGAGAGATTACTATAAAGTAAATTTTTTTGCATTATACCACTAATATGGTCTAATGTCAGTGGGTTTTCTATGTTTTTAATTCTTTTTTTTGGGGTTTAAAGGTATAAAAAACTTAGTGTGTCGGAAAAATTTTTTGACCTTAATAATGACAGTTCCATTTGGTTTCTTTGCTTAAATATCAGCCACCACATTGAAATTGGTCTGGAGAGTTTGGAATAACCAGTAGTGCTGTTTTTAACGAAATGTGAATACCAAATCATAAAAAGTAGGTGTTTCAATTTGTCTAAAACAAATGCTTACCCTCCAGGCAGAACAATGGCATCAAATGGTCCTTTACTTGCTGCATCTGTGACTCCAATATCAGGTTTGATATTGACATCTCTGCTACATTTGACAATGTTACTGTCAGGAAGGCCAGCTACCGTAACGTCAACCTTTCAAGAACAAATGGGAGATTTAGATAATTATCATTGGTAATGGTATCTGCAACCTTTCTTTCAAGGGCCCCGTTTAATACCTACCCCTCCTCTCCTTAGCACGTCCACACTGATAACGAATTCCATTTCTTCTGCACCTGGTCCCAAAAAAACCAGCACTTTTTTGGTCATGTTACAGTTGAAAGCTGTACTAAAGGTGCTGGAAAAAAAATAAATTTTGCATAACCAACAAAGACTGACAATTTTTTTTTATCTTGTCATAGTTTAATAGCTAAATTTAATTTCTATATAAAAAATATGGAACAACTACTTGCTGTCAGATGTCATATTGAAATTGGTCTAAAGTATTTAGAATGAACAGTATATCTTACTAAACACTTACACCAAAACCTATAAATTAATTTAAAGTTATATTATGTCTATAAAAAAAGATGCTACAAGTTAAAAAATGTGAAGAACTTTTATGTTACAAAAAGACATCTTGTTTTTAACAAATTTGTTTTTTTTACACGTTTTTTCTACCAGACATCTTAGAAAGTGCTTAAGCACAATATTGTGAATGGTCTCTATGGGTTATTCACTTTTTAAATAACAATCTACCACACATAACCTCACTTGTCCAGTCAAAATATTTGCCTAGTGCATAGAAAAAATAATTATGCTTTAGTAATAAATGACTAAAAGTTAATTATCAAAATGCAACATATGGGCATTAGTCTGTTAAAACTGGGTTATTAATCATTTTCTTCTCCAGCGAAAGTCCAAAAATCTAATTGAAACAAAAACGTAGTTTAAACTCTTTCAGCCCTTTAAAAAGGACATAGTAAAATTGTAACAAAAATTTCTTAATACCACCGGTATAAAAATAATGTTGCAGGCAAACACAGAAACATATAACTATGAGATACTATAATGGCATCGCAAAATTGGTAATAATAGTTGGGTTGGCCATGGGCAAGGCCAAAGGCAAAAAATCTAGTGCATATGCCTGACCAACACTGTTCTCAACTAAAAAGTAAGTTAACTCATTTTCGTTTTAGTATCCTTTGGCCTATGATTGGTGCCATATTGACACCAAACTGACAGAAAATCCATGTTTTACTTGTCAATTTGGCTATAAAAATGGCAGCCACAGTAGGCTAAAGGGCACTGAAAAGGTAGGAGCTAACTGGTTTTTTAGTTAAGATTTTTTGGCTTTGCGTTTGGGAGCTATTATTGCTGGCTTTTTTTTCGAAAAATGCAATAGTTATATGCTCAGAAACAATTATTAACCAGATTTTTTAGTATGTTAGTCAAACATGCTAAGACTTGTAGTTGTCAACCAGGAGTTATCTTTGCTCTCAACATATTAAGAAAATGTCCTGGATTTTTACTTAACCTTCTATATTATTATAGTTACAAGTGATGCCTGCCAGTCACAAAAATTTACAAGGCAAGTGCAAAATATTTCTTGCAAGAGATTACATCATGAACAGGCCTCACCGATTTACTGAAGGGTTAATTATCGTGGTTAAACTAATTAATAAAGCTTTTTATTACCTGAAATTACCTAATTTGCTGTTTTCGAGCCTTTGCAAAACAACTAGAGCACCTCTTATCAACATAACCAGCTGACATCACAGATTTATAAAAAAAAAGAACACTCGTTCATGGAAAATTAACTTCTAGTTCTGATAAAGCCCGCCGCGGCGCTTTCAACTGGCTTGAAGTTGGCCCCAACATTAGACAATTTTTCATGAGGTTATCATATAGCGTATTCCATTGTAAAATCCAGTTCCGCACTCGCCTGTTTCCAGTTTCGCACTGGACCGGTGCTCTAAAAAATGGGGGAGGGAAGCCGTTTCAATTGAACACGCCTGCAACAGCAAAACTGGCAAACCGTCCTCACATTTTTGGATTGAAATTTTGGTTTTGTTTTCTATTGCAATTATTTATAAAATCGCGAGTCACAACCCTTTAACTAGATTTACACGTCCGTTTTCAACTTCATAACCATTTAAGTACCTATAAGCATTAACCTCTCCACATAGGCCGATCAGCTCTTATCGTTTTAGTGTCCTTTTATCCACCTTCGCCGCCATTTTGACAGAAAACTAATGGATTATCTGTCACTTTTGAGTGAAAATGGCGGCGAAGGTGGATAAAAGGACACTAAATCGGTATGAGTTGATCGGCCTATCTGGAGAGGGTACTGCTATAAGCCATATTTCGATGCCTTTATTTTTGGGGTTTCTGTGCGATAATATATGGCAATAAATTATTCTTCGTCGTCTTCATCGCTGCTACTACTCAGCCGCAAAGAAAATTTACAAAAATCTGTTACACTTGCCATTTTCGCTGTTCGCAATTGGAATTTTTAATGGCGGAAAACAGTTTTGGGTGCGGTACGAGCCCTCAGAGCCGGTTCCGAAAAAGCGGCAGAACAGGAAAAATGAAAAACTGCCGGTCAATGGAACACAAAGTTAGGTACTATTATTTAGCAAGTTTTTGTGAGCCTACTATAGTTATATACTATCGTTCTCTTCTTCTAATTGCATCGGTCTGAGAGAGATCAAGCTTCAGCCGATCACACAAATGCTGCACTGCGTGCACTGCGGTGGCGTAGAGGTTTTAACCAATTAGCGCTCGATATTAAGATGCCATGTTGAAAATTATCGAGCACCGATTGGTTGAATTCCTATCCCACCGCAGTGCACGCAGTGCAGCGTTTGTGTGTGATGGACCTTACCAGAAAATGCTCCTTCTGCACCCATCTCCCCATAAAACATAACTCCTCCTTGCTTTAGTTATCTTTGACAGATATACGAGGTCGAATAGTGTACAGTCGGGTCTGACAGGCTATTTTCCTGGTATATTGTAGTATGCAATTAGAAAAAAGAGAACAATAGTAACTATACTAAACTCCAAAAATTCTCAAATAATTGTTTTGTTATCCTAAGGGCCGTATTCATAGTCCTGTCTTCAAAAAACAAAAACCTTTTGTTAATGTGTCCTTACGCCAATACAGCATTCACAATCGCGCAAATTGGCCTTCAGAGCCTTTACGGCCAAAGAATACCAAAACAAAAACCGCCTCAAAGATACAACCAGTTCAAATAAAACTATATTAAATTTTAAATGCTCGTTTTAAAGTTTAATAAGTAAAAGCAAAATCTAAATTATTATTCTGCATCAAAGTTGCCAGTTCAAACAAAGTAAATATGGTAATCTGTGAGTCCTTGGAAAATGATCATGGTGGTGGTGGACCTCTGAGGTGTTTAGGAAAACAGGCGAATAGCTTGTCAACATCCTCACATTCCTTTACGATTTTGACTTGCGCAGCGCATTCATAAACAGTTTTAATTTCCTCTTCCGTATATTGGCGGTACTCGTTAGTCTAAAACATTCATTAAATTTTCGTTTTTTTTAATAAATTATTCAATTATACCTATATGTACTAAAAACAAATTTTAGGTATTTTTAGGCCATCAAGAGCAAAAGACCCGAGTCCTTTTCAATAATTACGTTATTGATTAGTGACGTCACAACTGTGAAATCTCGAATTATTAAGGCTCAAAAACCATTTACAATCTGGTAAACTCTATATTTTTTCCCAACAATTTAGTGAAATCCACATAAAATTGAAAAGGTTTCGTTTTTTTAATTATTTATAGAATCAGTTTAAATATATATCTCTCTCTTTTTTTTATTGGCTCTATCTCTTTATGAGATAATCTGCCAGCTGAAGTGGTAGAACCCAGGATTGTCTGACTCGAAGTTACCTGAGTCCTGAAATATATATATCTAAAGCCCCCTACCCCGCTCGCCAGATCGGTACAAAATTACGTCACAATTGTGGGGTGTCGTCAAAACAGTCCAGGGTCGTGGCCCGTATGTTAATGTTAGCCCTGGCTGGATCTCTCTCAGACGAAACGGACCTAACTTCTTCGTCTTTTCTAAAAACCATATATTGAGGTGCGTTTTTTCGAGCTTAACATAGTTACTATACTATAGGATAATCACGCTCTTTTTGGACAAGGACACAACCATAAACAGTTCAATATTCTAAGATGGACAAAACCAACCCCCTCAAAGTAGGTAGGTCTGTTACATATAAATTAACGTAATTTAAATAAAAAAAATTCTTACATTTTCGTGATCTGCGTTGCATCAGTAACATTTTTTTAACTAGTTTATAAACAAAATTGACGACAAATGATAAAAAACATTATTTTTATCGCGGTCATCGCGGTCATACATGCCGTATGTCATGTGCCACAGTTAGTTCCGCCTGTTCCCCGCAACTGCACCTACCTCTTTTTTCGAGATCTATAACACCGGTTTCCAACCAGTTATTCAACTATGGTTTAAAGATCGCGAATATTCGATCCCTTCCGTGCGGCCGCTTTTCTATAAAGATCATATCCCCCCAATGTTATACAACACCGTTCTCAATTAAAAAGCCTGTTAACCCCTACCGCCTTAGTGCCCTTTAGCCTATTGTGGCTGCCATTTTTATAACCAAATTGACAAGTAAAACATGGATTTTCTGTCAGTTTGGTGTCGATATGGCACCGATCATAGGCCAAAGGATACTAAAACGAAAATGAGTTAACTGGCTTTTTAGTTGAGAACGGTGTTGTGTCGTACCGCTCATGTTACTACCTCTTTTACGAGAGACTAAAACCCACTTTGAGTTCCACGTTTTTATTGGTCGACTCAAGGTTACATGAATGTGAGGTTATAGATATATTTTGATTTTATTAACTTTCTCCACCCAATAAATTTAAAAAAAAAAACAAATAACCAACCCAACCAAAACCAATCAAAAGCAAGCCTACACAAAGAACCAACCCGGCCCAATCCAGAGCCTAACCGTTTTTGCAATCCAAATAAAGAATAAAGCCTGCTGGGGTGCGTTTGAAAATAAAAGGTGATGCTGAGAAATATTTAAACACAAAAGCCCTAATCTCACAAACATGTAACCTTGAATCGGCCAATGAAATGGTGGAACGCAAAGTGGGTTTTAGTCACTTTTTGTCTTTTGTATATGGCAAGTAACTAAAGCCTTACCAAAATTTTAGAAGGATGCATGCAGTTTACCCTTTTGGGGCTAGTTGCACTTAAGCTCAAACGCGTCTCAGGAAAAATATCCGCTTGCACACTCCTTGACCCCGCATTTCTAACTATCTTCTTGAGAATTGTGTTGTCCCTGACAGATATGCAGAAGAGAAAACAATAGTAATTATGTTAAGCTCGCAAAAACGGACCTTTTTTTTCAAAACTTTAATCTTTATGCCTGTGCATCTATTCTTGAATCAAGAGAAAATCTGCTCCAAATTCTCTCGCTACTATGCATCTGATTGGTCCAAATCTTCGGTTTAAATCGGTTCCTCTCACGTTTTCCCGATATTGATCGAATGTAGTTCTATTGGTTTTGACTAAGAGAATTACATGCATAGTAGCGAGAGAATTTGACTCCCTGGGAGCAAATTTTCTCTCGATTCAAGAATAGAGGCACTGATCCACAATTTCACGTCTTGGAGCTCACTTCTATTTTCCTGTTCGTCGTTTAGAGAAAGATTTCGTATTCCATGGCAGAAGGAGGACTTAAAGCCCTGTTCTTACTATGCATCAAACACATGCAACTTTTTACATGCATCTTTTTCTTGAAGCATGGAGCTGTGGGGGGTGTTCACACTATGCATCTTTTTTTTAGAGGAAATGCCATTTTTAGCCAACATAACAAAATCACTAATTAAAAAAATCAAAAAAGCCCTAGATTTTTAACTGCTTTGTTTACTTTTTTGTCCTATACCCTTTTTTAGCGCATTCGCTTAAAGTTTAAGTATGCAACCAGCAATATTTTCACGACTGAATATTTGGTGTTCTTGAAGAATTCTAGAAATAAAGAATTATTCCAGAAATAAAGAATTCTTCGAAAAAAGGAAAAGTCGAAAATTCTGGATTGTTCTAGGATAAGAAATATTAAATAAATAGGATTGACAGGCTTGGAGTGGGAATTAGAGCTTGCAGATTGTGAGCATTGGCAAACAAGAATTTTAGAAAGTTTTAAGGTGATTAAAAAATATTGAAAATAAAACTCATAACCTAAAATTCACAGCTGACCAGCAACTTGACAACATAAAAAAAAAACGGTTGGTAATCAAAAGATAACTAGAAATTCCCCAGCATGCATGCAACTTTCTGATAAAAAATAGAGCATGTTCTATTTTAGCGTATCTTGCAGCATGCGTCTTTTTTCGACGAATTTCATAGTGTGAACACACAAGATGCATGCATCTTTCTAAGAAGCATGAAAAAGTTGATCACTGATCCACAATTTTACGTCTTGGAGCTCACTTCTATTTTCCTGTTCGTCGTTTAGAGAAAGATTTCGTATTCCATGGCAGAAGGAGGACTTAAAGCCCTGTTCTCACTATGTATCAAACACATGCAACTTTTTACATGCATCTTTTTCTTGAAGCATGGAGCTGTGGGGGGTGTTCACACTATGCATCTTTTTTTTAGAGGAAATGCCATTTTTAGCCAACATAACAAAATCACTAATTAAAAAAATCAAAAAAGCCCTAGATTTTTAACTGCTTTGTTTACTTTTTTGTCCTATACCCTTTTCTAGCGCATTCGCTTAAAGTTTAAGTATGCAACCAGCAATATTTTCACGACTGAATATTTGGTGTTCTTGAAGAATTCTAGAAATAAAGAATTATTCCAGAAATAAAGAATTCTTCGAAAAAAGGAAAAGTCGAAAATTCTGGATTGTTCTAGGATAAGAAATATTAAATAAATAGGATTGACAGGCTTGGAGTGGGAATTAGAGCTTGCAGATTGTGAGCATTGGCAAACAAGAATTTTAGAAAGTTTTAAGGTGATTAAAAAATATTGAAAATAAAACTCATAACCTAAAATTCACAGCTGAGCAGCAACTTGACAACATAAAAAAAAACGGTTGGTAATCAAAAGATAACTAGAAATTCCCCAGCATGCATGCAACTTTCTGATAAAAAATAGAGCATGTTCTATTTTAGCGTATCTTGCAGCATGCGTCTTTTTTCGACGAATTTCATAGTGTGAACACACAAGATGCATGCATCTTTCTAAGAAGCATGAAAAAGTTGCATAGTGAGAACAGGGCTTAAGGCTGGCACAAGGCGATCTTGCGCGACTATGAATACTGTTTTTGCCCAAGGACAGGGCGCCTAGTTCCTTGAAGAAAGGCCCGTGAATACGGCCTTTAAAGTAGGAACTCGTTTAAATTTTAACTGGTCATCACCTTAATCATCTCCATATCAATATTCCCATCCGCGTCCAAAAAACTAGTAGCAGTCCATAAGCATTTTATGAAACAAGCTCCCTTGGGATCTCTTTCAGGACCCATAAGAAGACCATGGTGGTTCTTTTGGTGGAATGCTATTTCCTCTTTCGAAAAGCCTGCTTCCTCCATGCATGCTGCTTTTTGTTCGTTTGAGATTTTATTATCTGGAGGTTGAGCTAGTGCCTGCAATATAAATATATTTTATTTTATTCAACCGGAAGTCACTTTCCGCACTAACAAACATAATATGGCCGCTGTAGGGTGTAAAAAAACCGTTTTTCCATAAGACGTAATGCTAACTTAAATCCAAAGTTTGGCCAAGTGCAAAAAGACCCAGATTAAGCCAAGTGATTTTTTTATTTTTCCGAAATTTTAACAATAACAATAACCTCAAAATGCCCAATTAAACGTGGAAATGGCCTTCTACCAATCTCTGTCGTACCCGTGTAATTGCAGATAACATCATTTCTATCAAATCAGATAGCGCAACCGTCTCTCTTCGAGCCGATCTGACCCGATCTTCAGGCTGAACTGAGAAAGACAATGCCTATCCACACGTACTGTGCAAGTGCGAGAGAGATAAAAGGACATGACATTAATTCTTTAAACTGCGAATTTTGAGTTTATTTATAATATTTCGGCAAAATGCTCGTTTCTCCCTGATTCACAAAGGATTACTCTAAAAAATAGTCATTTGTTTAATCTGAATCTTTTTCCACTTTCCCAAAATTTTCATTTTTATTAGCATTACGTCTCATCGATTTGTTTACCCTACAGCCACCATTTTTAAAGGGCCATCACGTAATTAATGGCTGACTTTGACAATTTGTTAGACAGCCCTATTCTTTTCCCGTTGATGTCGGTTTTTTGCGGTAATACCATTAGTTGTTTGCGACTTTGCTCTTCTCAGGGTACAAACTGACCGCAAAACCGCTCACAAATAATATGATTAGCGCCAAAACAGACAAACTAAGCCCGTTTCTCACTGTGCATTTTTCCCGTGCATCTTGCAGATGCATCTTTTGCTAGATGTATAAAATCCAATTTTAAAAACTAGAACATACCAAGCATGGATGGTGTGAACACCCAAAATGCATGCAAATTTTCAAGATGCATGGAGAAAATGCATAGTGAGAAACGGACTTAAGATTTCGATCAATCAGTGTGGGGATTTTTGAAAGTTTGAGAAGGGAGTACTCGCCAAGGGAGTTTTCGTATATCTCCACCACGCTTTAACTTAAATTTCGGGGAGTACGTGCTGGTTTAGATCTCAAAAATCTCCGCACAGGTGCGTTCCTCTGATTCCCAAGAGCACTCCCTTCCCAGAAATTGAGGAATACGGCCCCAAAGGAAAGTTTACAAAAAGCTTTAAGAAGCCATACGTTTAATTTGTTGCCAAAAAAATCTTGGCGACTATTTTTAACCTAATTTTGATACTTTGATGCATGGATACGCCTCTGCATTGTGGAGATTCTTGAAAACCAAACCAGTGAGTACTCTACGAAATGTAAGTCAGAGCGAGGTGGAGATATACAAAAGTAGACAAGTAAGAAGAAGACATGGATAGTCCCTTGGCGAGCCCTTCCCTCTCACACTTTCAAGAATCCCCGCACAGGCGTCTATTCTTGAATCGAGAGAAAATTTGCCCCCAGAGAATTTCACTCTCTTGCTACTATGCTTCTATTCTATTGGTCTTAACTAAGAGAATTACTTTCGATCAATATCGGGAAAAAGTGAGCGAAACCGATTTAAACCGAAGATTTGGACCAATGAGGTGCATAGTAGCGAGAGAATTTGCCACCCTGGGCCCTAATTCTTGAGCAGGGAACGACATAGATTTATGGCGAATGCATTTCGTATTCTTGATCGGGGATCGCTCATTCCATTCTATCAAAAATTGGGTGGTCGCGCTTCTAGACTCCAAAGCCAGGGATCGGTCCCATTTCTCAGGCAAGCATGCGCGTAAAATGTACATATTTCAATCCAAAATTTCAAGAGAGGTTTCAAGGAAAAGCATTTTTTTTCGAGGGATGGGATTATTCCCCGGGATTGATCCCTTCTCTTGAGGGATCGTTCCTTCTCTCGAGATTCAAGAATTAGGCCCCTGGGAGCAAATTTTCTCTCGATTCAAGAATAGACGCACTGCTTTAATCAGATCTGGCCCTGCAAATTTCCTGCGTCGGTCGGTCTGTAACATGTCGTTGGTCTGTAAGTTCCACTTTTTGCTCTAATTACGCAAAAGCTATATTTCGTTAAACCAATCAAAATAGTTCAATAATTCAAAGGCAATTCGCAAAACGTTTCATTTAAAATAATAGATTTTCGAAAAAAGTGATTTTTGAAAAAAAAATCGAAATAAAAAATTAAAATTCGTATTTTTTGGTGTACCTATACTTACAACACATAGCAAGGCTCCAAAAATCACCAAGAAATGCGACATTATGACTTATGACTATAAAATAACTAAATAATTTTTTGTAGGTCTGTTTAATTTTATACCATGTTTAGTAAATTTTGCTATTCCGGGAGTAGCTATTTTTTTCCTTTTTAATATAATTTACACATATTAAACTTAATTAAGTTTAGCAAAATAAGTATCCGTTTTAGTATATTTTTTTTTATAAAAAAAACATATTTAACAAATGTTTCAAGGTAGTAAAATATAATTTTTAAAATTGTATTTTACCATTGTTTAAATTTATTTATAACCACAATGGACCAACATTAAGGAGTTTTTCGATCACTAAAAATGAGTTTTTGGAACATAATTTCACGTTCAAGGAAACAAAACGTTAGATATAACGTTTTGTAAGTTCAGTATGCGTGTTATAACTTTTCTAGGATTTTCTTTTTAATAAATATAGAAGAATAATATTAATTGGACTTATCAATAATTGTAAATCAGAAATTGATGGGCAATATACATTTCGGCGAGAAGAAAAAGAAGAACGAACCAGCATTTTTTAGTAGGTATTGGCGTAAAGAAATTTCATCCCTAGTAAATATATTGTAGGAATATTTCTTATAGATGTTATAAATGTGATATAAATCGATTACGGAGGAGGTTTTTGATATACTATTAATATGAAAAAAATAATCTTTTCTAAAAATATTTATGTAACATGATAAGAACCTTCTTTAGATAAAATTTTATACTTTTTTTTAAAACATCTTTGACAAAAAGACTGTTAAATGTTTGTGTTATTAAGTAATACTTCTATTGTATATTATATTACATTACATTTTTTATCTTCAGAAGATTTTTAGCATGTTACAGAAATATATTTAAAAAAATGTTAATATCCTCATAACATAAAAATAGTATGTACATTGAAAACCCCCTTTGTAATCATCGATTTATAACACATTTTTATCATCTAACATCAGGAATATTCTTGGAATATTAAGGGTGTTGAATGTTCTTTTTGTGTTAACTGGGTAGTTATCCTTATTTGATTTTCCTCGAGTTTTTTCTTACTGTGAAGTCGCATAAATAACGATAACCATAAAAAGTATTATTTTAAGTAACGCAGTATGTCGTTTGTTCACATTTTTATAGCTACAAAGTGGCCCAAAAAAAACCGGACTTTTTTGACTGTCCATTATTTAAAAAGTTTTTGTCCGATTTCAATTTTTTTACAATTTTGAAAGGCCAGTTGACAATTTATGAAAATCCAAGATGGCCAACCCAGACAGCACAAGTACGTACCATGTACGTAACTGGTACGTAACTTTGCGACGAATTGTACGTCCCAGGGTCGTACTTAAACGTACTTTGTCCAACGAATTGTACGTACCTGGTACGTACCTTGGTACGTACTAAGTACGTACCATCTAGGTACTTGGTACCTTTACTATTGTACGTACTATGTACGTCCTATGTACGTGCATTTCAGGTACGTACAATTTAGGTCCTAGGCGGGACCAAAACTGGACGAAAATTGACCGTAAGTGGGCTTGGGTCAGGCAAGGATATTTCACCAGTAATTTAAAAAAAAATGTGTTGAACACACTGGGAATTGAACCCGCGTCTCCCGGGTGAGACACAAATGCTCTACCACTAGACCACCGCCTATACATAGAAAACTCTGCTAAAATTGTGATATACTTTATAACGGTTTTTACTTTGTCGTCCCTCTCTTATAACGTGTACGCTTATGTAGAGTGTACATACTATGTATGTACACTTTTGTACGTACATAGTACCTGTATAATTGGTCCCAGGACGTACCGACCTGAAATGGACGTAAAATGTACGTCCCTGGGACGAAGTGTTGCCATAGGACAAACAAACCGTTTTTCCATGAGCTGTAATGTTAAAAAAAAACGTAAATTTCCCCAAAACGTCAAGCGATGCAGTTCTAAAAAAGATACAGCCAGATCACATATTAAAATTCTAGAGAGAGAAGGCGCTATCTACAGTAGTATAAGTGCGTAAGAGATAACGAACGCGGCGTCCAGAGATGTCAGATGTCAGAGATATTTAACTTTGTGCAGCTCCTTTAATTGTTCATAATAGGTAGGTTCATGGTACGTACGCTTATGTACGTCCGTAGTACGTACGCTTATGTACGTTCAGTGTACGTCTGTAATTGCATGTTTGAGAGGTAGCCCTAAAATGTACGTACATTACACTATGTACGTACTCTTTTATACGCATACAGACCGCTTAATGCTACTGCGAACATAGGCCGGAAGGAGTCCAATTTGCCAGTGTACGTACATGCAGGGATACCGCACACCTATCAGTGGAGCAACCAACACTCAGGCTTGCGATCGCCTTTCACCTCCGTTCGCAGCTTATGTTTAGTACGCCTTTTTTTCTTTAATATAATTTATCTATGAGTACGCCTCTAACCACGGTGCTATGTGGAGTGTAGTCAATGAAACCGGAAACTGATAAATTAAAGCGTTTTATTTTGAACTGCTCAGATTTATCACTAACAACGTGTTACAATGAAAATAATAAGGAGAAACAAATAAAAGCAAGTTCTCAAAATAAAATAATTCTAAAAACCAAAAAGATTGTCCCAGTCAAAAAAAATTTAGAGCAAAGGTTCGAAAAGTCCTCCTTGCTCGGCTAGACAATATCCGAGCCCATTATAAAAACCCCTTCTAACGTTTCCAAGCATGTTAGGGGTGATAGTTTGAGAAGCTTCTTCAATTTTAATCCGAAGTTATTCTAAATTATTAGCCCTTTCATGCCCGTAAACTTTATTTTTGATATGACTCCACAGATAGAAACCATTAGATCGGGTGATCGAGCTGGCCATAAAATAGTTCCCCGTGTACTTATAACCCGATTAGAAAATTCACTATCAAGATATTCCCTAACAAGGCCAACATTGTGAGTGGGACAACCATCTTGTTGAAACCATAATATGCTGCTGCAGTAGATCCAAGTATCTAGGACTATTCAAATTGCCGTAAATAAAAAATGGCCCAATTACGTGTTCCCCTACAATACCTCCCCAAACATAAAAAAAAATACAAATGCAAATTTTCCCTCGACCAATATCGAACGTGTATTGGATTATGACGATTCAATAATCGAAAAGTGCTTCCATCTGAGAAAAGAATAGATCTCAGAAAGTTTTCAGCACAATTAGCCCTTTCCATCATTGTTTCGCAAAATTCCGTACGACGATAGTGGTGCGTTTTTGACGCTTTGTAAGAATGATAACCATTCTTTTTGAGAATACGTAAGACAGTGGCTGAAGACGTATCAACTGCTTCGGCAGTTTGATGGCTAGTTAACTTTCGATTTTCCTCCACTGCAGCGCAAATCATCACACCTCGTACTTCCTGCTCGTCATTCAAAACAGTGGGTTTTTTATGGTTTCTTGGCGCTACACAACCAAACTTATCAAAATTCTGCACAAACCTATGAATCGTTGATAAAATAAGTTCTGGGCGATTTACAAAATCCTCCAAAAAAAGTTCTTGAATAAGTCTCAATGGTCTGCCTTGATAGTACCATTTGAATATCTGTACTTATTCGGCAACTTCGTAGACATCCATTTTTAGTTTTAAAAATGTATTATTTCACTTAAGAACTTCCCAATCTGTTTCTCCAGCAAGGCAGAGATAAAACAAAACAATAAAAACAAAATAAATTTCCAAAAGATAACACTGCAGCGTGCTTCGAATCCACCTCGGTCGTACAGCACGGAGAGTAAATTGGACTTGATTCCCCCTATGTTCGCAGTAGCCTGAAGCTCATCGGACGTACCGAAGTAAAATGGACATAAAATGTACGTCCCTGAGACAAGGTGTGCTGTATGGGTAAATCTTTTTTTCCCCTCCACTGCCCTCGTTGGAGGGAGGTGAGTACCTGATTACCATATTATTGTATTTTCACCGGAACTATAAACGCATACCAAATTTGAACACAATCAGTTAAAATTGGCTAGCAAAAATTCGTATTCCTTATTCCCAAAAGCCCCCGTATACGAATTTTGTTTGAAATCGGACAAACTTAGGTGTTTTCCCCCTCCACTCCCCTCGTAGGAGGGAGGGGTGCCTAATAATGACATATTATTGTATTGTCACCGGAACTATAAACGCATGCCTAATTTTAAGGCAATCGGATGTGTATAAGTTAGTTAAAATTGGTTAGCAAAAGATGACCAAAAATCGTCCATCTTGAATCCGCCATATTGAATTTTCAAAATCTGATTAGAAATTCGTTATCTCTATCCCCAAGTGCCCCAACACAACAAATTTTAACGAAATCGTGCGTACTTCAACTCTACCCCCCTCCACCCCCTTCGGATAGGGGGGAGCTGTCAATTTCATCACACTATATTCTTGTGTTGTCACCGCAACTATATAAGCATGCCAAATTTGAAGCCGATCGGATTCTTCCCGAACAAACATATATACATACATTGCAAGTTAAATAAAAGCTTGTAAAAAGAATACATAAAAATCAAAAACTCTGTTTACTATTTGGACTAGTTCACTATATCGCGAGTCTACTGTATTCAGTTATTTCAGTTTCAAAATATAGGTCCGGGTCCATCATCTTAAATGGTGCACACCCAGTATTTTTCTAATTTAATGGTTATTTTATTACTATACAATCGATAGATTTAAAATTCGATTCCTATAAACAGTAAAAAATATTTTACAAAATGCCTAGGCTAAAGTTGTTTCTGATTTTGTTTTCAATAGTTTCAATAAAAGTAAGTTTCTATTAAAAAAAGTGTTGCATAGCCATACCGAGAGAAAAGAGGCGTTTTCTCGCGTTGAAATTATTTTGAAATATTATTTGAAACTATTTAGATGTGACGTCATCATTTAGAACCGAGAAAAAATGAGTAGTTCAAAACGCTGACGTAGTTTAGTGTAACATCACTTTTTTTTCGTTTTTCTGTTTATTTTTTTGGTGTTTAAAAAAAACCTAACAAAACCTTCGAGTGTACGGCCCGTTTTGGTAGCATGGATGGCAAGCAATGGAAGCTACATGGATAGTGAAGTTTTTTTATTTACTGTTCTTTTAAGCCCAGAAAATCATATAAGACCACAGGGATACCATGAAAAATGGCTAACAAGATATCTAGAATACGATTTTTCATACATTTTCACGCAAAAACAAAAAAAAATCGGTTAAAACAAGAATGTAGAATTTTGACGTATCTTCTACGTACGCGTCAGTTTTGAAACTAGAGTGGATTCCGTTTCAAAATATTTTTAACCTGTTTCGATGTGACGTCACCGCTGCAACGCGAGAAAACAAATGTTTCAAACTTTTTAAAAACATTTTAAACAATTTCAACGCGAGAAAACGCCTAAGATTTTATTAAGAATTAATGTATGGCATATTGGGCTCTGTAATAAAAGAGCGCTCCACAAAAGAGTGCGTGACAAAATGGCGTATGACAAAAAGATGCCGTACCAACAGAGCGCCTGTGACAATTTATTTGGTTTTGGTAAAATTTACGTCCTTTTTTTGAAAATACAAACACCCAATTCTACTTTCTGTTCATAAATGATGGATGACCAATATTTTATTACACAAGCAGCGTTTTTTTAATACGCCACGGTATTTTGTCACACGCACTGTCATTTTCGCTGTTTTGTAATAAGCGCTTTTTTATTCCAATCGCAACTTTTCTCACAACCCTGGCAAAAAAACCGTATATTAACTTATGAAAGTTGACGACTTTTTATGCTGTTTTATAGAGTTTTATAAGATTTTACGGGCAAGGACGTTTTGCTTGTAAAAACTGATGGAAAACATCAGTACTTTATGAAATGAGTCTTGGTCTTTTACAAGCTTTTCTAAGAAATCTGACGCAGGTTTTTTTGCAGGGAAGCACTTAATTTTTCCCACGGCGCGTTTTTGTCCCGTGCTCTTTTGTCGCGGCGCTCTTTTTGTCAGGCGCTTCTGTGTGATCGCTCTTTTTTGTCATACGCTGTTTTATCATGTGCTGTTTTGTAGAGCGTTCTTTCATTACATATTTCTTACTTTGTTGCTCAGTTATAAATTGTGCCCATAAGTACACTTGATTTAAAAAAAAACGTATACATACAGTCACAAAATAGGCCTTTCTAAAAGTGTATAATATATACGGACTATCAGCTAAAATGTCTAAAAACTTTAAAGGTACGACAATTTGTCATATTGTTTAAAAAAGGTCTCTAAAACTGAAAATATTTTTTTACTTAAATTAAAGGCAACCTTATTTTTATATTAAATTTTGCATAACACTAAAAAATCAGCAAAAATAATGTTTTAGTAAAGTCTTTATTGAACAATATCAAATTATTACTCGAGTAACGGACGAAGGCTGTTCTATAAAGAGGGCGGTAACCCATTTTGGAGTTGATAAAATAACAATAATACGATGGAAACAGCGCTGGATTGCAAACAATACGACGAATAGGACAAAAACGATGGTAAACTTAATACTAATTATTTTAACTTATAAAAGAACTAAAATAAATAATTTAGTATTTGATTTCTCTATTACAAGCTGCAAACGTCTGGGCATTGAAAAGGTTAAATTTTGAAAATACTGATGGTCTTCTGAGAGCTGATCCAATGCGCGATAAATAGCATCGCTTAACTCTTCAGCGTTTCGTGGTCTCCAATTCCTTTGGTATATTATTTTAACGATTCGACCCCATATAAGGAAGTGTTTCTATATTATTTCTCTGAAACCATTGGCGAACAACATTAGCCGTGTGTACTGGACAGTTGTCCTGCTGATAAACGAAGTCATTATTTTCATGTAAAGCCTCTACAGATGGCAGCATAACGTTTTCAAGGATTTCAATATATCGTTCACTATTGAATCTTCCTTCGATTCTCCAAAAAAAACCCAAACCTCTAGCACTAAACCAGCCCCACATGTTTACAGAAAAATGTCCAGCTTTTTTAATTTGGTTTGTATATTAGGGTTCAAATCTAGAATTTGGTGGACGATAAACTAAAATTCTTCTGCTGCTTGAAGATGATTGAAAAATTTTTTCGTCAGTAAAAACCACCCTCTCCACGGTCATTATCACGAAGAACGTTGTTCAGTGCAAAAATCACTCTGGCCTGTTTTTGTTCTTCTGTTAGAAAAGGCTTCTTTGCAGCAACTCAACAAGAGACTTCTGATTTCGTTACTGTTCTATTTACTGTTGCTAAAGAACCCCCTCTCATCTTGCATTTCAGAACTTACTTTTGGTCGTCCTGATCCATCTTTCCTATCCGTAGAATTATTTTCAATCCAGCGCTTTTTCCATCGCATTATCGTCATTTTATCAACTCCAAAATGGATGGCCGCTCTTCTTATCGACCAGCCGTCTTCTATAACTCGAGTGATAATTTGAACTTTTGTAAATGTTGATATCTGTGGCAGTTTTAAGGACATCCCACTGAATTTTAAGCTGTTAGGCATACTAATCTGGTGGTGCCTTATAATAGTATACACTAATGGAAAGCTAAATTTTGTGGCATAGGAAAAAATGCATGCACTTCCGGCCACATAAAATGCGTACGCCGATTTTATATAGTGTATTATGGACTTCGCAACTCAGTATCCTTTTAGGTATTTCAAATTGACAAAAGATGTTACTGTCAGATTATGTTTTTGTCATACGAGTATATTTAGAAATGCCCCAACTAAACGCATTCGTAAAAGCCCAAACTTTGGAAAAATTAGACGGTGGTTGGTTATTTATTTATTTATTTATTTATTTATTTATTTATTTATTTATTTATTTATTTATTTATTTATTTATTTATTTATTTATTTATTTATTTATTTATTTATTTATTTATTTATTTATTTATTTATTTATTTATTTATTTATTTATTTATTTATTTATTTATTTATTACACAAGTATCAACAGCACTGAATGCCAATTACAGATACGTCTTAAAGCTACCCTGAAATAAAAAATAAAAAGAAAGTTATGCAAGTACACTATTTTAGTAAACATAAATAAAAATTAATTATTAAATTTATATGTGTCATTAATAATTTTGTAAATTAGTCATACACAGGTACACAACTTAGGACCCTTATTCAGATAATTTACATACATCCATTCAATTAAAAATTGGTAAAAAGTCTAAGTATATATATGTTTTACAACATCTAATAAAAACGCAGGTAGGTACCAAAACAACTGGATTATAAGACACCACCCAACTAGTAAAATAAAATATTTAAACAAAAAAGAAAAGCACAAGTTAAAATACAATAAATTGAGAAAACAGTCAAATAAAAGAGAGAACATACTAAAATAGATACATACTTATTTAAGAATATTTAAGTTAGTTTACCTATTGGTTTTCAGTTTATTTTCGACTAGTTGTTTAAACTTACTGAGACTAGTTGTATCTACATCAATATTTTTATTTATTTATCCATTCATTCATTTGCAAAGTATCTACAGCCATATGCCAATTACAGACATCTAACCTATCAAAAAGTTTGTTTAAAAATAAATGCTTTAGATTAATATTAATATTATAAATTACTGCAAATTTCGCAATTTGTTATGAATTATTTTTTTAAAATGCTTAAGATTAACATTGTCAATATCGATTTCGGAAGCATACAAATTAAAAAAATTACACAATTGATAAATTGGTGAGCTCTTGTACAGATTTGTTCTGGGAAAAGCTAGATAAAATGTTTGTTTGTTTCTAGTATTAACACGACTCACCGCAAAAGGTAGATGATTTAAAATATCAGGACAGTCAATTTTACCTTTTAAAATTTTAAACATGGTACACAAGAATGTTTTAATCCTTCTACTACATAAAGACAACCTATTAAATATACCTAGTAGATAGTTGTTATCACATCCTCTCAGCGGATAAGTTCCAAACTTTTTAAAAAACATATACTTTAAGAGTTTTCTTTGTACACCCTCAATGAGATTCACCCAAATGTTGTATTGTGGAGACCAAATTATATTTCCATATTCTAATATTGGTAGGACTAATGAGTCAAACAAATATAGACTTACATCCACATTTAAGTTTCTGGTGTTCCGTGTAATTAATCCTGCTACTTTTTGAGCACTTTTAATTTTTAATTTTCTCACTAATGTGGTTGGAATATGACAGATTTGTGTCAAAAATTACCCCCAAATCTTTTTGATTTTCCACTCGTTTGAGTACTGCATTATTAACTTTGTAGTCAATTATGGTCGAAACAAGGCTACAATTGTAAGAATAAGAAGAAAGTATCAATAAGAATGAACTGTTCGACGAAGTCGAGGCACTGGCTTCACCCAAGTCAGTACGTCTCAGCAACTGATCAACTTTCTTAAAGACCACCTATTTGCGATGGCCCCAGAGGTGAAAATTGAGGCACATTTTCCTGGATCCATAAGAACGACGCGCAGACGGATAAGCCGTTCTAGACTTAGATGTCGCGTTGCTGCCAAGAAAATCTTACTTAGTGAGAAAAAGAAGCCAGCCAGGTTAATTTTTGCACTATTCACTACAAGAAGAAGAATTTTAGCAACAAGTGGTCTTCACGGATAAAAAAAATCTTTCAGTCACACAAAATGGATTTTCGATTTAAGAATTAGTCCTGGTTCTGGTTGACATTATTTTGACATACATTTTGACAGCGGTTCTAAAATAATGACGTCATTTAAAATATTGTGAAGATATCTTAGATTTTACTCAAAAAAAGACTACCTATAATTTTGCAAAATTTTAGGGGTTATGTTTACAACCAAAGAGCCGAACCAACCTCCCAGGGTGGTTCTAAAATTTCATAACCGGGTTGCAACTGTGACGTCATTGTTTTAAAGCGAAAGGCCCGGTTCCGGTTCTGGTTCAACCAGAACCAGGACCAATTGTAAATCGAAAAATCCTTAATGACAGCAAACAAATTTTGGTATATCGCCCGCCACGAACATGCTAGATAGCGTGTTCGAAAAATATATTGCTGGGAACTAGGACCGGGCTGAAAGATTTTCCGTGATTTATGTTGATATGATGAGAAATATTATCCTTCCAGAAGCAACCATTCTTCATCCAGAAGGTTTTGTGTATCAACAGGATAACTGTCCTATCCATACCCCACGCATTTCTAAACAGTGGTTCCAGCAAAACAACGTCGAGGTTTTGTCATGGACGGCAAAAACTCCTGACGCCAATCCCATGGAAAATGTGTGGGGCCTTCTAGCAAAAAAGTTAACAGGCATGAATATTGTTCCCAGAAATTCCAACCACTTGTCAGAGGGTACGATGAAGAAGAAGTCAGAAAATTTAGCAGATTCCATGCCACGAAGACTGGTAAACATTATCGAGGCTGACGGCGCAATGACACACTACTTAAGAAACGTTTTCTTGTTTGTTTTTTTAATTTATGTAGCATTTTTAAAAATTTCTTTTTGATTTTGAACATTTTTGGTTGTCTGCAGAGACTTAGATTACTGATCCTGCAGAGGTGCGCTGACTATGATTAAGTACGCATTTTATGTGGCCGGAAGTGTATGAGTTTTTTTTGAAATCAAGTGTACAGAAACTACGAAATCCTTGTGAACTCTTTAGGCGGTGAACTTCACACCAAAATTTAGAAAACTCCTCGCCAACGGAACAGCATTAACAAGCTGCGTAAAAACCGAAGGTATTTTTGATAACCTCGATAAAAAAATTGTAATAGAAGCGGTTCCCAAGCTTTTGATCGACAGAGGATTGTGCCTGATTAAATGCATGCTGAACTGGTTGCATATCATTAGCGATGATGGAAAGTACCATTTGGAGGAAGTCACGGTAATAAGGTCTTTTTGGTCAGTGTTTTTGACTCTTCGTTATAGTTGCTAAATATAATTCCATAGTGGTTATTAAATAGAACGGAGTCCGGTATTTAAGGAAGAATAACTTTATCGTTATTTTTACAAGCTTTTATTTAACAAAAAAAAAACAAAAAGAAGTTAACTAAAACCTCCGAATCAGTTACATCAACGGAAAATAATCGAAAAACAAAAGATCAAAAGATCTTGGGTGGAAAAAACGAAAATTCAAACTTGGATGAGTAACCCACAAAGGACCAAAGCGAAAAGAGAAATGATCACATGATGTTTCGCCCTGGGCAACCAGTATGGGCTCATCAGTGGTTCCACTGGTCACCCTCCCCAAACAATATTCATACACTTTGATTTCCAACTTTGAATCACTCACAAATAGGCATCGTTCCGCACTGGCACTTATCTAAGTTATCTGATACGGGTTCGTCCTAGCGTGTTAATTTTTCCAATACGGTCCTTTGTGTGTTCTTTGTGGGATTGTGGGATACTCATCCAAGTTTGAATTTTCGTTTTTTCCATCCAATATTTTTTGATCTTTTGTTATTAGGCTTTTAGTTAACTTGCAATGTATGTAATAACGAACTATGTTTATTCGGGAGGAATCTTGCAAATTAATTTTGATCAACTTCCCGACATTCGATCGGTTTCAAATTTCGCATGCTTATATAGAATAGAATAGATAGAATATAATCTTTTATTTGTCTGTAGACCGATATTACAGTATAGACATTGTCATTGCAAAAATCTTAATTACTTAATTAATAGATACCTACATTCTAACTTATTTTCACAGATGCGTCAACCTAAAATAAGCACCAGTTTAAAATAATCATAAATAAAATGTAATATAATAACAAACATTGTAAAATATCTTAACAAACAAAACATAAAATAAAACATACATAGGCCGATCTTAAAAGAAAAGAAAAACAAAAGGACATGTTTGAACACAATTATATATATATATATATATATATATATATATATATATATATAGTTGCGGTGACAATACAAAAATATAGTGTGATGAAATTGACACTCGAAGGGGATGGAGGGGGGTACAAACAGTTGAAGTACGCCCGATTTCGTTGAAATTTGGTGTGTTGGGGCACTTGGGGATGGAGATAACGAATTTCTAATCAGATTTTCAAAAATTCAATATGGCGGATTCAAGATGGACGATTTTTAGTCATCTTTTGCTAACCAATTTTAATTAACTTATACACATCCGATTGCCAATTTGGCATGCATTTATAGTTCCGGTGGCAATAAAATAATATGACATTATTAGCCACCCCTCTCCCCTACGAGGGGAGTGGAGGGTGGAAAACACCTAAGTTTGTCCGATTTCAACCAAAATTGGTATACGGGGGCTTTTGGGGATAAGAAATATGAATTTTTGATCAGATTTTGAAAATTCGATATGGCAGATTCAAGATGGACGATTTTCGGTCATGTTTTGCTAACCAATTTTAACTGACTTATCCACATCCGATTGTGTTCAAATTTGGTATGCGCTTATAGTTCCTCCATCTAACGAGGGAAGTGGGGATGGGAAAAGATTTAGTTTAGCATACAGAGGATTTTCGAGAAGGGGATATGAATTTTTAAACAGATTTGAAAATTTCAATATGGCGGATTCAAAATTAGATTTAGAGTACACTAAAAATTAAAAAATTAATTTTTATTAAAAAAAAAACTTTTAATGAACAATCTTTTATTAAATGCACTTAAAAGTAAAAAATATTTTTTTATCTTAAATTTAAATTTACGGTGACAAAGAGAGAACTACAAAATAAAAACTAAAGAATGTTTTCATTTAAAGAAGCTGAAAATGGGTGAGATTGCCGTGCTTGCCTAGGTGAATCGTCGATGTCACCGATATACGATACCTAAACTTGAAATTTTTAATTTACAAATTATTTTAATTTATTATTTACTTGTTTTATTATTTATAAAATTGCTAAATTTACTGAAAAGTGCATAAAATAGTATATAAATAAACCACGGGACTAAAGTTCTCCCTCCGGTCGCGCTTCAAACTTTTCGCCTCGGGATTAAAAGTGCCACCTTAGTCCCTAGGTTTATAATGTACTATTTTTTGTTTATGGATTCCTGTTTTTTACTTTTTATCGTTTTTTTGAATTTCAGGGATAAAAAATAACACTTTCGTATAAAATGTGTACTATATTAATTTTAGGGATTTTCCAACATTCGTGTACCTGTGGTGCATAAGATGGGACCAGAAGAAGTGAGCACAACTTTGTATGTAGGCTTTGGCAAAGTGAAGAGCTGTGAAGATTTTAAGAATGTTATTCGAAGAATTTTATCAGAGAAGTTGTTGTTTACAGTAAACGAGAATTAAATTTTGGTTATATGCAATTACTTTTTTTAAGTAAAGAATGAAGTGACTAAAAAAATGTTTTTAAATACAAAAATTACCCGACTACCAGTTTTCAATAGGGTTTAGTGCAGAATAGAGAATTGTTTTGCAGTTGCGTATGGCCTTTTTTATTCTTTTAGTATGTTTTGTTGTTGGTCTAGAGAGGAGTTTTAAGAAAAAATATACCATCTTTGCAATAAAAATTTTTGTTTTCGATACGTCGACAACTACCATTTATCGTAAGAAGTAAAATCCCGTATGTAGCTCTTTTCTGATAGGTTATTTTTGGAAAATATTCTGAAAACTTGAAATAGCAACTTCCTATTTTGACTTCATATTTGAATTCTCGCTGAAATTCTCATTCCAATAGTACTCCATATCATAAGTTTTACTTTACTAGTTTTCGAGATATTGGCTTTCAAAATGTCAAAAATGCAATTTTCAAAAGCCCATATCTTAGAAACTAAAGAAAATTTTAAGTGTTTTTAAGGGGAATTAAAAATTATTTCTTATTTAATGAATAATAACGTTAAAATCACTTACAATCAATAAACTGTAAAAATAAATGAGCCATCGCCAAACTGCTATCATTTTTTGATTCCTCTTTAAAAAACCTTGAAATCGATATTAAACATAATAGAAATATTTTCTTTAGTTTCTAAGATATGGTCTTTTGAAAAATGCATTTTTGACATTTTGAAAGCCAAAATCTCAAAAACTAATAAAGTAAACCTAATGATATGGGGTACCATTGAAATGAGAACTTCAGCGAGAAGTCAAATATGATATCAAAATAGGAATTTGCTATTTAAAGTTTTCAGAATATTTTCGAAAAATAGCCTCCCAGAAAAGGGCTACATAGTCTATATTTTAGAGATGGTATATTTATTTTCTTAAAACCCGTCTCTAGACCAACTGTGTAGTATCATACAAACAGTTCTTAACTTTAAAGCCAACGCACTTAACCCCTTCTTTAAAGATTCATGCCCATATCCACCATTAAACACTCTAATCAGGGCTAGCTAATTGGAATTAACTTGCTAAAACACTTGATAAATTTAACCATTTCAGCTGAACACGATTTTATAAGGATAGGACATCGGACACGATGGTCGCGATTCTTCAGAAACGACAGAAAATCTCATCCGTCAAAAACACAGTATTCTTAATATTTATCTTAGCTACTACGCGTACCAATAAACGTCAAAACCACAAAATTTTTGTGACTTTTCTGAACAGTGACAGCGATCCGACATATTCCATGGCTATCTATGGTTTTAAAGGTTTTTTTATAGACTAAAATTGACAAATTTTTTATGTACTGGAACAGTATTCAGAAACTAAATTTTAAGGAATAGGCATTAAATTAGAAAATAGATCCTGACCAAAAAGCAGTTAGTGTAAACTTTTGTTTAAAAATCGTCATATTTCTTGTAAAGGCGAGAGACTACTACTACACAGGATTTTACTCACTGTCCGCCTAATAACAAAACCGTGTTATTTTGGATACCGAAGCAAAAAAAAAATCTGGAGTTCAAAATATTTTTTTTTAATCCTTCATCAAAAACACGATTTTACTCACTGTCCGCACATAGCAAAAAAAAAATTAAATTACCAACAGAAGGATATGTTGCGATATTTTAAAGCGGAGTAGCCGTATGCTTTTGTGTTCTAATTTTTTGTATGTTTGTTTCCGCTTTTTGATCAAGGTATTAAAAAAAATATTGTTTACAACTCGAGTCTTAACTGTGCTTTTTAGACTCGCGTTTTTAAATCATTCCCTGTAAACAACGCTTGTATAAAAAAGCACTATTTTAGTCACTAGTTGTAAAAAGTACTGTTTTTTATACCTTCATCAAAAACATGATTTTAGTAAGATAACTAAAGCATGACTATTTTGGTTACCGATGCAAAAAATTTACTATATTCCGATATTTACCTTTAATTTTGGGCAAAAACGGACAGATATCTTTTTTTGCACCAGTGATCACAAAAAAAGATTTCTTTGCGTTTTTGCCCAAAAGGTAAATATCGGAATATCTAATTGGAAAAATCTAATTATTCTTGCCTAAAAATTAAGCCATTTCTGCCAGCTTTCACCAAGTATTTACGAAAAAATCATTTAAAAACATCGTCAAAATAACAAACTGTCAAATATTAAAATGTCGCAAGAATGAACGTCATCGAGTAAAAAGGCAAATCGCTATGGAAACCATACTTATTTCATTTACCAGCCGCCTTGATTTATAGTGTAAAGATGGTGTTTTGCGAGAAGTGCTCTTCGTTCAAGATGTTTAAAAGTATTTTCCTGTTTTTCTTGGTTTTTTTGTTTTTTTTGTTAACAACTGGTGGCTAAACTGTGCTTTTTTTTAGTCGCGTTTTAAAATACTTCGCTGCGCTCGGTATTTCCAACGCTTGTAAAAAAAGCACTCTTTTAATCACAAAAAATTCACATTTTTGCGTCAATTATTGCTCTTATAAAAAAATTCATCGCTTGTCACGCCATCTTGTGGTTTCGGTCTAAGCTTTATTATTATCCTATGACCATAAATGAGCCATTAAAATCGTGTTGAGATGGTCATAAAATTAGTATTATTCGTTGGTCGTAGGTGAACACTATTTTTTATATCTTAGTCACAAACGGGACACACATCCAAAAAACTAGAACTCAAAAACCGCACCATTTTGGGTTTATGACCATACAAAGCATAAAAACTGAATTAAAAGGACTCTAATAACTTCATCTATCACCTCAACTATCGCGATCCCTTTGAAAATAATTTCAAAAACTAAACTAGATCATTTCCACGAATAATGTTTACTATATTTTTGTCAACTTTTAAAACGAAATAAATCATATTATAGTCTGGATTATAAGTAATCAGGACAAATTATTTAAATCAAAATTAATTTCAATATTTGTAGTCCTGTATCACGCACATATTTGCTACGTTTTCATGGAAATTGAGTTCGTTTTGAAAACGATTTCAATCCGTTTCCGTCCATGAAAATGTCCGTTTTTGTAGCATTCAATTGAATTTGGTTTGAATCTATACAGCGGATTTATTTGGGAGGGAGATGAGAATGAGGTGGTTTCCAGTTGCCTTTCCCATTGCAGTATTTTGTGTTATTTGTTGCAGTTTTGGTTTCTATATCTAGCTAACAATTACTTTTAGTGTTTACTTACCATATGCATATCTGGCTACCCTTACTTAGTTTAGCGTGCAGATTGATGCAGTTGGTGTTGCACGTGGAGCCATAACAGTGGCGCAGTAGCGGAGGGAGGCTTGGGGACCCCCTCCCCCCCCCCCGAAATTTCAAATCATGACGCTACGTCCGAACAACTTTCGAAAATATATCCTTCCCGAAAATTTTGCTTACTACGCCCCTGGTTTAAAACCATATACAGTCTATAACTTTCGATACCACCGTCCTTAACAGGAGAGGCTACCTCTACAACGCAGCCCATACGTCCCCTTACACAATTCTTTAAATATATATAATAATAATAAATAAATATGACATATAAAAAAGCTGGCAAATATCACAATTTTAAACCGCTTTCAAATCGATTTGAAACCGAATTGAAAACTGTCATAGAAACCCTTAAAACCAATGAAAACGTAGCAATTATCTTGAGTTTCGTGTCGGCATAATTCGATATAAACTAGCTTTTTCCTTATATAAAGAGGGGTACAAATTTCAATTTACTTTATATTTTTGTTCCCCTTAGTCAAATTTACTTTAGGTTCAAAACATGGTTTACATTGGATTATTAATTTTTTGCTTAGCTGCGGTCCAAAGTAAGGTAAGCGAAACTTTTTTAAAATAATGGGAAATTATAGAATTTAAGATTCTTTTTTATCGGTAAATCAAATTTCAAGATCCTTATTTATAGGGTGGCCCAAAACTTTTTTAAGCAATTTCAAAAATTTTAATCATTTATATTTTATCCTAATTTAAGGGATAACGTTTTTGTTTAAGCAATTTTTACTATGTTTTTCCCATTTTTATGCTAAGATTTTGCTTACATTTTAAAGCTTTCCCAGCCAAGCTTTCGATTTCTAGAATAAAACACCCACATTTTTCAAAGTTTCACTGTTTTTCAAGCGTTGAGTACTGCCAAAAAACATTCTTTTCTCTGTGAAAAATATTTAAGGTTGCTCTGGGAAAAATGGAAATAATTTAAGGCAATTGTTTAATAAAAATTTCTGTTTTGTCATCTGTCTGTCATCTTTAGTGGTGTTGCGCAAGTGTGTAAGACATAAGGTGGTATTAATTTCTTTCAATCAAAGTTCTTTACAGTTTTTAAATTTACAAAAAACGTGTCCTACTATAAGTGTATTTTAGCGCACTAAATTATTTTATGGCCCTACCATAAAAAGCAAGACTTTAAAATTTAAGAATTCGATGCCGAATTTGACAACTTTTAAAAATACAAGATGACGGACAATTTTAAAAATCGAGTAGTAAAAATCTTAATTTTTGGGTAAATAACTTTATTTTTCCCGAGTGCACTTATGCATTTTTTTATAATCGTTAAAATTTTTAATATCAGACAAAACCTAAGTAATGAACAGTCAAAAAAGCATCGTGTTTTGGACCACCCTATATATTGAGCAGAACAGAAAAAAATTAACCGTAGACTCGGGTTTCGCACTTATGGTGCTCATCAGTACTGTGCTAGAAATTAATCAGAAACGGCATTCATGTTCGCTAAATCCTTTTTAGAAAAAGAAATGTTTGTTATTTTTATATTTTAGACATATATACCGCAGGTCAACTCAATCATAGAAGATTTTTGCGTAGAAGACACCGGTGTAACCTCGGAAATGGTGCTTAACCTTATAGCAAACCCTTCTAAACAGCTTACTGATGAAGAGGCTTGTTATGTTACTTGTATCTACGTGTAAGCAAAAGAGTATTTAAAATAAAGGATTTTTAATACCCTATATAAATTTGCCGAAAATGATTTGTAACGAAGAGGGCCAGAAGTAAAGGAATAAATCGGAAAAAAGTTCTTACCGGGATTTGAAATAGCTCTAACCAATTGACCTGTCGATCCTTTTCGACTTTAAAGCATTGATTTTTTTGATCAAATAACAATAACGTTTCGAAATTGAATCAATGCAATGATAGGGGCTTAAATATTAACACTATTTTCAAGATGGCCGCCAACACACGAAAATTTTGTTAGAACTTTGTGAATTTAAACACCTCAAATGAAGCTCTACCCTGCTGAAATTTTCCCAGCGAATCTCATTAAAAAAATGATAGAATTCTTGTTTGATTTTTTTTATCGGGATTTGGGTCGGTTTGGGAGCAGATTTCGATGAGATCCTAGAAGATTTTATCAAGTCTAATTTTGAAGAAGTTTATATGGGTGTTCTTAAGGGATTGGTTTCTAGAAGATTTGACGAGCTTTTATCATTGTGGTTATATTAGAAGATCCTATGGGCGAGGAGATTTTATCGGGTTTTGGGTCGGTTTTAGAATAGATTTCGATGAGATCCTAGGATATTTTATTAGGTCTACGGGTCTATGATTTTGGAGGAGATTATATGAGTTATTATGGAATTGGTTTTTAGAAGATTTGAGTAGCTTTTATCGTTATGGTGATTTTAAAAGATCCTATGGGCGAGGAGATTTTATCGGGTTTTGGGTCGGTTTTGGAACAGATTTCGATGATATCCTAGAAGATTTTATTAGGTCTGAAAAATTTGTTTTATGAATTAACTTATCTTAAGTACACTTTGGAAATCATTGTTATACTGATAGAATCTCAACAAATATCCTAGAAACATATTGAAAATTCAAACATATTCAACAAGAAACTTCTCCAAAATCATTCCTCATAGAATCTTCTAGAATCACGATACTGATAGAATCTCATCAAATATCCTAGAAACTGATCCCACTAGAACCCATAAAAACTTCTCCAAAATCATTCCTCATAGGATCTTTTAAAATCACGCTAGTGATAGAATCTTATCAAATATCCTAGAATCCGACCCCACAAGAACCCATAGAAACTGCTCCAAAATCATTGCTTATAGGAACTCCTAGAATCGCGATACTGATAGAATCTCCTCAAACATCCTCAATACCCCATTCCCATCAAATCTCCTTTAAAAATGTGTATTTGTGCGTTCATAAAATCTTTTCCAAGCCGACACCCTTATACAAACTGATAAAATGTCCTAGACATTCATCTTATAAAACATCCCTGATTCTCATAAAAGTAACTAGTCTTATCCAATCTTATAAATTATTCTAAAACTACAAGCTGATAAAATATTATATATTTCCTATATAATCTTCTCTGCTTCTAGAAGATTATAAAGTATTATAGAAAAAAATATCGGCCTTCTCATTGAATCTTATAGAACTTATAAGAACATGATAAAAACTGAGGGGAAAATTTCAGCAGGGTACTTATATTCAAATAAATTTTCGTTTCAGTCGGAAAAGTTATTTTACCGGACCGGAGTATCTTCTCTCCTCTCCGTCATTATATGTGTTTCGTAGGTATCGTTTATAATTGGAATAGTCATCGCAATAGTCGTGATTTCTGTTATAACGCACCCTCTGTCACTGTTTTTCTTGTTAATAAGATAGTGACAGAGCGTGCGCTATAACACAAATTACATTACTATTATAATGACTATTCCAATTATGAAAAAAAACCTAAAATAGACAAGCAATTGAGGGGTCTAGTTTTAGATTTTAGTGCTAAATTTAAAATTGTGTGACCATAATTTTTTAGAGCAAAAAGAGTACACGCCATTCCAAATCGACGTGGACCAGTTTTTTGACACTGACAATAACAGTTCCATTTAACTTCTAATGTGTTTAATTGTCAGCCGTCATATTTTAATTGGTTCGGAGAATGTGGTAGTTTTAAGTGTTTGTTTTCATAAAATAAAATTAGTAAAAATAGTAGTTTTAACAACTAGTGGCTAAAATAGTGATTTTTTTTACAAGCGTTGGTTTAAATAACGAGCGCAGCGAGGTATGTAAAAACTCAAGTAAAAAAGCACAGTTTAGCCGCAAGTTGTTAACACCATTTTTTTTAATACCTTAATAAAAAAATATAAGAAAAACAGAAAAATACTTTTAAAAACACACCATCTTTACACTATAAATCAAGGCGGCTGGTAAATAACATAGCGATGTGCCTTGTTACTCGGTGACGTTCATTGTTGCGACATTTTAATCTTTGACAGTTTGATATTTTGACAGAAATCTTTTTTTTGCACCCGTGATCAAAAAAATTTTTTTTTTTGCAGCGGTAACCAAAAAAGTCATGCTTTAGTTATCTGCAGAGAGTTACTAAAATCATGTTTTTGATGAAGATATAAAAAAATGTATTTTAAATTGTGCCGCAGGCTAAAATTTTTAGAAAAATGGACTAAAAGTGCAATTTATTAACAAATTTTCAATGTGTCTGATAAAATAGTGTAAAATTAAACTAAAATCGTAGGCAAAAATTAAGTTTTTGTTGAAAATGCGACGCAGGCGAAAACTAAACGTCTCATATTTTAAAAATTTTTTAATGCTGGCTGATCAATATTATGTAAAATAAACTTAAAATCGAAAGTACGAATGATTTTTAGCACCGCTCAGGAAACACAAAAATATTCTTAGCATATCACAAGAACATTCTTTCGGAACATAGGAATATTCCAGGAATATTCTTTTTCATACTTGCGAATATTCATATCATATGCAAGGTTTGTAAATTTTTTTTATGTTTTTAATATTATTTTTAGGCTTGGATGTGCTCTTGATATTAGTTTGGTTGGCTGTATATTGTTTACTTTGGTTATTATTAATAAAATAATAATAACCAAATGGATTCTTGAAAGAATATTGTTGTAACATTGGGAAAAAGGGTCCAGTTTTAATGTAATAGAGTATGGAGTACAAAGCTTTGAAAAAGAGTATAAATGATCACACTATTTAAATAAAGACTGGTAAAAGATTTGCTATATCTTTCTCCTGATTTTTTAAATATTATTCTAGGGAAGTTGGACTTCTGGATGGCGACGGAACTGTCAAAGTTACAAGATTTAAAGAAATTCAACAGCAAACGTTTTTAAAAGTTGATATGCAATGTCTGGAAGCTTTCCCCAACATTTATGACTGCAAACAAATTGTAGGGCTACAAACTTGTATTAACTATTAAAGTCTTTAATAAATTAGTATACAATACAATAGAATAAATCTCTATTCTCCTTCGAATATTAAATTACAGTAGTATGGAACACGTCAAATAACAATAACATAACATAGTTCAAGTAATTTTCTCTTAAAAGTAATAAAAATAAAACATTTAATTAAATGTTTCGTAATTTTCTACCCTGGTTAAGTATAAATACTTGGCTAGAGTTTTAAAATGATACGGGGCCACTTTCTCACTTTGGCTTAACTTAAGTTTAAAGATAAGTTATAACTTGAACTTAAGTCGTAACTGGCTTGCTGAGGTTAGAATAAGTTCTAACTTGGCTAAGGCAACCACAGACTAAAAAATAGTTGAAATGTACGCATTGCTCCTTGTAAAACGGTTGCCCAACAAAAAAAATATATTTTTTTTGTAAGAAAAACATAAAAATTTTCTGAAAAATCGATCGCAATTCACTTTTAGGACAAAGAACATCGCATTGGATACATACAATCCTGGCGACCTACCGATTTCTTTTATGTTTTGATATGTTGCTCTCCTCCCTCAAAGAAGCACTTTTGGTAATTACAAGTTTTGTGTGGCTCTTCCGGATGAGCCAAAAATCGTCTTTAAACTTTAACATTTTAATATTTAGTAACCTTAGATGTTAGAATTTGACTTTGGCTTAGGGTCAAATATCTGGATGTACGCTGATCTAAGTTACGAGCATAAATAGACCTTTATTTCCTTTAGGGAAAAAAGCACAGTAATAAAATTACTAAAGTTGTTTTTGGAAAAGTTTAATTTTTACCAAAAAACAAACTAAAAAAGTCCCTCGACAAAGGCCGCCAGCAGGTATAAATCAAGCTTAAAAGTTGACAAAAAAAAAGACCAAAAACAGGATTTTTTACTAAGGAACCTCATGGTGATGCTAACATATCATTTGTACAGTTACCTATTTCAATTACTTCTGCCTCGATCTTTGCCTTTTCCACAAAAAACTATATTTTAAGTTTTATAAATCGACCTTAAAACCTTGTGCCAAAAAATAAATATGAAGCAAGGACAAAACGATATACATCGTATTTTTGCTTAAGAGGAAAGAGTGGTCTCGCGTGTACGACGATTTTTTACGTAAAAAATCAAAAATTTATTAAAAAAATAAACGTTTTTGCCTCTTAAGTCCAAAAATTCAAGCTCTTAAGTATAAGGGCCAAAAACGTACTTAAGTGCCAATTTGACATCACCTGCAAACACTTAAGTCTACTAAGTTGCAATTTTTGACAGCCTCTGCAAGCACTTAAGTCTAAGCTTTAACTTAATCCAAAGTGAGAAAGTGGTCCCGATGTTTTAATCTCTTTTAAAGTTTTAGGTAAATGTTTGAAGCCTTTATGCCAATAACTATATAGGCAAGTTTGCTTTTGTGAAAAGGAACTCTTAATTATTTTTTTCTATCTATGCACACAGGTAAGAGTTTGTTTTCTGGAAAAGACAAACTTGCACAATTCGAACAAATACAAGCTAAGCAAAGAGATAATTTTAAATTGAACGAAACTATTAGGACAAGTGTTTCTTTAAGGGCATACAATCGAAGCATACACCTTAAAAGCTTTTTCTGTTTCTTCCCAGTCCAAAGATGCACCCGAAAATGTGATTTCATAACGTAAACGGGATTCAAACTAACCATGATATATTATTTCTAGTTTAATAATGTTCAAAACAGTTTAAGATTTTTAAAAAGAAAATATAATGTTGGAAAAAACTCATCCTCGCACAATGCTTCTTCACTGTTATTCACTGAAATCTTAACTTCAATATTGCGTCTACTTTGTATTAACTGAAATCTCAAATAGTTGTTTTTTTCTAGATTTATGTATAATGAATTTCATTTAAACCAACGATTAATATTAATAATACCATAATTATAATCTTGAACTATTTTTTCATTAAAATAAATCGGTAAAACCAAAGTTTATTTTACCAACGCTTACTTTAACAACTCACTGTATTTGTCCAGTTTTTTTGTGATAATATAAAAATATGTTTTTCGGGCACCTTGCTGTGTTGCATTTTTTTATTTTTATTATTTCTTAGTTTACCTTTTCACTCCTCAGTATAAAAATTTATGTTTCTGCTTTGTGTCACAGTCCAGAAGTGTTCGAAGAAAAATAATAGTGTAGTTTTTATTTACGCCGGTGTCAAAAAAAATGAGTTTACAGTAAGCATACCTTCAAAATAAAAGAGCATTTTACCCAGTAACACAAATAAAACACTTTGTGTGACCTACAAAATATTTATTTGTTCGCTTTCTATTGGTGGGTCTGCCTGTCTTAAATTGTAAAAACAAAAGAAAATTAATCATTTTAATTTTAAGACTAGGGCTCTTCAAGAACGTGGATAATACCAGCAATATTAAAGTATGTGTGATCAATGCCTCATCAGATTCCATCCAGTCGATTTTTGCAACAACGTAAATATTTTTTCGCACTTTCGAGATAAAAAGTGCACTTTTTATTCGTTATCTTAAGCATAAAAGTGGTACTTACTATCCCTGAAATTTTAAGAGGGTTATAAAAATTAAAAGAAGGGATAAAAAGTTAAAATGAAACGAAAAATCAAAACTGCACTCGGGCTACAAACTTTTCGCTTTATTAAAAGTGCCACTTTTATCCTTTCGTGTATAATATACTATTTTTCGACCCTTTAATTAAAGTATTGTTTTTTTTTTACTTTATAAACATTGCCTTTAGAATATGTATGTACAGCGTTTGTTTATAACTGGTACACTCAGTATCTTTTTTATTAATGAAAATAAAGGGCAGGTTTGAATTCAAAAATTTCTTGGCAAATTGCAACGAATTTAAGCGCTATAACAACTTTTTTTTGTTCCCCTTGGTATACAGGGTGTGGCAATAAAGGTAATTTTTTAAAATAGAATACCCAGTATATTTTTGCATTTTTTAATTTTTCAAACAATTAGCTTTACAAAAATACCAAACACTATTGAAACATATTTTGTATTTTCTGAGATATTTGCGTTTAAAATTTTAATAAAATACATTGGAAACGACCATCACGATCACTAGATTTTTAAGTTTATATTGTTAAAAAAATACATTCATGGCCCACTTGGTAGTTTGATGAGTTGGCCATTTTCGATATATTTTCATTTTGACAATTATTAAAAGTTAAACGCAAATATCTCAGGAACTACAAAAGATATTGATATAGTGTTTGATATTTTTGTAAAGCTAATTTTTTTAAAAATTCAAAAATGCAAAAATATATAGGGTTCTATTTAAAAAAATTGTCTATATTGCCACACACTGTATACCAAGGGCAACAAAAAAAAGTTGTTTATAGCGCTTGAGTAATTGTAATTGGCCAAGAAATTTTTGAATTTAGACCTACCCTTTATTTTCAATAATAAAAAAGATACTGAGTGTTCTCGTTATAAACAAACACCCTGTACACCTAAAATCATCAAAATTTTTGATATTTGTAAATTAAATTATTGTTTTTTAGCAACCCTCCTGCATTGACTCTTTCAAGACTTTCCCACACAAAATTATACGCAAAATATTGTAAAAATGGAATTTTAATAATTTTATGGCTAGCATGCAGCTACGCCCTCATGGCCAACAATGAAAATGTGCAGGACATGCATCAGATTAGTATTCAACAAAATGCCACTAATAGTAAGTGATTTTAAAATATCAAATTTCACATACAACAAACTATTGCTTGTCAAACAAAATTTCTGCTAAAGCAACGGTTTTGACAACCAACGGTTTTACAAACAACGGTTTTACAAACAACGATTTTACAAGCAACGGTTTTAGAAATTGCGGGTTTGATTTTGAATGGATTTGATAAAAAATATATTGATGAATATCAGTTTGATTAAAAGCTTGGGGTAAAAATTGGTTTAACGAATCGAGGATTTTATATTAAATCGTTTAATGATTGAACCTTATTTTGTTTAACAAGCTTAATTTTTCATATCCTAAAATAAGACAGCTTGCATACAAAAATATGTTTATAGATTTCAAATAAATTAAAATGCTTTGGCCATTCTTCACTGTTTATTTGTCTAAAGATTTACCCAACATGTGTCGATAGTGTATAAAGACTGTCATTCTCAGGGGTTAACCCAGAGTGGTGGGTGCTACAAGTATGGCGACATCTTATGTCTATGGAAAAGTAGGGAAAATTAGCAGCTATGTGGAGAACGAAAAGAAAATTTTTTTGATGAGAACCATATATAAGATCTTATTCACTAGGGGAGGGATCTGATCCCCATGTTTGCGGGTCAGGTATCCCCTCTAATTTTGATTGGGCTAATCATTTTAACTATTCAAAATATTCATTAATAGAATTTATAAATTTTTAATAATTAAAATGATTAATCTAACTCACACACGCATAACGTAAGCTTGTGAGCTGCTAATTCTTCCTACTTTTCCATAGACATAAGACGTTGCCATACTTGTACCACCACCCTGAGGATCACAGTGTGTATACTATCGAAACATGTTGGGTGAATCTTTAGACAAACAATGGAAAACGACCAAAGCATTTTCATTTAGATAATACGATTATTGGATTTTTTTTGTTTTGTAGGTTATATAATTTACAAAACACCAAACACCACCAAAATTAACATCCTCCTGAAAGGGGCCATGCTTCCCCCGTATTACGGAAACATGTCATTGAACTGGCTAAGCGTATGGGTACAGCTTTTAAAAGTTAAAAAAATGCCAATAAGCACGTCCGATATAAAAAATGCAAACGTTATATCCATGAGGGTATGTAAATAATTGTATCTGACTGTTTTATTATACAGGGTGTTTCAAATTCGATGCTCACCGTGAGGATCTCCTAAACGGTAGGAGATACGAAAAGGTTTGAATTAGGGCAACGTTTCGCAATTTGATGTTTTAATCAAAACTAAAAAAAAGTGTACAAATTCCGGATAGTTCCGGAGATAGGCGGAAAAAATCGAAATCTTCATTTTTAGTTTTTATTTTTCTGCGCCCTTATTCTTAAAGCTGTCAAAAAAAACGCTTAAAACTTTCTACAGGCACTTTTTTAAGATCTACCTAATAGTGTAGAGGCTTATGTCGATAATTTCTATCCCGTGGGATTTTTTATGAAGGAGTTTTGTGACAGCTTTTTAGTTTTTAGTGTTACCGGGTGTTTTGTTCGCATCCGTGTAGAAGGGGTTGATATGACGACATCTTTCAAGATGGCGGTCACAAATGATTATAGTCGATCCCATATAATTCGAGGACGAGGATTCCAAAAATTTAACTTTGAAGGTCATCCGACCTCAAATGTACCTTAAACTATTAGGCATGTATGCCAAATTGGGTCCTTAGATTTTGATGCAGTTTGAAGCTTCATGACCTTGAAAAATACCCCAGCAAAATTAACAAATTGTTATAATATAATAAAGGGCGCTATTCATCAATTATTAAAGTCAAGAGAACCAAATTGGGTAACAAAGATAAGAAGGTCAAGTTCAACAATTTTGTTAAAAAAAAATTTTGTTCAGCTATGACGCGTTTCAATATGGCGGCTGATATCTCAAAATAGAGATCTATAACCACATTTTATTTTATCCAATTACGTAAAAAAGTAAAAATAACAAGGTGGCCGTCAATTCCTGTTGACTTATCTCTGCTTAATATGAAAAAAAAATTAGTTGATGCATGACCTTGATTGACCTTGAAAATACCATGTAAAATTGAAAAAACAGCTTTTTGTAGTGTTTTTTTTTACAATTAACAACTACACAAACACTTTAAGTGCGGAAGACGAAATTAACATCTTAGCCATAAATAAAAACTTAATTTTAAAACCTTTTACCATTTTTTTTGATCTGGCGTCCCAGATGTTTATGGTATACCCCGGTATGCCTGTTGTTTTTACTTTCGTAACTGTGAATTTTATGTTCTACTCACTTGTCTAGCCAACAAAGTCATTTAAATTACCTATAAAAGAGTTATATTCTAGACTAGTTGTTTTAAATGCCATTTTCCAAAATGGCGGTCGAAAAATTATAAAAAATACAATTTTTGCAACCGGTGCGTAATTATACTCGATTTTATATAACTCGAGGACGAGAATTCCAAAAAAAAATACTTTCGAGGTCATCCGACCTCAAATGACCTTGAAAATCGAAAAAAAAAAGATTTTTGCCATTTTCTCTTTAAACGAATCTCCATAATTTAACGTTTTATTACACCAACATCTGGAACGCCAGAACAAAAAAAATGGTAGGGAGGTTTAAAATGAAGTGTTTTTTATGTCTAAGATGTTAATTTCATCTACGGCACTTAAAGTTTTTGCGTAGTGGCAAATTGGAAAAAAAAGTGGGTTTTTCAATTTTACATGTGCTACGTTTTCATGGATATTGAATTCGTTTTCAATATGTTTTGAAAACTTTTTTTTCATGAGTTTTCATGACAGGTTTTCAAATCGATTTTGAATCGATTTGAAAACGATTTTCAAATTTTGATATTTGGCAGCTGACATATGACATATTTGAAAACGATTTTCAAATTTTGATATTTGGCAGCTGACATATGTCATAGTTGTCAAATATTAATTTTTGAGTTTTGGTAATTTTAAATATATTTTATTCAAAAGATGATGTTGGCCCTTGCCACACATTTTTTTTAAATTTTAATTACTACTCTGTTTGCAAGTGGAACTGAAAAAAGAAATGCTGGACTGGCATATGTGCATAGCACATACATTTTCGAGCCAAATATTTCTTTTATTTTCCATAATTAATTTTTCTTTTTAATCTTCAAAAAAACAAATCTTTAGATATTTAAGTAAGGTTATGTTATTAATCTTCTTTTTTCTATACACTCCACCAAATTTTAGAGTGCCGATTCCACAGTTTCACTTCTATTTCTCTCTCTCTCTCAAAAAGAGTGAGAGCAATAAAATATAATTTGGCGGCTGTCTGGTAATCCGACGCAATACGCATGTGTAAACTCAATCCCCGTTTTCATGGAAAATCGGTATTTCGATCTCAATAAGATCTTGATCCAACTCCAAAAATTTTCAGGGTCGGATCTAGATTGAACTCGATTTGAATACTGGAAAAACAGGCGTTTTCATGGACGGTATCGGATTAAAATCGTTTTCAGAACGAACTCAATAGCCATGAAAACGTAGCAATGGTATTTTCAAGGTCAATCGGGGTTATGCATCAACTTACCTTTTTTTTTCATAGTAAGCGGAGATATGTCAACAAGAATTGATGGCTACCTTGTCATTTTTACTTTTTTACGAAATTGGATAAAATAAAATGTGGTTATAGTTCTCCATTTTGATATATCAATCGCCTTATTGAAAAAAAAATATATCATAGTTGAACAAATTTTTTTTTAACAAAATTGTTGAACTTGACCTTCTTATCTTTGTTGCCAAATTTGGTTCTGTTCGCTTGAATAGTTGACGAATAGCGCCCTTTACTATGTTATTTTTGCAATTTGTTAATCTTACTGGGGTATTTTTCAAGCTTCAAACTGCATCAAACTCTAAGGATCGAATTTGGCATACATGTCATGACCAAACGTCGAATTATTAAGATTTTTTGAACATAAAATGGCAAAAATCTTGTTTTTTGAGACTTTCAAGGTCATTTAATGTCGGATGATCTTAAAAGTAAATTTTTTGGAATCCCCGTCCTCGAATTATATCATGGCCTCGTTGCGAAAGTTGTATTTTTTATGATTTTTGGCCGCCATCTTGAAAGATGACGTCATATTAACCCCTTCAATACGGATGCGAACATAACACTCGGTAAAACTTGATTGTGTAACTAAAGAGCTATCATTCCCACATAGTCACAAAACTCCTTCATTAAAAATCCCACGGACGTACACATGCCCCTTCACTGTAATGAGATGTCCATTTTCGAGATTTGACATATTAGTGTGACTCCTGCCAAGTTCATTTTTTCTTATGGACACATGCTTTTTTTTTCTCCTGCCGTTTGGTTCATAAAGGATGACAGATATTTTACAATTCCATTTTGACAAGTACCTGACGTTTTGAGTTAATTGACCATCATCAGCCCAAATTCAAAGATTAAAAAAAAAAACAAGAAAAAAACGTATTTTTAAAATATTAAGGAAACTTATTTGGTTATAAACAAATATCGTGAGTAAGTTAAAAACAAAAATTAAATTTGTGCTGAGTCCATAAACCCAAAACGGCAGGTGACTTTTTAAAATAAGGTTGCAAAATGTTATCTGGCATCCTTTATGAACCAAACGGTAGGAAAAAAAAAGCATGTGTCCATAAGAAAAAATTATCTTGACAGGGCTCCTGTTACACTAAAATGTCAAAACTCGAAAATGGACATCTCATTAGGTAGATCTTAAAAAAGTGCCTGTAGAAAATTTTAAGCGTTTTTTGACAGCTTTAAGAATAAGGGCGCAGAAAAATAAAAGCTAAAAATGAAGATTTCGGTTTTTTTCGTCTATCTCGGGAACTATCCGGAATTTGTAAACTTTTTAGTTTTGAGCAAAGCATCAAATTGCGCAACTTTGCCCTATTTTAAACCTTTTATTTTTTTAAATTTTATTACGAAATAATTTTACTCTGTTGTTTAATTAATTAAATTAAATTTAATATATCTTTTTTAGAATGTTTCAGAGGTCTGGATGGTTCCCTTGGTCACAGAAAATTTAATAGGAATCGTACCTGAAGTAGACAACAAAAAAACGTTTAGTTTAAATCTGTCTAACGATGACGATCGGTCTTTTAAGTTTCTAAGGTAACTTTTTTAAACTTTTTTTTTATGGTTAGACATCTAAAGAAAAAAAAGATATAAGATAATAGACAAAAACAAGTCTCATATAGTTGTTATATTGTTATGTGTTAGGTATGGACTAATTTGAGATTTTACCTGTGGTGCTATGCTAGAATGCTGCTCTGGATATCTTGGATGGACAGAATACCTAACGCGGATATTCCGCTTAGAATAGAATTTTTGTTCACCTTTAAAAGATGTACAAAATGGAAAATATGAGATCTTAAAATTAATAACAGAGGGAAAGTCGCAGACGAATATCGTGGCTTAAAAATCTTAGACAATTACTTTGTTTATACGGGCCTCTTAAAGTATATAAGGACGGTTTGAAAGGAACAAATTCCATATTACCTTTATTATGTTCTCTGTTTTAGATTGCAATTCAAATCCAATCTCGAGACAAATCTTCCTTTGCTTCTGGGATACAATTTGCAACCAATCAGTCCCGATGATGGCATCATTTATGCAGCCTTCGTGCTTCTGGGATTGTATGTTCTTATTATTTTTGAGGTACATATATGGTCATATTTTCATAAGTTCATCTAGGTTTGTAGAAATAAAGATTATTCTATATCCATTTTTTTTTAGATTGTACACAGAACCGTAGCGGCTATGTTGGCCAGCACTATTTCAGTCGCCATATTGGCAGCACTAAACGCAAGGCCCACTCTGTCAGAAATTATTTCATGGGTCGAAGTGGAAACTCTGCTGTTTCTTTTTTCTATGATGCTGCTGGTGACCATTTTTAGTGAAACTGGAGTTTTTGATTTTATGGCATTTTGGGCGTATAAGGTAGGCGGGGGCATTTCAAATTTGATGCATACCTTAAAAAATAGTAGTTTTCACAACTAGTGGCTAAAATAGTGCTTTTTTTACAAGCGTTGATTTAAATACCGAGTGCAGCGAGGTATTTAAAAACGCGAGTAAAAAAAGCACAGTTTAGCCGCGAGTTGTTAACACTTTTTTTTAATACCTTTATCAAAAAATCCAAGAAAAACAAAAAAATCTCAAACGAAGAGCACTTCTCGCAACATACCATTTTTACACTATAAATCAGGGCGGCTGGTAACTGAAATAACAATGGTGGTTTCCATGGCGATGTGCCTTTTTATTTGGTGACGTTCATTGTTGCGACATTTTAATCGTTAACAGTTTCATATTTTGACGATGTTTTTAATTGATTTTTTCGTAAATACTTGGTGAAAACTGGCAGAAATGCCATAATTTTTAGGCAAGAATAATTAGATTTTTTCAGTATTACTACTTTCCGCTATTTCTCTTTAATTTTGGGTAAAAAACGGACCGAAATCTTTTTTTACACCCGTGCTTTAGTTATGCAGACAGTTACTACAATCATATTTTTGATGAAGGTATCAAAAAAAGTATTTTCCTGTTTTTCTTGGTTTTTTGATAAAGGTATTAAAAAAAAAAGTTTTAACAACTCGCGGCTAAACTGTGCTTTTTTTTACTCGCGTTTTTAAATACCTCGCTGCGCCCGTTATTTAAACCAAGGCTTGTAAAAAAAGCACTATTTTATTCACTAGTTGTTAAAACTACTATTTTCGTAAATACTTGGTGAAAACTGACGGAAATGACTTAATTTTTAGGCAACAATAATTAGATTTTTTCAATATTACTATTTTCCGCTATTTTTCTTTAATTTTGGGTAAAAAACGAACAGAAATCTTTTTTTGCACCAGTGATCAAAAAAAAGTTTTTTTTTCATCGGTAACCAAAAAAGCCATGCTTTAGTTATCTGCAGACAGTTAATAAAATCATGTTTTTGATGAAGGTATAAAAAAAAAGATTTATTAACTCGTCTTAACTCATTAAATTCAAATTTTTAGAGAACCAAAGGAAAAATGTGGGCACTTATCAATAGTCTATGTGCAGTGGTTTTAGTACTGGCTTGTATTTTGGATAATTTAACTACATTGCTGCTGGTAACCCCTGCGACTATCAGGTTAGATGAAAACAGCCCTTATTATAAAGATTTATTTGGCAATGTATGCACAAAAATAATAGTACATTATATACCTAGGGACTAAAGTGCCACATTTGATCCTGCGGCGAAAGGTTTGTAGCCCGACCGTAGGGAGGCCTACAATGTGCTAAGGGATTAAACGACACTTTAGTTTTGAGGTTTATATACTATTTTATGCACTTTTCAGGGATTAGTTTTTTTCAATCCCTGAGGGATTAAATTTACTTTTAATCCCTAAGCTGCGGGATTAAATTTATTTTTGATCCTTTAGGCATTGAATTGTCTTTGAATCCATTAGGAATTAAAAGTTTCACTTTAGTCCCGAAAAAGAGGGATTAAAAGTACCTATTTAATCCCTGAAGTGCATAAAACTATTTACCTTAAACGATAATTTACTCTGCGCTCTAAGCTTAACTAGAATATTGGTTGGTCATTATTTAATATTATTATACAGGGTGGATTCTTTAAACGGAACGGTGCTTCTCCCGGGTTAGAATTTGGTTTTATAAAAAAATCCAAAAATACGTCAAAAAAATTTTTTAATTTTCTTTAATCGTGCTATCTTGGATTTTTTTATGTCGTTTTGTTTACGAGGTATGGCAAAAAAATGCTTTTTTTAAATAGGACACCATAATACTCTATCTCTTATGGTTTCCAAGATAGAGGCATTTAAACTTGCATGGAATTGTTGTCTATGCCCTGTTTTGCGGGGGATCTTTGAATGACTATCGAAGTTTTCCATACAGATTTAGAAAAAAATATTTTGATTATCGTAAAAGATAGATCCTACTGTGTGGTATTGCTGAAGAGAGAATTGTTTGCAGATTTCAAAAATTGCGAAATATACAGGGTGTCCTATTTAAAAAAATATTTTTTTGCCATACCTAGTAAACTAAATGACATGACAAAATCCAAGATGGCACGATTAAAGGAAATTAAAAATCTCAGTTGACGTGTTTTTGGATTTTTTTATTCAAGCAAATTCTGACCCGCTAGAAGCACCGTCCCGTTTAAAGAATCCACCCTGTATTTAGACAATGGTAGAATGTACAGTAATTCAAATGGATTTTCAGACTTTGTGAAATTATGAAAATCAACCCAGTGCCCATACTTTTCATAATTCTTATTGTGGGAAATATAGCTGGTGCCATAACGCCCATGGGAGACCCCCCAAATGTTATCATTTTGGGTAATAAAGAGGTTATGAAGTCTGTAAGTAACCATTCAAGAATATACTATTTTCTTTTTCTTTAAGTAGGTACTTTGACGCTATTTGCATTTTTTTTTTAATTTTAGACCCAATAAGTAGGTGCCTACCTTAAAATTAAAGTTCTTCTCATTGGCTTATTAAAGCGCATTATAGCTTATTTTATTCACAATTAACTTTTGTACCTTTTAACAAATAAAATCTTATAGGTGTGGCTTTTTGAGTTTTGGGCATTTTTTATTAATATTGCCCAGGGTTTCAAAAATTACTTTTTTCCAGATTTTACTAGAATTAACATTCCATAATGCAAAATCTAAAGGGAATAGAGGGTTTCACCCTTGACAACTTTTGACCAGTGGGTCGAGAACTTTATTGTGGAACATATGGAATCAAACTCGGAAAAATGCTCAAAAAGCCCCAGCTACAAGATTTTACTTAGATTAAGAGCTTTGCACATGTAGATTTTAAAAATATGTAACCCAAAAAATATATTGTTTTTCTCCAAAAAAAAACGAAAAGTTAACTGTGTTGGTTAGTGGTATTATCTACACCTAACTTCAACATGACCAGTGCTCAATATATTAAAAAAACTTATTGTTTTAGGGCATCAATTTTGGAATTTTTACTTTACACATGGGCATGGGAACCCTAATAGTGATGTTAATGGTATATCTGCAATTGCGGATTTTCTATAGAAAACCCGAATGTTTTAAGTATAAAGAACCTGAAGAAGTGCATGGTAAGTTTATTAAAAATATATATATATTATATTATATATATAGGTTCATATTTTTAAGGTACCATTTTTAATTTCGCAAAAGCATCACGTTGCCCTGACGATTTCTATAATAAGAATGAAACAGATATCCAAGAGTTTCGACTCTCTTTTTTCCTTATCTAGTGTCGTAGTATTTATACTCACCCATATCATACCATAGATTTTGAAGCCAGTATATCCTTCTGCGATCCCGCACGTCTCCTGTCTTTAATTTTGCCATTTATTATTAATTAAGATATTTACAAAACATCCACGTTACCTAAGTAGGTGCCTCCAATTTTTTACGTAATGCAAAATGCTAAACACGTAACAACGAAGCACATGAATTCCAAGAGTGATATTAAAATCGCGACTGGACAACACTGAGTTTATATTGACAAAAATTATTTGGTCTGTTCAATTCTTGATCCTTAGATCTCGAAAGTGAAATGGACGATTTAAATGAACAGCCGCATCTGTGAGTAGTAAGCAGAGGCAAGGATGCTGTAAACATGGGCTAAATATTCATCTTGCGTCTGCGTCTTTTGATGTCGGCCCATCCAAGATATTCTGAGCATTCTACAATTTTTCGAACATATCATAAGCAGTATTCATGTCTCCACACCGTAATACAAAATGATAAACACACAACAATGAAGCACATGAGTTCGGAGAACATCACTAATTTCATTATCTGTTCACTTCTGGGCAATTCCACGTGCGATAAAGGTTTTTGGCATTTTTTCGATTTTTGTATTTAAATAACTATAAGTACCAAAGAAGTGCTTGGGGTATTAATAATTTTTTTTAAATTACAGCTACTAGCCAAAATATAGGCAAACAAAATATTAGCGTTTTATAAGAAATGTCCTGTCACTTATCACAAAAATACATTTAACTTAAAATCAAGGCAAGCAAAGAAAAATAATATACCATTTTATTATATCTAGGGAACAAAAGTATAGTTTGAAACAACTAATTTAAAACTACTTTTGGATTAAGAGGAAAAGCACTTTAAGTCCATGATTTTTATCTGCATGTTTTTGATGTCCCGTCAGTTATCACCAATTTTTTGTAGCATCTTGGATCCTAAATAAAAAACTAATTTGCCTTTACTTTTAAATTATTGTGAAAACCCCTCTACATAATGCATTTAGATGTGGTCATTCTAGAATATCTTTAAAGGAGAGAAAAATGAGATAAAAAATTAATTAAAACGGCATAGATTTGACAATACTGCTTTGCTATTTTTGGGTCAATCTTTACCGAGCAGAATATCGGAAACGAAAAAACGGAATCTGTTGAAATTTGGCAAGAATATTAATTTTTTAATTCCTCACAACCGTATCCAGACAGTTTTTTGCTGGACTCTCTCATTCCAAAATAAAATAAACACGGCTAACAATAGTCAAAAATCTTACCTGGCTTTTTCTTTAGCCTCGTCGACCCTACAAAAATCTGTAACAACAATTTTTTAATTTTTTGAAAAAATACACCAAATTTTGAAAAATCCTTTGGATATGGTTGTACATTTTTATAAATTCTATTATCTGATTACAAAAAAGTAATGGTTTTTTCTTTATAATCGAGATTCTGCCGGAATTCTGAAACGCCAAGGTCACGTAATTTGGTAGGCCCAAGGAAACTGATTGAGTTCGATTGGAGTATTGGAATTCAGGTTCCGCATAGCCACCGGCCACTTGTCTAAGGCTAAGGATAACTTTTTTTTCCGCGCAGATTTTGAAATTTGTCTGTCAGTGAGTCAGTAACAAAACTATTGACACCTTCAACATAGCTTAAAATCCTCACATATGGTATTCGCACCGTGTTCTGAACACTGCACAATCTCCTATTTCAAAAAAATAGCAAAGCAAAATCTATGCCATTTTTGTGGCCTTAAGGTTTGTCCCGTCAGTTATCATGGAATTGCCCTTCTTGCATTTTAGATCTGAAAAGTGAAATAGCTGCTTTAAAAAGAACAGCCGCATCTGTGAGTAGTTACAGCAGAGACGAAGATGCCGTAAAGGAGAATTTGTTAAAGGAGTCGAATAAGTTACGTGGCATATTGTTGGAAAGAGCTCAAAGTCCTCCACAATGTCATAAAGCCAGGCAGCAGGAGTTGAATGATCTGGAAAAACAAGTATGTTTTTCGAAGCTATTAAGTTCGCAGTTCTAAAGAAAATAGATTTTAGCATGCAACACTATAGGCACAATTTTAATTATTTAACTGAAAAGAAATAAAAAATAAATAAAAATAATATAATAATTAATAATAATAATTTAAAAATATAATAATAATAGGAGATGTGTGAAGTGGCCAAAAATTTGTATAGTAGTGCCAAATTTTCAAAAATGTGCCGACTTTATTAAAGTTGGGTTATGCTGATTTTTTGTACCGTCCCTAGTGTTTGATAGAAGTTTTTTTTTAATTTTAGTGTGCCATTAGAAACAAACCTCTCCTAATAAAATCAGGAGTAATCCTAGTGCTTGTTGTAAGTGTGCTGTTTTGCCACTCCAATCCAATGCTGAGTAAGTTAAAACCGAAAACCACATTTTTACGGTGGGTATCCACTAGATTTTTCCGATCAAGCTTTGCCAGCGCTATTTTCTAAAATTTTGATAAAAATTTTAAATGGTCATAAATGACCGCTAAAGCCCTCAGCCTTGCTCTCAGGCTCTCAGTGTTATGCTGTCGTGTCCAACGATCACCACAGTGTGAGAGTAGGGTTGCGGGACGGAAAAAGCCTATCTTCAACGGTTATACACGATTCGACAGTGGGTGCCGAAATAGCGTGTATTGAAAGAGAAGCGCAATGGCTAGTAAATGAGAGCGAAAAAGATAATAAAGAAACTTGAGAACCGAATCGATGTCACCCACAATTAACTAAAAGATTCCCAAGTAAGATCCCGTCAAATTTAACGATAAATGTTGCCTTCAAAGGACGTAAAACAGTGATTATGAGTATTTTCTTATTTTAATTTGAAATTAGAATCCGCTAAATTGATTAAAATGCCCATTTATCCACAACTTTTACTACCGATTGACGTCGCTCTTTCAATAAAGCTCCGAAAATTCTGAGCCTGACCTCCCTAACCAGTTATGCTAAAGTCCCGAGTCTACGAGACAATTTATCGTAGCAGTCTCATATTCTTACGAAATATCTCGTTAAAATATATTTAAAACAATATTATACTTTTTTAAAAGAATTTAAAAAAATAAATCAATGTAGCGCAGTCTTTCAATCTGCAACCCTCTACTCTTTCTAATTGGCACACTTTTTTTAACCGTGTTCACGTTTTGTTTAACTTTAAAACGAATTTAAAGCTGTTATTAAATTTAATAACACAGAGGTGTTTTTTTTTTTAAATTCTGATTCTTGTAATACGATAAAAAAAACCAACAAACGAAAAAGCAACTGATATTTTGTAAGTTTAAATAATCCATCAAATCATTCCCATCGACCTTCGGAGTCGGTGGTCATTGTTGTTCCAACAAGGATTTTGTAACTCTACCGATAGACAACATACAGGGTTCCTAAGATTTTCCTTAGGGATAGGATTTCAATAAATCAAACAGAAATGGCATAGAAAGTTCTGCGCGCACAAAAGAAACAGGTATATTGAGCAATGGTGCCAGTTTGTTATTATTTCCGGACTGCTTTCATGAGAAAAAATTGTCGCCACTCTTTCATTGTGAGCATACATCATAGTTGCAATAATAACCGTTGACAAGATGTCTGCAAATTCCGCTAGATGGCGGCCACACCATGAGATGATCGAGGAAAAACTGGGATTTTTATTGCTTAAAGGAGGCGGCAGGGTCCATTATTTACGATACTGAGCGATAAACTCGTGAGGTTGTTAACATTAGAAAGAAATATCTTCGTTTTTAATTAAATTTCTTTCCATTCTGTTCTACTAGTATCATCTATCCGGAAACGGCCAAACCATGCAGCTAGCACTAGCAGCCAAAGAAATCAATAAACGGCGCTGTTTTTCCTGCAGAGCTGGCCCTACACTACATTTGATATTTTCGAGGTGTTTTATGACATGATCTCGAAACATCGAAAGCGAAAAATAAGGGGCTGCCAATATTTGTAACACCCAAAAAGGGGTGAAAAGATTTATTTTGCTCTGTTTCTTTACAAAAAAACGTTTTTTTTACGAAAAACTTGAGCTCTGCCACTTTTTTATTTTTTTCTTCAACTTTCTCGAAATTTTCGTCATACCGCAGAAAAAATTTAGAAACAGAGACGGGATCAGTTTTCCTAAAACGGGGGATCTTGGTTTCGAGTGAGAAGATAAAGGGCGCCGCAGGCAAAAATTTTTCAATTAAATTAGCCGAACGCAAAAATGTTAGAAAAACAAAGCACGAAATAAAAATGGCGCCGCTTATAATTTTTTTTCAAAAATTACATGATTTCGGGAACGCAAAGAAAAAGGTCTAAAGATTATAATTTTAAGAAAAAAACATCAATTTTCTCGCCCTCCTCCACTGGGACTACAGGGGCCGTGCACAAATTACGTAATGGTCATGGGGGGAGGGGTGTTACAAAACGTTACGTAGGGGGGAGGGGGGTGAAACTAAGAAAATTTGGAATGAAAATAAGTGAAAAGTTTTTTTTTTTTGGGGGGGGGGTGGTGGTCTTGAAATCGTTACGTAATATTAGGGGAGTGGCGTGCTAAACCGTTACAAAACATTAAATAGGGAGGGGGCCAAAAATTGGTAAAATGACCGTTACGTAATTTGTGCACGGCCCCACACTCCTTTTTGATTTCGAATCAAAGTGCAAAACCCAGGTTGGACGTTCGAAGGCGTCAACCCGTCCCATTTGCTTGATAAAGTTTCTACGGAAATATCTCAGTCGATTTCTCCGGCCGTGTATGAACGCTTTAGGTTAAGCATTTGCATGTATCTCAGTCCCCAGCCTGTAAACAGTGCGTAAGGACAATGGTTACAAAATGAAAAGCCGAAAAATATTTTTTTTTACGATATCTTTCATCAGTTTGGAATTAAAGTCGAGCAAAAACAATTTTTATTCCAGTCCTAAAGGTATGAAAATGGAAAACATTAGAAAACAACAACCTGGAATGGATTTACTACGTGTAAGATGTAGTGACAACATCGCCCCATGCCCATGCTTTTCTGCCTAATGTGCTTTTCCGTTTGTCTGCGTCTTATACACGGCTGCTTGGCCCCCTAAGGATTTGCTTAGGAACCCTGTATACTGGCAAACTCTTTTGTTGGCACCGGTGGATTTAAAAACTCGCCCCATTTGTTACAACTGTTTAATTTTAGGTCGACTTGGAATGGGCTGGACCCCACTTTTGGGAGCTCTGCTATTGCTACTCCTTTATAGCAAGGAAGAGGTGGAGGGGGTATTCGCCAGGATCGAGTGGAGCACTCTTTTGTTTTTTGCTTCCTTGTTTGTTTTGATGGAGGTAGGTTTATGTCGATTTTATAAGTTTAATGTGTTACAACATCGATAATGATAAGAGTGTTATCTTTAATTTTGAAACGATTTTATTTCACCGGATCTGCCTATGGCGTTATTTATGGTCCTCCCTTAAAGGGAGCCTTGAGGTTTCCTTGCCGAAGGCAGCCTTCAAGGCGTCCTTCGATTTTGTATTGCTTGGCAAAAAAAAAGCCTTAATAAGAGGCTCCCTCAAGGCGATCTTGCTCTACTCTGAATACTGTTTTGGCTTAAAAATACCTTAACGACTCCTTGTTTCTTCTTGAAGGAACGACTATGACCTTGAGACCCTGTTTATGTAACATTTATTGAAGAAAAATAGATGCGACAACCCTTTCAGTCACTGACATTTTTTGGTTATGTCAATTTTTTGTGAAAATGTCAGAAATGCATTGGTGTTCCACCAAAACACTTATATAAATAGGTTTACCTCTATTATAGAGGGCACCTTTTTAGAATCAACGCTTTTTCGATTTCGGTGGCATCGACCGATGGACAGATGAATAGTGACGTCATGCCAGATTGGCCACCAAACGCCGAATAAAAAAACACCTTTATATAAATTACTTTTACACACCTTAACTTCTACTCGAGACATTCTACAGTATGACTTAAAATCCATTAATTCATATTTGGCAACGTTTTGGACTGGTAAAAAAACCGGAAAAAAACATGAAAAAAAAATCCTCCGAAAAAAAAACCGGAAATTTATGGAAATTATAGAAGTTTACGACGTTCGCTGAATGCCTCTAATTCTTTGCACATGGCATCAGCTAGGGTTCAACTAAGCACACAAATTCGATGAGTGGAGATTTAATCTGGCGATATTATTTTTAGGCCCTGTCAAAATTAGGTCTAATTGAATACGTCGGAAAACAAACGCAATACCTTATCATATCGGTACATCCAGATGCCAGGCTCACTGTGGCCATAGTGCTAATTTTATGGGTTTCAGGTAGGTTGGGTAGATTAATTAATTCATTTGCGAGTGTGCCTGCAGTTTGGCACTTTTCACTGCGACCAACAGCGAGTCTATTGAAGTTAAGAAAGTCTGAAATGATGATTTTGCATTTTCTTCTTAAATTTTAGGGATGGTTTCGGCAGTAGTAGACAATTTGCCTTTAGCTACGATAATGGTAAAAGTAGCTAGCGAATTAGCTTCCAACAGAGAGCTGCAGCTACCTCTTCAACCTCTAGTTTGGGCACTAGCTTTTGGAGCATGTTTTGGAGGTAGGGTGTTTCAAGGATAATAAATAAAAGGGTAGTTCTAATAAGTGTAAAAATAATATTTAAAATCTGTTTTTGTTACTTCAGGCCTAAAGGTTAGGTTCTTACTTGTTTTTACTTACAAAGCAATCAAAATAGATCTAAAACTAAGATCGGACAAAAATTATCTTGAAGAAAAGTATTCGGTTGTGTATGAAATAGGTGTGGTTTAGCTAATGGTCCATTCTCAATTTCTTTTTAGGAAATGCTTCTCTTCTTGGTTCTTCCTCAAACATAATTTGCGCTGGAGTAGCAGAACAACATGGATACAAATTTTCTTTTGTACATTTTACCAAGTAAGTTATTCACTATCGTTGAGCGCCTAGTGATTAAAATTTTAAAAAATCTCATGTTTGTAAAGGTCCAAACTTTTTTGTTTCCAAGATATTTCGATTTTAGAGGGATATCATTCGTCAAAAAGACCTCTGCAATGGGTAAAAATATACTAATTTATTTTTCAGAAAAAAAAACACATATGTTAAAAACGTACCAGGATATGATCATCTTTTGGATAACAGAAAAAAAAATTGTACTAAAAAAAAAGTTTTTTATCTTAAAATTTTGAAATTGCTTTTTGTTATTTTTATTATGTATTAGTCTTAGATATTTAGTTTTTTTCTTGTGTTTTTTAAAAAAGTTGTGACTCCATTTTTGACCATTTGTGTATTTTTTTAGGATTGGCCTGCCTGTCACGATCACCAGCCTGTTTGTTGTAAATATTTATTTGATCATCTGTCATGTTGTCTTTGAATGGCATTAAGCACCTAATTAATTTTATTACTAATTTATTATTATATCCGTTGTTTTTATATATTTTTATTAAAACTTGCATTTGTAGTGGTCATGGTAATTAATTTTTTTTAAACCAAAAATGTTTAAAAATATTTTGACTGACAATGTAGTTGTCTAGAGGCATGACATTTCGGACAGATATTTCTCATATATCGTAGAGTAGCACTCAATGAAAATTCCTTAGTCAGGTAGGCGGAAAAAGCGTTTTATTATTATTATCATTATATGGCATTTATTGTCTATTATCATTATATAGCATTTATTGTCAATCCCACAAAAGTAAACTTGTGCCTGGGAGTGATCTATATAAATTTACAAAGGTTAGTTCCTACTTATTAAACAATAGTATGTTAATAAATACCACGTTTTTAGTATTAAAAAAACATAATAAAAAAAAAACTAAAAAAATAAACTAAAAAAATTAAATTCTTGAATCTCATGCCTTGAGGAAGTTGCTTGTAAAAATGTTTTTAATTCTTTTTTAAAGGAATATGATGTTGGCGAAGATCTTAAAACGTCTAAGTCTAAAAACTTTTGTGCTGAAATATGTAAAACACCTTTGTCCAATTGTTTTGTTCATTTATTATATAAACGTATATCTAACGCGTCCAAAACAAAGCCAAATGATATTACGATTTTGACTTGTTTGCGTCATGTGTCATCGCATTCATCATAAAATCGTGCTTGGTTCAGAACAAGTCAAAATTGTATTATCTTTTGGCTTTGTTTAAAAGGCGTGAGGTAAATGTTTAAATAAAATACTTTTTTGTGCCTGTCTAGTAATATATCGTATTTTAGATTGAAGTGGTGGTCATGACCCAGACATAAATAGTTAACCTTTTTTCAAAACGATACCTATTTGTTGATAACATAAATACTAATAAAAATAGCAAAAAATTGTCTACCCTAAAACGCATTTATATATACAGGGTGGATTCTTTAAACGGAACGGTGCTTCTAGCGGGTTAGAATTTGGTTGAATAAAAAAATCCAAAAACACGTCAACTGATATTTTTAATTTCCTTTAATCGTTCTATCTTGGATTTTGTCTATGTCATTTAGTTTACGAGGTATTGCAATTTTTTATTTTTTTTAAAAATAGGACAACCTGTACAGGGTGGTCCAAATTCGAGGGGCCTTTATAACTTTGGGCCAGCATAGTTAGACCAAAACTAATATACATGTTACGGATTCGATTTTCAAGAGAAGATGAAAACTAAAAACCGCATTACGATATGTCAAAGCGTGATTCTCAAAAATGTGCGTTTCTAAAAACCCTCTACAACTTTTTTATTTGTAAAGATAGAGATTTTCATTAAAAACATTTTTTGAAGATTTTTTAAAGACAAATCTACCTGTTTCACCGATTTTGTCTTAAAGCATTTAGTTCACGAGATATAACACAAAGTTACATTTTTTTAAATGGAATACCCCAATTTTTTTTTTAAAAATTTTCTTTTGTGTTGGTGTGGTCTGAAGAGTTTTATTACTCGTGTAGTTGGAAAAACCATTCCTTCGCAGATAGGATCGAATTTTTGACTTTTCTTTATTTAAAGCTTCTTCTGTATTACAGGTGTAGGTGGCTCGATCTATGAAAGATTTTGCAATTCCCAGTTTGGTTGATGAGGAGTGGTTTGATTTAAAATCAAGATATTGTCCAGTATGAGTTGGTTTACGATATATATATGGAAGTGATTATGGTTGAATTATTTTTTGTGACTAGAACATCGAGAAAAACGAGCTTTTTCCAAAGTGAATTTGCTGCAGTTTCTTATACTGTTGACATGATTGAAGAATTGTTCTAGTGTGTTGTTGTCCTTTTCCCAGCAAGGGTGGATCCAGACTTAAAAAATGGAATCAAATTACAAAATCAATTTTCCTCTTCTGTCTTCTCGCGAAACGATTAATTACTTCCTCCACTTCCATAGGAACGTTTTTATGAACATGGAGAAGCGCCAATCCCGTTAGTTACTCTGGAGATAACCGCTCTTGAAGGTCGTTTATTATGGAGTCTAGAAGAGGGATCTAGACGCTCCTGCGAAAATAATATTACCCACAGCGTTCGTCTTGGTTTTGCACGACGCCGTAAAATAACAGTATTTTCAATGTGCAGAAAAATATGCACCGGGTTATGAGTGTTACGTCACTCTTTTTGGTTTTCGGTTGTAGGAGTTTTACATAAAATTTCGGGAAGTGACTAGATATGATGTCCAAGTCAAAGTATTCATGTTATGTTATTCACCCTCCTCCCTGGATCCGCTCTTGTTTCCCAGATGATGAATATATCGTCCGTACAATGAGCTTCAGGCTACTGCAAACACAAGGAGAATCAAGTCCAATTTACTCTCCGTGCCGTACGACCGAGGTGGGGTCGAAGCACGCTGCAGTGTTATCTTTTTGAAATTTATTTTGTTTTTATTATTTTGTTTTATTTCTGCCTTGCTCGAGAAACAGACTGGTAAGTTCTTAATACATATTTAAAACTAAAAATGGATGTCTACGAAGTTGCCGAATAAGTGCAGATGATCAAGTGGTACTATCAAGGCAGACCATTGAGACTTATTTAAGAACTTTTTTTGGAGAATTTTGTAAATCGCCCAAAACCTAGTTTATCAAGGATTCGTAGGTTTGTGCAGAATTTTGAAAGGTTTGGTTGTGTAGTGCCAAGAAACCATAAAAAACCCACTGCAGTGGAGGAAAATCGAAAGTTAACTAGCCACCAAATTACCGAAGCAGTTGATACGTCTTCAGCCACTGTCTTACGTGTTCTCAAAAAGAATGGTTATCATTCTTACAAAGCATCAAATTTTCCGGAAGACAACTATCGTCGTATGGAATTTTGCGAAACAATGATGGAAACAACACACGTTCGATATTGGTCGAAGGAAAATTTGTATTTGTATTTTGACGTAAGAACACATTATCCCCAAAAATTAAATGTTTGGTGCGGTATTGCAGGGGAACACGTAATTGGGCCATTTTTTATTGACGGCAATTTGAATGGTCCTAGATACTTGGATCTACCGCAGCAGCATATTATTCCAACTGCTAGGCAGTTGTTAGGTGTGAGATTTGGTGAAACATGGTTTCAACAAGATGGTTGTCCCGCTCACAATGTTGGCCTTATTAGGGCATATCTTGATAATGTATTTCCTAATCGGGTTATAAGTACACGGGGAACTATTTTATGGTCAGCTTAATCACCCGATCTTGCTCCTAATGACTTCTATCTGTGGAGTTATATCAAAAATAAAGTTTACGGGCATGAAAGAGCTAATAATTTGAAAGAACTTCGGATTAAAATTGAAGAAGCTTTTCAAACTATCACCCCTAACATGCTTGGAAAAGTTAGAAGGGGTTTTTATAATAGACTCAGCGAACATTTGCTTTCATTTTTTTTTTAATGGGAGAATCTTTGTTTTTGAGAACTTGCTTTTATTTTGTTTCTCCTTATTATTTTCATTTTAACACGTTGTTAGTGATAAATCTGAGCAGTTGAAAATAAAACTCTCTAATTTATCAGTGACAAAAAACAAGAAAATTACGTTATCAAAATTTGGGTATTTATTTAGCAAATTCCGGTTTCATGGACTACACTTCACATTGCACCGTGGTTAGAGGCGTACTAAATGCAAGCCGCGAACGGTGATCGCAAGCCTGAGTGTTGGTTGCTCCACTGCTAGCTATGCGGTGTCCCTGCGTGTACGTACACTGGCAAATGGACTTCTTCCGGCCTATGTTCGCAGTAGCCTGAAGCGCTCTGTATATCTTAGCCATAGTTTGAGTTTCTGGAAACGAAAATGGAGATCCCATAGTATTTGACATATTTCATACATCAAAAGCTAACTAACTCCATTATCCAAAATTTAGGTCAAAAGTAGGAAATTTGTAACTACCGCGGTTATCCAAAACTAACTCAAAAAAGGTAAAAAAACTTGCCTAATTAAAAGAATTCCTTTAGTACTAGTTTAATGAACCTAACATGTGCTTGGGACATGTTTATAGGAAAAAAAGTGTTATTTTAATCCAAAAAATACGCCCTTAAAATCTTGTAAATTTTCAAACACCCTGTATAGTCGGCACTTTAGCTGTTAATTTTAACAAAAAAATAAAATGGTATGCAAAGATAAAACTATTTACTGACACATAGTTGGTGATAGTAAACAGTTTACGAAACATGTTAAAAAAATATGCGAAAAATAAAGTTAGTGATAGCAGTCTTATTGTACGGTAGGTTTACAATGTAGTACAAAACATGACATAGACAAGTTAAAATCGATACGCAAGGGCTCTAAACAGAGCAGGGGAAAAAGTGTTTATCATGACCCAATAAATTTTTTTTTTGAGATTTCTTAAACGAACTTCATCCCTAGAGTAAATATTTTTATTAATTTTTCTATAGGGTTTTTCGTGATTTGTGGAAGTAAAGGCATTCAACATCGAATAGTTGGTGGTCAGCAAACAGATATTTCTGAATTACCCTATCAACTAAGTATAGGTTTGATTATTTCAGAGTAAGTAAAAATTTTAAGTTTCAATAATTTTTGCGTCAACTTAATATACCAAGGTTTCACATTCTAAACATCAATTAAATTTAAACATCAATTAAGTTTAAGACGGAAGGTTAGCGCTTGTACCAGTGTGTTAGAGACATGAAATTTCGCACATTTATTCAAAATTGAATAAATTTAAGAATTGCTGAAATTTAGTATAGTGGATTCATACAAAAATTAAGCAACTTTTCATATTGATAATTCATAGCGTTAATTCATAGTGTATAAGCACAATTTTAGTGTTAATACATAATTTAACAGCACCTGTTTATCCAAGAGTTTATAAGCATAGTGCATTAGGATAAATTTTGAAAATTAACATACCAAATTGACAAAAAAAAAAGAACAAAAAAAATATTTTTCTTTACCTAACCTCAACAGGTTAGCTATTCTTCCTTCTTGCTAAATTTCTGTTGTATAATATCAGCTAAAATCAATCACTTCCATTTTGAAATCAACCAACCAAAATGTTTTCTTTACTTTTTTCATATTGATAGTGCATGGAGTTAAAATTAACCAACTTTTAAATTATGCACTGTGCTTATGAATTATGAATTATAACATTGCCAACTTGGGTAAACACTTCTATTAAGAATAATGTATTTAACATTATGACTATGAATAAAATTGTGCTTAGGTTATAAATTATCAATATGAAAAGTTGCGTAAACCCGCCTTTAATTTCAAAATTTTGTGTCTCCAGGACTTTCCGTTTTTTAACTCTCGTTTTTTAACTATTTGCGTAGATAGAGAAAAATTTTTATCTGCGCTATTTGGCATAAGTCGAAAACGAGAATACGCTAATTGGCATTGTCATATCTGGTTAACTTAGTTAGATTAGGAAATCCATGCCTCAATTAATTACAGTATTCATTGGGACACCTCTATCCACCATCTATAAACCCTCCTATCAGTACGTCTATCATTGGCCCTGATATAGGTATATTTTTATAATTTCAGAACTGAAGGAAAATTTCTCTGTGGCGGTGCCTTAATCAGTGATTTATTTGGTCTAAGCGCAGCCCACTGTTTTGTCCAAGATGGAACTTATTATGCTAGAGCTGGTAGTGATAAGCTTAATACAGGTGGGTTCTACTTTTGACTAACATCACCTGAGATCTTCTGCCTTTCTCTAAGTCTAAGATTTTTAATCCATGACGCACATCTGCGACCCGGACTTCTTCTACCTTCAATTTTTCCTTCAATTAATTTGTAATTTTTTAAAATGCGGCAAAATGTATGTTTTTTGATGACGAAGAAAACTTCCTCTATTCCTGTCTTTACACATTTTTCAATAACTTATCCCACTTCTGACACCACACTTTCCGTCTATGGTCTCGTTTAGAAAAAAAGAGACTTTCAAACATTGATGGTTCCAAATGAAATAACTTTTTTTTATAATTCCATTTTTACATTTAAAGGTGATTTTATTTTTAGGAGGTGAGATAGTTAAACTAAGATACGTTTTGGTGCACCCCAACTATTCCAGTTTAAAACAAGAAGATTGCGATATTGCAGTACTTAAATTCTTTGAGCTACTTAAGTAAGTTCATAGAAAATGTCAAAACCTCAGGTGTATAGAGATAGCAAAATGCTTTAATGTCCCATTAAAGTTAAAACACCCGCTTTAATCATCTTCCTATTGAATCACCACACCTACTCCCTGAAATGCAATAGGATAATTTGAAGATAAATTTTACACAGGAATACGGAATTTACGTTTCGAAAAAAATGGCCACTGTATGTTGCTTCCAAGAGACAAACACGTATAATAAAATAGTGTGGAAGCGTCAGTCTTAATTTTGATTATTGTTGGAGATTATAAGAAATAAGTGTCCCCTTCTCAAACTTCTATGCTCGTTTTTTTTTTGGTTTATGTGTAAGTAAAAATAAAAAATCACGCATTTAAGGTTTCAATTAGCTTCACCTGTTCAAAACACAAAATGATGGAAAAATCCCACATAAAAATTAAACATTTCATATTCTTAAAGAACAAAGAATGTGATAGGAATGTTACATTACTAACACACGCCGGCAATAAATTACGTTTTAGCTCATACAGGGGATATAAATGGGATAGAAACGTGACGTGAAACATGACTATAATATTATTAATAAATTATAGTAATATACCTAAGCGCTTCCCCAAAATATGACAATAATATTCCCAGAATTATTTTTTGGCAAAATGATGGTAATATTTCAAACATATCAGATGGCCACGAGATGGATATCCCAAAATATGCAGGATATTACTCACATGAATATCCACTAAAGTGCAAGACTATTGCTGAAAATTCATGATGGCTATATCAATGTTTCACCATTATATTGATGTACTACTTGAAGTTAGTTATCATGCGATTACCTAAATAACATTTTGCAGTCTTATATGTATGGTAAATAATACCTGCTACATAGGGAACATATTGATTCCAGTGCCATCTACCTACAATAGATGACATTGAACTAAATTAAAATTATCAAGCATGTAAATCGCGTTCTTTTAACAAGTAATATTTTCAGCTAACATGCCAAAATCCTGACAAAAATATTCTTTTTCGGAATATTCATAAAAGTAACTTGATTATCACATTATCATGGGAATATTATTATCTTATTACCAAAGAAATATAACTATCACAAACTCTTAAAGAATATTCAACAAAAAATAGGTCTATAACATTCCTGTCATATTCGCCATAGAATATTCACTTTGAGGGCATATCCCTACAACATGAATATTCTTCCAATGTTATGTGGGATATATCTAATTATTTACACTAAGGTCCGCCATCTAACATCAGAACACTCTTTTAAAAGTTAATTTAAAATAATTTTAGGTTAACAAATAACATCAAGCCCATACAAATGGCCGACTCTGATGACAAGTTCACTCCAGGGCTGTTGGGAAAAGTGTCCGGTTGGGGACAGGTAAAAATATTTTCTTAGGTTTTTTTGACCACCACAAGTAGAAATATGATAAACTCAGAAAGTTACTTTTGCATTGCAGGACAGTATAGGGCTTAAAGTTAATTAAGGTGTGCAGTCAAGTAGATTTTTTTTGTTAATAGGGAGTAAAAGCCACGCCACTCGACTTGAACGTAACGTACGCCGCCGGTTTTCACCAATGAGAGCGCTGGATTTCAGCGCTACGTTACGTTTACGTGTTGGTTTGGCTCTTAGTCTATAATATTTATTAATAATTAATATTTAATGTATCTTAATTTTTTTTAGACATCTTCTTTTGTTCCCGACATATCTACCAAGCTAAAATCTGTCAAATTGCCAGTAACTGATCAAGAAAATTGTCGTATGCTTTATAGAACTGTTTTACCAATTACACATAGACAATTTTGTGCTGGGTTTTTGAGTGGCGGCAAGGATTCATGCCAGGTAGGACACCTAGACATACCGAAATTTGAAAAAATTGTTTATATCTTAAGTTCTTACTGGGTTTTTTTAGTAGTCATTTTGGGAGAGTTAAATCCCCTTCCATTGATACTTTTTTTATGAAAAAGCCAATTCCTGAATATCTATAAGCAGTCGCCGGGCTATGAGCTATATTGATTTATACAATCTACGCCATAATTTTCTGTATTTTGCAGGGAGATAGTGGAGGACCATTTGCAATAAACAACAAACTTTACGGATTGGTGAGCTTTGGAGTTAGCTGTGGCCAACCTGGTATACCGGGTGTTTATGTCAGTATACCGGGTCATCGGGAGTATATACGAGCAAACACCGGACTTTAGAAAAATATTTTGGTTGTATACTTGCAGTTGACACTCCTTGGACTAACAAAGAAAGTCAACTGAACTAATTAATTACTATTTTCTATAAAACTAAACAATTTATAGTATATACCTGATTTTTATGATAATTAAAAATAAATTAAAGATCATCATCATTTAAGCATATTTCTCATATTTGTGTTTCCTGGCATTAAAACATACTTTACGTGGATTCTGAATTAGTATTTAATAGTATTTGGATTTCTTTTGTGTTTTGTTAATCAGTTGATGTCATTGGAACACACCGACGATCCGAAGGGGGGGGGGGTTTAAAGGCCATTTTCCAAAGAAAGAAAGAATTAGAATTACAAAATGTTTTGTAAAATGTACTTAAATTTCTCATCTGAATCCTTATATTTCCCAACTGCAAGCAACATTCGGGGAGGAAAATCTCCTCCCCCCCCCCCCAAAGGATCGCCTTTGTCGGAAAAACTCTGTTTGCTTACCTTAACGCTGTTCTAGAATTTATTAAATTGTATTTCAGGATATACATTGACTGAGGCTTATACCCCAATTAGCCGGCTAGCTCCTCGCCCCTAAAATTAAAAAAAAAAATAAAATTTGTACACTTTTGTTCTTTGAATTATTTGAAAAACAATAAAAAAATCCAAAACAAAACAGGAAAATACTTTTAAAAATCTCGAACGAATAGCACTTCTCGCAACACACCATCTTTACACAATAAATCAAAGCGGATGGTAAATGAAATAGCAATGGTTTTCATAGCGATGTGCTTTTTTATTTAGTGACGTTTATTGTTGTGACTTTTTAATCTTTGACAATTTGATATTTTGACGAAATTTTTAAATGATTTTTTCATAAATACTTGATGAAAACTACCGGAAATGGCTTAATTCTTAGGCTAGAATAATTAGATTTTTTCAATATTATTATTTTTCGCTATTTCTCTTTAGCTTTGGATAAAAAACGGACAGAAATCTTTTTTTGCACCCGTGATCAAAAAAAAAGTTTTTTTGCATCGCTCACCAAACAAGCCATGCTTTAGTTATCTGCAGACAGTTACTAAAATCATGTTTTTGATTAAGGTATTAAAAAAACAGATTTTTAAACTTTACTTTCTTGCAGTTTTCGTTCTCAACTAAAAAGCCAGGTAACTCATTTTCGTTTTAGTATCCTATGGCCTACTATCGGTGCCATATTGACATTTTTTTGCAATTGTCCACCCACAGCGATTTCCTTTTGGTGCACCTGTGCGCACTAAGTGTATCTCTATCCTTCATTTTGAAACACAATAGAAAAGGATAGAGATACACTTGGTGAGCGCCAGTGCATCAAAAAGAAAACGCTGAGTTCATTTACTAAAACGTCTCACAAACGTCAACCTTGCCCTCAGGTATAATTTATTTGAATCTTTGAGACAATATTTAAAGTTTAACGATTTGATATAGCATACAGGATGTCACACATATATTGATAATGAAATGAATATTTAATTTATAAAATGGGTAGGGACTCAACCATTCATGTATTTTTTGCTTTTGGGTAAAAAATTAATCTCATAAAAGTCCGGCAACATATTTTTCGGCTACCCCGTCTAGAATCTAGAAGAAACGTCTAGAATCTGGAAGAAAACAAATATAAAAATACATATAAACTATCTGGCCGCCCGCGACTTCGTTCGAGTGTTTAAAATTGTAGATTCCTACTCCCTCTCCACCTTACCCCACTTTCATGCTCTCAAATCTTTGGCCCCTTAATGAGTCTCCGCTTTGCCTGAAGTTTTTTCCCGTTTTTTTAGGGTCATAACTTTTGTTCCCGTGAACCGATTTTGATGAAATCAAGCCTATGTACTCCCCAGAAATCCAAGTAATGCAGCAAAATTCTTCCAGCAGTTTTTTTGCAAACAAAAACACTTTCTTTGATTCCGGTTTTATTTATTTTTTAACAGTTCATTGTTTTTATCGAACATGGTGGTTTTAGTTTGATACCACACAATAAATATGGGTTTGGGAGGGGAACCGGCTATTATACCAATTTTTAAACCTCTGTAACTTTTTAGTCCACCATACCAATTATGGGGGACTATTAAAATCGTGAAATTTTGACTTTTCTTAATTTTATCAAAAATGAGTTAATAAGGTTCCAAAACACCTTAATCGACGAGAAAAAAAAGTTGTCTGTCGGTCTGTTGTCTGTCTGTATACACGATAACTCAAGAACGCCTTAATAGATTTTAACAAAGTTTGGTACAAAAATCCTCGGCTGACCATGAACTGATTAACTTTTGGGTAGGGTGGTGGGGGGTTGAAGGGGGAAAAGGGGAATAAAATATTTAAAAAAATTGTAACTTTGGAACAAAAGCAAGCAACGATATACGGTTTTTCCATGAATATGTACTACAAATTTTGTGATAAAGTCCAAATTCGTGGGAGCTTTAGCTTCCTGGTTACTTGAAAAAACTTTAAAATATATTTTAAAAAATCATAACTTTAGAAGTAAAGCAGCTATTGATATGCGGTTTTCAGATTTTGGTTTTCGTAAATATTACCCAAAAATTTTGTTATAAGGTTCAAATCTTTCAAAGCCACATTTCTCGAGATATTTTCATTTCCTTTCAACATAAAATAATTGATTTTATGGTGGACTATCCGCGCTTTCTGGCACCAATTTTTTACCCCTTCGAAATCGAATTACCCCTATTTCTCCACCCCCACTTGAAACTTCGAAAAACGCCAAAACACTTATTTTGTTAGTAGAATCTACGTACCAATTTCCAAATCTCTGCGGCTTTTCGTTTCCGAGATATAGAAAACCTCTTTAAAATTTCAATCCCTATTTTTACCCCATTAGAAGTAAAATTTTTAAAAATCCTTTCTTAGCGAGCGCTTACGTCACAAACCCAATATATCCTTAAATTTTCATAACTGTAGGTCAAGTGTGAGCTGTTCGTTTTTAGTTGGTCTATGGTCTATGGTGTTGACTATAATATAACGTTCTTTTATTACTATAGATATATAAAAATAAAAAAAAAATGTTAAGGAGGACCTTTTGTACAACACAAAAAATTATAGATCTATTACATTTAAACTTTGTTTTTCAAAAAAGTCGATGAGGCGCACTTGCCTCATCAGATGATTATAGATGAATGGATGGATACATCGACTCTTTTGTTTCAAAATTCAATAGTTTAATATTCAAATTTTCAGAACATCACCCGTCTGTTCCGCTGCGATTCCGAAATTCCTTTATTACAACAAAAAATCTAATTTTTGCTCAAAATGACATTCTTGTAAATGCTAATCACCTTGTATTTCACGTAAGTAGTTATAAACAAAAAAATAACAATTAACAATTAACGACGACACTCAATAATGACAATTTTGATCTTTTTCTACTTTTAAATTAATTAGTCTGTCGAGCAACTAAAAAGTTATTGTTTGTGTACGGAAATAACTCAAACTGTATTTGAGCAGGAAAGGTTGTGTTTTAAAGTTTAAGAGATCGAGCGCGATAACAGTTGGTGCCGTTAAAGGATTTTAAAAATATTGCACTTTTTTTTGTGTTGGTGAGCTGTTTTTTTTTGAGAAGCGCTGACCCTTTGATAGAAGATTTTAAGGTTAGTCAAATAATTATGCTGGTGAAAAGCGATTTAATTACAGGGAAAACCTTTTGTCAAGGAATTTTTAGGCCAATAAATAATTATTTAGAGCGACAAAATATGTGAAAATTAAATAGCCACTTAAATAGCTTACCAGTATACAAGGAGTTACATTTACCCAAATTATTCTCAGAATATTTCGTAGAGCTCTTGTAGTAAACGAATTAAAAATATACAGTACCATTGTTTGGATTGCGCGAGAATTTGGAGGAAAAATGGCATTATTTGCTTTTCAAATTGAGCCAGTATATGCCTGAACCCATCCCCACGAACACTTCCTAGAATCTCTTAAAGAGGTTGGCCTGGATGATCGAGATCTAAAGACAATTGCCAACCTATAATATCCGAAAAACTGGGGGGGTGGCGTATTTTATTGACCGAGGTACACGGAAAAAAAGGTTGACAGATATATACAGCCTACAAAGAAAATGACCGCACCCGGAACAAATACTTGTATACAATTTTTTTAATTGACTTGTGTAAATAAAAATTGTGTAGACTTAATACACAATTGTGTATAAAATATACAAAACTGTGTGTAATAAAATAAGCAATAAAATGAAATTTTGGTACACAATTTTGTGATCAGTAAACATTTACAATTACAATTTTTCTAAAAAAAAATTCAAAAATTTTTTTCCGTGCAGTTGATATTGACAAGTCTCCTCTGAATCTAATAATAAATAGAAGTTTTTTTATACCTTCATCAAAAACATAATTTTAGTAGCTTTCGGCAGATAACTAAAGCATGGCTTTTTTGGTTACCGATGCAAAAAACCTTTTTTTTATCACGGGTGCAAAAAAAGATTTAGGTCCATTTTTTATCCAAAATTAAAGAGAAATAGCGTAAAATAGTAATATTGAAAAAATCTAATTATTCTTGCCTAAAAATTAAGCCATTTTCGCCAATTTTAACCAAGCATTTACGAAAAAATCTTTTAAAAATATCGTCAAAATATCAAACTGTCAACGAGTAAAATGTCGCAATAATGAACATCACCGAATAAAAAGGCGCATCGCCATCGAAACCACCATTGTTACTTCATTCACTAGGCGCCTTGATTTTTAGTGTAAAAATGGTTTGTTGCCAGAAGTGCTCTTCGTTTGAGATTTTTAAAAGTATTTTCCTGTTTTTCGTGGATTTTTTGATAAAGGCATTAAAAAAAATAGTATTAACAAATCGCGGCTAAACTGCGCTTTTTTTACTCGCGTTTTTAAATACCTCGCTGCGCTCGTTATTTAAACCAACGCTTGTAAAATAGTGCTTTTTTTACAAGCGGTACGTGCCACATAATCTCAACTAAAAAGTGAGTTAAGTCTATCCTTTTTTTATATTAACCTTATTAAAGTAAAAACAGTTAAAAGAATAACCTATAATTTATAAACGGTTTTTGGAAATTTTTGCAAGGTAAATTCAAACAAATTATTAGTTTTCAATATCATTTTTCATTGTCATTGACCAATCGTTTTCAGATGGAAATTTACGTAAGTAAATTAGAAGCAGCATATACGTATTTAATTTTGTTATGTCGTAAATAAATGTAACGAAACGATTTTTTTTATACCTTCATCAAAAACATGATTTTTAGTAACTGTCTGCAGATAACTAAAGCATGGCTTTTTTGTTTATCGATGAAAAAAAACTTTTTTTTGATCACGGGTGCAAAAAAAGACTTCTGTCCGTTTTTTACCCAAAGTTTAAAGAGAAATAACGGAAAATAGTAATATTGAAAAAATCTAATTATTCTTGCCTAAGAATTAAGCCATTTCCGCCAGTTTTGACTAAGTATTTACGAAAAAATCATTTAAAAATATCGTCAAAATATCAAAGATTAAAATGTCGCAACAATGAACGTCACCGAGTAAAAAGACACATCGCTTGGAAACGATTGTTATTTCATTTACCAGCCGCCTTGATTTATGGTGTAAAGATGGTGTACGTGTTGCGAGAAGCTCTCTTTGTTCGAGATTTTTAAAAGTATATTCCTCTTTTTCTTGGATTTTTTGATAAACTGTGGTTTTTTTTACTCGCGTTTTTAAATACCTCGGTGAGCTCGTTATTTAAACCAACGCTTGTAAAAAAAGCCCTATTTTAGTCACTAGTTGTAAAAACTACTATTTCTCTTATTTTCTTAAAAATAAAATTAAGTCAGGACTTTCGAAAATTATTGCTTTTTAATTATTAAATAGGGGTTATAACCATAGCACCTAGAAAGCAACCTAGCGTCCTGAGTGAGTAATTTGGATGATGGCATTAAATGTAGTTTGGGGAGGGTCGCCAGTGGAAGCACTAATGGTTACCGAGAGCGAAAGATCCTTTAATTGTTTGTCCTTTCGCTTTGGTGCTGTGTGCTGTGAGTGCTGTTTATGGAATACCTACTCATCAAATTTTTTTCTTCGTTATTTTCACCCATGATGTTTTTTGATCTTTTCTTTTTAGCGTCCTATATCGTAGCTTGCCGTGGTCATTTTTTACAGGTTTTGTAGTGAACCTTTCACGAAATCCAAACTAGGCTATTATACTTTTTTTAATTCGTTTATAAGGGAAACTCAGCCTAAACACTAATATCGAGAAAATGCTGTGCCATTGCCATCGAACTGAATTAATTTATGTTGCCTAAATTTATTTTTTTTTGCTCTAATAAAGACAGACGTTTAAAATAAATAATTCGTTTTCTTTATTGGTCAAGCCTATGGAAAATTATGACTGCATTATTTTCGGTCTAATTGTTTACAAAATTATAGCTGCATAGGTAGAGTATATATAATTATTTTTAAACTTCGTTTTACACAATAGGCTGTGTAAATTATATCATTACTGAAGGCGTTTTCATAATAAAACAAAAAGTTTTTCAAATTAGCAGGTAATTTACTTTGGTTTTTTAACTTTACCCATTTAAAACACAATTTTAATAAAATACCAAAAGTTTTGTTATTGTTTTTTTAATGGACCCAAAGTGCACGTACCTTTGTTTTTGCAAAAAGTTGCCGAAAATGCTCGGAAATGTCTCAATATTGATAACTTTCTCCGAACTCGTGTGATTTGTAGTTATGTGTTAAGCATTATATATTACGCCGTAGAGGCATAGACAAATCTTATACCATGGGCATAAAATTGAATTGAAGGCATTCAAGTTGTGGGGCTATAGGTGGATGACAGAATATGTAAAGTAAAGAGTTTTTTTTTCAGGAACAAAAGACGTAGACTTGAATATTTTGACCATATTTTAAGATTAATAATAATAAAAGGAAAAATTGAAGACAGAAGAGGGTATCATGACTTAAAAATCTTAGACAATTATGATTTTAGTATCGCAATACTTGTTCATAAACATAGGTCTATCAAGTAAAAGGTTTGTGTGGCCCGCAATAGAATAAAAATACCTCCTAATTGAATGGTAGATATGTGTGATATTTCTTGTTAACAATTTTTTGTAAGCAGGCAGAATTTCTTGCTGACAATTAGCATTTTGCATACGTGCATCTTAAACTAATATTACATAAATATAACCCGAATGAGGTGTATGAAATATCGCCTATTAATGATATTCATCTTACACTACTTTCCGCAAAAATAACTTTTTTACGGTTTTTAATTTTAAGAAATTTTTGTGTATTAAATTTTTTTAGCGATTTTCCCTTGCTCCTAAATTAATCATTTGGATATTTTTCAAAAATGCGTGGCGTCGAAAGAATTGGCATATTTTTTATTATTTTGGTAAAGTCCTTCTTTAGGGGAAACGGAGGTCCCTGGGGGGGGGGTTGAGTAAGAGAATATTCTTAGATAACCATGATGATATTTGAGGAAAAATCAACCTTAAGCTCTAGGGGGAGGGGGTGCTTGAGCTCCAAAGCCCCCCAACCTCTCTGCGAACGCCGGGGTAACACAGATTTTATGATTATCTACATAGTGCTATTTAATAACAGATACAAACTTTTTCTGATTGATACTTTCATCAGCATCAATGTGTTGGAAAATTAATAAACGTAAGAGTGTTTCTTCATTACTATCTGCATTGTATAAGTGCCAGAATTAGATTTCAATCGATGGCCAAGCCCTTTTTTACTTGGTCTAAATAATGTTAAATGAAACATTTGAAAATTTATGTTTGTACAACTATAGGTATAGGTAATTCTATATTGTTTTTTTATACCTTCAGCAAAAACGTGATTTTAGTAACTGTCTGTAGATAACTAAAGCATGGCATTTTTGGTTACCGATGCAAATAAACTTTTTTTTTGATCACGGGTGCAAAAAAAAGATTTATGTCCTTTTTTTAACCAAAATTAAAGAGAAATAGCGGAATATAGCAATATTAAAAAAATCTAATTATTCTTTCACCCAGTATTTACGAAAAAATCATTTAAAAACATCTTTAAAATATCAAACTGTCAAAGATTAAAATGTCGCAACAATGAACGTCACCGAGTAAAAAGGCACATTGCTATGAAAACCATTTTTATTTCATTTCGCATTTAGTTCGAGATTTTTAATAGTAGTTTTCACAACTAGTGGCTCAAATAGTGCTTTTTTTTACAAGCGTTGGTTTAAATAACGAGCGCAGTGAGGTATTTAAAAACGCGAGTAAAAAAAAGCACAGTTTAGCCGCGAGTTGTGAACGCTAGTTTTTTTAATACCTTTATCAAAAAATCCAAGAAAAGCAGGAAAATGCTTTTAAAAATCTCGAATGAAGAACACTACTCGCAAGACACCATCTTTACACTATAAATCAAGGCGGCTGGTAAATGAAATAACAATATGGTGTCCATAGTGATGTGCCTTTTTACTCGGTGAGGTTTATTGTTACAACATTTTAATCTTTGACAGTTTGATATTTTGCCGATTTTTTTAAATGATTTTTTCGTAAATACTTGGTGAAAACTGGCGGAAATGACTTAATTTTTAGGCAAGAATAATAAGGTTTTTTCAATATTACTATTTTCCGCTATTTCTCTTTAATTTTGGGTAAAAAACGGACCGAAATCTTTTTTTTACCCGTGATAAAAAAAAAAGTTTTTTTGCATCGGTAACCAAAAAAGTCATGCTTTAGTTATCTGCAGACAGTTACCAAAATCATGTTTTATGAAGGTATAAAAAAAAGTATTTTCCTGTTTTTCTTGGATTTTTTGATAAAGCGTAAAGATGGTGTGTTGCGAGTGTTCGTTCGAGATTTTAAATAACGAGCGCAGCGAGGTATTTAAAAACGCGAGTAAAAAAAAGCACAGTTTAGCCGCGAGTTGTGAACGCCATTTTTTTTAATACCTTTATCAAAAAATCCAAGAAAAACAGGAAAATGCTTTTAAAAATCTCGAATGAAGAACACTACTCGCAAGACACCATCTTTACACTATAAATCAAGGCGGGTGGTAAATGAAATAACAATGGTTTCCATAGCGATGTGCCTTTTTACTCTGTGACGTTCATTGTTCCGACACTTTAATCTTTGACAGTTTGATATTTTGACGATGTTTTTAAATGATTTGTTCGAAAAAACTGGCGGAAATGGATTAACTTTTAGGCAAGAGTCATTAGATTTTTTCAATATTACTATTTTCCGCTATTTCCCTTTAATTTTGGGTAAGAAACGGACAGAAATCTTTTTTGAACCCGTTATCAAAAAAAAGTTTTTTTTGCATCGGTAACGAAAAAAGCCATGATTTAGTTATCTCCAGACAGTTATCAAAAAAATTAAGGTATAAAAAAAATAGTTTTTATTCAGGAAATAAAAAATTTTTGAATGGAATTAGAATTTGTTCCCTAGTGCAATTTATACTATGAATAGGTCCAAAGAAAATGACACTTTTCAGGTTTGGCAAACTACCTTGCAACCAAAAAATTGATCAAGCCAAGCTAACATATAAGTAGTGTGGTACCTGAGTATGTAACCCCACCGTACGACCATACGAAATGTGTTCCTTTCTCTATACTTTTAAGCGACTTGGTTCTGCGTGATATCGTTTCGCGGTACTCTTCTTTACATTAATTCACTTTCTTAGCCGCCGATCGACGTCTTGCCATTGGTCAGGATAACGACGCCGTCGCGACGTCTCTAAAACGACGCGTGCGACCTGACTTGAGCCAGTCATGTTAAGAAACTCTTAAACTTCTTTTATTTTTTTTTGGAGGTTTCGGTTTTTCCCGGTAAAAATGTTGTGCGTCAATTTCAAGGTAGTCGCGATTTCGATTTTTATTAATTTTTGACAGTATCGTCCGATATTTCAACCAATAAAGATCGGTCGCTTTTGTTTAGTGCCAGTGTTTACCAATAAATTTTGGTATTCCAAAAATTTTCATTTCTTGTGTTGAGTGCGAAACTAATGTGAATAGTACTTTAAAAAGATTTACTTTTTTTATCAGCATGTTGATAAGGACAATTTTGTGACAAGACACTTTGGAAACCCCAACGGGATTATAAAGTCTAAATCAGGTATTTGTTTAATTTTATTTCTTGGGTTTATTTTAAGCCAATCATGTTAAAAGACTGTTAAACCTTTTTTAATTTTTTATTGATAGTTTCGGTTTTTTCGCCTTTTTTGTGCTAAAATCATTATTATAAAAAATTAAATTATGTGACATTTAGTTAGCCTACTTAAAGCAAAATGTAAAAAACTGTCAAGTAAGACAATTTCATTCATAACATTATATAGGTGAAAGAAAAATTAAAGCAAGTTATTATGTACTGTTAAGCATTTTTTTACACGACTGTTTTAAAAGATGAGGTTTTGCACACGAAAAACACAATCTCAAATAGGCAGTTTGCACCAACAGTGTGTATCGTAAAAAACTCGTTTTAAAATTTCTTTGCACACTCGCTCGATTTGTGCAAAACATGCCTCGAAAAGAAGTTTCCAAACGCTGTTTTTTAATATACTATTAAAGACTAGACAAACGAAGATTTTTTATATTTTTCCACTATTTATATTTACTATTATATTTACTTTTACTGTTCATCCCTCTTTTTGAATAGTGCCTAATAATGAATTTCACATAGTCAAAATAATAAGGTCAGTCAAGCCACACCCCCCACCCAAAGATATTCGAATTTTGATATGCTTATAATTTCGAACCAATTTCAAACTAATTTTGAACCACTTTTAAAAATTTTGAACCACACTCCTTCCTGGTTTTTTAATATTCAAAAAATATGCCTTCCAAATTGACTGGATTTCAATTGGCTAAACCCCCCATTTTGAATAAATATAAAAAGAAATTAGGGTGGTTAAAACTTTTTTAAAGTTGTACAAAATTAGTTCGAAATTAGTTCAAAATTATAATCACATCAAAGTTCGATTTTTTTTGGAGGAAGGTGTGGCTTGACGTCAACCTGCACCCCCCACCATATTTTAAAAAAAACGGTTACCAATGGATTTTTCTAAATTCTTTTTGGTGATATCAGGAGTTTGAAATTAGTTCGTAATTTTGGGATAGTTGCTTTTCATTATTCATTCATTTTGAATATAAAAAAAAAACAGGAAGGAGGGTGATTCAAAATTTTTAAAAGTGGTTCAAAATTAGTTCGAAATTGGTTTGAAATTATAAGCATCCCAAAACTCGAATAAATGCACGGGATAAAAAGTTTTTTTTTTAAATTTTATCCCGTGCACTTAAAGGTCCAAAATTGTATTTTTGTCTCTCGTTTTAAGGACTTAAAAGCAATTTTTATGCCTCACAGACCAAGATAAATTGAAGGGAGTAAATTAAAATTTTGTGATCAAATTGGCAAATTTTAAAACAAATTAAAAAAAAAATCAAGCAATAAAACAGTACTTATTTAAAGAAATTCTTTGCCTGGCTTACGTATCCCTCGACCTATCGCCATGCCTAATTATTTTCTTTTGAAAAATTTCGTAAGCGTAGTACGAAAACGGAAAGGCCACATCTTTATACTTTTTTAATTTCATAAAAAACTTTTTACGAAATGATATTTTGTAAAAAAGTGTAAATTTACAATCTCTTTACGAAATTTATACTTTTTTCCAAAATTTCACAAAAAGTGTGAATTGACAATCTCTTAAATTTCGAAAAAAAAAGAAGGTGTGAGCTCTTCTACGCTTTCGTAGTTTCTGTGGCGATTGTGGCCTTATTAGCATGGGACACTGACTTCACAATGACCATGCTTTTCACTGGCGTGATTTGCCCAAAAGTAAGCCAATAGTAGGTACCTTCTCTTACAGTAAATATTTCTTCCGTCTTTACGGCGTTCCCTAGAATCGATTCGTGAACCTTTTCTTTATAAATATGATAGATTTTCGAGGTCCGAAAACACTTCGTTACAGGGGGTTAAAGTTTCAAGATTTGTTATTTTAATTTTTTCGCTCTTGCAGATTTTTAGATATTCGAATCAAAGGACCCCGCCCATTTAGCATTGTCACTGGCTTTCGGTTGGAATGGGCTGGGCGTTTGATATGTTGTAGATCTGTTGTCTCTGATCCGACTCACGGTTTCAGAGATATAGGTGTTGAAAGTTGGAGGTTTCAGATTTTAGGGATTTTTCACTAAAATCAGTTTTTTGCCTATTTTGTTGTATTCGAGTAGCTAACTTCCTACTTTCAATACACTAGTTCTTAGGTAGAGAACCAGGCTATTGATTGCAGTTGAAAAAATTGACATACTTCATTTACGTCACTCTCAGTGGCGGCACAAACTTGAAAAACTTTAAAAAAAATTTTTTCAAAAAGAAATTTTTCGTACAATCGCTTATTAAAAATGAACAAACGGTTAAATATTTTTTAGTTTTTGATATTTAATAGAAAAATCTTTAGAGAAAAAAAAATAAACTACATATGTATTATACTTTATGAAAAACGCCAGTGAACCTGGATAATGCCTGGATAATGTTATGATTTTTTTTGAGCATGATATCTTCAGATATTAAGTTTTTCCTCGGAAACGTTTTGTTTTGTTTGCGAAGAGGGCTCTTTTTGGTAGGGGGTGATATGTAGTATGTGTATATTACTCATTTCTTAAGGGTGTGACCTGGGCTGAGAAGGAATGGGATTATACGTTTAAGTCATTACATATTTTTAAGCGAATCACCTGGGTTGGGGAGGAGGTAGGAGATGGGGGGGGGTCCGAAGCAGGAGAAACAGTATTGGGTGATCACTCTAAAGAAACCAAAGAACAAACATTTATATTATCAGATGGCTTTATATTTTTTATTTATAATTATATCTCATATTGATTTTCTTCTTGAACAATATATGGCATACAGTACCTCTGAGACCTAGAGCACTCCAGCGGTACATATCACTTTTGTCAAAAGCGGCTGAGCCTTCTCTAGCATGGCATACACATATACATAGTAGAAATGGGGACAATAACCCGAACATTTTCCAGGTTCACGGGCGTTTTTCACAAAGTTTGATGAGCTTATACATACGTAGCTTATCTTTTTTTTTCTGAAGATTTTTCTATAACATATCAAAAAATAAAAAATATTTCACCGTTTGTTCTTTTTTAATCAGCGATTTTATGAAAAATTGCATTTTAAAAAAAAAGTTTTTTTATGTTTTTCAAGTTCGTACCGCCACTGAGAGTGACGTAAATGAAATATGTAAATTTTTTAACTGCATTCAATAGCCTGGTTCTCTACCTAAAAAATGGTTTTCTAAAAATAGCACGTGAGCCCCTCGAATACAACAACATAGGCAAAAAAATGATTTTAGTGAAAAATCACTAAAATCTGAAACCTCCAACTTTCAACACTTATATCTCTGAAACCGTGGGTCAAAAAGAGGTCTATTTAAACGTTGATCAGGGAGAATAAATCTACAACATGTTAAGTGAGCGGGGCCTTTTTGGCGGAAAGAGTATTTGTTTACATTTTTGCCATGGAAGACTCGTGAAAATTAAATTATTTAAAAATACCTTACAATTGTGCCACCAGTAATACTTTCTCATAGCCTGCTGTCTCTCTTCAACAACCTTAAATATTTTTCATTTTAACAAAGAAAAAATGTTTTTGGCAGTACTTTTTTTGAACGCCTACAAAACAATTAAAACTTGAACAATTCGAGTTCTAGAAATCGAAAGTTTGGAGAGAAAGCTTTAAAATGAGAGCAAAATCATGGCATAAAAATGTGCAAAACATAGTAAAAATTGCTTAAACAAAAACATTATATCTTAAATTAAGCCAAAATATTTTAAGCCTTAAATTAACATCATGGCTTTACCATATAAATAAAGAAAACAATGCGGTACCTACAGAACCAACAACTGTAACCAACTGTCTCTTTAGGGAGAAACAAAATTACCAAAACGTCAGATCGAAAATTCTCGTTGACAGTTAACTTCAATAGGTCAGTCCAACGATCTGTGACTCTCACTTGATTGACAAGTCACGGAGGGCAATCAAAGCGATTTTCCAAAAGACGTAGTGTAAACTTCGAGTGATTTCCGGATTGTCCATTGACTTTCAATTGGTGAAAATGCATTTTTATTATAGTTTGTTCCTTTCAAAAAACGGATAAAGGAAGTTTGTTAGTGGATTTTTGCAGGAAGATCCAAAAAACCGTGCCAAAAGTCACACTGTTTTTATTGGTTTTTATTTGTGTTTTAAGGAATTTAGAGGAAGATTTCAAAAGAAAATGCCGATTTCGTGTTACATTGTGAATTGTGGCAGTGGAAATCTACGAGATAAATTGAGGTTTTTCCGAATACCCAGTGAAATATCCAAAACAAAAAGCTTTTATCTTGCGAAATTGGCTAAAATAAGAAGAAAAAAATCGATAATAGCTATTAAGGGGCAAAAGTTTTTAGAAACTAAACTGAAATATGCAATTTTGTTTCAGGTTTGAAAATATTTTTTGTATTGTTTTTTGTTTTACCCAGTGTTTGGCGAGCATTTTGGTTTGTTTTTTATTAAATTGTAGGGCAACCTGCTGCTGATTTCAACGAAAATCAATAAACTTAAAATTTTCTAAGCAAAACATTTTTCTATGTGTATCTGGGTCACATCAGGATGCTCACTTTTTAGCTTGTTTAATTGACTATGTTGGGAATTTGGAACCTTTGTTTGCACTAAAACAAAGTTATGATTGTTTTCTACACTTTTTTTGCACTCGACGCGCGTTTCGCTAAGAACGTTAGCATCATCAGGAGACGATAAACAATAAACTAAATTAACCTACGCTCTATCTTACATACAATCTTTTAGTGGGCGGAGACTTTATAATCCTATCTCTCCTCAACTAAAGAATAAAGTATACTAAACTAATATAATATAAAGTCAAGTGTGGCCGAGCATGCTTTTGAAAACAATCATAGATTCACATTAGATAACCTAAAACTTCTAAAAAGTGTACCAAACAAAAGACTTTTGAATGCATATGAAAGTATGGAAATCATTAAATCCAAAAATAGTTTAAATAAAGATAGAAGACCCATCCCGTTTAGTACACTTTATTCTTTAGTTGAGGGGAGATCGGATTATAAATCGTGATCAATCACAAATTATTAGTCTTGTCTCCGCCCACTAAAAGACTGTATATAAGATAGAGCGTAGGTTAATTTAGTTTATTGTTTATCTTCTCCTGATGATGCTAACGTTGTTAGCGAAACGCGCGTCGAGTGCAAAAAAAGTGTAGTTTTGGTTTGTGGAAAACAATCATAACTTTGTCTTGTTTAATTGTTTAAATATTCTTTCATTGTAAAGTTCGGGATAAGTTGGGTCTGGTGGTTTGGTGGGGTAACATAGAAGCGGCGTGTTCTATTGAAATCTTCCTCTAAATTCGTTAAAACACAAATAAAATCCAATGTAAACAAAACACTGTGACTTTTGGCACGGTTTTCTTGGCTCTTCCTGTAAAAATCCACTAACAAACTGCCTTTATCCGTTTTTCAAAAAGAAAAAACTATAATAAAAATGCATTTTCACCAATTGAAAGTCACTGGAACATCCGGAAAATCACTCGAATTAACACTACGTTTTATGGAAAATCACTTTGTTTGCCCTCCGTGACTTGTCAATCAAGCAACAGCGACAGATCGTTGGATTGACCTATAATATCTGTATAAATTTCGGGTGGAAAATACAATTTAAAACCGCGCGAGATCAAAATCGCGCAGCTCCTAAATAGCGCACCCCAATACCGCGCCGGATTAATATCGCGCAAAACTAAAATCGCGCAGAATGTAATATCGCAAAATGCACAACAAATACCTTAAATTAAAAAATGCAAATTAAAACATTAAAAATTTGGGATCTGTACTCTAAGTATTTAGAAAAGACATAAAATAAGGACCCAACCCATCCCAAACGGACACAATCCCACCCAACCCATCCCAAACGGACACAATCCAACCCAACCCAAGATACCTCCTTTAGTTAAAGCTTTAAATTTCGAGCTTCTACCTTAATCGAAAAGCGAGCGCGATTTTTAAAATTGCGCCAATCAACTCCTACCGTTTTAGTGTCCTTTTCTCGACCTTTGCCGCCATATTGACAGAAATCTAATGGATCTTCTGTCACTTTGGAGTGAAAATGGCGGCGAAGGTGGATTAAGGGACACTAAATCGATAGGAGTTGATCGGTCTGTATGGAGAGGGTACTGCACAGAGACAAAGATTGAAAAGACACTTGATAATTGCTATGTTTTCATGGGTATTGAGTTCGTTTTCAAAACTCATTGTATCTTTTTCTTTTATATAGCGTGTTCTTTATCAAGACCAAGAACACGCTATATAAAAGAAAAAGATAGAATGAGTTTTGAAAACGAACTCAATACCCATGAAAACATAGCAAAGGATAGGTCAGAAATGCCAATATTCATGTTGCCGGCCAAATGGTTTAAAAACAAGGTCAGTGATAAAGCCCGAAGGGAAAATGCTAGATACACAACACATGTTGATATTTTTACTAAAATTCGCAAGAGAATGGCGGAATTTCCTTGATTTTTGTATATCAAATTTGACATTTAACAAATACGGATAAAATTCCGCCACATTTAAATTTAAATTAGTGTGTAAAATGTCGCGTCCCATTTGGATTCCACCACGAAATTTGTCTTACGAGAGCACGACAAGTTTTTCTGAATATTTCCGTTTTTATATTTCTTGATTTTGTTGTTAACTTTGCACAAACTCGGAAAAACCAAGAACGACAGTGACGGGGATATCTTTGGTGTGACCGCGTGCCTAAATAAACGAGGAAGTGCCGCGTGGCTGGAACTCAATTCTTAAACTCCCACCGTGCATTTGATTTGTATTGGCTGACGAGTGATCAGACCCTCTCTTGGCTTCAAAAATTAGGTTGATTGGTCACCTGGATAGGGACACGGACGCGGATACGGATAACTCTCTAAAAATTTGTTTTGAAATGTTACTTTGACTTGATTTTTATATTATTAATATTGATTTTTGGGTGTTATTTAGTATATTGGTCGCGATTTTTCAGAAACGACAGAAAATCTCGCCCGTCCGGAAAGTGACGATTTTTACTTAGGGCCTTTTTTAAAATACAAACACAGCGTCCTTAATATCGCTGTAAAAAAACTGCGTCATTTTTTTATAACATTTTAAAAATTTATTATTTCGATTTTACGGCAGAGCTAAATTTCTACTACCCGTATAAATAAACATTTACAGTGGGATTTACTAAGATCTAAAATAGTACCTTCCACAGGTCTAAATATTTACACCTGTGAGGGGCACTAAATTTGAAAACCAATTTTTAAAAAAAACTTACCCATACAGAAAAAACACAAAGTTATTGATTATTTTGTATTTTTATTGCCAAATACCACTGAAAAACTGCTTTTTTGTCAAAATAAATACCATATTTTAGGAGAAAATGCCTCAAAACTAATTTTTTTTGACAAGTTTCAAAATGGCAAATGGTGAATACGCCAAAATTTTGGCACATAATAGCTTCATAATCTGTGTTTGAGGTTATAAAATTGGTGATTTTTTAGACCACCTCTGGGGGGTGGTTTAAATTTATAACCCCCAGAAAGGATTGTTTTACGGCAATTGGTAATAACTAAGTAATCGTCTTCACAAGGATTAATTTACCTTATTTAATATCCCAAGTTATTCATTAATCAATAAAACATCTCCAATTTTGTCCAAAAAAACGCCATATTTTGAACCCGTTTGCAGCACAAAAAATATATTTATGAGGGCACTACGAGACAAAACAAACATAAGTGAAGGTCACTGATTATACACGAAAAATATACCAAACAAAAACACCCAAAACAACTATATCAGTTTGTTTACAAACTGAAATTAAAACTTTGAGATTATCTAAAAGCTCAGTCAAGAAAACTTTCCTTACTCAAAGCCCACTCATTTTAAAGCTGTAGCTTTTATCAGTAGAGGTTGGTACAAGTCAAGGTGCAAGCAGAGGTAAAAGATCCGAACTCGCTGTTTGTGATTGAACGCAGCGCTAATATTTTTGAACTGACATTTCGACAGTGACGGAAATGTAAAAAAACTTGCATTTAGGTTTTTTAATGCATTTCATAAATAAAAACACCTTTTAAATAAATACAAAATTAATCTACTCCTTATTTTATTGTTACCCATCTAAATCGTTGTGTGACATCAAGTATTGATTGGAAAAATTAATTATGAAAGGTAAGTTTTAATTAGAGTGACATATAACCCCAATTTTAATTTGTTCCACAGAGTGTTTACTATTTAAACCCCGCGTGGATTTAAATTTTTTAGTTTTCTTTTCTTCTAAATTGAAACTTTCTTCTTAAATCCAACAAAAGATTATGTTAAGATGATTATACAAAAAACAAATTTATTAAAAGTCTTTTTATAAATCACACTATTTCCAAAACTCAAGAAGGTTTGGTTTAAAATGCTTAAAACCAAAAATTTCACTTAAACCTAGGACCGTTCTAAAATAGACTAAACCTTTTTAGTAAATCCCAACGTTAAAGAGTCGAAAATTCTCAGCATGTAAAAGGAATGACAGAATTTCTGTGACTATGGTTTTGTATGTAAAAAGTTTGTTTACACAGAAAAATAAGTTTAATAACATACAGGGTGTCTTACTTGCCATGGGCCACCATTGCTATCTCGGTAACTATAAGAACTACAAGGTTGGTCAAATTAGATAAAATGTACAGTTTTTGGGGGACATGGAAAATCTGGTTTCAGATTTAAAAAATAAATATTCTATCCCGAGGTACGGGGGTTTTTCGAAAAATTGCAGAAAACTATTCTACTACCAAATTGAAGAACGTTAAAAATGCAAAAAATTTTTCCTTTACAAATTTTTTGTAAAAATTATACTTTTTGAGATATTTGATAAAATAGATTTCAGATTTTCAATGTCTCCCAAAAACTGCACATTTTGTCTAATTTGACCAACCTTGTAGTTCTTATAGTTACCAAGATAGCAATAGTGGCCCATGGCAATTAAGACACCCTGTATAGTCTAAATTAAAAAAAGGGGTTTTCACAAAAATGGCCTACAAAAATTTTAATTGACATATTCTTTATTTACTGGAACTAAATTTTAAGAAATATTAGGAAATTACTTTTGACAAAAAAGCAGTTAGTGTTTTTTTTTGAAGAATGGAATCCATTCTGACATATTAATTATGAAGGTCGTCAACCTGTTATAAAAAAATTAACATGTGGAATTTTTAAGTTTTGAATATTCTAATTAAATACCAAAATATTCCGAAAATATTCCATCAATTATTTTCTGTCAATTAACACACATTATTTCCTTAAATTAAATCGCAATTAAAAGTAACCATTTTCAAGTTTATTAACTAATGCTTTAAGTTCTTCTAAAAACCAGATTTTTAAATTTTCTTAGTACCAATAAACCACCTTTTTTGCACGAAGTATGAAGGATAACTTTACAATAAACAAAGGTATGCGGTACAACAGTTACTTTGTTTATACACCACTAGAATCGCTTAAGCACTAAATCGATTTTATTTTGAGGCGATTTGGGAAAACGTTTTATCGCTTTAATACCACTTTTAGTGTCGGTACAAACACTTTTAAAACACTTTGGCCCATTGCTTCTAAAATAAAAAAAATTGGGGCTAGAAAGGAATTATTTTATGTTGAAAGGAAATGAAAATATCTCGAAAACTGTAGCTATGAAAGATTTGAACCTTATAACAAAATTTTCGGGTAATATTTACGAAAACCAAAATCTGACAACCGCATATCAATAGCTGCTTTACTTCTAAAGTTATGATTTTTTTAAATATATCTTAACTTTTTTCCAAATAACTCGAAAACTAAAGCTCCCACGAATTTGGACTTTATAACAAAATTAGTAATCCATATTCATGGAAACTTAAATCTGAAAACCGTATATCGCTACTTGCCTTTGTTCCAAAGATACAATTTTTTAAATATTTTATCCTCCTTTTCCCCCCTTCAAACTCCCACCACCCCAAATTTCGTTAAAATCAATTAAGGCATTCTTGAGTTATCGTGTGTACAGACAACTTTTTTTTTCATCGATTAAGGTGTTTTCGAACCTTAGTAACTCATTTTTGATAAAATTATCTTAACCCTGGTTATATCAAGAAATCTCTTGTTAGCTTGTTTTATTTGTTTTTTTTAACTGACATTTAATGAACGGAGAAAGCGATTTTATTTAAAACGGCCCTTATTTAAAACCGGCTTTAGGTACGTATAATCGTAGGAACTCTAAATTGACGGGATGTGTGATTGCTTAATTCATTCATTTGCGAGCATGAAATATGACACTCGACTACCACACTAGATTGTTTTTCCCTAAAGAATGTTTAGCCCCTTAAAGAGGCTTGCAACTTGCTTTGGGTGAATATAAAACTTCGGTTAACCTGGGGGGACCATCATAAGAGGTCCAAACATTTTCAATGCTACATTTTGTAGCTATTTTGTTACGATTAAGCTAATTTTGTAGCTGTAGTTAGGAAGTTCAAATAAACACCACATTTTGTACCTCGGCTTGTTCGAGGGAATCACATATTAAAAGTTTTCAAAATATTCCTATATTAAATTTAAAAAAAAACGTGATTTTTTTCTTTATATATACAGGCCAAATGTACTATGTGATATATTTTTCTTATTTACCAGGGGGCCACCACACTTTAATGATTGTTGCATAGAGCACAGTTTTGGCTCTCATCTGACGAATTAAAACATTTTGTAGCTGTTGCCGTTTACGAGATATTTTTATTTTATTTTAAAGGGCAAAATATATATAGGCCAAATGTAGTATGTGATATATTTTTCCCAACCAAACCCTATGAATATTTAAAAAACTTTTAATATGTGATCCCCTCGAACAAGCTGAGCTACAAAATGCGGTGTTTATTTGAACTTTCTAGCTTTAGCAGAATTGAAGTTATGGGGTGGCCCCTCAGCTTAACGGTTAAGCTAGAGGAGATTACATTTTTTCGAAAACGGTTACAGCTACAAAATTAATTTAACCGTAACAAAATAGCTACAAAAAGGCTACAAAATGTAGCATTTAAAATATAGTGAGTTATGGATTATGAATCATATTTATATATTACTATTACAATTTTATTGTTATTTAGTCGAATTTGAAGTCATTGTATAATTCGTTGGTTCATTGGAACCAGACGCTCCCATATCGGTACAGCTGCTGATAGTGCTGAAAGACGCCGAAGCATTAGAACCCTGTATTCTTTCTGCAATTTGTATTATTTTGCTATGCACCGATTCTTCTAGGTATCCTTCTGCTACGGTCGAGAACTTCCATTCCCCGTGACGCTTCAAAGTAGTCATGTTAGCCCCTTCATTGGCCAAAAGAGTCGCCGAAAACCTTGTCTGGCAGTGAGCGCTGGTTCCTCCAATTTCAAAAACATTGCAATTCTTGGGTATCTTCGACAACGTATTTATTCCCACACACACTGGCTGGTACACCTCCCATTTTTGTAAAAAAAAACAACTGTGGCATGTATTTTTTACACAAATTGATCGGGTTGACTGACTCAAGTATGATGAAACTTTTCTTGGTTTTAGTGTCTGGAAAAACTACGTGAAAATATTTCCCTTTGTCTTGAATATTTTCTATTTTAAAATTGACCAATTTTCATCAACAGGTACTCGTCGTCGGGAATTCGTTCAAAAACTTCTCTATTTCAGGTCGTTTTAATACCTTGGACTTCTTTGGTTTGTATTCCTGTAAAAGCTCGTTAGCTTGCCATATTTCCAAATTTTTTTTAAGGTGAATATTCGAGCGAAGCATCGGTTATTTGATCCATAGCGACGACGGGGATAATTTTTTGAACATTTTGAACCCCTTATCGTAAGCATCTCGGGACTTTTCTAGCAAAATCTGCATCTGCATGCCTCTTCCGCTTCCGTAAGGATATCCTCAGGAATGTAATTTTCATCGGTTTCCTCCATTTTCTATACGTTTTTTTCTCCAAAAAAGCTTCCCTTTTCTGCATTGTGTGCAAGTGTCAAAATATATTTAAACAAAATGTAAGAAAGTCACTGTCAAGTCATTCTGACATTTATAGGGTACTGAGACGCAAGTAGCTTTGATTTGATCACAAAGCTTATTAATTATTATCTCACAAAAAAACGATTTCTTCCACTTGTTGGATAAAACATTGTATGCCACTCGTGTGTTATGTTTCTTAAGTCACTTGAGAGAGAAAGTTTGTCTTCTCGACGTTTCGACGATTCAAGTGCTCGGCATCTTCAGGAATTCCAACAATTGGCTGAACGTGGACAGTCCACGTTGTGAATGTCAAAATTTGTTTTTTTTTAGGAATTAAATAAATTTTCAATATTTTTGTGTAATAAGAACACTAAATAAAAATATCTTTATTTTATTTTCGTTTTGGTGACCTTAAATATCTGGGGCTGTAAATGTGCTGTTGAAAATTGTTAGGAGAAGGCTTCATGTGAAGATTGGCAGTGGCATAATAGACGAATTATCAGACATTTATTGGTCATAAAACTAAATGAAAAAGCCAGTAAAATAATCGTTAAATTAAATTCTGGTTTTAAATTATTTTTTGTTTAATTTCAGTAAAAACAACATAGTAACATTTGTTTTGGAATTTGAAGAAGTTGAAACCTTCAAAGAGAACGAATTTTAACCCACTGTTATTCAAAACTTTCGTGCTGTCTAATAAAAATAGCATTGAAACTCATGCAATATAGTAATATACAAGATAATAAATTGTGTCAACATCTTAGTCAATACCAGTGACCGACCGATTAGCTCATAAGATACCAAAATGTTTTTAAACAAAACTGAGAATTTAATGTAACCAGAGGTGACAAAATTAATTAAAAAAACAAATTTTAAATAAAAAAACTACTGGACTGCCAGTAAATAGATAGGGTTTGGTGCCAAATTGGGAAATATTTTGTAGATGCCTTCCTCCAAATAAAGGGGTTCTCCATCAAAAATGCAAGTGGGTTTATTTTGTCGTAGAATCGATGCCAAAATAAACACCACTTGTAATTTTGATGGAGAACCCTTTTAAGTTCGTTAGTGCGACTATATTATCTAGGCATGCAGCTGCAAAACATTTCTCTATTCTGTACTAAGCCCACAGTCTAAGGAAGAACGGTGAGAAAATCGGAAGGTCTCTGTGAAGAAACCAAAAAAATATCAAAATCGCTTTCTATTTGAGGAATTCGTGCCTCCAAAAGCAAACCAAATAGACAATATGGCGCCTAACCTCCCGCCATATAAATTTTTTCAAATAAATTATAGCCTACATAGCGCTCTCGGGGCAAAATTTATAAAGCGCTCCACACACATGCAGTTTGGCTCAAAGATTGGCCTGCGAGCCTTAGTTTGCGCGATATTTCGTGCAAAACGGAAGGTCAGTCTCGGGTATGTAGTCTTCTAGGGTTATTAATTCAATATTTCAATAACAATTATAAATCAAGGTTGTGTCTCAATGTCAATTATTAATTGTCGAATACAAACGTATGGTGGATCAGGAAAAATAAAACACGTCAAATTAGAACATAAAAAAGTATTTTTGACCTGAACATATTCATACCAAGTTTAACATGAAGCCAAAATCAAGGCAAAATTAACTAAACTCGTTTCTAAATACTATAACCTGTTTTATTAATCCAAAACACAAATTCTTGAACTTTTATTGGGATAAGTCAGTATTTGGAAACAATATTGGTCAGAAGTAGGCAAAAGTTTAAATCAAAACATACCTGATAACGTTTTCGAGGCAATGAACAAGTGTGGCAATATTTTTCCGTTGATTAGAACATTCTTGGATATTTGCCAGTAAGTAATGCCTCGTTAGAAAGAAGATTGAACACATAAGTACTTAAAAACACTATGACGGAAATGTGCCTGACGGGCTTAAAAACTGGAAATGATTTTTTTTTTTTTGAGATGGGCATCTTATGTTTGATATATGCGATATAAAAGGTAATGTTTCAACTAAAAGCTTTTTAACCCCTTAAAAAAAAAGTGTTTAGCTTTTAGGTTTTGTTTGTGGTTTGTTTATTATCTAGGTTTCTTATAACTGAAAAAATTATACGTAGTTACTAAAACGCGGATTTCAGGAGGATAGGTAGGTAGTTAACCCCCCCTACCCACCGGCGTAACTAGCTCTCTGACCTGGGGAGGGGCCTAGGGGAGGTCCTATCTGACAATACTTGATAGTAAGAAATAAAAGACAATGATGTATTTCTCAAAACTGTTTAATTATATGCATTAACTCGTTGAATGAACAACTTTAAACCGTAACTATATATAACTCAACTTAGCAGTTTAATATAAATTAACTTAAATTAACTGTAACTTCCTTGTCTTTTGTGAAAATATTTCCAAGACGTGGTTTGTTGTAATCTCTTCTTTAATTAAATAATTATCGATGTTAATGATTGATACACTGGAAAATCGGGTTTGTGTTAGGTCCAATTTTTTATTCCACGCATCGCAGAAAAGCTTTGTTCACAACTAGCAGAAATAATAGGAAGAAACATAGCAATCTGAATTAGTTTTTAGAGGTTCGGACAAAAGTCGTATCTAATATACTCTTTGATAGATTTTAAGTTTATTTCTAAATTTTTACAAGGAATCGTATTTTTTAATACCATAGTAACTTTCAATAAAATCTAGGAAATCACTCGATACCGAGTATGATTTTCCTCTATTCTGTATCGTCGCTATCTCTTGTGCGTTTTTTGATGGCTATGAAAGCCAATTCTCGAGCCGCACACCCTTCCACAGTCCTGGCACACCCAGTCTCCAGCGGCAGCCGGGTGTTGTTGGTCATTCATTCTTCCATTTTGTCGCTCCTTTCTACGTTCTCTCTTTTCCGTTTCTAGTCTACGTCGTTGCTCTTCAAAAGTTTGTGCTCCCTCATGGACTGTTCGGCGCCATGTAGCCCTATCGTTTGCCGTGGTTTCGAAGTTGTTTGTATCGATGTGACCCTTCATCATATTGCCTTTGAGAACGTCCTTGTACCTTTTTGTTTTATTTCTCTTTCCCTCCTTGTTGTCCATAAAATATCTGCTTTGGGAGACGTGTTTCAGGCATGCGGATAATGTGACCAGTCCAACGAAGCTGGTGCTTGAAGATAAGGGCTTCTATACTAGTTGTTCTGGCTTCTTCTAAAACACTTATGTTTGTTCGTCGGTCTTGCCATTTGATTCTCAGTATTCGTCTTAAACAACTTTGGTGATATTTTTCTACTCGTTTGATATGCCTTCTGTAGGTGGTCCACGTTTCGCATCCGTATGTTAGAGTTGGTATTATAACTGTGTTGTAGACACGAAGCTTGGTCTCCGCATTGATGTGGTGATTGTTGAAGACTCTCCGAAAGCCGTCCGAACGCTGCGCTAGCACATTTTAGGCGATGCTGTGTTTCTGCGTCAATAGTTGCATTTGATGATAGGTGGCTCACAAGGTATGTGTAATGTTCCACGTTCTGCAGAGGATGACCATTTATGGAAATGTTTGGAGCTTGGGTGTTCGTACCTGGTTCTGGTTGGTGAAGAATTTTTAACTCAAATAAAGCATCTACCGATTTGGACAATAGCAAGTTTGAAAATCTCTCCCTAAAATTAGCTGCTAAATTATCCATTATTTGGTAGTGGATGTTTATTTTCCAATGTTCTAAGCAACTTACATCTGATTCTATCGCGCTATCATGTCCAAGAGTGCTTTCCACTATATAATCCTCAGTTTGTGCAGCAATTTGCCGATTCCATTTTGATACTTTGATAGGTTCTAAAGAAATATCAACTTTAGCGGCGAAGTCTTGGATTTCAGAATAAATATTTTTAAAGCTGTTTCTAGTTTCTTCTATAGATTGTAACGTGTCATCTACTATTAAATTTACATTGCCGAGAGTAGCGTCCTTACCGTGAAATTATTGACTCAAAACGTGGATACGAAATAAAACAGAATGTGCAGGCAAATGCAAAACTCGGCTTTTTGAATACATGCTAATAGTCCAATAGCTTCAACGGCATGTCTATCCTGGTTATCAGTTACTTCACTTTCTAGTCCATTTTAATCGCCCCAAAGTTTAATAAAACTGCTTTACGATTCTCAAATCGACATGCTCAACAAGTAGTAGTAGAAAGATTAAATACTTCCAAAAATTTAATACCCAAGGTATCTGCAACCTTTTTAAGTTCCTCGTGATTTCCTGGTTGCGAAAAATGCAAATACAATGCCTCTAATGTATTTAAGAAAGAAGCTGCTGGTGCAACTTTTTTACATGCGTCAACAACTTTCAGTTTATGTGCCAAACAAAAATGTATATTGCCGAAGATGTTCTTGTAAGCCCTTATGTTTCTCAGACATTACTCTAGCTCCGTCATATGACTGACAACTACTAGCCTATATTTTTCTGGGGGGGGGGCTGGAAGAATCTGGGGGGCGGCCCCCCAGGCCCCCCCTTAGTTACGCCAGTGCCCCTGCCCTGGCTTTAAATTTTTTATGATATTGATGCTATTTACGATTTTAAGTTTATGTCGACTCAAAAATTACAGTTTTAATGTAATTTTTAAAAAAATTTTCTTAAACATTTTTTAAAATAAAAAATTTCGCTTGTAGTTATTAAGTTACTAAGTTTAGTTTGCATATATTGATATGTTCCTCATAAAAGCTATGCTTTTATTCTATTTTTTTTTCGTATCGAAACCGCCCCCCCCCCTTTCAAATAGCTGGGACTGCCACTGCCCCTCTAGATGTGAGCCCAGGTAAGCACCTGTTTCAAATTAAGTTTTTGTTGTTATGTATCTTGACCCTCTCCCCGAAACAGGTCATGTGATATCAATACTTTTTGGAGTCAAATAAACATCAGAACAGAGAGGCTCGAAGCACTTTTTTGATTTTTTTGGCGAATAAGCAAAAATTTATTTCTAAGGCCACCGATTCGAATGTTTGAACATTGAAAGTTGGTCAGTGATGCCTTATTTTAAAGGGGTTTTAGATGCCTTAACAAACATTTAAAAAAATTTAGTAGTTAGCATAAGTTTTATTCTATTATGTATTATCTTTTAAAAAATATATATAAACCACCGTATTTATTTACAAATATACTACTAAACTTGTCCATTTCACTATTACCGATATTTCTGTTGAGGAACTCCATTACATTCCGTGACCTTAATTACTCCCATTGCTAAAAAATCAGACATATAATTACGACAAATAAAATACTGTTTACTTTACAACATAAAAGCATCTTACACAGGGCGTTCATCAAAAACGAAATTGTGGCTTTTTAAGGTAATTATTTCTTTAAAATTTAGCAAAAATCCTTGAAAAAGTTAATTTGCATGGAAACCCTCTTATTTTGCGTCCAAAAGACGTCCACCAAAACAACTGCAGGTCTATGCCGGTACACCAACAACAATCTATAGCAATTTTTTTATATTTTTTTCATTAATCTGCTAAAAAATTATAAAAACCTGGGGCGAATTTTAAGACTGAAAGTAAAAAGCCACCTAGTTTGGTATGAGTACGGAGTGATCCATTATAAGTCTGCCCCCCCCCTCAAGGTTCAAACAAAAACTGGCTAAAAGAGCTATTTTTAAAAGTTTCCTGTGATAGTTTACTTAAAATTTTCGCCAAGTCATATAATTTTTGGCATTTTTGAAAAAAATCTACTTTTCAAAAATACCATACTTTAGTCCAATTTTTTGATGAGCGGACTGAAGTCATTTTTTTAAAATCTCTATTTGATACATACATGATAAGTATGGCAGTGGATACAGTAAGGAATGAAATCACAAAATCAAATAAATAATGACATCTAATATCATTTAAGTCGTTTCGCAAAATTTAAATCGCTGCAAGATTTCTAAAATTGATTTTTTTAAATTTTAAACGTGAATATCTTAAAAACCATAAAATATAAGACAGTAGTGTGTAGCATTTTTAAAAAGTAAATTTTTGGGAGAATTCACAAATGGCAGAATATACAGGGTGTCTGGTTTACATAATGCATAGTTTTTGTTAAGCCCTGTATAACGACTTGAGGTAAATTTTAAGTAAACTAGCCAGCTTTTGTTTGAACCTTTTATCACGCTTATTTTAGCCTCTAGAAGAAGGGGAGACATATAAATGATCACCCTGTACCTACTCTACCTACTAACCTAAATATCAAGATTAAAAAACTCTTCATTTCTTTTTAAGTTATGATTGATGCAAGGTATGATAGACAAGTGAACGGAATTTTACTCACTTAAGGCATATCATAAAGTTTTGGTGAAAGGCACTTAAAAATTTATTTTCTTTTGGTACTCTAGCAATTTAAGCACCAGTAGGTACCTATCTACGATTGTTTTAACAGATAAATTTTGGTTCAGGTTTTTGTTCTTTTTTAGGTAGATATACATATTTTTTAAATAATAAGCTGCCAAGGATTAGAAAATCACGCCCTTTCTAGCAAAATAATAATTCGAAACCCTCGGTGCGCCACTGGTATTAGTATAGGTTTAAAATATTTTAATTTAATTTACAATGTTTTCAATTCCAACGCCAAAATGGTGGCCTCTATTCATATTGCAAAACGACAACAAATAATCAGAAACATAAAAAATATTGACATCAGCAACAAAACGAAAATATATGTACCCTTTCTTCTATAGTTAATCCCAGAATGAAGAACACAGACGATAAAAGCGTTTCTTCCACTTGACCACATATGAAAAAATCAAAAAGTAATAGGTACCTACATACGTTAATAATAAATCATTACGCAACAAAAAGCGCACTACTATAAGTATAGCTTGTAGACAGGACATCGGTGTTTACAGTGTAACCTAAAAAAAATAGATATACTTACATACCTAGCTCGTAGTTAATAAACTAAAGTATAGGTAGGTATACCTATTGCCTATAGTACGCATGGCTTTAATGTTTAGTATAACTAAACGCAAAATGAATTTTCTTTTATTATGTTATTAATTCGTTTATATGCATTCGTTTATTTTGTACCCCAGATCAATAATAATAAATTAATAAAAAAATGGAGACTTAAATTGAAAGCCTGTGGCGAAGGCAGAGGCAAAAAGCCGCACTTAAGGTTGTTGTGCTCACCAATTCTATAACCATAGGCCGTTTTTATCACTCACAGTCATCACAACGTCTACCCCATGGTATGGGGCAAAAGTCCGAACGTTTTAGTTTTGGTCCATATACATGTATTTTCAGAAAAAAATAAGCCTTAAACATGAAAGAAACCTAAAACTAGTTGTAAAACCATTTTTAAACTATAACAGTGGGATTTACTAAAAGGGTTTAGCCTATTTTAGACAGGTCCTAAGTTTAAGTGAAATTGTTAAGTTTTCGACATAGGTTTTTGATTGGATTTAAGAAGAAAATTTCTATTTAAAAGAAGTTTTTTTAACCCTAAGGGGGGATCTAAATGGTAAACACTCTGTTGAGCAAATTAAAATTGACATTATATGTTACTTTTATCAAAACTTACCTTTGTTTATTGATTTTCGCGATTAATACTCACTGTCACAAAACCATTTCGATATATAATCATAAAATAAGAATTAGATTAACTTTGTATTTATTTAAAAGGGGTTTTTATCTATGAAAAGTATGAAAAAACTTTAGAAACACAAACCCATCGCAATCGCAAACTACAAATAAAAATATTTCATCAAAGTAGGTCATGAAAAAAAAATGCGGCTAAAAACAGACCTGAATCCAACTGATGCGTTCACAAAGAAGTCATGTCGGCTCAACAAACTGTTCGGTGCTGCAGAGTTAAGACCTTTGAGTGCGATTTTTTAGTGGAAAGCTTTTAGATAAACTCAATGTTTTAATTTCAGTTCTGTTTGTAAATAAATGAATAGGTACAGTTGTTTTGGATTTTTTTCATTAGAGATAGTTTTCGTACATAATCAGTGACCTTCGCTTATGTTTGTTTTGCCTCGTAGTGCCCTCATAAATATATTCTTTGTGTTGAAAACGGGTTCAAAATATGGCGTTTTTCTGAACAAAATTGGAGGTGTTTTATTGATTAATGAACAACTTGGAATATTAAATAAGGTAAATTAATTCTTGTAAAAACGGTTGCTTAGGGAAATTATAAAGGAACTTGTTACCAATTGCCACAAAACAATCCTTTCTGGGAGCTATAAATTTAAATCACCCCCCAGAGGTGGTCTAAAAAATCATCAACTTTATAACCTCAAACACAGATGATGAAGCTAATATGTACCAAATTTTTGGCGTATTCACAATTTGCCATTTTGAAACCTGTCAAAAAAATTGGTTTTAGGGCATTTTCTCCTAAAATATGGAATATTTTGAGAAAAAAAAGGAGTTTTTCTGTGGTATTTTGCCATAACAATACAAAATAATCAATAACTTTGTATCTTTTCTCTATGGGTAAGTGTTTTTTGAAAATGGGTTTTAAAATTTAGTACCCCCCACAGGTGTAAATATTTAGACCTGTGGGGGGTACTATTTTAAATCTTAGTAAATCCCACTGTTGTTGTTTTTTTCTCCAGTCTTTTTTTTATTTGCTTTTCTAACCATATCATGGAGGAAAATATTAATTTAGTGATAGGACTGGGAGACGGACACCCCAAATCAAGCCTCTGCAAACTTATTTGTACGGTAAACGGTATAAAAGGCACCCCACTACTACATAAATTCCACTACAGAATCACATCAAGTTTGGTTGGTTGTCTTTTTAACGGTAAAGGTAGTCGCTATTCGACGCTAATTAGCGCCAGTGGTTACCTTTAATTAATGTAACAGCGTGACAGAGCGCTACTGCGACCGCGCAAAATACAGGTAAGGGTAACAGACTGGCCAAAAACCTGACCAAAATCTCCCTATTGTCTATTACCTTTTGCGTCCTTAAGTTTTGGCAATGAAATATTTTAACAGAATGAGAAAATTTTTATTAATGAAATATTTTGCCCACAATAAGTGAAGATGCCGTGTCGCCTCTATTGAGCATTTTAGGTGCAGTAAAAATCTGTGATCTTTATTTAGTGATGAAATATGGTAATTTACGTATAGTTGCAATAAAACCAATCTCGAATTATCACTTTATATAATGAAGTGACATAACACGAAAGTAAACAAACCATCGAGAATTCTTGGCTTACTTTTAAGAAGAAGTCTGTAAATTTAGTGAGCTACTACATTTTATCAAAGCAGTTTATTTAAGTTGACTTAGAGTATTTAGTCTCTCCAAACCACAGATTTCGGTTACTTGTCCCTTCCTTTAGCAAGTTTTTGTGAGTTTACTATAGAGAGATCAACCTTACCAGAAAATACTCCCCTTGCACCTCTCGTTGACTTAAGGTCCGTTTCTGCTGCGAGCTTAACATAGTTATTTGTTTTGAGAGTGATCCAGCTACTAAAGTGCGGCCAGCCTAGGAAGGCGAACGGAAAGAATTTGTAAAAGAAAACAGTATCTATCTATATCCGTCTTATTAGGAGAATGTTACCTTACTGGGTGACCTCCATCTCCTTTTAAATTGGCCTCAATATCCCCCTCGTACGGATACCCCGGATGCCTTCCTATGCTGGTTGCACTTTACCCATACCAGGAAAAATGTCTGCATACCCTTCAACCCTGCATAACTGTCTGAGGTAACTATCTTAAGAAGATAGTCGATAACTTTAAGAATAATAGAAATGAGAATTTCCTATGGCGGCTGACAATTAAAAACAGACTAAGCTAAATGGAACTGTCATTAACAGTTTGGAATGTAGTGTATCTATCCCTTGGAGGGGGATGGGGGGAACCACCCCCCCCCATATGTTGCTTGCACTTGGGAAATATGAAGGTTCATTTGGGAAATTAAAGTACATTTTACAAAACATTTTCAGTGGGATTTACTAAGATCTAAAATAGCACCCCTCACAGGTCTAAATATTTACACCTGTGGAGGTACTAAATTTTAAAACCAATTTTCAAAAAACACTTACCCATGTTATTGCAGAATACCACTGACAAACTGCTTTTTTTCTCAAAATACACCATATTTGAGACGAAAATGCCATAAAACTATTTTTTTTGACAGGTTTCAAAATGGCAAATGGCGAATGCGCCAAAAATTTGGAACATAATAGCTTCATTATTTGTGTTTGAGGTTATAAAGTTGGTGATTTTTTAAACCACCTGAGGGAGGTGGTCTAAATTTATAGCCCCAGAAAGGATTGTTGTCCATTACCCAATAAAACACCTCCTATTTTATCCAGAAAAACGCCATATTTTGAACCCGTTTTCAGCACACAAAATATATTTATGAGGGCACTACGAGGCAAAAGAAACATAAGTGAAGGCAACTGATTATGCACGAAGAATATATCAAACAAAAAAACCCAAAACAACTATATTAATTTATTTACAAACTGAAAGTAAAACATTGAGGTTATCTAAAAGCTCAGTCAAAAAAACTTTCCCCGCTTTGCCCACTCATTTTAAAGCTGTAGCTTTCATCAGTCGAGGTTGGTGCAAGCCAAGGTGCAAGCAGACGTAAAAGATCCGAACTCGCTGTTTGTGACATTTCGACAGTGACAGAAAAGTAAAAAAAAAACCTGCATTTTAGTTTTTTAATAAATTTCATGAATAAAAACACCTTTTAAATAAATACAAAATTAATCTACTCCTTATTTTATTATTACTCATCTAAATCATTGTGTGACATCAAGTATTAACTGGAAAAATTAATTAACAAGAATAAGTTTTAATTAGAGTGACATATAACCCCAATGTTAATTTATTCTGTGTTTACTATTTAAACCCCGCGTGGGTTTAAATTTTTTAATTTTCGTTTCTTCTAAATTGAAAATTTCTTCTTAAATTCAACAAAAGATTGTGTTAAGATGATTATTCAATAAACAAATTTATTAAAATTCTTCTTATAAATCAAACTACATCCAAAACTCAAAAATTTCACTTAAACTTAGGACTGTTTTAAAATACACTAAACCGTTTTAGTAAATCCCACTGTTTGTATCTCTAATTTCTGTCAGGTAACTTAGGAATCGTTTTTAATATTAGTTGGGAAAATGGCCTTTATCCTCTCCCCCTCCTACCAATCGAATGCCTTCGGATCGCCGGTGCCTACGCAACTTAACCTCAATTTAAATTGTGTTTGATGACAATGAGGCGAAGGTGTCCGAAATAAATTGCACACTTTTGCCTCTCATAATAAAGAAGAGTAAATTATATGTATTAAAGTAGGTTAGCCGCAATTTCAACTTAACTCTGCACTTTGCTAAGGAAATTTTCAATAAATTCTAAACATCCTAAGAACGGATAATTATTGTGTAGACGCAAAACACAAGTTGGTTATCTTTGCAAAAAACAGATTTAGCGTTATTGTGACCCAATTTTGTTTAAAAAATTAATGAAGCAGATACATTACAATAAGAATGGCAACTAACACAAAGTAAAAGTACCTACTAAACTAACGACTTTTAAAGTGATTGCTAAGCTGAGAAAAATTATTATGGACTTTGATTTTGTTAGTAATTTGGACAAGTTAAATTCATTGCCTAAAAATAAACTTTCAAATATTAAACTGCACAGAAGTTTTTGTTTTATGCCAAATGAAAATAGTATTTCATGAAATTGCTAATTTATTTACCTATTTATGCTTGTCTTATACCATTTTGCTTATTTTTTTTTAATTGCACCAATACGAACCGAGATAACCAAAAGAAGTTAAAAAACCTCCGAATCAGTTACTTCAACTGAAAAGAATCCAAAATAATCTTCAAAGTTGGATGAGTATCCCATAAGGAACACACAAAGGACCAAAGTGAAAGGAGAAAGATAAAACGATGTTTCGCCCTGGGCAACCAGCGTGGGCTCATCAATGGTTCCACTGATCACCCTCCCTAAACATCATTCAACACCATCATACACTTTGATTTCCAACTTTGAATCACTCACAAATAGGCATCGTTCCGCACTAGCACTTTATCTAAGTCACCTGATACGGGTTCGTCCTGGCGTGTTAATCTTTCCAATAGGGTTACGCTCCTAAGGCGATTAAAACAAAAAGAAGTTAAAAAACCTCCGAATCAGTTACTTCAACCGAACAGAATCTAAAAACAAAAGGTTAAAAAGATCTTGGGTGGAAAAAACGAAAATTCAAACTTGGATGAGTATCCCACAAGGAACAAACAAAGGACCAAAGTGAAAAGAGAAAAGATCAAACGATGTTTCGCTCTGGGCAACCAGCGTGGGCTCATCAGTGGTTTCAGGAACCGAAATACTAGAAACAAGTGACACTATTTTCAAAATGGCCGCCAACGCACGAGCATTGTTTCTTTAAGGTCACAAAAACGGCATAGATTTGACAACACTGCTTTGTTATTTTTTTGAAAGATCAACAATAGGTGGCATCACTAATACCATTTCGAGTGAGACCGTGCAGTGTTCAGAACACGGTACTAACACCATATGTGAGGAAAAGTATAACTTATTAGGAACTTAACCATTTATTAATGCTCCTTTAAAAGGTTTTGATGCTCGGCTTCATGCTTTATGGGTTGCAATGTCTCAAAATTAAAAGGAATCAAAAGAAAAATCATTACTTAACATTAAAAAAATTAATTCCGTATTATTTTTATCACTTGACATGTATCAATTTATTGGCCGAATGTTCCATTAGACAGGTGTCCGGTGGCTATGCGGAACCTGAATTCCAATACTCCAATCGAACTCACTTCAGTTTCCTTGGGCCTACTAAATTACGTGACCTTGGCGTTTCAGAATTCCGGCAGAATATTGCTTACAAAAAACCATAACTTTTTTGTTATCAGATAATAGGATTTATAAAAATTTACAACCGTATCCAAAGGATTTTTCAAAATTTGGTGTATTTTTTCAAAAAATAAAAAAATCCAAAAATTGCTGTTACAGATTTCTGTATTATCGACGACACTAAAGAAAAAGCCAGGTAAGATTTTTGACTATTGTTAGCCGTGTTTATTTTATTTCGAAAATGAGAGAGTCCAGCAAAAAACTGTCTGGATACGGTTGTGAGGAATTCAAAAATAAACATTCCTGCCAAATTTCAACAGATTCCGTTTTCTCGTTTCCGATATTCTGCCCGGTAAAGATTGACCCAAAAACAGCAAAGCAGTGTTATCAAATCTATGTCGTTTTTGTGGCCTTAACATTGTGAATTTAGACACTCTAAATGATCCTCTACTTACATTCAAAAAGGGAGGAGCCGGAACTAAATAGCTCTTGGGCAAAACTCACAATCGACTGAAAGAACACGTGTCGCGCATCAGAGTAGCAGATGATCCCGTTGCAAGAGGAATCGGCAAAGAACCTAATATAGAAGAGTGTGACGCACATACCAGATTTAGACAGCTGACGTGAGGCTCAGATGGGCCGATGTATGATTAATTTTGCAATTTAAGATTTTTGTTAAATAGAGTTCAGGCTTTTGTATTTTTAAAAAATGGGGTTGAGTATTTTATTCCCTATATTTTATTTCCGCTGTTATTTAATTGTGCCAATTGTAACCATGCTTCTCTGGGGGGGGGGAGGTTTTAACCCCAAAACCCCCCTCCTCGGTGCGCCACTGGTAAAAAGGACCCATGAAGCACGCCTCTCTGTACTATTTTACAGACAATAAAAACTTTAAAAAAGGAAAAAGTTTGTAACAGCTATTTTTTGTGCCAATATATGTTCAAAACACCTTCAATTTTACGAAACCGTTGAGTCCTTAATGAAATATGAGACTCAACGGTGTCGAAGGTCTTCTGTACATATTGGCCTAAAAAATTGCTATTACAAATTAATTCCTTTTGCTAAAAATAAATAGCTTCATTTCCTGTTATACTAGTACTACTACTACTACTACCACTACTACATTCAAAAAAATTATTTTTCTATGAGTTTTGTAGAGGCTTGACAGAGTTCACGAGTGCAGAGGTAACGCGGTCAGTGATTAGCACCGATGGTTACATAAGAGAAATGAAAATATATATAGATGCCGAGAAAGTGTTACAAAACTTTAGAAGAGACCTACTTTAAGTTAAGAGCTGTTTTGTTTATGTAGAAGCAAATGTTATTCACATAAAATGGACATTTTAGTTAATTGAAATAGAGGTACTTTTGGCCCATGATTTCTCTAGTGGTAGTTGTTTGTTTTTGTTCTTTTTATGCAATATTGGCCTTTTTTTCTGCAAAAAATAAAAAAGTACCATAAAATCGCGTCCACACGAAAAACTAATTCCGGATCTCGACCCAGAATTTCCATACACAAGTTACCAAATTTACATAAAACTAAGTACAAAAAAGTACCGAAAATAAATTCTATTATTGCAAGCTACTCACATACAAAAGATGATTGTGATTAAAAATAAGGACTTATTCATTTATTTAGAGCTATTTAACATGTTTAGATATTAAGGAAATTTTGGAACGCTTAAAATTTTGACAACTTTGACAGACGCTGTGGTAGTGTTTAACAACCACTACCACTACCACGCATTTATTTTACCAGAGTTTTTAGAACACATTAAAAACTGTCACTTTAAAAAAAATTTAGAGATGAGAAAAAATAAAAAAGTTTGGCTTAATTGTACAAAATAAGTGTTTTATATGTTGGCACCTGCTAATATTTTATTATTTTTAAAATTAATTGCGCCAAAATTCTCTAAAATTAACCAGAAAAATATCCACAACCTCAACGAAATGGATTCGTAGCTTACGGCAGTGGTAGTGGTTAACTACCACAACGGAATGATGTGTAGCTATTGCGCAGACGCAGTAATTACCACAACCACTACGAAGTGTCAAACCATCCAAACCAATTTACTTATTCTTTGGTCCCAATTTGTGTCTCATTCAAAATATTTGGTCTGTTGAATGGAGTAGGTACGTAACGCATTTATCCCTTTTTTTGATAGGTCACTTATCTTCTTCCGATACTTATACGGCTAGGGAAAAATGTTGAAATTTATGATATTGCTTTATGTCTTTAATATTTAAAAGAAAATTGTTTGTGAAATTTGGGGCCAAAGAAACCCTTGCAAATACAATTTTACTTAATAAAATTTAAACCTCAAAAAGAGCGGTAGGTAGTAGATCACACTGCTGCACAGTGGGCTCCCGGGTCGAATTTTTTGCCAAAACAAATTGAGGCATATCTAACTAGTGAGCTCTCATAGAAATGGTTTAAGTATAAAGTTCATTCCTTTAGGATGGCAAAAAAATATTGAAATTATTATGTTATTACCTTGTTTAAGAAATTACTCTAGAAAATGCAAAATTGTAAAAATAAAGTGCCATAATGTTAACTTTACCGCAACAGCCAAAAGAACTGTAGGTGTGGTAAAATGTCCTAAATGGGATGTTTACGAATAAATGCCCAAATATCGTAAAAACTCAAATAAACGCAGATATTTCTTGCAAAAAACTCTGTGAAACTTTCTTAAAATATGGAAGAAAATAAAACGTCTAATGGTCAAGCCATGATGAACCTTAAAATAATTTTCTTAAATACTTGTTAAATGATTTTCAGATGCGCGTAACTACACTTATGGTAGGACAAGATTTTTGGTAAATTTAAAGACTGTAAAGAACTTTTATTGAAAGGAATTAATACCAAATTATGTCTCACACACTTTATGCTTTGAAAAATTACAATTTTTGCTTTTTTTGTATAAAAATGGCAAAATAAAAATTATATGCACGATACCACTCAAGATGACAGGCAGATAACATAACAGAAATTTTTACTAAACAGTTGCCTTAAATTATTTTCCTCTTTCAATAAAACACTTTTGTATAGCCTGCTGTCTCTCTTCAACAAAAATATTTTTGCGCGTCACTAAAATATTTCTCCATCTACCTCCAAAATTCTGCCCTCTCTCTCTAAATATTTTTCATTTTAACGGAGAAAAAAATGTTTTTTTGTTAGTATTTTTTTTTGAACGCTAAAAAAACAGTGAGTGTTTTATTCTATTTGGAAAGAAAGCTTTAAAATGTGTGCAAAATCATGGCATAAAAATGCTAAAAACATAGTTAAAATTGCTTAATCAAAAACGGTACCCCTTAAATTATGCTAAAATATTTTAAGCCTTAAATTACCATCATGGATTTACCATAAAACTCAGAAAACACAATATTAAAACAAATCGTAACTGAAGCGCGTAAAACAATATTTTTGTTTTTTGCATGTCCAGGCCTACTGGATTGTTTAAGCCATTCTTGTCCAAAAATTCGCTTCAGAAGCCAACTGTGATGCTATGCTGAAAAAAGGATTCAGAAAATGAGATAATATTCAGCGCGTCCAATTTAAAAAAAAAAAGACAAGTTTGAGCCATAAAGGGTATACATTTTTTGAAACCGCTTTTTTTGCCTAAAATGATCCTATATGTATAAGTTTATTTTAAACCATAGTTCTTTCAAAAAGTCCATTATTCCAGACTTTTGAGACCCACTGTATATACTCTTAAACTATACCTAACGTATTCGAAATAGCGTCAAAAAACTCTTTATTTTTAAAATGTTTATGCCATGTTTTAAACGAGACTGACTGAAGTCGTGGCACACTTAGGAATGGCCATCAAGCAAATACTTTTATCTTCCTTTGATTGTTCCAGCACCACTCAAGAACTACTGAACCAATGTTAATGGGAGTTTTAACACTGCATTTCTTAGATTCCTGAAAGCTTATTACCTTAAATTCGGTTCGCATACTCAAGAAGGTTAATAAACGTGCTGTTATTTTTACCAAATAGGTAAACCATACAAATATTTGTGCATTATTTAAGCAGGCTTACGAAGCCGGCGTCCTTATAATATTCTTGATTTTGATTTGTTTCTGCTATTTCTGTAATGTGGTAGCATTACGAAATGTGCATGTACCTGTTTACCTGTCTAATAGTTTTCAGAAAAATACCGAATTTTTGTAAATTAAAACGAGTTTTTTTTTGATTGGTTGATTTTTCTGATGGGATATTAAGTATACACAAAGTTTGAGTAGTTTTAGATTAGACAAACTGGGTCTAGTTTTACAAATTTAAATTTTTTTTAAAGGTCGTGTGTAAAAATAAAATTTTTCGATTGTTTATGACTAAAATATAGCCAAAATGTTCATAGGTCGTAAATAGAAAATTGGATTTTAGTACCATTTATTACATAGACACGCCATTTCAAAATTTTAGTATGACAAAGTTTTTAACTAATAATTCGGGTTATCATAAACTACCATATCTCTACATATTATAAGAACTACTATACATAATGATTAATCTAATATTAAATCTAATTAAAATAATGACAAATTAAACAATCACTTTTCTTGTTTTTTTAAGTTTCCCTTATACACAGCCTCTGGTTCCTCTCAACAAAGTGCCCAACAGTATCTTCGTATCTTTTTTCCATATTTGCAATTTCTTGATGGAATCGTTCTCCATGTTCCTCAATCACATCTCCACAGTTTTCGGGGAAGTAGTCTAAGTGAGATTGTAGAAAGTGTATTTTTAAAGACATATTACAACCCATATTTTCATATGATTGTAGAAGTTTGTTTACAATCTCTGAATAATTTTCTGCTCTTTTATTTTCTACGAATTTGATCACCGCCATTCTCAAGGTTTCCCATGCCTCTTTTTCTTTTCCCTCAAGCAGGGCGTTAAATCGCGAATCCACGAGAGGCTTACTTATTTGGGGTCCCACAAAAACTTAATAGAGACATAGACGTAACTCATCGCGGTATACGCCGCATCTAGCGAGAAGCAAGCACATTGATTGGTCAGAATCTTGTAGCACGTTCGAAAAGAGCAGATATATGCTAATTTAAGGTGTTTCTGAACGCAACAGGAGCTGAGATACGATACGTGTGCCGTAACGATACGTGATACCTAACGCATCTTAACACCTATCGCGTTCAAGAACACCTTAGATTAGCATATATCTGCTCGTTTCGAACGTGGTACAAGTTTATGACCAATTAATGTGCTTGGTTCTCGCTAGATGCGGATACGTATACCGCGATGAGTTACAAATAGCTTTATGTCTCTATTCTGTTTTCAAATAAGCCAAGTTTGATATGTAACGGCGAAAGTAATATTTTATTTAAAGGAACTAAAGAATTGTTCGTAATATTTTTCAATCCTGGTACAAAAGATTGTCTTTATGATCAATTTCTTCGTTTGTAAGTAAAACAGCTTATATCTTCAAATCTGCACAAATTTGCCAACCATATTTGTTATATTGCACACGAATGCACATTCTAATAAGTAAAATATGGACCACTGAGACCATTCCTGCCGAACTCAGAAACACCTCTATAGTTACCATTTTCAAAAAAGGCGACAAGGCCCAATGTGGAAACTACGGAGGTATATCTCTGCTTTCTGTAGCTGGAAAGATACTTGCACGGATACTATCAAACCGATTAATTCCGATTGCTGAACAAAATCTGCCAGAGACACAGTGTGGATTTAGGTCCAATCGAGGCACAGCTGACATGATCTTCAGTGCCAGACAAATGCAAGAGAAATCTAGAAAACAAAATCGCCCTCTCTTCATGGCCTTCATAGACCTAGTCAAACCATTTGACTCGGTCAACAGAGAAGCTCTATGGAAAATACTGGCAAAAGCTGGACGCTCTCAAAAATATATTCAAATTCTTAGACTACTACACGACAATATGATTGCAACATTCCTGAGCAACGATGGACCAGGAGAGTCATTCAAGATTACGACAGGCGTTAAACAAGGGTGTGTTATTGCGCCCACCCTATTCTCTATATTTTTAGGTGCCATGCTTCACCTTGTTGAGGAACATCTACCGCCGGGAGTGGTATGATATAGATTCGACGGTGGCCTACTTAACCTAGGCAGACTGCGAGCAAAAACTAAGGTCTCGACGACATCGGTAATCGAACTGCAGTACGCCGATGACAACGTCATTATGGCCGATACAGAGGAAGGTCTACAGCTAGTAATCAACGCATTTAACCAAGCCTACAAAAGCATAGAGGTCAATCTTGCCAAAACGCAAATTCACCAACCAGAACCAGGTACGAATCCCCAAGCTCCAAACATTTCCATAAATTTCCACCTATGCGGAGACCAAGCTTCGTGTCTACAACACAGTTATAATACCAACGCTAACATACGGATGCGAAACGTGGAACACCAGCTTCGTGGAACTGGTCACATTATCCGCATGCCCGAAACACGTCTCCCAAAGCAGATATTTTATGGACAACTGAAGGAGGGAACGAGAAATCAAGGAGGTCAACAAAAAGGAGCAACGACATAGACTAGAGACGGAAAAGAGAGAACGTAGAAAGGAGCGACAAAATGGAAGAATGGATGACCAACAACAGCAGGCTGCTGTCGGAGACTGGGTGTGCCAGGACTGTGGAAGGGTGTGCGCACAACAGATAACGTAGCGTAGCACAACCAGTATCATATAAACCAGACCTCTGAAAATATTTTAAGCGCTGGATTTGCGTCGAGCAGGTCAAAATCTATAAGATTGAGCTATTTTTATCACCGACCTTTTTTTTGTGTTGACTAGTGTTACCGATAAATTTACGATCCACATTTTTTCCTGCTCTCAGGGGGTCTATTCTTGGATCAAGAGAAAATTTGCTCCCAGGGAGTCAAACTCTCTCGCTGCTTTGCATCTCATTGGTCCAAAACTTCGGTTTAAATCGGTTTCCCTCACTTTTGCCCGATATTGATCGAAAGTAATTTTATTGGTCTTGATTAAGAGTTGATATGCCGTGGTTGATAATAAGAGCCAGAGAGCAGGGCTGACGGCCGCAAACTATGTTGTGACGTTAAGTGACTATTTTCTGGTCGGTTATAAATAAAATGCTACGGTCAACGTTAAATCAAATTTTTTTGTTTGTGTACGAGTTCGTAAACAACATGCTAATACATTTTTTTTTTTTAAATGCGTATGCCACAAACCAGAAACTGTTGAGCTTTATACTTGCAAAAACATTTCACAGTACAGTTTTTTTTTTAATATACCGGGTGTCTATTGAGCAGTAAAAGACGGTCATAGCTTCGATTTTGGGAAATAATACTTTTCATCCACACTGCCTGCATGTCAGTAATGAGGTTGTTGTAAAATTTTTTTCTTTTAAAAACTCTAATGCGGGTATGCACCAGCAACATTGTACAATTTCTCTGATCAACCGCACCAAGCGTTTTTTTTTTCTCCTAATCAACAATTAACTTTAATCGCCCGATGGCCTAGAATTAAGGACCAGATAACCGCGGCTAGTTAATTAGTGAGGTTATGTTTGGTTTTTTGTTTACAAATATTTAAAACAAAATTATGATTGTTTTTCACAAACCAAAACTACACTTTTTTGCACTCGACGCGCGTTTCGCTAACAATGTTAGCATCATCAGGAGACGATAAACAATGACAAATATTTGTCAAAGAAATAATAATATGGAGGTAGAAGACCTATTACTTGACGATGATTTATACTTTTCCTACTACTATAAAATGCCTACATGCCCTGGATAACCTTGACTGATTTTAGCTAATGCTGGGTTTATACAGTAAATAAAATAAAATAAGAATATCATTACAAATACGGTTTTTTATTAATTGGGTGTTATTATTTGTTATCTTCATTATTCAGTCATTATTGGAAATCAGCTCGGAAATTGGTCAGACATCTTATAGTCACATTTATACAGGGTTCCTAAGCATATCCTTAGGGGGCCAAGCAGCCGTGTATAAGACGCAGACAAACGGAAAAGCACATTAGGCAGAAAAGGATGGGCATGGGGCGATGTTGTCACTACATCTTACACGTAGTAAATCCATTCCAGGTTGTTGTTTTCTAATGTTTTCCATTTTCATACCTTTAGGACTGGAATAAAAATTGTTTTTGCTCGACAAACTGATGAAAGATATCGTAAAAAAAATATTTTTCGGCTTCTCATTTTGTAACCATTGTCCTTACGCACTGTTTACGGGCTGGGGACTGAGATACATGCAAATGCCTAACCTAAAGCGTTCATACACGGCCGGAGAAATCGACTGAGATATTTCCGTAGAAACTTTATCAAGCAAATAGGATGGATTGACGCCTTCGAACGTCCAACCCGGGTTTTGCACTTTGATTCGAAATCAAAAAGGAGGAACAGTCAGATGTGGGGCCGTGCACAAATTACGTAACGGTGATTTTACCAATTTTTGACCCCCTCCCTATGTAATGTTTTCTAACGGTTTGGCACGCCACTCCCCTAATATTACGTAACGATTTCAAGACCACTACCCCGCCCCCCAAAAAAAAACTTTTCACTTATTTTCATTCCAAATTTTCTTAGTTTTACAGAAATGCAAACGCTGTCGAAAACCCCCCTCCCCCCTACGTAACGTTTTGTAACCCCCCTCCCCCCTATGACCATTACGTAATTTGTGCACGGCCCCTGTAGTCCCAATCAAGGAGGGCGAGAAAATTGATATTTTTTTCTTAAAAATTATACTCTTTAGACCTATTTCTTTGCGTTCCCGAAATTACGTAATTTTTGAAAAAAAATTGTAAGCGGCGCCATTTTTATTTCGTGCTTTGTTTTTCTAACATTTTGGCGTTCGACTAATTTAATTGAAAAAATTTTGCCTGCGGCGCCCTTTATCTTCGCACTCGAAACCAAAACCCCCCGTTTTAGGAAAACTGATCCCGTCTCTGTTTCTAAATTTTTTCGAATAAAAGTAGAGTATGACCATGGGGGAAATAATTTTTTTCTACGATATGACGAAAATTTCGAGAAAGTTGAAGAAAAAATAAAAAAAGTGGCAGAGCTCAAGTTTTTCGTAAAAAAAAAAAACGTTTTTTGTAAAGAAACAGAGCAAAATAAGTTACAAATATTGGCAGCCCCTTATTTTTCGCTTTTACCCTCCCGCTAGTTTTGAAGAATTGGTTCGCTACATGTCATAAAACACCTCGAAAATATCAAATGTAGTGTAGGGCCAGCTTTATTTAAAATCAATAATATCGCAAGCAAAAAGCTCTACAGGAAAAACAGCGCCGTTTATTGATTTCTTTGGCTGCTAGTGCTAGCTGCATGGTTTGGCCGTTTCCGGATAGATGTCACTAGTAGAACAGAATGGAAAGAAATTTAATTAAAAGCGAAGATATTTCTTTCTAATGTTAACAACCTCACGAGTTTATCGCTCAGTATCGTAAATAATGGACCCTGCCGCCTCCTTTAAGCAAGAAAAAGCTGTGGTTTGGACCTGAAAACATCTAATTTTTAATTTCATGGTGTGGCCGCCATGTAGCGAAATTTGCAGACATCTTGTCAACGGTTATTATTGCAACTATGATTTATGCTCACAATGAAAGAGTGGCGACAATTTTTTCTCATGAAAGCAGTCCGGAGATAATAACAAACTGGCACCATTGCTCAATATACCTGTTTCTTTTGTGCGCGCAGAACTTTATATGCCATTTCTGTTTGATTTATTGAAATCCTATCCCTAAGGAAAATCTTAGGAACCCTGTACATTGTACCAGAATGACATTATTACAAATGTGTATTTAAATGTAACTTTAACCTTGTACGCATATTATTTGAAATCCACAGGGCTGCGTTCAGAAAGCCCGCACTCGGTGTATCCGCAAGTGTACACACCACTTATAATCTGTCATTCTTGCCTAATGTCATCTAATTTACAAAAACTAAACAAGGGGATATTGGGATAAATGATAAAATAGGCTTTTCGTTTCCTCTTATTTTCGAAAGTTGGGTTGGGGGTTGCTTTTCTTATGTGACATGATCTAATAAGAAATGACCCAAAAAATATTTTTTTTTGCGCTACAAGTGGGTAGAAAAATGTAAAAATAGGCTTTTTGTCCTCTCTTATTTTCGAATGATGGGTTTTGGGTTGGTTTCCGGAGTTGCTTTTCTTTTGTGGCATTATCCAATGGCCCAATAAAGGCATGTTTTTAGGCTACAAGTGAGCAGAACACCACTTTTTTATTTCTTAACGGATCATTTAAATATAAGGTCATTGAAAAGCTATATAAAAACATCCCAAAATTTTGAAAATTATCAAGTATCAGCAAGAACTTTTTGAGGCCTCTTATAAATAAAGTATACCTATATACTAGACTAATAAGACATCACATTAGAAAGAAAAATAAAAAAAGTCGCCTTTTTTTTACTTCCTATACTTGTTAAGTGTATTGGCTTAAAAACGACTCTAGAAAAAAAAATCATGAAAAAACCATATATTATACAGAGTTAGTTTTTTTTAAACAGTCTTGTCGTTAAAAATTATCCAAATTTCACCATATTATAACCTCATTCAAGCACACCAACCATCGCCCAAGTCGAAACTGGGGTGACGGTGTGGTGTGATAAGCTCACTAAATTAGACATAAATATGTGCAATTTTGACCCTTATTACCGCATGTTAGTGGCCTTGCTAATGACGCTATAAACGCACCAGTGATCACACCACCTTTCCTGAACGACGAAAATGAGACGCCCCGGTCATTTTCATATTCCTGAACGGCGACAAACCACGCACCGTTTTTTACACTGGTGTGGGCATTCTGAACGCAGCCCTGCTTATAGCTCACTTACCTAGCAAATTCGGTTATTTTTATTAATTTTCGAGTTTGATAAATGCTTGTTTTCTTTCCACTTTTCTTGAGTTTCTTTCTCCATTGGACAACGGAACAATACAAACTCGTCGAGGTACGTGTTTACAGTTTTTGATACACCATTTTTAAACCGGACGTTTCTTAATCAAAAATGTGACAGTGACAAAATTATTTATTATCAGGGGTTACCAACTATCATGCCAACACACAATTTGTTTTTAAAGATTTTCCTAGCAACTGTCAAATCCAGTTGCTCACCTCTGGTAAAACAATAACTCTCAAAAATCGTATACAGGGTCTCTAGGCAAGACTAGGGCAGAATTCCCTTGTAGACCACCTAGCATATCTGCAATTATGAAAGTGTTGAGTTGACGGTTGGCCATCAACTTTTATTTGAGCTGTCTGATTCCAGTATAAATTGGCAATTATTTCTAGGTAAGATACTCTATGAGCACCTCGTGTTTGAATCGACCAAAAGCTTTGTCATAATCTATGAACTGGCCTAGACTTGAATACCAAATAAGGACAAACCGAATCTTCTCCGATTCTCAACGTCTCTCTAGGTTAGGGTTAGGGCTACAGTATCCCGTTAGAAGCCCTGTTAAGCGTCTAATAACTTTAGGCTTCTACTAATTCCAGGACACTCGGTAGGTGTACCTATATTTTTTGTTGGGTACTTAGTTATTGAACATCGTTTACAAGACCATTAATTTTTTGCGTACTCGCCCATTTACGTTATTATTTCCAATGATTGCGACGTGCAATTTACTACTTAGAACGTTGTGTACGCTTTTCAGCGGAAACTGGCATCAAAATAAATAAATAATTAACAAAATTTGATGAATATGATTGTCATTGCGTCATAATTTAGTGTCATTAATATTTGGAATTATTCCATGGCATATTAAGTGTTTTAAAAAAAAATCATATGAAATTCTACCTTGTTTGTGTTATATTAAAAAAGGGGGTAAATTTCACATCTCAGAACCGTTGTCAACCAAGACCAGGGGTACGTTCATACATCATTTTATTTATGAACTAAAAGCGACAAATAAAATCCAGTCCGACAGTCGACAAATCTACAAAAAAGCCCTTTACCCCAATCAGAAATTTTGACACATAAACAAGTTCTCAGGCTTTTCAAAAAGCTCCCATGGCTCGAAAATGGCCTGACATATCATTATGCGGTTTTAACCTTTAAACTTTAAAAAAAAACCAAAAGATCAAAAGATCTTGGGTGGAAATAACGAAAATTCCAACTTGCATGAGCATCCCACAAGGAACACACAAAAGATCAAAGCGAAAAGAGAAATAATTAAACGATGTTTAGCCCTGGGTAACCAGCGTGGGCTCATCAGTAGTTTCACTGGTCACCCTCCACTATACATTTTAATTTAAACACCAGCACACACTTTGATTTCCAACCTTGAACCACTCACAAATAGGCATCGTTCCGCACTGGCACTTACTTATCCAAGTTACCTGATACGAATTCGTCCCGGCGTGTTAATATTTCCAGTAGGATTATGCTTTTAAAAAACAAAGAAGAAGTTAAGAAACCTCCAAATCAGTTACTTCAACCGAAAAGAAACTAAAAATCAGGTAACTTGGATAAGTAAGTGCCAGTGCGGAACGATGCCTATTTGTGAGTGGTTCAAGGTTGGAAATCAAAATAACAATGTTTAATGATGTATAGTGGAGGGTGACCAGTGAAACTACTGATGAGCCCACGCTGGTTACCCAGGGCGAAACATCGTTTAATTATTTCTCTTTTCGCTTTGATCTTTTGTGTGTTCCTTGTGGGATGCTCATGCAAGTTTGAATTTTCGTTATTTCCACCCAAGATCTTTTGATCTTTTGTTTTTAGTTTCTTTTCGGTTGAAGTAACTGATTTGGAGGTTTCTTAACTTCTTCTTTGTCTTTAAACTTTTCTTAAAAATTAATCCTCGCAAGTGGGAGTTAGTTTTTTCCCATCTCCTCTGGAAATACCGCACTCTCCAATTTTGTGTTTTTTTCTCTTTTCCGAATTTTTTTACTAGTGACAGTTTTTAATGTGTTCCTAAAACTCTAGTAAAAACGGCGCGTGGTAGTGGTTGTTAAACACTACCATAACGTCAAAGTTGTCAAAATTTGAATCGTTTCAAAATTTCCCTATTAATTCTATTATTAAGTGTCTTTTAAACAATAAAAATGTATTCAAAAGAAAGAAAATAAATGTCATAGTAAAAACACATGAAATTTATTAATGCTTATTAAGGAAAAATTTATTTGACATCATTGGAAAATTTACTAATGCTTTATTTCCTCTTAAATTAAAAAATAAACATTAGCAAGAAAACTGTCATTATAAGTTCATAAATTTACTTAAACAATTAACAACATTTTATATGGTTTGGGACTTTATTGTCGGTAGTAAATTTTACTTTTTATACACAAAAAAAAAACACTCCGTGGCCATCCCACGCGTTACAGAAAGGACGTTGCAAAATTTTGACTCCAATTTGATTCAACAACCCTTGATACGGTGGATCCCAATTTTGTATCACACAAGTTAAGCAGACTCCTTTCTCCTGAACAGAACATTTTCTGTCAAACATAATGACGAAAAATCAAAAACTTTTCAGCTAAATCAGGGAACACCGCAGGGGAGTATTTTGGGCCATTTAATATTTTCCTTATTTAACAACGACCTCCCAGAACACTTAAAAAGTGCCGAAGTTTATTTATATACGTATGATACTACTTACGTCAGTTATTTCAGACTCTGATCCTGAGTCTTTTAAATTAAGGGTTTATCTGTGCTATCAGGAAATGTCAGGTTGGTGTAAAGCAAATAAATTAATGTTAAATTTTTAAAAAACTCAGGTTATTGAACTATATAACAAACATAGAGAATCAAATAATTTCAGTTTTAACTTTGATGGAGATACTGCTGCGTGTGCTGAACAAGCAAATTTTTTAGGACAAACATCTTGACTTTAAATGCCAATTAGATGCAGTTTGCAAAAAGATGAAAAAGAGTTTTTTTCTTCTTAAGCAGTTTAAAGAAGTCGCTACCTTTTACTTTAGTTCTGTTCAGTCTATTTTCACTTACAATGTGGTTGTGTGGAGACAGTCTCGGAATGTGGAAAGGGTCCTGATCTCGGTCCTGATTGCGCAGAAAAGAATTATAAGACTACTATTTGATATTCAGTATCAACATTCCTGTAGGGAAACTTTTAGATCAAAAAAAATATTTACAGCCACGTCTATCTTTATTTATAGAATTCTAATTGTAACCTTTAAAAAACGAGTCCACCTTACTAAAAACGGAGATTTACATAATTATCAAACTAGAAATAGGAATAACATTTTATCTGAAAAACATAAACATGAATTCTACAAAAAGTCTCCTATTTATACTACTAGCTCTTTGTTTAATATGTTGCCCAATTTTATTAAAGGAATTAGCAGCTTAAATAAATTTAAAAATGCGCTCAAGAAACTGTTGTTTTCAGAAGTGTTCTACACTTTACAGGATTTAAAAAAATATCTTTTACATAGACCATAGGCAATAGAGTTTTTGTATGAATGTATGAGTAAGCTTTATTTGTTACTGATTTTTTAGTCTTATATATTTATTGCTATTTTTATGTACTATTTTACTTTTGACAAATGTCTGTACTAATATTTATTTAGTTCCGTTGAGATAATAAAGAATTTTGAATTGTTAAGTTGACGGTTGACCATCAACTTTTATTTGAGCTGTCTGATTCCAGTATGGATTGGCAATTATTTGATTGTAGGTAAGATACTCTATGAGCACCTCGTGTTTAAATCGATCAAAAGCTTTGTCATAATCTATGAAATAGGCAAGACTTGAATAACAAAAAAGGGTTTTCGTAAAAAACAAAAGATCAAAAGATCTTGTGTGAAAATAACGAAAATTCAAACTTGGATGAGCATCCCACAAGGAACACACAAAGAACCAAAGCGAAAAGAGAAATTATTAAACGATGTTTCGCCCTGGGTAACCAGCGTGGGCTCATCAATTTATTTTTTACACACTGGTTACCCAGGGCGAAACATCGTTTAATAATTTCTCTTTTCGCTTTGGTCCTTTGTGTGTTCCTTGTGGGATGCTCATCAAAGTTTGAATTTTCGTTATGTCCACCCAAGATCTTTTGATCTTTTGTTTCTTAGTTTCTTTTCGGTTGAAGTAACTGATTTGGAGGTTTTTTAACTTCTTTTTTAAGGTTTTTCTTGTCCCAAGCTATGTATCGGGTCTGATAATAATATGAAATTTGAAGTTGGTACCCTTTTTATAGATTTAAAGAAAAATCTGGGTTTTGTTTGGATTTTGTAATTTGACTACCAACATTTTTTTAAAGAGTGGTATCATATTTACACAGGGAAAATAGATCATATAGGGAATGGATATCCCAACCAACCAATCTAAAAAATTAGGGGTAACGATGCGATTGACAGTTTCATAGCTAAAAAGGCATAATGGTTGGGAAAACGTCACTTTTTCTATGCTTTGCAATGGGTTGACAACGGCTTTTCAAAATGGCGTGTTTTATTGTTGCTTTCGTGGCAATAATTTTATACATTTTTTTTTAATTTTGAGTGATTTACACTAGCCAGTGAGTTTGGAAATAAAAATAAAGACAATATATTACAATTCGTTTATTCTGACACAAAGGCAGGCTACAAATTAACCTCATCTGTTCTCTGCAGAAAATACTTACTTTTTGTGGAATTTTTATACAATCCGCGAAGCAGGATAATTCTAGAAGCTGAAAAGGGGCAATTTATTGGATATTTTAGAGAAAAAACTCAAAAAATAAATTGAGTAAAGGTTTACTCCAAAACTTCTCTCGCTCAGAAGAACATATGTTATATAAAAAACCGCTACTCATATATACACGGGTTAGATTGGGTTGGTCAGACTTTTCCAGAGTATATCCAGATTTTTTTTGGGTATTACACTGTTCAGGGGTATATTCAGACTTTTCCATGGTGTACTCGGACATTTTCACAGTGTATCCAGGTTTTTCCAGAGTGTATCCAGACTTTTCCAGGGTTTTTCCAGACCTTTCCAGAGTACATCCAGACTTTTCCAGGATTTTTCCAAACTTTTCCAGAGTGTTTCCAGGCTTTTTCAGGGTCTTTTCAGACTTTTCCAGAGTGTTTCCAGACTTTTCCAGGGTCTTTCCAGACTTTCCAGAGTGTATCCAGACGTTTCCAGGGTCTTTCCAGACTTTTCCACGGACTTTTTTAGGGTGTACCCAGACTTTTCAGGATCTTTCCAGACCTTTCCAGAGTATATCCAGACTTTTCTAGAGTATATCCAGACTTTTCCAGAGCATTTCCAGACTTTTCCAGGGTCTTTCCAGACTTTTCCAGGGTCTTTCCAGACTTTTCAAGGGTCTTTTCAGACTTTCCAGATCATATTCAGACTTTTCCAGGGTCTTTTCAGACTTTTCCAGGGTCTTTTCAGACTTTTCCAGGGTCTTTCCAGACTTTTCCAGAGTGTATCCAGACGTTTCCAGGGTCTTTCCAGACTTTTCCATGGTCTTTTCAGACCTTTCCAGAGTATATCCAGACTTTTCTAGAGTATATCCAGACTTTTCCAGGGCCTTTCCAGACTTTTCCAGGGTCTTTCCAGACTTTTCCAAGGTCTTTCCAGACTTTTCAAGGGTCTTTTCAGACTTTCCAGAGTGTATCCAGACTTTTCCAGGGTCTTTCCAAACTTCTCCAGAGTCTTTCCAGACTTCTCCAGGGTGTATCCAGACTTCTATAGGGTGCACGGACTTTTCCAATACATTTAATATATATATATATATATAGATTCAGATTTTATTGTTTCTAAAAACATTTCGTTTTACATGTGCTCGTATACATAAGATTTTTGTCCATTAATCACGCAATAACAGCTAAACCGATTTGTATGAAATTTGATAAGACAATAGGGTGTGACCTGGATCTTATCCTAAGCTACTTTTTATTTAACATTTCGTTTCATAACTCGAGATATATGGCACAGCAAATTGAATTTTTCAATTGTTTTTTGCATTTTTTTCAACTACAATTTTTATAAGCTTTCCAAGGAGGTATCACACGGTACGAAAACATTTTTTTTTAAGGATGAAGTTTTTTGGGGGTAGCTCCGAAGTTTCTACTAGGAAAATGCTCAAAAACAATAGGGGTCCGCGCGTCAACAAAAGTAATGAGTGTGTAAAATTTTGTTATGATTAGGGAAGGAGTTTTTGAGTTAGAGTGGCTACAAAGTAGGCGACAGACAGACCGACAGACAGAGCGACGGTGTCTGGATTCGTGCTTATCACTATTCGGAACCTCAAAATTCGTAGAGGATCATGAAAATCTCGAAGTGCGATTTTTCGATGATTACATTACTTCCCTTTAACGAGAGAAGTAAAAGCTAAGAAATTCCAAGTTTAAAAAGTAAACAACACAAAAGAAAAAATGAACAAGAAAGTATGGTTATACGTCAAGTCGGACCAGAGATCAAATTTACCTAACCGTTATGTCTCTCAGATTGCTTCATCCGCTGGTTCAAAATTTTTCACTTTTTCTTTGCTATACATGTTATATTTTCCCTGTATTACACCACTAGAATACCCTAAACTAAATCTTTAAAACGAGACCATAATTATCGAAAAATTCCTTCGGTAATATACAAAAATCTTGGGAAAAAAGTATGTCTAAGTGAATGGGACCATTTTTTTTAACAAACATCATGCCCAAATCATGTTTTATATATTCATTATAATTTTTAATAAATTCCGTGGGTGTATCTTTGGGAAAAACAAATAACAAATTATGTCTTTTTGCGATGTGGCTTTTAAATATTATTTAATTTCAACTATTTTAAGACACAATTACATCACTGTGTAAAAATCCACACCTGTCTAACGGCCTGTTTAATGACCTTTTTATATTTCAGAATATTGGTTAAAAAAAGATAAAAATTTCAATAACAAATGCCTCTTGCTAATAATGGACCAGGTTATTTAGCTATAATAATGGGCACTTAAAGTTAATTGACACTTACGAGTAGATTATTTTTTTGTGTTAGTGACCTTAGCTCAGGAAATGTCAAATTAACGTTCAAAACGAGTCAACTGATATCCATACTTTTTGAAGTCAAATAAGTTTTTACAAAATGTGATTTTACAAAATTCTGATGTTTATTTGACTTAAAAAACTATGGATATCACACGACCCGTTTTAACATTTCCTAAGCTAAATCTCTATTCTTAAAGTAAACATTAACATGTATCGGTATCGGTATAACTGGGTTATATAAGGTGGCCGAAAAAAACGGGATTTTTGTAACTTAACAGACCGGAAACTACGCACTTTCCGATCGTATTTTTAACTCGGAAAGTTATTCTTTCCAGGGGGTCCAATAAAATAAAGAAAAGTAAAATGCAGTAATCGTTATTTATAGAAACAAACCTTGGCAAAATCGTATTTTGTAGAAATCGAACTTTGGAGAAAACTCATCAAAGAAATCGTAAAACAGAGAAACCGTAAAACGTAAAAATTGGTATGGCGAAATCTGTTCTCTGCCTGACAGGTAATTGCATGCGAGGTTAGAATAAGAAAGGGCGTAGAAAAGACATTTTTTAATTTTTTTATGCTAAATTTCAAGAAGTGGTGGGTTGGTTTGTGTTGCTTTTTTAAGTGTTTTGGATTGATCTGGGTTGGTTTGAGTTGGTTTAAGTTTTTTAAGTTGGGAGAAGTCGGGTTGGTTTAGAAAAAAAATAACTTGATCTACAACCTTTCTTATTCTAAAGGGCACATACAAACAGCTGTCAGGCACAGAACAGATTTTCGCCTTACCAATTTTTACGTTTTACGGTTTTTCTGTTTTACGATTTCTGCGATCTATAATTTCTCCGAAGTTCGATTTCTACAAAGTACGATTTTGCCATTGTTCATTTCTATGAAATATGTTTTTTCTATTGTATTTTTTTACTAACTATAGGGACTCCTTTCCAGGGGGTCCTCAAAAAGAACCTATTTTATTTTGGCAGGAAATGATTGTTTTTCCGGACCCATTATTAGTCAATTTGGCATTGACTTGTGCTCAGTCAAGTAGACATGCTTTTAAATTTTGCTATTTCTGTTGGTAGAGCCATGATGAACCCAGAGACAACATAATAACTTAGGGAGACTAACGGAAAGATAGGGCCGCGCAGGAACTACGTTCCTGTAGCGCATAGCTAAGTATTGCTTGTATTAAGTAAACACCTACCTTGCGCCGTCCATCTCTTTCTATATGATCATAAAAGAAAGACATAACATTTTTCAATCTCGAAATACATTTCACACAATTTAATTTTGTACCTGTCGGTTTTTGCCACCGCTTGTCAAAGTAAGTCAAGCCTGGCAAGCGGTTTTTTCAGATTTTCAAAAGTGAGCTATTTTAATCAGTTGTGTTTGGAAATCGCGCGAGTTTATGGGATATATATATATATAATAATATGTTGTTACCTTTAATATTTGATAATATTTCTCATTATAGTAATAACGCCCTCCTCGTTTTTTAGATTTTTAAAGGGTCCAGAAAACTTTTTGTAAGCTAAAGAAAGTCTTTAGCTGCATGGAACCGTACAAAGTTGGTTAAGGGTTGTATAGAGCTAAAACCTTTCGCGAATGCATTGCTTTTTTAACACTAAAAAGTATGAAAAAGCGGCGCCCGTTAAGTTTTTTCACATCTTTTTATTATTAAATAAGTAAGCTTCTGTAAAAAATTAACCAAAAGAATATATGTATTTTATTATGCGTCTGGCTGAACAATTAGTTCCTTCCTGTAGCCACTTGCTGCGCTCGTGTTGTCGTCAAACAATGTTGACTAAGTGAAGATGAACCTTAAAATAATTAAATTATTTTTAGATGTGCTAAAATATACTTATAGTAGGACTCGTTTTTTGGTAATTTTAAAGACTGTAAAGAACCTTGATTGAAAGCAATTAATACCACCTTATATTTTCCACACTTTACGCTTTGAAAAATTACATCTTTTGCTGTTTTTCATCATCATCAATCATATGCACGACACCACTAAAGATGACAGACAGATTACAAAACAGAAATTTTTATTAAACACTTGCCTTAAGGGTGAATTTGAATAAAAATGCGCTTCTTCCAATTACTTAATCTAAAAAACTGTTAATCAAAGAACCCCGCACATACATGGGAAAATGGACTTCACCCGTATTTGATGTAACTTTGACATTTAATAGTACTAATCATGGTTTAAGAGATATGCCACTTTGTATTTCTAGTTCTTGAGATATTAGGGGTCAAACTTCGGAAAAACGCGTTGAAGTGGTAACTTTACTGACAAAAAAGAACTAATTCTCAGCTGAAATAGTGACAGGTATAAATGAATTTGTTTTGTTGAAGGATGGTTCGTATTCACCAAATAACCACTCTTGCAAAAAGATGGTTAGTTCTTATTCGAGGTGTGTTCAAAAAAATATATTTTTTTAAATATACATTTGACATTATTTTAGAAGAAAAAATCAAACATGCACCAGGATTCTTCTATCTGCATCTATTTCAAGATAGCTGAAATAGGATTACGTCATTTTTTGCCCATGCTTTTCACAGTAAAATTTTTTGAACTTTGACTTTTTTCATCGCTTCAAAAACTCGACATGGTTCAGATCTTTGAGCAATTTTGTCCCACTTTCAAAACCTATTCTAAATCTACTATTTGCCATTGTTAACACGATCTTCGTATTAATCTTTAGCATGAAAAGTTGATGACAGAAAGTCTTTTTTCTACTACGAAGTCCATCCCAAAAAATTTTTTTGTCTACCTTTTTTTGAATATTTACTTCTTTTTCTATGGTCAGTGAGTGAGTAAGTCAATTTTCACTATTTGTATGAGTTTGACAAATTTTCTATGTCTGGTTTTTGAACTATGAATTTTTAAAAGTATTTTTTTGTATGTTCATGCGATTAAACAAAAACAGCTGACTGATCAATTTGAAAGTGAATGGACTGAAATAGTGACCACTGTAACAACAAGCGGGTCTACTGTTGCTTACTCAATAATCCCATATTATTTTTTTTCAGAAAAAAAATAATCATAATTATGCCATCTACCTGCTTTTCTTTTTGATAAAGGGATGATTGAGTAAGCCACAGTAGACCCGCTTGTTGTCACTGTTTCAGCTCATTCACATTAAAATTAATCAGTCAGCTGTTTTTGTTTTATCAAAACCAGCCATAGAAATTTGGTCAAACTCATACAAATAGTAGGTACCTCTCATAGTATCATATAAGTAAAATATTGTGAAAATTGACTTACTCACTCACTGACCACAGAAAAAGAAGTAAATATTCAAAAAACGTTGGACCAAACATTTTTTTTGGATGGACCCCGTAGTAAAACAAAGACTTTTTGTCACCAACTTTTCATGCTAAAAATTAATACGAAGATCCTGTTAACGATGGTAAATAAAAGATTTAGACTAGGTTTTTAAAGTGGGACAAAATCGCTCAAAGATCTGAACCGTGTCGAGTTTTTGAAGCGATGAAAGACAGTCAAACTTCAAAAGATTGTACCGTTAAAAGTATGGGCAAAAAAAAAGTGATTTCAACTATCTAAAATAGATGCAGATAGAAGATTTTTTTCTTCTAAACTAATGTCAAATGCATATTTAAAAAATTATATTTTTTTGAACACACCCCCTATAAGAACTAACCATCTTTTAGCAGCAGTGGTTATTTGGTGAATATGAACCATCCTTCAACAACACAAATCCATTTATACCTGTCACTATTTCAGCTAAGAAATAGTTCCTTTTACCACTGCAACACGTTTTTCCGAACTTTGACCCTCAATATCTTAAGAACTAGACATACAATCTTGATAAAAGTTTCATATCTCTTAAACCATTTTCCCATGTATTTCGTGCGGGGTTTTTTGTATCAAATTTTCTACGGTGAAACCATTATCCCGGAACCATTTTACGGATTTTGCATAATTTAAAGTTTTTTAGATAATTTTACGAACCCTAAAGATGTTTAATTCACTAACACTAACTAAATAAAAACAAGATTTATATTTTTTTTTGAAAAGCCAAGCGAATCGTCTGTGGGGGATACCAGAAGCCTCCGCTGTTTAAGAAAACGATATGTTTTTAGGATTCAAATTCTCTAAAATATTCTTTTATAGCCTGCTGTCGCTCTTCAACAACCTTAAATTTTTTCATTTTAACAGAGAAAAAATGGTTTTTGGCAGTACTTTTTTTGAACGCTTAAAAAACAGTGAAAACTTGAAAAATGTGAGTTTTTTATTCTAGAAATGGAAAGTTTGGAAAGAAAGCTTTAAAATGTGAGCAAAATCATGGCATAAAAATGTGAAAAACATAGTAAAACTTGCTTAAACAAAAACGTTCCCCCTTAAATTATGCTAAAATATTTTAAGCCTTAAATTACCATCATGGCTTTACCATAACTTTGGTTACAAAAAAAAATTACATACGATACACGACCGAAAATTATCTTTACAGGTCTCCAAAGGTTTACAGGACTCACCCACAACTCGCCCTGTAAAATTTTACCTCAGATACTTATGTAAGCTATGAATTGTTCAAATAAGTGCGCTTGGTGAACTAAATTCAATCAAATCTTGAACTTTTCGAAAACATTAATGTTTTTGCAATATTAAAATCGGTAATCGGTAAAATATATCCAAAAGCATAGCCAAGCACAAATGTGTTTTTTTGGCCTGGCACTAATTTGAATAATTAATAACTTTATTATTTCTTAACAGATTTTACCAAGCGATACATCAGTACACTTGGAAAATATTAAGCCTTATACGCAAAAGTTAAGTTTTTCACCACCTATTTTTTTAAAATGTCTGCCATCTTGGATTTTTATAAGTTGTCAGTCAGTCAATTAAGTTTTCAAGATTTCAAGATTATTATTAATTAAGTTACTATTTTTAAAATCGGACCAAAACCTTTTTAGCAAAGAACAGTCAAAAAAGTCCCGAAAAAAATTGCATGTTATTTTTTTTAACGGGCTCCCCAACAAGGTAACAAGTAGTTTCATCCCATTTAAAAAAAATTAAGTGAGATATCATTTTTTTTTAAAGTAATGTTTTTTTGATAAGACTGGAAAGCCCATAAAAAATCTCAATCTACGTGTTTTTTCGTTTTATTCACAAACTGTATCCCGAGGGACCCTGTATTGACGATGGCTCTAAAATAAAAAATGATAAGCATGCAGGAATTCTAGGTAAATACATCAATGACATTAAAAATATTAAAATAATCATTTACACTTGTCGACTTTTTGCGATATCATATAAACTATAATTAAACTATTAATATTGATTATTATTTAACACTTCCTGGTTTTCATCAGTTTCACAATATTTGAAAAAATATTAACGGTTATTGGTATAATTTTTTTTTATTTGGTAATTTTTTTAAGTAAGTATATATAATAAAAAAAATTATTTACTTAACACTTGCGTCTTAGGTTTTAGCTTCCTAATAAATTAAATATAATTTTTTTTAATTTTGGATATAGGCCTGATTTTTTTTTTACCTTCATTAATAACACGATTTAAAAAACTATCCGCGAATAACCAAACGAGGCCTTTTTTGGTTAGCAATGCCAAAAATCTTCATCCAAATTTTTTAACCCAGAGGAGGTGGAAGGTACAAATAACATTGTCACTACATGCAGGGGCTATTAAAAAAAGCAAAAGTATCAACATATCATTTGTTTATACAGTTATAACCTCTTCTAAATTTTATTTATATAAAATGAAACTTGTTATACGCGAAGAAGAGGAATTCACAATCACACGATAATCCATCCATTCACCTACTTGCCTACTTTGGTGAAAATTAAGAATACGCGTCACTTCCGAAACAAACCAGAACGAATATATTGATTTGTTTAATCATCTTCGAGTTTAACTAATTTACATTCTTTACATTTTTTTAGGAATGTTATTTTTGGTAAAAGGTAATGGTACGGCCATGCTGAACCCTAAAATAATTTAGTTAAATACCTGTTAAATTATTTTTAGATGTGCTAAAATGCACTTATAGGACACGTTTTTTGGTAATTTTAAAGACTGTAAAGAAAACAAAGTTATGACTGTTTTCCAACCAAACCAAAACTACACTTTTTTGCACTCAGTGCACGCAGTGCAAAAAAGTGTAGTTTTGGTTTGTGGAAAACAATCATAACTTTGTTTTAGTGCAACCAAAGGTTCCAAATTCCCAACATAGACTGTAAAGAACTTTGATTGAAAGAAATTAATACCACCTTATGTCTCACACACTTTATGCTTTAAAAAATGACATTTTTTGCTGTTTTTTTTTATAAAAATAGCAAAATAAAAATCACATGTACGAAATCACTCAAGATGACAGACAGATGACATGACAGAATTTTTTAGTAAACAATTGCCTTAAATTATTTTCATCTTTCTCTAAAATACTTTTTTAAAGCCTGCTGTCTTGCTTCAACAACGTTAAATATTTTTGCACTTCACTAAATTATCTCTCCGTCTACCTCTAAAATTCTGTCCTCTCTCTCTATATATTTTTTATTTTAACAGAGAAAAAATGTTTCTTGGCAGTACTTTTTTTGAACTCCTAAAAAACAGTGAAAACTTGAAAAATTTTTATTCCAGAAATCGAAAGTTTAGAAAGAAAGCTTTAAAATGTGAGCAATATCATGGAATAAAAATGTGAAAAACATAGTAAAAAAAATTGCTTAATCAAAAACGTTACCCCTTAAATTCTGAAATATTTTAAGCCTTAAATTACCACCATGGCTTTACCAATATGCACGACACCATTCAAGTTGACAGACAGATGACAAAACTGAAATTTTTAAAACAATTGCCTTAAATTATTTCCATCTTTCTCTAAAATACTTTTTTATAGCCTGCTGGCTTCAACAACCTAAAATATTTTTCATTTTAACACAGCAAAAATGTTTTTTGACAGTACTTTAACTTTAACTATAAGAAAATCATTAAAGACATTTTAGAATCCCTCCACAGTATTTTGGACAGTTTGCAACAGGCGAAAACCAAGATATTAGAAATACAGAACAGTATTTAGAGTCTTAATTTATGAACAAGTTTTAGACAAAATTATTTCGGAAATCAAATCAAGGTTGAATAATGAGACTCTTAAGTATTTTTGACCTGAACAGATTCATATCAAGTTTTATACAACGTGAAGCCAAAATCAGGGCAAAATTAATCAATGTCGTTTCCAAATACTATAAACTGACTGATTAATACAAAACACAACTTCTTGAACTTTTATTGGGAGAAGTCAGTATTTGGAAACAAGATTGGTCAGAAGTAGGTAAAAGCTTAAATCAAAACATATATGATAACGGTTTCGAGGCAATGAACAAGTGTGGCGATATTTTTCCGTTGATAAAAACGTTGATAAAAACATTCTTGGATGTTTGTCAGTAAGTAATTCTTCGTCAGAAAGAAGCTTCTCCTGATTGAAAATATAAGTACCTAAAAACACTATGACGGAAATTCGTCTGAAGGGCTTAGCGTTGCTGCATATTAACAGATATGGAAATTGACATTGACCGGTTTGCCCAAAAAAACTGGAAACGAACTTTTTTTTGGAGATATGCATCTTATATTTGAGATATGCAATATAAAACTTAATGTTTCAACATAAAGGGCATAAATTGCTGCGCTATAACACCTTTGATATTTACGGTATTAGTTTAATTTTGTGTTAACAATGGCATTTGTAGTGTCACTTTCTTAAAAATTTTGGTCTTCTGCGCTTTGAAACCACTGATTTATTTACAATTTTAGTTTGATTTTAAATCAAAAAATGCATTTCTCAGTGCAATTTTCTTAAAAAATTTCGCCTGCGGCTTGGGGATACGTTAATATTTACGATTTTAGTTTAATTTGATTCAAAAATTGAATTTTTAATGTAATTTACTCAAATTTTCGGCGCTTTTAAACATCTTTTAGAATAAAAAAATGTATGAAATAAACAACTTTAAATGTGAGTACTCCCCCCCCCCTAGATTTCAGGCCAAATCTGCCCTTGTAGTTACTAAGTGTTGTTTGCATGCATTGATATATTCCTCATAAAAGCTATGCTTTTATTCTATTTTTTTCGTATCGAAACCGCCCTCCCCCCTTTTCAAATGGCTGGGACCGCCACTGGTATAAGTGTTCTAAAGTTTTACAAAGGGAGAGAGGAATACGAGGATTTGTTCTAGTAATTTCATAGTGGTGGGAAAAGTGCCTAAAAATATGTAGTTGTTGCGTGCGTGCGAAACTGTCAAAAATAGTGGCGACTTTATTAAAGTCAAGCTATGTACCGATAAGTCTCCATTATTTTTTTACTTGGCCGTTTCAGATCTTTATAGTTTCGTTTCTAATTATTTGGCTTTTGTACCGATTTCTGGTCTATATAAAGAACCATAGAAAGCAAAAGGTAATTACTGTAGGATATAAGCAATTAATTTGGGAAGATCAGGTATTCACAAGCTTTCCATTAGCAGGATGAGCAAGTCACTTTCGTTATTAAAAACGACTTTAAAAAATATTTAATTGGTTGTAAATTAGTAGAAGATGTTGTCCTTGAATAGAAAAATAGAGATAATAAAAGTGTCGTTTTGGATTGCATTTCTCTTGACCCAAAAATTAAAATTAGGATGCCGCGGCTATGCTTAATTTTATGTACGTCTTTTTGTAAATCATAAAACGTTTCCTTTTAAGATTAGACACTAAAGTTAATAATTACATTATAATTGCACGGTGTAAGAATACATAATAGAGTATTCCACTGTAAAATCCAGTTTTGCACTGACACTGGTCCGGTGCTGTAAAAAATGGCACTAGTGGTGTTTCAATGGAACACGACTGGTACTGGTGCAGTTTCAATGGAATACGACTGCTACAGCGGAACTGTTGCAATTATTTATAAAATCGCGGGTCACGACCAAACGGAGTGTTTTCAACTTCATAACCATTGAAGTACATTTGATTTAAAAAAAAAAACTCATACATGGATTTTTTTCCTATGCCACAAAATTTAGCTTTCCATTAGTGTATACTATTATAAGGCACCACCAGCTTAGTATGCCTGACAGCTTAAAATTCAGTGTGATATCCTTAAAAATGCCACAGATATCAACATTTACAAAAGTTCAAATTATCACTCGAGTTATAGAAAACGGCTGGTCTATAAGAAGAGCGGCCACCCATTTTGGGGTTGATAACATGACGATAGTGCGATGGAAAAAGCGCTGGATTGAAAATAATTCTACGGATAGGAAAGATGGATCCGGACGACCAAAAGTATGTTCTGAAGTGCAAGATGAGAGACTTATTGACCATCTCAGACAAAATCCTTTTTCAACGTCGGTTGAAGCAGCTAATGTAACATTATTTCCGGGTTCTTTAGCAACAGTAAATAGAAGAGTAACGAAATCACAAGTCTATTGTAAAGTTGCTGCAAAGAAGACTTTTCTAACAGAAGAACAAAAACAGGCCAGAGTGATTTTCGCACTGAACAACGTTCTTCGTGATAATGACTTCTGGGAGAGGGTGATTTTCACTGACGAAAAAATTTTTCAATCATCTTCAAGCAGCAGGAGAATTTTAGTTTATTAGTAAACATGTGAGGCTGGTTTAGTGCTAGAGGTTTGGGTTTTTTTTGAAGAATCGAAGGAACGATTAAAAACGTTATGCTGCCATCGGTACAGGCTTTACATGAAAATAATGACTTCGTTTATCAGCAGGACAACTGTCCAGTACACACGGCTAATGTTGTTCGCCAATGGTTTCAGAATAATAATATAGAAACACTTCCTTGGCCAGCCAACAGCCCTGACCTTAACCCAATGGAAAATATATGGGGTCGAATCCTCAAAATAATATACCAAAGGAATTGGAGACCACGAAATGCTGAAGAGTTAAGCGATGCTATTTATCGCGCATTGGATCAGCCCTCAGAAGACCATCAGTATTTTCAAAATTTAACCTTTTCAATGCCCAAACGCTTGTAATAGAGAAAAATGGTGATCCTATTAAATACTAAATTATCTATTTTAGTTCTTTTTTAAGTTAAAATAATTAGTATTAAGTTTACCATCGTTTTTGTCCTAATCCAAGTTTCCTGTTCGTCGAATTGTTTTCAATCCAGCGCTGTTTACCGCCCTCTTTATAGAACAGCCTTCGTCCGTTACTCGAGTGATAATTTGATATTGTTCAATAAAGACTTTACTAAAACATTATTTTTGCTGATTTTTTAGTATTATGCAAAATTTAATATAAAAATAAGGTTGCCTTTAATTTAAGTAAAAAAATATTTTCAGTTTTAGAGACCTTTTTTAAACAATATGACAAATTGTCGTACTTTTGAAGTTTTTAGGCATTTTAGCTGGTAGTCCGTATATATTATACACTTTTAGAAAGGTCAATCTTGTGACTGCATGTATGCGTTTTTTTTTTAAATCAAGTGTACCTATAAACCATATTTCGATGTTTTTATTTTTGTGGTTTCTGTGCTTGTTCTTCTTCGTCGCCTTCATCGCTGCTACTACTCAGCATCGAAGAAAGTGAACAAAAATCTCGACATTTTCGCAATTAGAGTTTTTAATGGCGGGCAACAGTATTCGGTAGATAGATATTTATTTCTTGTTCATTTTTAAGTATTTTACAAAATACATATACTTAATACCTATTTGGTGTAGAACTCGTCAAATAATAATAAAAAATATAAAAATATAAAAAAGTATAAAAACATATCACATTTGTTACTTACTAACTAACACACTAAAATAATTACAATGCAGAAGGGGCAAAACTAATTAAATTAAGTTATGTTAATTCACAGACTTTCTTACAGCTATCACAGATTTGTTTTTAAAATCTTTTGTCATCCTGAAGAAAACTCGTTAAGAGAATAATATGCTCTACCTTTTTTTTGAATTTCTCTAGGGGCAGGGGATGTTGGTAAACAATTCCATATTTTTAAAATATTGTGTTTTATGTTTTTTTCTATGTATGTGAAGTTTGCTTTTTCTGCTTGAAGGTTGTTCTTAAATCTAGTTTAATATTGGTGACATTTTTTATTTCTCTCAAAAAGATCTGGATTTTTAGAGACAAAGCTTATGCATTCTATGATGTAAAGGTTGAATATTGTTTGAAGCTTTAAGTTTATAAAATGATTTTTACAGATATCTGATTGTTTAATCTCTAATATTACCCTGATGCATTTTCTTTTGAATTTTTAAAATTTTTTGAGCCATATCTTATCCGAGATTGAGCATATGCATGGAAAGAAGAGAGTGATGCTTCTAGGTCCACATTGTCTCTGATTATTCTCCGAGCATACACATATTTTCTTATAGACTGTGCCAGTTCCTGTATCTGCTCCTCCCAGCTTAGGTTTTTGTCGAGTGTTTCTCCTAGAAACTTTACAGGGTCTATTGACACTAGCTCCTCCCCTCCATACTGCACAAAAAATAAATTCTTGTTTCTTGGTTTGAAATTAATTATTTGTGTTTTCTTAATGTTCTTAATGTAATGTGTTTTGCTAACCTCATTTTTAGCATTTTCCAGTGTAATTTCACAAACTAACACATTTTTGTCATCTGCAAAGGCAAAAACTTCATTTTTGATTATGTTTTCAATCTCAGTGTAAACAATAGAGCAGAGGACCCAGGACTAACCCCTGCGGTACGCCTTTCTTTATTTCTTTAAAATCTGATCGCACTTTCCTTCCATCCCATGTTAATACCTCAACACATTGAGATTTTTCACCAAGATAGGACTCCAACAGTCTTCCAGAACCCCCCCTATCCCACAAAGATTGAGCTTCTTGAGTAATGTTTCATGGTCCACACCGTCAAAAGCTTTAGAAAGGTTAATACATATTGCAACAGTTTGTTTTTTTGCATTTGGAGAATCGATTATTTTATTAATTGCCTGATATACAGTTCTGATTGTTGATTTCCCCTTTCTTAAACCATTTTGCCTCTTTGATAAGATGCTGTTTCTTTCCAAAAAGTTTACTATTTGATTATGTATAAGTTTTTCAAAAATCTTACTTATATTTGACAAAAATGAAATTGGTCTATAGTGCGGCACGAACCTTCAGAGATAGTGCCAAAAAAGCGGCATTGGGTGCCACACTGTTTCCCAATGGAACAGGAAAACTAAAAAAGTGCCTGTCAATAGAACACAAAAACTGAACCAGTTGCGCACCAGTGGCGCACCGATTGCTTCAACGGAATACGCTATTAGGCCTTAAAAAGGCATGATTTTATGGTGGATGCGTTGACAGCTCAAAAATGGTTGGCACAACGTTTTACCAGCCAAATTCTGGCTTTCATCTATTACAACCGTACATTTTTCGAATTCGAAGATGGTTTGATTTAGCACACTCCTAAATTAGATGTGTAGAGGTTTGCTCATGGCGTAGATAGAAAATACTTAAGATATGTAACTGATAAGTGGAAGTGAGAATAGTCCGTTGCACTTCCACTCGTTATAAACCCTGATCAGGCAAGTGGTGCCCCCCATTTACCTTGCGGAAAGTATGGAAACCAAAAATTTTGTTTTGCCGAGTAACTGTTAGAGGGCGCTAGCGGAGACCGCAATAAATAGGTAGTGCTGGCAACGAGGATACAGCCAGCCAAGCCATGAAAGGGGAATTACCGCAAGTTTTTGATTCTTTGCTGAATACCGGTTTATCAGTGGCGTAAATGAATGAACTTGTTGCCAAGGGAATGGGAGCTGGTAGAGAGATCATAATATAAATTCATGAATATGCTGAATGAAGCAAGAAAGTTTTTATTATTATTAAACGATTATATTTAACTTTACAGTCTGCCTGACTATCAAATTTTGCGATTCGTTTTTGACACACTTCCCGTAAACCGATTTTAATAAAATTTGGCACAGTAGTGTAGTTCGGATGATAATACAATATTATAAAAAAAAATTGGTGGGTAGGGGGTGGTTAAGGTTTAAAAATAAGGGGCTAAATTCATTGACACACTTCCCGTGAACCGATTTTAGTGAAATTTGGCACAGCAAAGTAGATCCGATGACAATACAATATTATGAAAAAAACCTCGAATAAAACACTCAAATTTTTCAAGCCTTCACCGGTTTTTTAGCGTTCAAAAAAGTACTGCAAAAACATCTTTCCTCTGCTAAAATGAAAAATATTTAATGAGACAGGGCAGAATTTTAGAGGTAGATGAAGAGATAATTTCGTAAAGTGCAAAAATATTAAGGCAATTGTGTACTAAAAATTTTAGTTGTCATCTGTCATCTTTAGTGGTGTCGTGCATATGATTTTTATTTTGCCATTTTATTAAAAATTCTCCTCCCTATGACAGTAGCTATTTGGATTAAAAGTTCCTTTTTTTCCAAAAATTTAGTTTTGGGATACAAGAGTGTCGCATTTAAGCATTGCAAAAATATTTCGGAAAAAATTATTTTATTATATATTATATTAGTTGATGAGCATAAATATAATAAATGCTATAATCTTATTTCTATTATAGGTATTTATTGTATTTAATTTTTTTAAATATGCTTTTTTATTTTAACTTAACAACAATTTGTTTTCAAATTTAAATATTTAGCGGCCACATTACAAAATAGAATCATCTACCATGATGAACCTGGAAATAATTTAGTTAAATACCTGTTCAATTATTTTAAGATGTGCTAAAATACACTTATATACACGTTTTTTTGTAATTTTAAACACTATAAAGAACTTTGATTGAAAGAAATTAATACCACCTTATGACTTACACGATAAACAATTACAATTTTTGTCGTTTTTTGGATAAAAAAAAAAACACTCAAGATGACAGACAGATGACAAAACAGAAATTTTGAGTAAACAATTGCCTTAAATTATTTCCATCTTTCTCTAAAATACTTTTTAATAGCCTGCTGTCTCTCTTCAACAACCTTAAATATTTTTCATTTTAACAGAGAAAAATGGTTTTGAAAGTTTGAGACAATGATGTGTTTGAAATTAACTCTGTGTTTCGGACTTCCATTGTCTATATTTTATTTATACACGACGTTTCGATCAGTACAATCTCTGATCGTCTTCAGGTGCAAACTGAAGACGATCAGAGACTGTACTGATCGAAACGTCGTGTATAAATAAAATATAGACAATGGAAGTCCGAAACACAGAGTTAATTTCAAAAATGGTTTTATTGCAGTACTTTTTTGAAGCTAAAAAAAAAGTGAAAACTTGAGAAAACTGAGTGTTTTATTCTAAAAATCGAAAGTTTGGAAAGAAGGCTATACAATGGGAACAAAATCTTGGCATAAAAATTTCTTAAACAAAAACGTTACCCCTTTAATTATGCTAAAATATCTTAAGCCAAATTTATTTATATTTAATATTTTGTTTATAACTGAAATTTTCTAGGAAATTCCCGAACTGCCCGATGTTTTTTTTTTAAATAGTTCCTACCTACTTAATTATTAATGCGAAAAAACGGTAATTATGCAATATACGGTTTTCTGTCATTTTTGATTTTTTATGAAAAATTCTTTATGGTGGCACCTACTAGAGTCCCTAGGACCCCAAATCCGCCTGCGCCGGTTGTTTTTTTTTTATTTTTTTTCACTAAAACCACCCAATCCAACACAGTCCAACCCAACCCAACCCAAAACAATCAGAAAAACATTACAACCCCCCCCCCCCCGGGCACCCTTTTTTCTCTTAAAAAAAAATCGGGCGCAGGCGGATTTGGGGTCCTAGGGACCCTAGTATAGGTGCCCCCATAAAGAATTTTTCATAAAAAATCAAAAATGGCAGAAAACCGTATACTGCATAATTACCGAGAAAACATTTACCAACAGTTTTTTGTTACTATAAAACAAAAACATGCAAAATAAGGAACACTTACCTGTAAGCGTTAATAAATCACAAGAATAAAACTGTTTTTGTTTCAAAAATCACAAAATCAACAAGATCATCTTTTTTTTTCTAACACTAAAAAAGTACTCATAAGAACAAAAAGAATATTCTCTATGTCGTCATAAAAAGTTAAATTCAATGATATACGGTTCGATTTCCACCAAATCTAAACAATGGCAGTGATATTTCTATTTTCTACACTATCTAGCGCAGGAGGAATGTTAATGCTAAGTTAATAGCGCCACCTATACGAAGTCAAGTGAAACATTGGAGAGTTATTACAGATTGCAAAGGAAAATTGATTATGTCTTCTATGCTTACAGATTTCGCTGCGGCGAAATGCACTGGGTTGATGACATTCGAGTTGTCCAAAAGCGACTATGCGCGCTCTGGGGAGTTATCCACGAACGAAATTTTTGCTAACATTTTAGCCCGTAAGGTTACCTATCTTCAGTATTTCCTCTATCTACGCTCATGGTCATATTTGGCTTACCTATGATAATTCTTACTAGTTTAGCTCGTCAAAATACACGCGCTTTAAAAATTCGCGATTCTCAGGTTTTTTGGTAATTATTTGTTCTAGGTTATATTCCAGATATCAAATTGAAAACACAAAACTAGCCAAAACTCACTAAATAGGTTTATTTAGTTTATTTATTTAGTCAAATTCCAAATGACTACCAATTATAATGTATTTCATGAACAGTAATGGTGACTTAAGAAACTAAAAACCACATTGCACCACCCCTAACCGAAAAAAGAAAACCAGCTATTGGTTTTCAAACAGGCTTATCAAAATTCTAATAAAAAGGCCATCATTTGGCTGTAAATTTCAAAGATACAATCCGTGCTATTTGAGAGAGCTAGCAACCAACTGCATTCTTTATCTATTCTTTATAAATAAATACAAAAAAAATGATATAAAATCCATTGATGAGCATCTTGTTACATTGATATGTACATACATTATATACAACAATCAAATTATTATTTTTGTCTCTTTTGCCCAACAAAGTTTTTGTCTTTCTCTTTAAACGCCAGATGAACTCAGGTCAATTAAAAACGAAACCTGTTACACAGAAATCCTACAACATTTCTCTTTTTTATAATTAAACAAATATTTGCGAGATTTAAAACGGGTATGTAGGTCGACGGATCAGCTGATTGGTGTTAGCCGAGTGTTATTTTAATTAATTTTCTATAAATTTTATAGCGTGGCCCAAAAAAATCAAATTATTGTTTGTTTTAACGACCAAAAGTTTGTTTGAAAGCTAAAATATTTTTTAAATGTAAAACCTGGCAGGCGTATCAAAAATCTTAATATGAAATCTAATGGTAAAGCCATGATGGTAATTTAAGGCTTAAAATATTTTAGCATAATTTAAGGGGTAACGATTTTGTTTAAGCAATTTTTACTATGTTTTTGCCCACATTTTAAAGCTTTCTTTCCTAACTTTCAATATCTAGAATAAAATACTCACATTTTTCAAGTTTTCACTGTTTTTTAAGCGTTCAAAAAAAGTTCGTTTCGCAGGCTATAAAAAGTATTTTAGAGAAAGATGGAAATAGTGGTGTCGTGCTTATAATTTTTATTTTGCCATTTTTGTCCAAAAAATGGCAAAAATTGTAATTGTTCAAAGCGTAAAGTGTGCAAGACATAAGGTGGTATTAATTTCTTTCAATCAAAGTTCGTTTTAGTCTTAAATTTACCAAACAACGAGTCCTACTATAACTGTGTTTTAGCACATCTAAAAATAATCTAACAGGTATTGAACTAAAGTATTTTGAGGTTCATCATGGCTCTACCATAATAATAAATAAAAAAAAATAAAAAAAATATCAGGTGGGTTTTTTGGGGCCAGCCTTAGGGTAGGTTTTGATTAGCGTAATTTGCCCTCACCACCATTTTCAGCAAACTTTTTCTCTGGCGTCAATTAACTGAGCGTTGCAAGAGTTCGAAATATTCAAACATTTAAAATGTGTGAAATATATTTCGACATTAATAAAATTCTATTATAATAAGTAATAAATTAAAAATAAAAAATATAGACTAAATTTATAAAAATTCAAAAAATTAAATAAAAATAAACATATATAGAAGCTATAAATAAAACCCTTCTTCTAAACCTGATTCGGCTGTTAAAGTCCCTAGCACTGAAGCCGCATTTCCCCTTTGGATGGCCACACTAATCCGATGATGAAGCATTTGGCGTCTTTGGTGTTTATTATTTTTGATATTTCTGTAATTAAAGATTTTGCTTCATCACCCCATGGACCCAGTGTCTCCACCGTAAAAGGACAAAACAAAAATCCCCGATCTTCTAGCTCTTTGTACTTCTGTCGTTTTTGCTTTTTTCCAATCTTTGCCACCTCCTCTGATTTCTCAGAAGATTTAACAAGACAGGAGCTACAAATGGTGTCTCTCACTCTCTTTCCATCGCCTCTATCTACATATACCAGACGGTTCCAGTTAAGCTGGAAATCCAGCTGAAACCAAAGACCGATAATGTCGTTGATCAACCTATGGCGAGCCAAATGTCCTTCACTTTTCTTGCAGCTCAAGCCGTGATGGCCTAATTTGTCAACTACTTTGCCGCAAGTGCAAGAGTGAGGCTCGCAAACCGGCTGACCCAGACGTAGAGCCACAGAAAAACGAAAGGACGGGTCATCCAGTAAATTTCCCAAAAAAGGAGAGGGTAGGGCGTTGAGTCATGCATTGCTCTCTGGTTCTTGAAAAGCTAGCGCGCGATTAACTTGAGATTAGGAATTAAAAAAAACATGATCAAAAAATACTTTACACATCTGCAAATCAAAATCCTTTTGAGTTTTTAAATTTAGTGTGTATTTATTTAACGCTTCGCCAGATCCGGATGTGATAGAATTTCTGAAGGAAGAATTTTTGTAAATAGATATGAAGAATCACTCAAAGAGCCAAGAAAAGCAGAAAAACAAAGAGGTCAAGAGTCTCTTATACCTAAACCACCTAGTTTAACTGGTAAGGTACATTGTGTCCAGGAAGATAAATCAATTTTGCAATTTGCAATATTTTCCAAAAAAAAATTGTGTCGAATTTTTGTAAACATTGTGGGACTCTCCAACATGGTGCAGGCCGTAAGAGATAGGTAATGCGTGGAACTAAAAAAGAATGTTTTAAAAGGTAATAGGCTATGTGAGAATTTAATAATCTCAGTTTCTCAGAGAATTTTAAAAAATATTACATTTTGCGTCCAAAAAATTTTCAATTTTGTTGTCAAAAAATGGTGTGCCTAAAAGAGTTAGGTCATTAAAATTTAATTTTGACAGACTTTTAAGCTTTTTGTTAGAATTAAAAAAATTGGAATTTTCATGATTTAAAATTGAAAACTCGCATTTTTTAAGATTAGTTTTTAAACCTATATCTATACAGGTTTTTTCAAAATGTTCAAGAACGCAGCAAGGATCTCCCGCTAAAGTACCATCATCTAGGTACCATAAATTCATATTGGATAAACAAAAAAGCGGAGGACCTAGTGGATCACCTTCCTGAACGCCTCTTTTTGATAAAATAATTTTTCCCCAAACGACAAAAAAGAAGGATTTTTATAACATTGAGAAATAAATGGAAAAAAGTCAGGAATATATTCCTTAACTCTAGATAAAATGGTACCTCGATTAACCATATTGAAAGCATTATAAAGTCAATTTTTAAAATATTTTTTTCTGAAAATTGAGGGAAAGAGAGAAAACGACGGACAGAATGACTTATTATTTCACAGCCATTTTTTGTACCAAAATTTTAAATCGATGGCCTTAGAAAGAAATTTTACTTTTTTCGGAAAAAAAAATAAAAAAAAGTGCTTCGAGCCGTGTCTTGGTCACAAAGCATACAGACCGCTTCAAGCTACTGCGAACATAGGGCGGAAAAAGTCTAATTTGCCAGTGTACGTACATGCAGAGACACCGCACGCCTATCAGTGAAGCAACCAACACTCAGGCTTCCGATCGCCATTCGCTGCCGTTCGCCGCCGTTCGCCTTGAATTTAGTACGCCTCTAACCACGGTGCTGTGTGGAGTGTAGTCAATGAAACCGGAATTTGGTCAATAAATACGCAAATTTTTATAACGTAATTTTCTTATTTTTTGTCACTGATAAATAAGAGCGTTTTATTGTCAACTGCTCAGATTTATCAGTGACGACGTGTTACAATGAAAATAATAAGGAGAAACAAAATAAAAGCAAGTTCTCAAAATAAAATAATACATTCTAAAAACCAAACAGATTCTCCCAGTCAAAAAAAAATTAAAGCAAATGTTCGAAAAGTCCTCCTTGCTCGGCTAGACAATATCCAAGCTTACTATAAAAACCCCTTCTAACGTTTCCAAGCATATTAGGGTTGATAATTTGAAAAGCTTCTTCAAAAACAGATAGAAGTCATTAGGAGCAAGATCGGGAGATCGAGCTGGCCATAAAATAGTTCCCCGTGTACTTATAATCCGATTAGGAAATACATTATCAAGATATTCCCTAACAAGGCCAACATTGTGAGCGGAACAACCATCTTGTTGAAACCATGTTTCACCAAATCTTACACCTAACAACTGCCTAGCAGTTGGAATAATGTGCTGCTGCAGTAGATCCAAGTATCTAGGACCATTCAAATTGCAATTGCCGTTAATAAAAAATGGCCCAATTACGTGTTCCCCTACAATACCCCCCCCCCCCCAAACATTTAGTTTTTGGGGATACTGTGTGCTTACGTCAAAATACAAATGCAAATTTTCCCTCGACCAATATCGAACGTGTGTTGGGTTATGACGATTTGACCATTTGACCATCTGCACTTTTTCGGCAACTTCGTAGTTGTTTTTAGTTTTAAAAATGTATTATTTCAATTAAGAACTTACCCATCTGTTTCTCGAGCAAGGCAAATGAATTTCCAAAAGATAACACTGCAGCGTGCTTCGAATCCACCTCGGTCGTACGGCAAGGAGAGTAAATTGGACTTGATTCCCCCTATGTTCGCAGTAGCTTGAAGCGGTCTGTATACCTACAGGTACATATTTTGTGGTCTTGGTTTTTCAATTCTTACGTTTATTCGACTACAAAAAGTGAATCTGATGTGATACCCCATGACCCGTTCACTTCGGCATTTCCTGAGCTAAGGTCACTTACAGAAGAAAAAGAATCTCTTCTCTTAAGGCTATTATAAATATTTTAATTTTTATAATTTGGGAAGTTTGCTTGACGTCATTCCAATTAAAGTTGAAAAACTGTTTCTGAAATGTCAAGGGTTTATTGTAAATTGCTGGTTTTTGACTCACCGGGACATCCATTATCTATTTATAAGAATCTTTATTTATGTGATTAATTCACGGTTCCTAGTCTGTGTATGCCTTTAGATCTTTTAACATTTTCTACCATACTAAACCTGGTGTTATTTGCTCTTAGTTTGCTGCCTTTCTCTTCAAACCTGTTCTTTGATTATAGAAATTTAATGGGATACCTAACCAAAAAAATTTTCCGAAATAGAATCCATAAGGAAAAATTGATTTTTACGAAATAAAAAAAATATGTAAAATTGTCTAAAAAGAAAGAAATGTTATTTTGTCTTGAGTTTGTGTTGGTTAAATAAAAATAAATCCAACCAACGTAAACCAAGCTAAACTAATATTTTATTCAGGCATTTTTGCCTATTTTTATTTGATAAAAATCAATTTTTCCGGGGGGTATTTATTTCGGGTTTTTTTCAGACAGAAACCCAGACTAGAATATGATTTATGTCTTCTTCATGATTGCAAAACATTCCAAAATAGTTTTCTTGATTGAAATCTTTTCCGAAAAAGTATTATGATTTGCGTTATAATATTTTATTATAAAGGTCATCGTTGTCTTTTTTTGCATGAAATAAATTCAGATAGGTAAGTATGTGATCCTTGGCAAATTTAATTTTCTTGATTAAATAAAAACAAAGAATGTTTAAGACAACCAACAATAAATTACCTCACGTTAGTTTGAAAGAAAATATTTTAGTTTTATAAACTACATAAAAGTAACACTCGTGGCATATCGGACAAAGTCTTTTTGTTTTTCACCTCATTAACTGCCAGGTACAATCCTATGAATGCCTGATGATTCCTAATAAGGATGAAACAGGTATGTAGGTGTCTGCATTCTCCATTAGACATTGGAGGCATGGTCGTAAAGAAGTGAGAAACGAAAACGCTTTGGCCGATATGCCACGAGTGTTACTTTTGTTTTTTATTTGCGGACACAAGATTGACTTTTTTGTTTTTTATAAACTACTATAGACAGTAGCAAACATGGGAAGGGGGGGAAAGGCTAAGGGTCTCACCTTAGATAAAAAAGAGACAAGATACCTGACACTTACGGAAACTTTAGTTATATTATTATATGGAACAATGTTTACCTTTCTGTTGTTTACAGTAAACACACCAGTGACGTACCTACTTAAATACAAATTTACTATAATATGAAATCTGCAAAATAATTTAAAAAACATGCAAAAAATAATTCTTTCAATTTGATGGAAGCTTCCTAACAATAAATGTTTGTAGTATAATTTTATACAAAAGAAATTTATTACAAAGTTTGTATATGATTTATAGCAATTTCATTTTTCAACACAATAAAATTATGTCAAACATTAAAACAAAGAAATACAGTTCATAGCACCTAAAATATCAAGAGGAAAATAGTACCCACTAGGAAAAAATTATGTTATTGTGTTTGTTAATTTTGTTATTTTTTCTGGCCATTAGCAGAAACTTACGTATACTGACTTCTTCAGTACACAATAAAGTTAATAATGGTTAGGGTATATAGAGACATCTAGGACAGACAAAAATATTTAAATATCAATTCGAAGGGCGAGCGCAGATGGCAACAGCGGCAGTATAAATCAACCTTAATATTCTGAAAAGAGGTAGGACTTCAATAATAGCGACATAAAGCTATTTGTAACTCATCGCGGTATACATATCCGCATCTAGCGAGAACCAAGCACACTAATTGGTCATAAACTTGTACCACGTTCGAAAAGAGCAGACATATGCTAATCTAAGGTGTTCTTGAACGCGATAGGTGTTGAGATGCGTTAGGTATCATGTATCGTTACGGCACACGTATCGTATCTCAGCACCTATTGCGTTCAGAAACACCTTAAATTAGCATATATCTGCTCTTTTCGAACGTATACCGCGATGAGTTACAAATAGCTTTATGTCTCTATTCTTACAAACCTGAACACATGTGAATTAACTTTTATTGTTGTTTGCAAGTTGGTTTAAGGACTTTACCCACCTTTATGTTATAGTCTTTATAAAAAAAAATCGAAAATTTTTATTTGCGCATTAACTACTTTATCAAAAGTATGCTTATTTTATCGTCTTTATAAAAAAAAACCTCGGAAAAAACCTTGTGAAAACGTTCGAAAATATCTCATTTGACGCATTGGGAATTAACTACTTCATCAAAAAAAAAAACGTGTTTGTTGATATTTTAATCTAAGGATCTACTAATTTAAGTATATTTCATAATCTTTTTTTTATTTTCTGTGTACCTACCGGCATGTACCGCCAACGACTGATTTCGCTTGCTCTCCCTTTGTTTTCAAAACATTGGACGATTTGTTCCAAAATATCCCTATAAATGAACTGAAATATTTTCCTACTGGTAAAAAAACACACTATAAACGTTTTTTGACAAAATGTGTTTTTAAAACGACTTATAAACTGCTTAAAACATTCTGAAATTTTAAAATAAATAACATGAAAAGGCTTATGTCAATAAAATATAATCCGACCGTCTGCGCTCTGCCGATTTTCCCCACCCACAAGCCAATCACGATCTAAAGTGGTTGGGACATATTGCTCTGTCGCTATCGTTCTAACGTCGTTTAAAAGGATAGAAAAATAATCGATATTTTGTTTTGTTGTGATTTTATTTGTAAATAAACAGTGGTTATTATTTGCCAAGGAGTTTTCGTTGGGCCAGATATCTTGTCCCTTTTTAATCTAAGGGTCATTCAATATTGACTCCTAATAAATGAATTTTTCCAAAAATAAAGAATAAAATATTTATCTAAGGCTTTGGTTGGAAACAGACGACCGAAGTGAAAAGAAACTAAATTTTTCGCTTGTTTATACCATGTTTTGAACGGCACCCGCTTTATGGTGGTTGCAAAATGTTGGCAACAATAAATTTAAGGTAAAGAACTCAAAAAAAAATCCAAATCCAATTTAAAATTCTGCTCACAAATCAAAGAACACGAATCATCATAACTTGAGCTGCAAAATACGTGAGTATATTTTTAATAATAAGTTACTTGCCGGCATTTGTTTGCAAAATGCATTTATTCGTTTTGTAATTCCGGTTTTTTCAGAAAAATACTTCTTGCTAGGAAACAGTAAAAGAAAATTCAGACAATTGATAAAGCAGTGGCGTGCCCAGAAACTGGCTCTTTTAGGGGACTATTCTCGAGAGTCGTTGTTTTTTAGACCTCTGGAAGGGGGGTCTGGAACGGGGGGGGGGAGGTTAACCTGAATGTTAAAACTTGGCTGATTCTACAAAGGCCGAGGATTATATGCATAGATAGATACATGTAATACATTTATTTTAAGAATAAATAGCTCTAATAGTGGGTTCAATAACAGATAAAAAATAAAACACCTTTTTTGTTTTCTTTGAATCACTTACAGTACTTAAAGTCGTAATTGGAGCACTGACATACAAGTTTGTAAGTCTTTGAAATTAAAAATTTCTAGACTAAGACTATAGAGAAAAGAAAACAGATTTTCCAAAAACTATTATTAGCCAGAAATAGCCACCAATAAAATAATAATTTCGTCTCCCTTAAAAAACTTTTAATACAAATTTAATTTTCTAAGCTAAGTTGAGTAGGCTTGGTGGCAATGTACACGTGCAGTAAGCTTACTGCTTTTGTTTTCTTTACATGATGATGCTTTTGCCCTGATTTTAATTTTGTTTTCGAATCAGTTATTTAGCAAAATGCCAAAGAATACGTCAAGTAGGTAAAATGAAAAATGATTGCATGTTTTCTTTACATATAAGGTGCGTTCTTCTTTATGTTGTACTACACAAATTCCAATTTTTTATGTTATTATGCTCGAACTCAGAAGCTGTAGCCTTAAGCACCTTACACACACGCAGTTTTACACGAAGGTTGGCCTACGAGCCTAGGTCTTGCTCATATAATTATGAAATACTATAACGGCCCAAGTGTCGCAAAATGTGTCATAGGCGAAAAATCTATTACGCATGCACTAAAAAAGCCATGCCAGTGCCGTTAATTTAATGAAAAGGTATTAATTTGAGTGACAGTGACTACCGCATCATCTGTGCGAAAACTTTGATCTTATTTAATTAAATTTATTTGTTATATTATGGGAGTGTACTGTAAAACCACGGGGGCGAAGTTCCACAGCTTCCTAGGAAGGTAAGCGACTGTTTTTTAGGCTGAGGTCTACGCCATTCTGATGTGTAGATATAAAAAGGATATTTAAATTTGATAGTGGGGCTGCACTGTCTGCTATCTGTATTGGAGTGCAAACGTGTCTTGACAACTATGGCAAGACACAACAAGGAAATGAAGAGGCCGATAGATTGGCTAGACATCAACCGATCCGGTAGGTCCGGACCCATACTAGGTATTCCGGCATGCCAAGTCATAACGGCCCTAAAAAAGTGACTTAGACAGGCGCACGCAGGGCATGAGACAGGTTAAGCCATTACCCTCTCCACATAGGTCGATCAGCTCTTATCGTTTTAGTGTCCTTTTATCCTCCTTCGCCGCCATTTTGACAGAAAACTAATGGATTATCTGTCACTTTTGAGTGAAAATGGCGGCGAAGGTGGATAAAAGGACACTAAATCGGTATGAGTTGATCGGCCTATCTGGAGAGGGTACTGGTCAAGCTCCTGATTGGTGAGGTGACATAAAAAACAAAGTCCTTGCTCCACCTAGTTAGGGAGGATGTGAGACTGGCAACGGGGCTCCTAACTCTTCTAACGGGAGTCGCCTTAACAAGCACCTAGAGACGATGGGAACTGCCGAAGACTCAGAGTGTCGATGGTGCATGGAGGACGACGAATCGTCCTTGCACGTGCTGCTTGAGTGGCCGGCTCTGGCCAGGTTAAGAGAGTACCACCTTGGCAATTATCTGCTGGCCCCAGGCAATGTAAGAAGGTTTTCAGCCCAGAAAAATCTGATCTTTTGCGAAAGAGGCAGGCTTCGATGGCTCAACCAAGGATAGTGACCGTGCAAAATTGATTCATTCATGGATAAAACATCTCCAAACGCAAGTTTAACCTTACTCGAGAGTTTCAATCTACAAGGTAAACCCGTTACACGAGGACATGGCGCCCAAGTGCCGAAACCACTATCTGAGAAAACATTTTGTTTATGTTATTAGAAATATTTTGGAACGCTTATTTGATACTTCGTAGTGGTTGTGGTAATTACTGCGTCTGTGCAATAGCTAAACGGCATTTAGTTGTGGTAATTAACCACTACCACTGCCGTAAGCTACGAATCTATTTCATTGTGGTTATTTTTCTGGTTAATTTTAGAGAATTTTGGCACAATTACTATATAATTAATATAAAATATTACCAGGTTCCAACATATAAAATACTTATTTTGTAAAATAAAGCCCAATTTTGTGTTTTTTCTCACCTCAATTTTTTTACGAGTGTCAGTTTCCAAAAACTCTGGTAAAATCGATGCGTGATAGTGGTTGTTAAACACTACCACAGCGGCTGTCAAAGTTGTCAAAATTTGAAGCGTTCAAAAATTTCCCTATTGTGGTGTTTTCGTGCTTCAAAATTTTGTGGCGGTATTTTCTGTGATTGCGTGCATTATTTAACCTTTAACTCCGTGGCGGAGTCCCAAGACTCCCAACATTTAAGGTTTTCAATGTTTTTTAAGAGTAATATTTATTTTTGTTACATAAGTAAACAAAGGCAAGAAAACTCTGTTTTGGAATGTATTTGTTTTTGCAAATAACTATTTGTAATAAGCTCTGAAGCAAAAATAATAATTTTTAAGGAAAAAATAACACGTTTCTACTTAAATTCTTGCTTTTTTTTAAATACCTACTTAAAAACCAAGATATTCTACTATAATTTGTGGAAACCAACTAAAAAATATGATTGATAATTTGTTAAATCTGAAGTATAAAAGACTGACAATACCCATTTGACCTAATAAAAACTGAGTAATTAGAGTTTTTTTTGCCCCTCAATGCGCATATTTTTTATAACATTGTAAACAAATCGGATTTTTGCATTACACACATAAGTATTGAGTTTTTCTTTTTAATTTTGCGTCACAGATAAAGTAATATTTCCTGTAACTTTATGCAAAAATACACTCAAAAAGTTACGTTCACTGCGTTTCGGAGTCCCAGTGACCCCAAAGGCCTTGTAAAACGCTGCTACTTTAATAAAAGACAAAAGTCGACTAAGCGTCCCATGCGTCCTCATACCATAGGAAGGTATTGAAAAGCGCGCGCTGCCTGATCGAAAAATGCAGAAGTTGTTGAACATTTTATACTTGCTGGAGTCCCTGGGACTCCGCCACGCCAGTTAAGGGTTAAATATACCTCCCCCTCCCAAAATAAACTACACATTAAACTACTTACCAATTAAGCCTCAAAAATATTGCTTTTTGTTTTTTAATCTTGTTTTGTCCATGTTTAAATCTAGAGGAATGCAATTTTCTATTGATCCAAAAGTAAACAAAAATATTAAACATGAACCTAAATTTTCGCTGTCAGATGGTTGTCAGTTGCTCCCACTACTGACGCAATCGACTCGCCTACCCATTACACTCCTCGTCTCTGGAGTTTTTTCCAGGCCAACTTGACTGGGAGTTAAAATCAGTACGCATTTTTCTCGGGAAAAGCAAGGGAAGTGACGTTATATCATCTCATATCTTAGATGGGTAGAGTACGTAACGTGGATGTTCTACCTTAGATTAGAGATCTTGACGTTTTATCACCATCAAAGGTTGAATATTTTGGCCATATTTTGAAAATAGAAGGAAACATTGAAGGCAGAAGAGGTCCGCGTAGCGGTATTGTGTTAGTACTACAAAACTTTTCAGAAAAGCAGAAATTCGCCCATCAACAGCCACAAAGCCAATCGACCACCGACGCTGTAAGAACCATCGTTAATGGGTCAAAGAAGACATTGACACCCATAGAAGAAAACTTACTTGCCAAAGGACTTAACTTTTCCATCGCTCCTAAGAAGATACCTACCATCGATATCATCACCGCCATAGAAGGTCATCCTCTTCCACGACAAGACGCCGACGAGTTCAGACATCAGGTAAGGACCATTATTGACAAACCTATTAAGCATACCTCTAATATAAGCAAAACAGAGGAAATCGCGTTGAAGAATCTTCAAAAGGACAAATCAATTAAAATCTTACCGGCAGACAAGGGCAATGCAACAGTGATTTTGGACACGGAAACCTATGACCAGAAAGTTGAAGAGGTACTTGCTAAAGGAAACTATAAACTTCTCCCAAAAGATCCGACGCAATCAATCGAAAGTAAGGTTTATAGAATTTTGAAAAAGTATTCCAGATATATTCCGGACAATACAAGATCTCAACTTACACCACATTATAGCAAGCCTCCTCATCTATACGGACTTCCCAAAATTCACAAAGATGCAATGCCCTTACGCCCAATTACAAGTTCCAGAAATTCTCCAACAAGCAATCTGTCTAAATTCCTTTTGAAAATTATTCAACCTCTTGCAGGCAAGACCGCTTCATTTGTAGAAAATTCAAACCATTTTGTTAATATTCTTAGATCTTTTGTTTTAGGAACCGAGGATAGACTTGTCAGTTTTGATGTCGAAAGTCTATACACCAATGTCCCAATAAAGGAATCGCTAGACATTATTAGAAAGAGACTGGTTGATGACGAATCCCTTTATGAACGTACCAGCCTACCGCTGGAGGGAGTGATGGAGTTGTTGGAGTGCTGCCTACATAACTCTTATTTTCAAGTGAAAGATAGGTTTTATGCTCAGGAAGACGGTCTGCCAATGGGTTCATCGCTTTCGCCAGTGGTGGCCAATATTTACATGGAGTGGTTCGAATCACACGCGGTTGATACCGCAACATATAAACCTAAGCTCTGGCTGAGATATGTTGATGATACTTTTATTGTCTGGACCGGGAATGACCAACAACTTTCAGAATTTCTTCACCACCTAAATAACATAAGACCCACCATTAAATTCACAATGGAGTTGGAGCAAAATTGTCAAATTCCTTTTCTTGATGTACTTGTCACACGAGTAGAAAGCGACATCAGAACAACAGTCTGTCGTAAACCCACTCACACAGGACAATATTTAAATCAAGGTTCAAATCATTCTGCTACAACCAAACGAGGCATAATCAAAACTTTGTATAACAGAGCCGTTCAAATTTGTAACAATTCTCATGACTTGGAAATCGAAATAAGAAACATTAAGAAGGATCTGCAGCAGAATGGTTACAGCCTGAAACTTATAACAGATACTATTTCTAAATTTCAACAAACAGGACAGAGATTACATGACCCAAACCAGGCAAATGCATGCCTTACAATCCCATACGTTAAAGGAGTATCAGAGAAAATTCGAAGAGTAGCGAAAAACTTTAATATTAAAACTGCTTTTAAATCTAGTAATACAATTCGAAGCCTTCTTAGTAAAACAAAACCGGAGAACAAACAAAATAAGGAATGCATTTACCAAGTTCCTTGTGAGTGTGGTGAATCATACATAGGCGAAACTAAAAGACCACTATCTGTTAGGCTTAAGGAACATCAGACGAATACCCAAAAAGGTGAAACCACGAAATCAGGAATTGCCGAACATGCATGGTCAAAACAACACCGAATGAAGTGGGCAGAAGCAAAGGTTTTGCACAAGGAGTCACACTGGAAGAAACGAAAATTCCTTGAAGCTGCCTTTATTGGGCAGAATCAGGGTATTTTCAGTAAACCAAGTGTTGAAATCCCAAATATTTGGAAGCCCCTCCTTGGGCGGAGCCAACTTCTTAAACTTCAAGGTTGAGTGATTTCTCACAGTATATAAGTACGTAGCCTTAGGAATTGATTGTAGTTTGCACCTGAAGACGATCAGAGATTGTACTGATCGAAACGTCGTGTATAAATAAAATATAGACAATGGAAGTCCGAAACACAGAGTTAATTTCAGCAGCAGATAAGTTGAAAATCGCGCAAATGATGGCCAACAATAAAGAAACATGCGTCATTAAAAGCCTATAAAAATATAAAACAAAGTAGAAAGTTAGGACGTATATGCAATAACTGCTCTAACTTTAAGAACTCACATAATATGTAGCTATAAATTTAAAAATAAAAAAACAGTAAATTATAAATTTGCAATCGGGCAATTACAAGTATATTCAGCCAATTAAAATTAGCAATTTCGGTTGTTAAACATCTGCACTTAGGCAATCTATTTTCATAGCCAAAACCGAGTAATTAAAAATATAATTAGGAAACCTAAGATGCTTGTTATTACAACGGGAAAAAATTAAGAATCCAATGCATGCAAAATTAAGTTTTTTACAGAAAAGATTTGTGGCGTAGAGGGCAAAGGGTGAGGGAATAAATCGAAAAAAAGTTTTTTCTCGACCAGGATTTTAACACGGGACCTCTAGAATACCAGTCTAATGCTGTACCAACTGAGCTACCGAGGAACCGGGGTTTTAACTGGCTATTCGGAAATGGGGAGATCTCTGAAGCCTACTGCGGCTTTAGAAACCTAGACATGTTATAAAGACAAGGAGGTACACATTCACGATTATCAGTTGTACGAAATTTCTATTTATCTATCAACCAACGATACACGACATATAGCGTTTTATTGAAGGTGTCAGATGGCACATTGTTTGTTCTTTAATGCTCTCAATTGTTAAATTTTCGATAGTTGAAAACTTTAGGACCTATCTAACATTATACTTTCTAGTGTTTTTTGTTTAAGTTGATTCAGTTTCGAACAAGAACCTCCACCGCATTTTAGAAAATTCAAAAATTTTTAAAGTTTAAAACTGTAAACTATTAGTATTTTTGATTTTCAACCACTTTTAATTTTTTTAACTGGACACGGTTAAAGATTTTAGATGAAGTTAGAAATGGAAGAAAAAACAGGATTATTAACAAATAGGGTATTATTTTTGACAGATTATTTTTTTGTTTAGTTACAATAGGTTTAAGCACCGACAATCCAAAGATATTTGATTGGGGTGGGAGACAAAGACCCTTTTCCCAACTAATATTAAAAGCGATTCCCAAGTTACCTGAAACCTTGAGATTTTTTTTTATTGTTGTTTGATGAAATTAGAAATACAAAATGTTTTAAAAAAACAAAAGATCAAAAGATCTTGGCTGGAAATAACATAATAACAAAAATAAAAGAACTTTGTTTTTTAGTTTTCTTTTCGGTTGAAGTAACCGATTTGGAGGTTTTTTTTAACTTCTTTTTTGACAAAATGTTTTGTAAAATGTCCTTAAATTTCCCAACTGAACCTTCATATTTCCCAACTGCAACCAAGTAAAAGCAACATTGGGGGGGGGCAGCCTCCTCCCCCCCATCCCTCCCTCCCAAGGGATCGCCTGGGTTTAAGGAAATTTATTCACCATTTTGGGGCGATTCTACGTCCACACTTTTGGCATTTTTTTGATTTTTGTATCCGAAAACCCATTATAACCAATCAAGGAGGTTGTTTTGACGACTATGTACCGCTTCCGCATGGTTGACATAGAACCAGAAGTAGAAGCCGGTGAAACGAGACGACAAACTGAACACGGTTCTGGATGTGGAATATACTCAACATCACTAAACCTCAAAATGGGCTATGGGCAAACACGCCAGCGTAGTTCAAACAGAACTGAATGACATCCACATAGCAGCAATCCACGAAAAATATTTCGGGAAAAAACATCTGCATTTACACAGATAGCAGACCAGCACTACTAGCTCTACAACGCTCACGATTACAATGGGCTCAGTACTCGAATGCCATGAAACCTTGGTCAAAGTATCAGACAACAACAACATGGTAACACTAAAATTGATCAAAGGTCATGGCAAACCCAAAGGAAACCACATTGCAGATACGCTGGCCAGGAAAGCAGCGGGACAAACACTCTTTGCCAGTATAACAGCATTAACATTGGAGAACCAAATACGAGAACATTCCCAAAAAGACTTTAGTAAAAGATGGGATGAAACTAGAAACTGCAACCTTGCCAGGGAATTACTACGTTACCCTGACGAAGCATCAGCAAAAAAATTCCTATCAATGGCCAGACACAACCTGCGCTTTGTCACGGGCATTCTGATCGGCCACTGCCAACTAAATAAACACCTCAATAGAATGATGTTATCTGAAACACCTCTATTTAGAGGTTGTAAACAAGAAGATGAAACCATGGAGCTCATTCTCTGCCACTGTCCAGCGCTGTCATCTACCCGAAATGCTATTTTCGACGAGTTTTGGCCAACACCAGCCAACATCCGTGAGGCTCCCTTTGGCGACGTTATCAACTACGGTCGAAGCGTAGGATGGCTGACGGACTAGGGGGAAGCCCTATAGGAGGATACACAACGGGTCTAATGAGGCCTAGGTGCTGTGAGATTAAATACCTACCCTCCCAAATTATCAGATCAAATCAGAACCCATTATAACCAATGCAAAGTATTATTAAATTCGTAGACTTATCAGAACGTATATTTATTGTTTTGTACGCCTTCATAAAACAGACGATTTTAAACACTGTCCGCTAATAACGAAACCATGAGTTTTTTTTTCAATTGTGGTGCTCATCAGTACTATGCTAGGACTTAGGAGAAAACAACTGTGTCAAAATTAAACATCTCTACGTAGACCGGTATAATTCATCTTTACAGATATCCTAAGCTCTGGAGTTTATAAATTTAAGAAGAATTTAGCGAGGGTGAATAAATAACAAAAAACAAATTATAGCGAGATTTATTCCCTCAAAAAAGTGAGAAACACTTAATTTTCCCTCAAGTTGAAGGTAGATTTGCCGATTCCGCGCAATGGTTGTTTTTTACATGAATCATGTTTCAGATCCTTATTTAGGGCTTTAAAAAAGATGTCATGAAAACTTAATAAAAAATTAAATTCAAATCTAAATATGTATGAGTAACATGTAAGACTACATTGTATAACTACTATTATTTATCTAGCACATCTAGCTAGTTAAATTCACAATCTTTCTTTATCATCAAATGCAGCTAGTAAAAAAAAATATTGATTTTGTAAATTCTCTAACCTTTTTTATTAGTGTAGGCCATGACGAAGCAAAATTAAATGTTCTTATGTCATAGCCGACCTTGATAAATTGGTGACTTTCTTGGTATAATTTTCCGTTTTATGATTTTTTTGAGAAAAATGTATTAAACAACACTTTTTAGCGGCTAGTTGTAAGAACTACTATTAAAAACTTTGTGAAATTTAATGGCACAAAAAAGACAATGCCAGCAGTAAAATTATATAGTTAGTTCTAAAACGAAAGTAGGCCCATTTATGATAGTTCCACTTATCATGATTAGCAGTGTATAATGTCCACTCTGGTTCCCACCAAAATTGTTCTTGTAAAAGTCATCTAATTAATCAGTCATGCTGCTTTGTTACTTATTAATAAGTATATAGTTCAGTTTAGTTCATTTATTTGCCATACTTATATACAATAATACAATCATATATATGTATACGAATCGTCAATAATTTTCTAAATTGAAGAGAAATGTTTAAAATTTTAACTATAATGGTAGAGCCATGATGAACCTTAAAATAATTTAGTTAAATAAATGTTAAATTATTTTTAGATGTACTAAAATACATTTACGGTAGGACACGTTTTTAGGTAAATTTAAATACTCTAAAAAAACTTTGATTAAAAGACATTAATACCACCTTATGTTTTACAGCTTTGATCAATTACAATTTTTGGGGTTTTTTAGATAAATTAAATAAATAAAATAGATAAGAAAAATCATATGCACGACACCACTAAAGATGACAAAACAGAAATTTTTATTAAACAAATGCCTTAAATTATTTCTTCTTTCTCTAATAGTACATTATAAACCTAGGGAGTAAAGTGGTACATTTAATCCCGAGGCAAAAAGTTTATAGTCCGACCGAAGGGAGGGCTATAATTTGTTGAGGGATTAGGCATCACTTTACTCCTGAGGTTTATATACTATTTTGTGCACTTTAGAATAAGCAGAAAAGTAAAAAAAATAGCTATATTCTTTTATTTATTTTTCAAAAAATCTCACTCTGTAAACAAACCGCCACATGTACCTTCGCTCTGTCTTTATGTCAAACGATAACATCTAGTATGCCGAAACTCAGAAACATATGCGTTGCTATGTCAATAAATTTGACTTTATTTCTCTAGGGAATAAATGACCCACTTTATTCCCGCAAAAGCGGGATTAAATGGGTGCATTTATTCCCGGAAGTGCATAAAATACTTTTAGCCTGCTGCCTCTCTTGAACAACCCTAAATATTTTTTATTTTAACAGAGAAAAAATGTTTTTTGGCAGTACTTTTTTTGAACGCTTAAAAAAAGAGAGAAAACTTGAAAAAGGTGAAGAGTTCTATAAATCGAAAGTTTGGGTAGTAGTACAGGGCAATTCACTATATTTTGAACCCCTGGTTAGCGCCTTTATTGTTGATGATAGAAAAAAAGTTTAAATGAAAAAGTTTTATAGTTTTTTAAAAGCCTTCTAACCCATATGACAGATGTTGTCAAATGTCACTGTATACGTCAAATTTAGACATCAACTTTCTTATATTAAATTTACCACCCTATATATTTTTAAAAACTTCGATCAACACCGTTCTCAACTAAAAAGCCAGTTAACTCATTTTCGTTTTAGTATCCTTTGGCCTATGATCGGTGCCATATTGACACCAAACTGACAGAAAATCCATGTTTTACTTGTCAATTTGGTTATAAAAATGGCAGCCACAAGAGGCTAAAGGGCACTGAGGCGGTAGGAGTTAACAGGTTTTTAGTTGAGAACGGTGTTGGTTTAGCTAACACTAGAGGCCCTGTATACGATTTTTGACAGTTATTGTTTTACCAGAGCAACACCTGCTTAACTAAAAAGCCAGTTAACTCCATGAAAATCCATGTTTTACATGACAGAAAATCCATGTTTTACCTGTCAATTTGGTTATTAAAATGGCAGCCACATTAGGCTAAAGGGCACTGAGGCGATAGTCTTGAACGGTCATTGAACAAATTTAGAAAATTGTTGCCATAAGAGCAATGTGTTGAAAAAAGAACCAACTAAACTACTATTTTACTCGAGAACTGCTAGAGATAAATCCTACATATGGTATATTTTTGTAATCAGGAAAAAAAGATCTACCGAAGTATTAAAAAATTTACAGGGTGTTCCTTTTAATACAAGAAAGTGATCGGTGCTATATTGGCACCAAACGGACAGAAAATCCATGTTTTACTTGTCAATTTGGTTATAAAAATGGCAGCCACATTAGACTAAAGGGCACTGAGGCGATAGTCTTGAACGGTCATTGAACAAATTTAGAAAATTGTTGCCATAAGAGCAATGTGTTGAAAAAAGAACCACCTAAACTACTATTTTACTCGAGAACTGCTAGAGATAAACCCTACATATGGTATATTTTTGTAATCAGGAAAAAAAGATCTACCGAAGTTTTAAAAAATTTACAGGGTGTTCCTTTTAATACAAGAAAGTCGATGTCTAAATTTGATATATGGAATCACTCTTAAAAAATTATAAAACTTTTCTATTTAGACATTTTTCTATCATCAATAATAAAGGCGCTAACCAGGTGTTCAAAATATAGTGAATCACCCTGTACAAGCGTTCGCAGTAAAAATTATGATGGATAGGTAACCCTCCTCATTTTTTGATTAGATGTGCATTTTCTCGTCCTGAATACGAAATGGATAATACCTTACCTCAAAACTGTGGATAGTGACTCGGCACACCAATCCAAAGATGGGCAATTTTAGAGCTCACGTGATAGGGTAACCCCCACCATTTTCACATATATGATACAATAGTACCACCAGAACAAAAATCACCTGGTGTGCCGGACCTCATTCATGGATAAGGGTTCGGCACACCACTCTAAAAGTGGGCATTTTTAGAGTAGTGTGTCGAACCCTTATCCATGAATTAGGTACTAATTAGGTACTACTACATCATATATGTGAAAATGGTGAATAGGATTGTCCATTTTTTTAATTTATTATCAAAAAATGGCGAGGGTTACCTATCCATCATAATCTATACCTTGAACTCTTCCTCTATAGTTAAAATTGCTTAAATAAAAACGTTCCCCCTTAAATTATGCTAACATATTTTAAGCCCTAAACTATCATCATGGCTTTACCATAATGTTGTAAACATTATTTGTCGAAGAACACTCACGACTCACAAAAACTGGGGTATAAACAATATTTAAATACAGACAAGACAGACAAGTTAAGAGTTTTAGAGCCCTTATACCGAAGCTTTGGCAAGGCTGAGCCGCACCAAAACATTTTTAATGAAAAGGCAGACTTCAATTTATGAAGAAAAAAATTTTCCCAAGTTTTTAGGTCTCATAGTTTCCCAGATAAATGTGGTACCCAGTTACTGACACAATTTTGGCATCACTTTCATAAAAAAAAAAGTTATAGGTAGGTCCTGGGAGGTAAAATGGGCGTAAAGTGTGCGTCCCTGGGACGAATGATGCTGTCTGGGTCTTGTCCCGACCTTTCAAAAGAAAGGATTCGTCTTTACGCGTTAAAATACGAATAAAACATGATTTGATTTTTTTATGGCAGTGATAAATCTAAAGAATTTAAGATTATTTGGTTTTTGTTTCAGGTTTCCGGCTATCAAACTATGGGCCTATACAAACAGTACTTCCGGTTGACGCAACAAGCCAAAAATCAATTTCTTGGACTAGACCCAAAACACCAAAACAAAAATGGAATACCCTTACAGATGCTCATCTCTCGGCAGTTTAACCATGGTAAGAAAAACATAATAATACTCAAGTTATTTTTTACACTTTAGGGGTAAAAAGTGCACTTTTCATCCCTCCGTTTTTTTTTATCCCTGAAATTCAATACCGGGCTGATAAGTAAAAAAGAGAATAAAAAATATTAATAGGGTTAAAAAGTAAAAAAAGGAAATGAAAAAATAGCATAGTTTTTTTTGCTTGAAGTAGAGTACCTAATTGTAATATAATTTAATTTTTTTTTATAACAAAAAACTCCAAAAGTAGCAATAATCCTTATTTTATTTCATTTTTATTTTTTCCTGCGCTGAGCCCTACTCTCTCAGTTGTGATATCGTTGTGGTTGGTCATCGCAACCTGAGAGCAGAGCTGAGGACAGGAAAAAATATGGGTAGTTTTTACCATTAGGATGCATATATCATAGCGGTTAATAAAATCTAAGTAGTAGTAGTAGTAGTAGTAGTAGTAGTAGTAGTAGTAGTAGTAGTATGTATGTGCAGGGTGGTTCAAATTCGAGGGGATTATGGGGTTTTGGAAATTTCTAGGCAAGATAGCGAAACACGATATTTTATTTTTTGTGGTTTTATCCTGTTATTATTTTTTTCTTAATGATTTTTATGAGCTTGTTTCTATATTACATCCTATTTTCGTTTTTCGTAAAAAGTATGCTGCAACAATAAATAAGAAATTAATTAAAAAAATTATCTAGAGAAAAGCAATTTACACCAAAAAAGTTAAAGGTCAAATTCTAAAAGACATATTAGCTCGAAAAAAATAATAATTTCTCAAAAATCGAGCCGATAATATGAACAGTAATTTTTCGCTATCTTCCGTAGAAATAGCCAAAACCCCACCCTGAAAAAGAGGAAAGTGTATGATTAAGTTTGGGCTGATCACTCGGTTGACCATCAATTCGAGCAAGAACAAAATAAAATACTTTTACTTACCTTATGTTTACTATAATTATCATCACTTTTTGGTTAATATATGCTTAAAATCTGACCTTGCGAATTTAGGCGTTATGTCATTATCGATTTTGCAATATTTTGATTTTTTTATGTGGTTTGGTATAATCATGATCTTGGTTATTAGTGTCAAGAATTCTTTCTATAAAATTGATTTCTGGTATTTTAAACAATATTTTCCACCGAATCTAAAATATGTTCGGACCACTAGGGTTGTCATCTCTAAAATTGTAAAACTAGAACAAAAACACTTAAGCTAGGAACACACGATGCATCTTTTTCATGCATCAAATTTTCTAATAACAAGTTGAAAGGAGACACAATCTGCTTGCGTCTTTTTTTATCTTATGAAAACTAAATTTGATGCATGGAAAAGTTGCATCGTGTGTTCCTAACTTTAAAAACCCGGACAAAATCCAGATATTGCTGCAAAAACTTATTTAGCACGTTTTAAAATAACCAACTTAATGGTTCAATCAAATCATGTCTTATAACCGCCGCAAATGTATTTTTTAAGCGTTTGAAATGTTTTTGACAAAATATTTGTAACAAGCAATGATGTTAAATTTTATGTCAAATTTTATTAAAAATTTTTTTATTAAAAATATGTAGTTCTAGAAAATTTAAATTTTTTGTAAAATATTTATTAAAAACTGGGTTGGGTTACATATAGTTTCAATTATAGATTTGTTGCCAAAATAAAATAATAATAAATTAAAAAAGTTACAAATCAAAGTAAAAAATTAAACTAAAATCATAGAAAATAAACATTAAAGCACAAAAGCAAATGAAATTGGCTTGTATGTGCTAAACGCATCCTGTCACAATTTGGAAGATAATAGTCTACAGTTGGGTTTATTTTGTCATAGTAAGGTAAAAGTCACTATTCGGTTTTTAGAGTTTGTAATATAATTAGTTCGAAATTATAAGCATATCAAAAACTCGATTTCAGGGGGGGGGGGTGGCTTGAGTGACCTAGTAACTCATAGTTATATGGGGTCATTCCATATCAAATCAACCAAAAAATCACAAAAATTTTACGCGACCAATTCCAATTTTGATGATTTTTGGTATATATTTTCTTCTTACCATAAAAGTTGAAAATGCAAATTTTTAGATTTTTTTGATTCGTGTGTTACTTAATTATCCACAAAATTTTATGATGGAGAAATGATGGGTTCAATGTCAAAAAAAATATCAAAAATATTAAGTACATTTTATAGGCGATTTTTCATGCATGTGACATTTTTAATAAATTTTTTCACATTGAACCCATGATTTGTCCATCTCAAAATTTTGTGAATAGTTTAATAACACTTTAAAGAAAATAATATAATTTTTTGAAAAAAATTAAAAATGGCCTTTTTGAAATTTTTCAAAAAAAAAATCAAAAATTTTTTTTTTATTTTTTTTTTCAATATATGTTATGCAATATTCTCATATAAAAGGTCTTTATAAGAGCTTTAAAATGAACCTTCACCTACTTTTCTATTATAAGTGGTTCTTTGGATATTCCTAATTTTGTGCGCACATGTTAAGGACAAATAAGTGACTTTTTCGATTTTCAAAAATTAATTCAAAATAAACAACTGGTCAAAAAAGTCTGAAATTTTGGATTTTCCAGTTTTTTGGTAGGAAAAACATGTATACTAAAAATCATCAACATCGGAGATGGTGTGGTAAAATACCCTGGTTGACTTGATATGGACTGACCCTAGGGTCATTCCATATCAAATCAACCAAAAAATCACAAAAATTTTACGCGACCAATTCCAATTTTGATGATTTTTGGTATATATTTTCTTCTTACCATAAAAGTTGAAAATGCAAATTTTTAGATTTTTTTGATTCGTAGTTTTTTTTTTTAATTTTTCAAAATAAAAAAGTCAGCATTTTGACCTTAACAAGAATGTACAAAACTAGCAATATCTCGAGAACCACTTACACTAGGAAAGTAATAAATGGCTCATTTTAAAGTCATTTTGAAGCTCTTTTTTATGAAATATCACAACATAATTTTAACAAAAAAAAAAATTGGAAATAAAAAATTGAAAAAAAAAATTGAAAAATTCAAAAAGGCCATTTTTAATTTTTTTGAAAAAAATATATAATTTTGGTCAAAGTGTTACTTAATTATCCACAAAATTTTATGATGGAGAAATGATGGGTTCAATGTCAAAAAAAATATCAAAAATATTAAGTACATTTTATAGGCGATTTTTCATGCATGTGACATTTTTAATAAATTTTTTCACATTGAACCCATGATTTGTCCATCTCAAAATTTTGTTAAAAGTTTAATAACACTTTAAAGAAAATAATATAATTTTTTGAAAAAAATTAAAAATGGCCTTTTTGAAATTTTTCAAAAAAAAAATCAAAAATTTTTTTTTTATTTTTTTTTTTCAATATATGTTATGCAATATTTTCATATGAAAGGTATTTATAAGAGCTTTAAAATGAACCTTCACCTACTTTTCTATTATAAGTGGTTCTTTGGATATTCCTAATTTTGTGCGCACATGTTAAGGACAAATAAGTGACTTTTTCGATTTTCAAAAATTAATTCAAAATAAACAACTGGTCAAAAAAGTCTGAAATTTTGGATTTTCCAGTTTTTTGGTAGGAAAAACATGTATACTAAAAATCATCAACATCGGAGATGGTGTGGTAAAATACCCTGGTTGACTTGATATGGACTGACCCTATGGTTTTCTCTGAGCTCCCCTTAAAACCGAATAATTTTGTTTCCAATATTTACAAAATGTTCATACAATTGTGGTTACACCTATTTACGAGGTTACGTAATAAACTAAATAAACAATTTTAAATGTCTTCGCGTTACCAAAGATCAGTAACAGCTTGCACTTAAAGCGAGTTTGCTTGCAAAATTTCAAAATTCCATTGGATAAATTCGAAGGTCGTTCAACCAATAAACACTCGCAAAGACCGCTGGGGAGGAAAACGGCATGTTTTTAATGATAGTCAATGATGGTGAAATATTTAATTGGTTATATGTCTTTAATCATGCCAACAACAAAAATCATTGAACCCGATCTTGGGAGCAATGTTGGCCTAAACTACATATTCAAGAAAAAACATAAACCTTTTATAGCACAAATTACAATCTTTGAAGGCCTATTTTTTTTGTAATCCTTTGGTTTTGATACTAAATTTACCACCTCTATAAAATTTTCTTTTTAAAAATACCCCATATCATTGGATTCGTATATCTAGTTTTCGAGATAACTGCAGTCAAAATATTAAAATTTTAATTTTGACAAAATAATGTAAAAGTAATAACCTTTAAACCTAAACATTTATAGATTTTAGTATATTTTAAAAAGACAAATTGTTTTTATTATTTTTTTTTTTTGTTTTAGGTCGACTGTTAGTAGTTGTAATAGGCCTGTTCACATTGGCGATTGGAATTATTTTATCGTCGATACCATGGCTAGATTATATAGTTTTAAAGGTAAGCCAGCCTCATCTCAATTTTATATTTACATGCCACATACAAAATAATACATTATATAAGGTGGGCCAAAAAAACCGTCAATTTTTTGTCGGCTTTGTTACCGAACGTATGATTTTTGTAATTTTATGTAAAACTGGTGTTCCTTGTGAGTGTGGTGAATCATACCATAAAATAATTAACTCTTTATGATCATACATAGATGAAACAAAAAGACCACTATCTGTTAGGCTTAAGGAACATCAGACGAATACCCGAAGAGGTGAAACAACGAAATCAGGAATCGCCGAATAGTGGACACAAGTAAAGGTTTTACACAAGGAGTCACATTGGAAGAGACGAAAAAATTCTTGATTCTTGATTCTATAAGTACGCAGCCTTAGGAATAGATTGTAGTTTGCACCTGAAGACGGTCAGAGATTGAAAATTTAACGAAAAAACATCCGGCTGAAACTTTGCGAGGTGGTTGGAGGAACCATCAGGAAGGGTCATCTGCAAGGATTTGGCTGAAAGCCTCTGCATAAGTGACGTCAGACGCCTCAAAGTTGCTAAAAAATTCAGCAGAAAAAAAAGATCTTACCTCCGGTTAAAACATTTGCATGGTAGTTGCCTAAAGGCCACATAATAACTATGCAAATCGTCAGACACTAAGGCCTCTGCTAAAGGGGTGTCAGACGCTGTCAAAGTTGTCATTTTTTGTTGAAAATGTATCCATCCAACACCGTTCTTAACTAAAAAAGCCTGTTAACTCCTACCGCCTCAGTGCCCTTTAGTCTAATTTGGCTGCCATTTTTATGACCAAATTGACAAGTAAAACAGTCAGTTCGGTGTCAATATGGCACCAATCATAGGCCAAAGGATACTAAAACGAAAATGAGTTAACTGGCTTTTTACTTGAGAACGGTGTTGATCCATCTTACCTCCGTCTGACGTTCTAACATACCAGTTCGCAGACATTTTGTAATCGTCGAACAAAAATAATGCTGCGTTCGTCCCCCATGTTGTATCAAACATGGCGAAGAGGGGTATTTTCAAGACTACATTTTTATTATTTAACCGATTTTCTTCAAATAAATTTTGGTTAGCCCGTGCGGAAGTGCACTTTGGTAAACACTATCATTATTTTGATTTTGCGATGTTTTTATACCGAAAATATATTGTTTCCTAAAAGTCGCCGTTTTTCTTCGACTTTTAAGTGATTTTCTAAAAACTACGGATTTTACAAAAAAATATTTTATACAAAAGACCTACGCAGTTTCAAGATATATTTACGCTGGGTACTACTTCATTACTGGGTTCCGCAGTAATAGGTATAATAGTGAACGTTACCTAAATTTATTCATCTTACCTCCGTCTGACGTTTTAACATACTTTGTCAAACATCCTTAGTACCTTTTGTAATACTCAGGAAAAAATACTGCTTCGGTTTTTTTCTGTTGGTAGCCAATTTTCTTGGGATTGTTCTTACCTACAAATGATGAAAATTGGTTAAATAGTTTTTGAGATATTGACACACAAATGTCGCGGAACTTTTGATACAGGGACACTATTAACGCTTGAAACTAATAAAATATAGGGGATTGTGAAAAAAAATTGTTATCCGCGTTGTGCTGTTTGTCGGGGCTGTTATTTTTCAAAAATTTAAAAAAGGATTTAGCGAAGGTGATCTTTCGGTTGACAACGGTAAGTGTGAGGTCATATCCCCCACCACTTGAGAATCATAAATTAATGAATTGGGTCGCTGAAATGCATTGGTTAAAGAGTAAAGGAATGTAGGGTTATGTTAATACATATATAAAACATGGTGTACAGTTTAAAAAGATACTATTACGCAGAAGACTTCCATTTACTAACCCCAACAAAAATTATCATAAAAAAAAAAACAAAAAACATAACCTTAAAAAGCCATAACCAAAAGATGAACCCACGTCCAGAGTGTGGTTATAAATGGTAAATACCAATAAAGAATCATTCCAGACTGAAAATCGCCTATGATTCACTGCGATATCAAAAATAATGTTAACCTTTAAAAATTCTTTGTAAGCCGGTGAGTTTTTTTTTATAAAACATACCTTGCCAGCTAAAAACCAAAGTTTGTTTTGTGTATATTTGTTTTTTTTAGAATCTGAAACTTCGAGAAGGTTCCCTAAGTTTTCACTACTGGCAAAAACCTGGTGTGATACGACTGACCAAAGTTTATATTTTTAACGTAACCAATCCGGACGGCTTCCTTGCAGGAGAGAAACCGAAACTTAAGGAAGTGGGGCCGTTTGTTTATCGGTAAGTAAAACAAGACACTGCAATGCAAAAAAAACAAATGTCAGAATGTAGATTCGGCAAAAGACTGTGTTGCGAAGGAAAATTTAAGCATCTCTGTACGGAGACAGATGTACTTACTTACTTAAACTTCCAATAAGAATAGAATTTTTTCTATAACAAGAAATTTCTAACAAAACTAAAAAAAGCCTATCAAATTTTATAGTACGGAACTAAGTAAAGCGAAATAAAAATATAATAATATTATCAAGCAAAATAGAAAAAAGTCCTGATATACTGAAAAACCAAATAACAATAATAATATTAAAAAAAAAAAAAAAAAGAAATTTGTTAAAAAAAAACATTAAGAAAGGATTTTGAAGTTGAGTTGTTTGTTTATTCGCCAAAGAGGTGTCTCGTAATAAGTATACAGGGTGTCTTAATTGCTATGGGCCACTATTGCTATCTCGGTAACTATAAGAACCACTAGACGTAACAAATTTTCTTAAAAAATACCAAATTGGAGACTAAAATATTTTTCCTTTACAAATTTTTTGTAAAAATTATACTTTTTGAGGTATTTGATAAAATAGTTTTCTGCAATTTTTCGAAAAACTTTCGGGATAGAATATTTATTTTTTTAATCTGAAACCAGATTTTCAATGTCCCCCAAAAACTGCACATTTTGTCTAATTTGACCAGCCTTGTAGTTCTTATAGTTACCGAGATAGCAATAGTGGCACATGGCAATTAAAACACCATGTATATAAGAGTATAGGCCAAAGATTTTGCATTACGTAAACCTAAGTGGTCTACAAATTCGACGAAACTGTGAAAATCTGAAAGTACGATAAGGACAATACATATATAGGACAGATAAAAAGTATATAAAAAAGAAAAAGGGTGTCTTTCCTGTAGCTTAAAAACTGTGCAGTTTTCGTTTGGGTCAATACGGAGACAGATGTATTAAAACTAGTGAACAAATTAAAACAAAAAAAAGCGAATGATTAGATTATTAGTAAATTGAATAATAGTAATTAGGGACTCATTGGAGATTTTCTTAGCCAGACACTATTATGAGCGGGCAGTATTTTGACACTGTTGACAGATACGCGTGCGCAGCAACCATCAGATTCAACGCCGGCCGTAATAGTGCTAAGGCCTGACTTTATTTGTGAAAGTATTAAAAGCGGATACCTTAATTGCACATTTTGAAAAATACTGCTTAACAACACGGCAGTAATCAAAGCTGAATTAATTTACCTACAATTCAATTTTTAAAATTTTTACCTACAACCAACGAATAATACTAATTTTACGATGACTTCAACAAGATTTTAATAGCTCATTTACTGTCCTAGGATAATAATAAAGCCTAGACCTAAGTCACAAGATGACGCGACAAGCGATGAAACTTTATTTTATAAAAGGAATAATTGACGCAAAAATGTTAGTTATTTTTTTTTATTTTTAAGACAATAAATATTTATGAAACGTAAATATATCCCATATAATTTTAGGGTACCTAACCAAAAATAAGTCCCATGAAATTGACATATTACGCATTTTTAAGAAAAAAAAACTTAGCAACCTTATTTGCTTTAACGTTTCAGAAAGAACGTCATTGAAACTTCAGGTTATGAAGGTTCTTGACTTAAGAGAAGAGAACCCCACTATATAGCACAACCACAATATGGCAACGTTTGTTTGAAAAATTAACATTTAGGTTATTTTATCCATCACTGACCAAGTCGCACTGACAATATCTGCCCCATTCGTGACACCTTCAGAAATATAATAATACTTTATTCACAAAGTTTCCATCCACTATCATGTTAAGTAAACTGATAATCTGGGTTTTATTTATTTTTGTTTATGGTTGAAATAAAAGTGTAGACAAACCAAGTGAATTTGAAATAAGATATTAGCTTAAAAATTGAAATTTTAGTGTTTCAGATACCTTAAACAGTGGTTGCCATATTGTGCAAAATAGTAATTGTTGTTTTATGGAAATCATTTCCAAATGAAGAATACTAGAGAAATAAGATTTTGCATACAAGCCTAAAATTTCACTTCCAAATGCGCTACAGAGAGCTTTTTTAGTGTGTGTGCAAAATTTCAGCAATCCAGCACTTTTTGTTTGGCCAGGATTTTCAGAATACGATTTGCCCTGGGGGTCCTGGCTCTTAAGAGTTCGCGTTTGATATTTTTAATAATTTCTGATATTTATGATGACATTTTCATCGGTCGTAGGTAAAGTATAGGACACTAACTCGCATGTTATGGCCATTACACGCTCAGATAAATTAAGACACTTGCCTGCGGCTCGCGTTTCAAACTTCATTTTCACGTTTATTGACTATCATAACATGCTTGTTATGTAAATTAATATAAAATAACTTTTAAAATTTAATTTTTTGTGGTAATTTTGTGTAAAAACATGGCGAGTTTATCCAAAAACAAATAAAAATAATTAAACAGAGAGGAAAATAACCAAAAACAGCGAAGAAAAAATGTCTAGGTTATGGATAAAGCCGATCACAACGCCGCTATTAGTGACCTTTTGCACCTCTTATTAGAGACCTCTTATAAAAAATCACGGTTAGGTGACTTTATCGCTTAATAACGCGTTGTGACGTAGCTAACGTCACGTTATTTTTAAGACAGCATTTTTAGTTTTTGCACGCCGCCTTTGATTTGTTTATGGCTCACTTTATACGGTATTTATTATTACAAAGATTTACAAAAAGAATTTGTCTAATAATATTTTTCATTTAGAATATCTTATTCTTGTGTTTTTTACGATGAATTTTAATTCTTAATAAATCTTTAAAAACTCGAAAATACGACAGAGAAAAAGGAGGTTATGATAAACAGATCGGAATCACTTGTCATAGTTGCCAGTGCAAATCAATGTTTTACATTTCTTACGAAATTCTAGCCAAAGAAAATGATTGAACAAAAATTGACACTTATCTTTACAATTCAAAACAATACAGACCATATTTGCATTCAAAAATCAATTTAAATTTTTTGTTTTTCTACTTAACGTTTTACTGGCGGCAACCATGTCAATTATAAGGGATACGGTATTCTCCCGCAGGCAACTTTATCGGTTAGTAAGGGATTCCGTTATTACCTCGTAACTGCGCATGCCCGAAATAAGCGACAAAATACAAAGGCATCAAAATTATAGGTGCAAAAGATCTCTATTTTGGCCTTATCCCTTATTTGAAGCGTGCGCACTTGATAAGAAATAACTATTTCCCTTATCTTACTAACCGATAAAGTTTGACGTTACCTGCGGGTGAATACCGTATCCCTTATATGCGGTTGCCGACAGCAAAACGTTAAGTAGAAAAATAAAATATTTAAATTGGTTTTTGAATGCAAATATCTCCTGTATTCTTTTTAATTAAAAAGATAGGTGACAGTTTTTGTTTAATCATGTTCTTTGGCTAGAATTTCGTAAAAAATGTAAAATATCGACTAGCTCTGGCAACTGTGATAAGTGATTCCGATCCGTTTATTATAACCTCCCTTTTCTCTGTTGTGTTTTCGAGTTTTTAAAGATTATTAATAATTAAAATTCACGGTAAAAAATTAAAAATATTATTGGAGAAATTCTCTTTGTAAATCTTAATAATAATAAATACCGTATAAAGTCGTCTATAAATAAATCAAAGGCGGCGTGCGGCGTGCAAAAACTAAAAATGCTGCCTTAAAAATAACGTGGCGCTAGCTACGTCATAACGCGTTACTAAGCGATAAATTCACCTAACGGGGATTTTTCGTAGGAGGTTCAAAAGATCCCTATTAAAATAACACTCATTTCGTAAGCGAATTAAAGACAGTCACTATTAGTGTAAGGACTGCACTAATAGTGGCATAAACTTAATAAATAGAGGATTTCGTGGAGTAAATAAAAACAAAAACACTAGAATAGCGCGCATTCCCTAATAAAAGGCATACTATAGTACCAATGAATGACCCTGCTACAATTAAACCATTGCAATTACAACTATTGAGTAGCAAGTTGAAGGTAACACAACGGAAACCGTAGAGCAAGTGCAATTTAATGAAATTCCTTTGCCTTATTAAATCCGCAGTTTTGCAGCTAAATATTAAAAATCAATCAATGAAATAGCACAATCGACCTCGAAAGGTGCTGTTGATCTTAATCGGGGTTAAGTTCAGAATTGTTTACCTACAATGTTTCCTATTGTAGAGTTTTCTTCATGATTGATGAATAACAAATGTAAAAAAAAAATATTTTTTGTACCTTGATCACAAACGCTCCTTTAAGTGCAATGCTCTCTTCAAACGTTAGCATTATAAGCGCTATTTGCATCTTATTACCTGCCTTTCTGGAAAGTGTCGTAGTAATCACACATTGTCTTAGATTTTTAAGCCACAATAAATTATTTTTATGATTTTTCATAAACAGGTGACCATATTTCAGAAGAGAACGCACAATTGAACAAGATATAATTTTAAGAGTTTAAATATTTGAAGAAACCCAAGCATACTTCTTGCTCTAACCCAGTGGCGGTCGCAGCTTTCCCAAAAGGGGCGTAAGGTCAAAATTTTGTAAAAGCAAAGAAAATTTTTTATGCAATTTAATGTAACTGCCGACCCAATAAGGCTAACTATCAAAAATTTTACTGTTTTTAAGAAAAATCGGCAGTTTCTTTAATAAATTCTCGAAAAAAGGGCGGGGGCGATTGCCTCCACCGCCGCCCCCTTCCCTGGAACCGCCACTGACTAACCACACCCCCAAATCCCTTAAACCTTATCTTATTTAATTTGACATCATAAATTCAATAAAATCATACAAAATTGAGTTGTAGAATAAAATTGTTTTACATTTTTCAGGGTTTAAACTAAAATTATTTTGTGAACACCAGTTAGCACACCTACGAAATTTTGCCTGCAAGCTTTGTTTGTCTTGTGAATTTTTTACTGCTTAAAAATTTTTCGATTATCTGCTAAAAATAAAAATAGCCAATATAAACATATAAACTGAAAAAAGCGGACATAGATGTTCTTGAGGGACACTCAAAGTAACAAATAAGGTATTGGATGGAATATTTTCAATTTTACCTGCTCCCTACCAGTTAATATACTTTTACACCAATCCACAGTGGGCTCCCGGGCCGAATTTTTGGCCAAAAATAATTGAGGCATGTCTAACTAGTCAGCTCTCATAGAAATGGTTCAAAAATTATTTAAGCATAAAGTTCATTCCTTAAGGCTGACAAAAATCATTGAAATTAATAGAGAAATTTTGCTCTGTTAACTTTACCTTTATTCTGGGCAGGCGCAGTAGCGCTCTGTCAGGCTGTTACCTTTATTAAAGGTAACCACTGGCGCTAATTAGCGTCGAATAGCAACTACCTTTACCGTTTAAAAGACAACCAACCAAACTTGATGTGATTCTGTGGTGGAACATTTTTAGGTTATAAAAGTTTATTTTGTTGAACAAAAACTTTGTGTATTTGGATTTTATTTTTTGTTAACCGTGTTTATAGTAGTAGTGCGGTGCCTTTTTACCATTTTTTTTTGGTAAGCAGTTGAGTGAGTACAAATAAGTTTGCATTTGCTTCACTAAATTTATGTTGGGGTGTCCGTCTCCCAGTCCTATCACCAAATTAATATTGTCCTCCGTGATATGGTTAGACAAGCAAATAAACAAGTCAATAAAAAAGTAAGGTTTTGTTTACCGCCAAACGATTGACTACGTTTAAAAGCTCTATTTTTAATCTCTTGAAGTTACCTTTATTTACGGTAACGGTAACCATAAGAGTAACGAAATTTGCCGTTAAACTGCCTGACTAAAATCTCCCTAATATTATTACCTAGTTTCATAAATTACTCTAGAAAATGCAAAACTGGAGCGAAAATCAGCACAACAGGTTTTTTACACTCGTTCTTTTTAATAATTTTTCATTGTATCCATTAAATTATCGATTTTTACGAACTTATGTTTCGCGACTTTTGAGCAAAGCTTTTAACTATGTTGGGAATTTGGAACCTTTGGTTGCACTAAAACAAAATTATGATTGTTTTCCACAAACCAAAACTACACTTTTTTGCACTCGACGCGCGTTTCGCTAACAACGTTAGCATCATCAGGAGACGATAAACAATATTTACATTGTTTATCGTCTCCTGATGATGCTAACGTTGTTAGCGAAACGCGCGTCGAGTGCAAAAAAGTGTAGTTTATGTTTGTGAAAAACAATCATAATTTTGTCAAAGCTTTTAAGATATTTTTCTAAAATAAAGTGCCATAAAGTTAACTTTACCGCACTAGTCAAAAACGTTGTATCATAAAATGTCCTATATATCTTACAAACTCAAATAAACGCAGATATTTTTTCTTTAATTCAAATCGTAAAAGTCTGTAGTTTTACAAAGTATAAACCTTAAAGTGGAGGTTTATGGAGAAGATGAATGCTGGGTTTATACAGGAAAAATTAAAAATAAAATTAAATTAAAAATAAAAATAAGAGTTAAACCTATAGGAACACCTGTAATTAAATTAAAATTAAAAAATGCTCAACTTTTAACTTTGTAACTTAATTTTAACTGAAACATTGATTTTTTTACTTATAATCTCACTTTTCTGTTTTTTTTTTCTTTCAAAAGGAGATTTATAATTTTGGTCGTTTTTTTCTAAGGAAACTGGGTGGTGTACTTTCTTATAAAAAGGTAAGGAAAGGTTTTGACACTAATTTTTCTGAAATAAGGGAGTTATGTGACTTGGACAACCAATAGCTTCTGGTGGCACAGCCCTGATAAGACACTGCTATAAAATATATGTATGTGATTTTAGATGTTAAAAAATTGATGCATTTTTGTAAATTTTTAGCAAAATATACTTACAGGTTTCAAATAAAAAACAAAACAGACTGATAAAAATGACAAATAATTTTCATTCCTGTATAAACCATCAACAAGTTCTTAGTTTTAATTTTATTTTTAATTTAACTTTATTCTTAATTTAGTTTTAATTTTTCCTGTATAAACCCAGCTAAAGTTTTATTTCAACATTATCAAAATTAATAGAATTTTTTTAGTGTTCTGCATTTAAATAGTAAATTCCCTACTGTGCGCAAGTCCTTGAACAATTTTTTTTCTAAATAATCATTTTTATAATGTACTTACCTTCCCCTACTGTATGAACCAATTAATTCTGTAAAAAACTCTCTGCAACTTTCTTAAAATATGGAAGAAAATAAAACGGCTCAAACTTAGAAAACACACCATCAAAACAAATCGTCGCTGAAGCGCGTAAAACAACATTTTGCTTTTTGTTTTTTGCATTTCCAGGCCTACTGGATTGTTAAAATTATTTCGGTGAAATTTGATAACATTTGCGTATGTTATAGTGGGTTATGAGATAAGAAAAATGTGTAAATATAAAATGATTTCTTAGTCTAGTTCCAAAGATATAGACGTCAAAATTTAAAAAAACGTCGTTTTGGGGTATATTGAGCACGCTCAAAATAGCATTTCGTGACCGAAATAAAATTAGTTATCGACGAATATGGGGCACTGAGGCACCACACAGGGACTTTCTTATTATTATTATGTTGGTAAAATGTTAACTGGTTGTATACAGGGGCTAGTCAAAAAAATTATTTTTTGACAATTTTTTATTTTTCCCGATATAAAAATAAAAAAATTATTTTTGAGCAAACCTTAATCTTTTAGTATTTTCTGGATAAACTGAACAAATTTTTCTTCCCAGTAACAGTTAATTTGTTTTCTACTACGAAATAATTATTTTGTAACTTAAAAGAGATGAGTAAATAAACTTCAAGTAAATTAAATTTAATTTTTTTAATTTTTTCCTAGCCACGAGGTACATTCAAAAAGTTCATCATTCATCTTTATAAAAAAAAGTAATCAGTCTTTAATATCTTTAAAACTGATCCAGGGATTTTAATTTAATTTTGCGCACGCCTTTATCATACTTTTTTTACTGTTCTTAAAAGGATTGTAATTGATGCAAAGGACATTATTAATAAGTACAAATACACCTTGTTGAAAGTAAATGACCCTATATTTAAAAAAAACCATCGGTTATAATAGTAAAAGTATTTTATGGACCAAAAATCTATACAATCGAAACCCCTTTCAATTAAGGCGCGTTAAATTTACGATTTTGCGCTAAATTTTTGTTATTAGGGATATTTTGGAACGCTTATTTGACACTTCGTAGTGGTTGTGATAATTACTGCGTGTGCGCAATAGCTAAACGTCATTCTGTTGTGGTAATTAACCACTACCACTGCCGTAAGCTACGAATTCATTTCGTTGTGGTTATGGTTATTTTTCTGGTTAATTTTAGAGAATTTTGGCGTAATTAATTTTAAAAATAATAAAATATTACTACGTTCTAACATATAAAACACTTATTTTGTAAAATTAAGACGAATTTTTTGTTTTTTCTCATACCTTAATTTTTTTACAAGTGACAGTTTTTAATGTGTTCCAAAAACTCTGGTAAAATCGATGCGTGGTAGTGGTCGTCGTTGTTAAACACTACCACAGCGGCTGTCAAAGTTGTCAAAATTTTAAGCGTTCCAAAATCTCTCTATTAATGACTGTAGTAATATATTGCTTTACATTATCTAGTCCAATTTTTTTATGGGAAATATTTAAATAATTATGAAATTTTGATCATTTGTGTAATACAAAAAATAATAATGAATCAAAAGAAAAACCTGTTTACTGCTAAACTTAACACGTGGGTTCCTTTTATTAACACCAAATTTGTGCTGCAAACTGATGGGAAAACCACGCTTAAATCCAACCTTACCAAGGTTGAAATTAACTCTGTGTTTCGGACTTCCATTGTCTATATTTTATTTATACACGACGTTTCGATCAGTACAATCTCTGATCGTCTTCAGGTGCAAACTACAATCAATCCTAGACCAGGATAGAACCAGTTTTGATGTCGAAAGTCTATACACCAATGTCCCAATAAAGGAATCGTTAGACATTATTAGAAAGAGACTGGTTGATGACGAATCCCTTTATGAACGTACCAGCCTACCGCTGGAGGGAGTGATGGAGTTGTTGGAGTGCTGCCTACATAACTCTTATTTTCAAGTGAAAGATAGGTTTTATGCTCAGGAAGACGGTCTGCCAATGGGTTCATCGCTTTCGCCAGTGGTGGCCAATATTTACATGGAGTGGTTCGAATCACACGCGGTTGATACCGCAACATATAAACCTAAGCTCTGGCTGAGATATGTTGATGATACTTTTATTGTCTGGACCGGGAATGACCAACAACTTTCAGAATTTCTTCACCACCTAAATAACATAAGACCCACCATTAAATTCACAATGGAGTTGGAGCAAAATTGTCAAATTCCTTTTCTTGATGTACTTGTCACACGAGTAGAAAGCGACATCAGAACAACAGTCTATCGTAAACCCACTCACACAGGACAATATTTAAATCAAGGTTCAAATCATTCTGCTACAACCAAACGAGGCATAATCAAAACTTTGTATAACAGAGCCGTTCAAATTTGTAACAATTCTCATGACTTGGAAATCGAAATAAGAAACATTAAGAAGGATCTGCAGCAGAATGGTTACAGCCTGAAACTTATAACAGATACTATTTCTAAATTTCAACAAACAGGACAGAGATTACATGACCAAAACCAGGCAAATGCATTCCTTACAATCCCATACGTTAAAGGAGTATCAGAGAAAATTCGAAGAGTAGCGAAGAACTTTAATATTAAAACAGCTTTTAAATCTAGTAATACAATTCGAAGCCTTCTTAGTAAAACAAAACCGGAGAACAAACAAAATAAGGAATGCATTTACCAAATTCCTTGTGAGTGTGGTGAATCATACATAGGCGAAACTAAAAGACCACTATCTGTTAGGCTTAAGGAACATCAGACGAATACCCAAAAAGGTGAAACCACGAAATCAGGAATTGCCGAACATGCATGGTCAAAACAACACCGAATGAAGTGGGCAGAAGCAAAGGTTTTGCACAAGGAGTCACACTGGAAGAAACGAAAATTCCTTGAAGCTGCCTTTATTGGGCAGAATCAGGGTATTTTCAGTAAACCAAGTGTTGAAATCCCAAATATTTGGAAGCCCCTCCTTGGGCGGAGCCAACTTCTTAAACTTCAAGGTTGAGTGATTTCTCACAGTATATAAGTACGTAGCCTTAGGAATTGATTGTAGTTTGCACCTGAAGACGATCAGAGATTGTACTGATCGAAACGTCGTCTATAAATAAAATATAGACAATGGAAGTCCGAAACACAGAGTTAATTTCAAACACATCATTGTCTCAAACTTTCAAAAAAACTTACCAAGGTTAGCAAACCCAAATTAAGTTCATTTCTCTTTTGTAAAAACCGATGGCTCTTAAACTACTCGCTTTAAAAAACGTTTTACCACTTCAGCAAGTTTTAGCAGCTTCAAATGGTTAAGATATGAAGTAAGATGATAATTTTACTATTTTTACTATTTTAAAAACAAATCTGACAATTAGGGACTTATGGGTAGATAAAGTCGGTATAGCCTGACTTTAATAAAGACGGCACTATTTTTGACAATTCCGCACGAAGTTTTAAAGGAGTCTGACATTGTTGTTGTCTAAATATGTCATCTTTGCTTGCCTTTAATAAAGGACGACACAACACCGTTCTCAACTAAAAAGCCAGTTAAGTCATTTTCGTTTTAGTATCCTTTAGCCTATGATCGGCGCCATAATGACACCAAACTGACAGAAAATCCATGTTTTACTTGTCAATTTGGTTACATTAGGCTAAAGGGTACTGAGGAGGTAGGAGTTAACAGGCTTTTTACTTTAGAACGGTGTTGGACGGCATTACCTTTAATTTGTCAACTTTATGAATGGCACAATATGAGCATGTTTAGATGACATGTTTATATGACAAAAATGTCAGAAACCTTTCAACCTTCGTGCGAAACTGTCAGAAATAGTGCCGAGTCAGGCTATGCCGACTTTATGTACCGATAAGTTCCTATTGACACTTTTGTACAAGAATTAACTTAAAAATATAATAATAATCTTCCCATTTGATTTGGAATATCTTATTCTGAATACAGATGAGGTTCTTTCTAATATCCTCAATCTTGAAAATATTTCATTTTTAAATTTGCCAGATATTCTCAAATAGATCACTACTTATTCTGTCCCACTTTACGATTAAAAATGTAAATAACAAATGGTATTATTAATTTAAGTTTCTAGGTAAATATTACAGACATCAAAAATTGCAATATTTTTGCACCTAGGTAATAACAAAAATATTAATGCATTATTAGAAAGTGGTCAAATAAAGAACGAGTTGCTTGCTTAGGGTAACAAATTTAGGTACTTAAACCATTTTTAACGATTATGTATATACAAGGTGTTTCACAACTTATTTCAGAAACTTTTAGAGCGTATTCAGTGGCCTGCAAGTAATACGAAAATATATGAGAAAAAAAACGATTACGCCGTTTTCAAAAGCCTCTTTAAAAATGTTTCAATTAGACATGACAGTGACAATAACTAAATAAAAAGGTCAAATAATGACATGTATACCCATAGTATATACCGGGTGGGCCATAAAAAACCGGACAAAATGTTTTCCGTTATAACTTTTAAACCATACCACCGATTTTAATGCAACAAACTGTTCTTGGCAGGGAACTGACCAAGTCTTTAATTAGAATGTTTTTTTCCGCCATCTTAAAATCTAAGATGGCGGAGAGAAACAAACTTTACCCTTCAAAGAGCCTCGTTTATTCTTATGTTAAGGAAATTTTTTGGATTTTTTTATGAAGTCGTAAAAAAGCTTTGCTTCCACCACGTACAACGAGGTACGAATTAAAATCGGTTAAGTAGTTCCCAAAAATTTAAAAAAATATAAAAAAATTTCAATCAGTGTTTCACGGATTATGCGATTGCCGTCTCAATTCTGTCTGCATACATTTTCTCATAAATTAATTATTACTAAACCGATTTTGATGAAATAAAAAGCATCATGGCGAAAATCGATTATTCTTTAACTACTGCTATTGAAATTTGTCGCCATCTTGAAATCCAAGATGACGGACAGAATCTTGTTTCTTTAAAGAGGCTCGTTTATTTGTATGTTCTGTAAACTTTTCAATATTTTTTTTAATTTGTTCAAAAGTTCTGCTTTCGCCACGCCCAATGAGGTATAAATGATCACAATCAGTTTGGTGGTCACTATCGAAATTTGTCGCCATTTTGAAAACCAAGATGGCGGACACAATTAAATTTATCTCTTCAAAGAAGCTCGTTTATTCTTAGGTTTCAAGAACCTAAAAATGCCCTTTTTCCAATGCGCATAACTAGGTACGAATCATTAAAATCGGTTTAGTGGTTCTCAAAAAAATTATTTTTTAATAACCACTAAACCGTTTTTAATTATTTGTACCTAGTTATACGCGACGGAGACAGAGCTTTTTTACGAATTTAAAGAAAGTCGAAAAGGTTATCGAAAAATAAGAATAATCGAGCGTCTTCGAAGGGTCAAATTTGATTTTGTCCGCAATCTTGGGTTTACAAATTACGACAAATTTCACCAGTGGTCTTTAAAGTTCAATCGATCTTTGTCATAATGCTTTGTATTAAATTAAAATCGATTCAGTAATTACGAATTTATGAGGAAATTATTGCAGACGGAATTGAGAAGGCAATCGTATAATCTGGAAAACAGTGATAGAAACAAATATTAATTTTTGAAGAACCACTAATCCGGTTTTAATGATTTATACCTCGTTGTGCGTGGCGAAAGCAGAACTTTTCTACGGATAAAAAAAATTTAAAAAGTTTTCAGAAAGTATGAATAAACGAGCTTCTTTGAAGGGTCAAGTTGTCAGTGGTTAAAAAACAATCGATTTTCGCCATAATACCTTTTATTTCATTGAAATCGGTTTTCTAATAATGAATTTATGAGAAAATGTATGCAGAGAGAATGTAGCCGGCAATCACATAATCCGTAAAACACTAATTGAAAATATTATTTTTTTGGGAACCACTTAACCGATTTTAATGATTCATACCTCGTTTTACGTGGTAGAAGCACAGCTTTTTTACGACTTCATAAAAAAAATCCTAAAAATTTCCGTAACATAAGAATAAACGAGACTCTTTGAAGGGTAAAGTTTGTTTCTGTCCGCCATCTTAGATTTTAAGCTGGCAAAAAAAAAAATTCTAATTAAAGTCTTGGTCAATTCTTAGCAAAGAGCAATTTGTTGCATTAAAATCGGTGATATGGTTCGAAAGGTGTAACGGAAAACATTTTGTCCGGTTTTTTATGGCCCACCCGGTATATATATCTAAACGTTGCCTGCAGAGGACGCAAAATAGTGATTATAATTATTTTCTTATTTTAGTTTGAAATTAGAATTTGCTTAATTAACAACCTTTTACTACTGATTGACGTTGCTCTTTCAATAAAGCTGCCAAAAGTCTGAGCCTGCCCTCCCGTAACAAGTTACGCTAAAGTCCCGACTCTACGAGACAATTTATCGTAGCAGTCTCGAGTTCTCACGAAATATTTTGTTGAAATATTTTTTTTAAAAAGTTATACTTTTTTAAAAGAATAAAAAAATAAACGTAGAGAAGTCTTTCAATGTACAACCCTCTACTCTTTCTACTTAGAAAACTGTTTGTAACAGTGTTCACATCTTGTTTGACTTTAACACGAATTTAAAGCTGTTATTAAATTTAATAACAGAGGGATGTTTTTTTTTTAAATTCTGATTCTTGTAGACTCCTTTATTTTACAAAAATTGCCGAGGAAACGGGACCCCTGCTCTTCAGGTCTTACATAAAAAAATATTTTGTGGTATTTTAGTTGCTTTGCTTTAGTTTCGGTATCAAATAAATAAAAATAATCTTAAGATCTTCTAAGTGATTAATTAAGAAAACTTACGTCTACGATCTCCTTCACGCCCGCGTTTTCGAAAAAAACAGACTAATGGCCACTTGCACCAACGTTTTTAGGATACACCTAGCCCTAGTATCCCCTAAATTTAGGTAGGTGTCAGTTTTCACTTGCTGAAGCATTTAGGTGAGTCGATTTTGGGTCTCTAGCTCCCACCTTACCCTTACCTATTGATAATATAACCTCAAAATTCAACTAACCACAATCTTTTTTTTTGCGGCTGTGTTGTAAAAATGGTTTTTTTGGATATGGAGGCGTGGGACGATGATCTCAAATATGGACAACCTAATTTTTTTTAAAAGGTTTAGCTTAACGAAACCAACCGTGATGTTAATTTTGGAGCAGATTGAAAATCAGCTGGAGTATCCTCATGACCGGTAAGCCCTGCGGATTTATAAAACTCAACGGTCAAGATTATATACTTATACTATAAATATGTCTCTTTTTCCCTTAGCAAAAGAAAAAGGGTCAGGGTTTCATCACCGTCGAACAGTAAAGGCCCATTAGCTCAATGTTTGATGCTTAATGTTATATCTCTATCTGATTCCAGCATACTAAAAGACAGAGGTCAAAAATTCAGCACTATGCATTAAACAAGTAAACAAGCCTCAACAATACCATCAAGTTTATAAATCCAGGGTTAATAGGATATTGGTGTCAGCCATATATCTTTAGGAAAACAATTTTTCACCCGTTTAAGTACTGGCTAAAAAATTTTGGCGACGGAGGCAGAGAGAGATGGCAGAGAACCCAAGGAATGACGTCGTTTCGACAGAATTTGCGAGGTTGCTGAATGTTTTGCTCACCTAGCCAGGGGTACGTTTAAAATTTGCCAAGCAAGCCATTTCAGTTTAGGCGACGGGTTAGGGTTTTTCTAGAACTAGGGGGCACCTATTCAGGTGTGCTCTTGGTTTGGGCTGGTGCAAGTGGCCATAAAGCGCTGAAAGTCTTCCTAAACTGTTTGCTTGACAACGTTGCCTAGCCGGCATCTCATTTCAGTGTATCTGAATTGAGTAGCGTTCTTACTCAGGAGCACGGAAGTAAAAGTAAAGGTGGAATGATAATATCCTATAAATAAAATGACCGCCACACACACACAGTTGGTATTGACAAAATTCCCCTAAATCTGAGGTTAATAATAAAAAGGGATATCGCACAACACTTATGAAAGGCAAAAAACTAGCACTGAACAAATCAAAACACTATCAGTGGGATTTACTAAGATCTAAAATAGTACCCCCCACAGGTCTAAATATTTACACCTGAGGGAGGTACTAAATTTTAAAACCCATTTTCAAAAAACACTTAACCATAGAGAAAAGATACAAAGTTATTGATTATTTTGTATTTTTATTGCAAAATACCACAGAAAAACTGCTTTTATTCTCAAAATATTTTAGGAGAAAATGCCCTAAAACTATTTTTTTTGACACGTTTCAAAATGGCAAATGGTGAATACGCCAAAAATTTGGCACATATTAGCTTCATTATCTGTGTTTGAGGTTATAAAGTTGATGATTTTTTAGACCACCTCTGGGGGTTGGTTTAAATTTAAGCCCCCCGAAAGGATTGTTTTGTGGCAATTGGTAATAAGTTCCTTTATAATTTCCCTAAGCGACCGTTTTTACAAGAATTAATTTACCTTATTTAATATTAAATATATAATATTAATATTTAATATTAAATTTTGTTCAGAAAAACGCCATATTTTGAACCCGTTTTCACCACAAAGAACGAAAACTGTCTTCAATCCAAAAAAATCCAAAACAACTGTACCTATTCATTTATTTACAAACAGAACTCAAATTAAAACATTGAGTTTATCTAAAAGCTTAATCATCAAACAAAGCTTTCCACTGAAAAATTACACTCAAAGGTCTTAACTCTGCAGCACCAAACAGTTTGTTGAGCCGACATGACTCCTTTGTAAACGCATCAGTTGGATTCAGGTCTGTTTTTAGCCGCATTTTTTTTCATGACCTACTGTGATGAAATATTTTTATTTGCGATTGCGATGGGTTTGTGTTTGTAAAGTTTTTTCATACTTTTGATAGATAAAAACCTCTTTTAAATAAATACAAAGTTAATCTAATTCTCATTTTATGATTATATATTGAAATGGTTTTGTGACAGTGAGTATTAATCGCGAAAATCAATAAACAAGGGTAAGTTTTGATAAGAGTAACATATAACATCAATTTTAACTTGCTCAACAGAGTGTTTACCATTTAGATCCTCCCCCCCCCTAGGGTTAAAAAAACTTCTTTTAAATAGGAATTTTCTTCTTAAATCCAACAAAAGATTGTGTTAAGATGATTATTCACTAAAAAAAACAATTAAAATTATTCTTATAAATCAAACTATGTCAAAAACTCAAGGAAGTTGGTATAAAATGCTTAAAACCAACAATTTCACTTAAACTTAGGACCTGTCTAAAATTGGCTAAACCCTTTTAGTAAACCCCACTGTATATTTTTAGCAAAACACACAAAAAACCGAAACAACCTTATTTTGACTAAAAAAAACAAGGGAGTAACATCCTAGTAACTTTTGGTTTGGTTCAAACAAGTGTGTGGCTAATAAAAAAGCAGGAAAATATATATATCATGTTTACAGGGGGACTTGAAATCCATCTAAATATTAATAACTTTACTTTTTTATTAACAAAAATTAAGCTCTACTCTCAGGCTGATGGGATCAACTCTCGTTAAACGACACAACATGCATCGTTTTAGGTTAGGCCATCAGCCTTGCTCTTGGGTTGTATGTTTACAAAGGATTCTTCCAGTGAAAAGCAAATAGTTAAAATTCAAGAAAAGCAGGAAAAAATATGGATCGTTTATTAGCATTAGGATGCCAATCTTACAGCGGTTATATAATCAAAGGTAGTACTATTAAAGCAGGCGGTACTGGTTCTCTGCATGCGTGACGGCGATGGTGCAAGCATAAGGTGTAGCAAGTGGCCAGCGGCATCGGCATCAATCGCGCCAGTCAAGAGGTGACCTTGACCTGGTAAAGCGAATCGAATTATTGCCGATCCTTTCGGTTCCAACACACCTCCTTAGTTCAGGAGCCGACCGTCTCAACTTAAACAATCTGGGCGCCTTGTGCGCACTAAATCCAAGAACTCCGTTCGTTTATTTAAAATCGAGGAAATCGTGCCCTTTCTTTGAATTCTTTCATACATCGAATAGAAAACTCTAACCCCGCTTTTAGTTTGATTTCTTTCTATGCCACCCAGGTAATGTATTGGGCGTCTTTCAAAATTATACGATAAGTCTTTCCATCTCCATTATTAAAAATATTCATTGCTAGCTAGTTGAGTCCCAAAAGAACGAAACCCTGTCGTACTATACGTTCCACCCTCTGTTTGAACAGTCGAAAAGCAGGAGTTTCATTTCCAATTATAGTACAAAAGTTCCTATATTTTCGTTGGATTTGTTTGAAAGTGCAGATAATCATTTTCCAAATTTTATGATGCTTATCTCCTGGATTATCTTACGGCTAACTATTGCAAGTGTCATTCACTGGCAGAACCGTGTTAGTGCTTTAATTTCAAGACGATTCCGTTATTTAATATAATAATTTATTGAAGAACGTTTGTTCAACTTTTACATTTTATCAAGTACCTATACCATTTATTTATGAACAACTAAAACTAATACCCAAAACAGAAGTTTAATAAAAAATGGTTTTAAAAGTTCGAATTTTAAAATATGGAGACTTGGCAAACGTACGCCACAGGATAGAGGTTTCTAGGTTTTTTAGGGATACCCGCCGTAAGGGGAAAGCCGATTTTCGAGAGTCATTTATTATATCAATATGTACAATGTAGCCCAAGAGCGTTAGCACTCAAAACAGGCTATATGGGAATTTCTCTGAATGGACAGTAGTTTACACCTTTAGTAATTTGTAAAAAAAGTTTCCTTGTTGGATTAAAGATAGCCGAAAGAGTTATTACTCAAAAAATCATAACTTTCTTATTTGTTAACAGATTCTTCTCAAACTAATTTTCCTATATATTTGATATAGCGGTGTTTTGGAGTCATTATCAATACTTTGTGTTTTTGACGTTTGTGTACTGAAAAAAAAATATTGTACTGAAATCCTTATAAGAACTTTATTAAGAAAACTATTTGTTTTAAAAAACTCGTACTTTTGAGACGTTTTTAAAATAGTCACTAGTTCTATGCTCGGTTAAGTGGTCCTTAAGTAATGCTAAAAAAATCGCAAAATTGGTCTAAATATTTTTCAAAATAAAAAAGGGAGTTTTACCAACAGAAAAACTATTGGATTTTTGGCCTTCTCCACTAGTTCTGCCACTGACTGGTTTCAGACACAGTCCATCCACCAGTCGGGCTAATAGACATTGGGAATTTATTTCTCATTCTGCTAAATATTTTTGTTTGTGAGAAAAACTGTTAACTCTATAAATTGCAAATGACTTTTTTGCAGAGCATAAAAATACCTTTAAATTGATGTACCTCATAACCCCATAGGGGTGGTTTTTATATGAAAAATTTATCCTCCAAGATTTTTTCACCTTTTTCACAAAGATTTTTTGTATAAATATATTTGTGAAAAAGATTTCTTCTATATTTTTGGTTTTTGGAGATGGATCCGATGAAAAATTAGTTTCTTCGTGCTACAAACGCCTTGTCAAACTATGACGTAGTATGTTACGTCATTGTTTTGAAACTTTTTGAACATAGTTGCATATGAAAAAACGTCTCAGATCTCTTCAGACTTAATAACTGCTTATCATCATTTTGAAAGCGACCCTTATTATGATGAAGGACAACAAATATTGAACAAGAAACGACGCAAATAAAATCAAAACAAACAACACGAATCTTCTCCAGCTGCATAAAAAACAAGAAGTAGGTAGTAGAGATAACTAACTAACTTTTATTTAACTTCACCTCTATGTATGTATGTTTGCATGTTCCGGTCAAATCTTGCAACTAAACTTTGACTAACATCTAAATGTCCGATTGAATTCAAATTTCGTATACTATAATAGTTCCGGTGACAACACAATAATATGCTATTATTAGACACCCCCCCCCTCCTACGAGGGGAGTTTAGGGGATAAAACATCTTAGTTTGTCCGATTTCAACCAAAATTGGTATACGGGGGTTTTTCGGGATAAGGAATACGAATTTTGATCAGATTTTGAAAATCCAATATGGCGGATTCAAGATGGCCGATTTTTGGTCATGTGCTGCTAACCGCTTTTATTATTATGATATCAGATTGCTAAAAATTATTTTCTCTTTTTAGTGTACTTTATATTTTATAAAAGCTTTTTTTTATACCTTACCTACGATTTTAGTAACTGTCTGCAGATACTAAAAAAACTTTTAGATTTCTCTCCGTTTTTTATCCAAAATTAAAGAGAAATAGCCGAAAATAAAATTATTGAAAGAATCTAATTATTCTTGCCTAAAAATTAGGCCATTTCCGCCAGTTTTCACAAAGTCTTTACAACAAAATCATTTAAAAACATCGTCAAAATATCAAACCGTCAAAGATTAAAATGTCGCAAAAATGAGTGTCACCGAGTAAAAAGGCACATCGCTATGAAAACCATTGTTATTTCATTTACCAGCCGCCTTGATTTATAGTGTAAACATGGTGTGTTGCGAGAAGTTCTCTTCGTTCGAGATTTTTAAAAGTGGCTAAAATAGTGCTTTTTTACAAGCGTCGGTTTAAATAACGTTTAGCCGCGAGTTGTTAACACTATTTTTTTTAATACCTTTATCAAAAAGTCCAAGAAAAATAGGAAAATATTTTTAAAAATCTCTAAGAAAGAGCGGTTCTCGCAACACACCATCTTTACACTATAAATCAAGGCGGCTGGTAAATGAAATAACAATGGTTTATTTTTTCGTAAATACTTGATGAAAAGTGGCGGAAATGGCTTAATTTTTAGGGAAGAATAATATAATTAGATTTTTTCAATATTACTATTTTGCCCTATTTCTCTTTAATTTTGGGCAAAAAACGGACGGAAATTTTTGCACCCGTGATCAAAAAAAAAGTTTTTTTGCATCGGTAACTAAAAAAGCCATGCTTTAGTTATCTGCAGACAGTTACTAAAATCATGTTTTTGATGAAGGTATAAAAAAAAGTATTTTCCAGTTTTTCTTGGATTTTTTGATAAACGTATTAAAAAAAATAGTGTTATCAACTCGCGACTAAACTGTTCTTTTTTTACTTGCGTTTTGAAATGCCTCGATGCGCTCGTTACTTAAACCAACGCTTATAAAAAAAAAGCACTATTTTAGCCAGTAGTTGTGAAAACTACTATTTTCATATAAAATTATTTATTTTCCAATTTAAGTTTTAGTTTGGTATAGCCAATGAAATGTATGTATGTTTTTCTTTCTTCTGCGCGTTTAATTTGTATTTTCTGCTTCTTTTAACTTACTTACTCTACTAACTCCATTAAACCCATTTAAAATTAAAAAAATAATACTTTCCAACCGTTAAAAATGCGACTTATTAGACTTTTAGTCAACTATAAAGTATAAATGTTATATATCAAAAAGTAGTTTATGAATACTGTTAAAGTAAACATTTTGTCATTCTTTGTTAAAGAAAGAAGGGCATTTGTTTTGGGTGTAATTTTTATATAGTTATAATTTTAAACAGAATTTATATTACTTTTCACAATATACATATTAGCTTAAATATACGGCCTTCTAAAGCTTTCAGTATGCACGAAGTTATAAGCAAGATGTCCCTCTACTTTCTCTCTTATTTATCTCTTTCTCTCTCTATTATTTTGTTTGGTTTAGTAACGCCACAATCTACTAAATATTAGGGACTTATTGGGCGTTACCCTATAAGGTTTTACCATATATAATAAGGGAAAACCGTATATTTTATTTAGGTTGAACCTTAACCTTATTAAAAAAAAATGTGTTATTGGAAGTCGCATTACTTTTCCTTATTCCTAACCTAAAATTTCTAACCTTGTAGGGATTTTCCCTGATAAACTCTCGCAAAAGAATTATATCATCAGTGTATAGCTGAACCTCAACCTTGTAGGTTTCTCCAACATTTTTTCACATAAATTTTAAAAATCCACAAGACTGTTTTTGTTTATAAACAAAAAACTAAAAATGCAAAGAATATTAAAAAGTCGTATCGAAAAACAAACCAACCATCACTAATATCCGTGCAAATTGAGTTTATGTTTTAAGACAAGGGACGTACGGTAACTGTACCGAATTAAGGGAACACCGTATTTTATTAGGGTTCCCTTAATAAAAACGCAGGTCACGTGCATGCTCAGATGTCAAATGTCAAATTTCCTTAATAAGGGAACGCGAAAATGTACGCCCAATAAGTCCCTATTAGATTATATTACACTGTGGTAACGCTGTTCTGCACATGCGTCGAGCTAGCGTCATGCCATATAGGCAGCCGATCGTTGTTATTTGACAGAAAGAATTCGGTTTTTGTTTACTTTTCTGAAAAATCCTGGATTTTGCTATTTTTCTCGAAGAAAAAAATATGAATGAGTTGAGAAAGTAACATACCTAATCCCGTTGAGGATTAACTGCAGCTTTCCAAAACAAAAACAAAAACTACCAACCTCTAGACCTCTTTCATTGTCTGATGTGCTCCACAAACACAGCAAGTCTTTATACGCAGCGGCATCCTTTAACTTATTTTTTTCTCATTTTTAACAGTAAAAAATATACGCAGCACAAAACGAAAACACAAAATCAAAACAAATAAACAACAAAAATGGTGTCGCAAAGCCGGGCGAAACTGACTGAAATCTCTGGCATCAATAAATTTTCGCGGATGTAAAAAACGCCGGAGCTCAGCCAATGTCTTTTGTTTTGGGATTTCCATGGCTGGCTAGATTAACAGATGTTGCTTACACGTTTGATGGTCAAGCCATGTTGGTAATTTAAGGCTTAAAATGTTTTAGCATAATTTAAGGGGTAGTTCAAGCAGTTTTTACTATGTTTTTCACATTTTTATGCCATGATTTTGCTCACATTTTAAAGCTTTCTTTCCAAACTTTCGACTTCTAGAATAAAACACTCACTTTTTTCACGTAAACTGTTTTTTTAGCGTTCAAAAAAAGTACTGCCATAAAACATTTTTTCTCTGTTGAAATGGAGAGATAATTTAGTGAAGTGCAAAAATATTTAAGTTGTTGAAGAGAGACATCAGGTTATAAAAAATTATTTAGAGAAAGATGAAAATTATTTAAGGCAATTGTTTAATAAAAATTTCTGTCTGTCATCTTGTGTGGTCTCGTACATTTGATTTTTATTTTGCCATTTTTATATAAAAAACAGCAAACATTGTAATTTTTGAAAGCATAAAGTGTGTGAGACATAAGGTGGTATTAATTTCTTTCTTTTAATTTAATTAATAATTAAGGTATTTGTATTGCCTCGTAGTGCCGTCATAAATATATTTTTTGTGCTGAAAACGGGTCAAGAATATAGCGTTTTTCTGGACAAAATAAGAGGTTTTTTATTGATTAATGAACAACTTGGAATATTAAATAAGGTAAATTAATTCTTGTAAAAACGGTTACTTAAGGAAATTAGAAACGAACTTATTACCAAATGCCACAAAACAATCCTTTCTAGGGGTTATAAATTTAAACTATCCCCTTGAGGTTGTCTAAAAAATCACCAACTTTATAACCTAAAACACAAATAATGAAGCTATTATGTGCCAAATTTTTGGCGTATTCGCCATTTGCCATTTTGAAACCTGTCAAAAAAAATTAGTTTTAGGGCATTTTCTTCTAAAATACGGAGTATTTTGAGTGGTATTTTACAATAACAATACAAAATAATCAATAACTTTGTGTCTTTTATGTATGGGTAAGTGTTTTTTGAAAATAGGTTTTAAAATTTAGTACCCTCCACAGGTCAAAATATTTAGACCTGTGGGGGATACTATTTTAAATCTTAGTAAATCTCACTGAAAAAGTTTAAATTGCTAAGTGGAATCTGGGAAAATTGAAGAAGTATTCCATAACGGACGCGACATGAAAAAGAATTTTTATTTTTCATGCCGGTTATAAACTACTTTTAAAATTTTTACGGACCCACCTACTGCAGGCCTATTTTCTGGTCGGTTGAAAAAAATTTCTATTGCACATATATTACACAAAATTAATCAAAAATAACATTATTATTCTGCTATAAAAACAACAAGCGGTTTAGTATGTTGCCCACCAGCAGCAACTTCTAAAAAGTGGTTCAATGGGACATGTTATCCAATGGAATTGGTCATGGATTTTTAAGAGAAAGCAGGGCAATTCTTAAATTAATTAATTGCTTAATTTTGTGTGTAAAACTCATTTACAATTTGACCAAGAAAAACTTTTAAGATTTTTATGCTTGCTGTCCATCACTGTTACCTTACTCAAAGTAAACAGTATATTGTTGTAGAGGGTTGTAGAGCAATGCTGCCAATTTCTTATTATCTGCGGGCTGCTTCCATGAGAAAAAGATTTTCGCCACTCTTGCATGTTTGGAATCTGTTTACTACACTGGCAATGAATTTTTATTTAATCAGTTAATCAAGAAAGAGAAATCATAGGATTAGCCCAAAAAAAAAGTCGGTTGTTGTTTTCTTTTCTATTAAATGCTCATAATATTCCATTCGTTTGTCAGTTTTGAATTAGTCCTCACTTTGGAATATTATGATCAACCGACGCGACGAGCCTCTGACATAATTCATCTAATGAGCCTTCAAACCGGGTCAGTGGGACATTAATACATTTTTGGACTGCTTGTCGAATTTCCTCGTCTTAAATGGTATTTACTCATGTCTCGCAACACTTATTTTAAATTACATAACGGAAAAAGTATGGACAAAACCCGAAACGAAACCTCAGACAAAGACATTGGACCCACAAAAATGTGTTGTTTTTTTTTTAAATTAAATGGAGATTAGGTGACACAAAATGAACCAGTTTTTTTAAACTTGTGACAATATCTCAGACAGCACAAATTCTCCATCGGACAGCCATTTTTTGTCCAAAACCGCATTGTCCGTGGACTATTGATGGACATCCATTGGACAAAGGTTTTTCCTGATACAGTGGATGACAAAAAAACTGAGTCCAAAGGACTTCCAATTTTTATCCATAAAGAACTGCTTTTTTTCAGTTAGTTTTTGGATATCCAATGGATAACGATGTTTCTTGGTCCATCGGACCAAAAATAAACTATATCCTGCGGACTGAAAAATCCTGGATTTTGCTATTTTTCTCGAAGAAAAAAATATAAATGAGTTGAGAAAGTAACATACCTAATCCCGTTGAGGACTAACTGCAGCTTTCCAAAACAAAAAAAAACTACCAACCTCTAGACCTCTTTCCTCTTTCATTGTCTGATGTTCTCCACAAACACAGCAAGTCTTTATACGCAGCGGCATCCTTTAACTTATTTTTTTCTCATTTTTAACAGTAAAAAATATACGCAGCACAAAACGAAAACACGAAATCAAAACAAATAAACAACAAAAATGGTGTCGCAAAGCCGGGCGAAACTGACTGAAATCCCTGGCATCAATACATTTTCGCGGATGTAAAAAACGCCGGAGCTCAGTCAATGTCTTTTGTTTTGGGATTTCCATGGCTGGCTAGATTAACAGATGTTGCTTACACGTTTGATGGTCAAGCCATGTTGGTAATTTAAGGCTTAAAATATTTTAGCATAATTTAAGGGGTAGTTCAAGCAGTTTTTACTATGTTTTTCACATTTTTATGCCATGATTTTGCTCACATTTTAAAGCCTTCTTTCCAAACTTTCGACTTCTAGAATAAAACACTCACTTTTTTCACGTAAACTGTTTTTTTAGCGTTCAAAAAAAGTACTGCCATAAAACATTTTTTCTCTGTTGAAATGGAGAGATAATTTAGTGAAGTGCAAAAATATTTAAGTTGTTGAAGACAGACATCAGGTTATAAAAAATTATTTAGAGAAAGATGAAAATTATTTAAGGCAATTGTTTAATAAAAATTTCTGTCTGTCATCTTGTGTGGTCTCGTACATTTGATTTTTATTTTGCCATTTTTATATAAAAAACAGCAAACATTGTAATTTTTGAAAGCATAAAGTGTGTGAGACATAAGGTGGTATTAATTTCTTTCTTTTAATCTAATAGGTATTTGTATTGCCTCGTAGTGCCCTCATAAATATATTTTTTGTGCTGAAAACGGGTTAAGAATATAGCGTTTTTCTGGACAAAATAAGAGGTTTTTTATTGATTAATGAACAACTTGGAATATTAAATAAGGTAAATTAATTCTTGTAAAAACGGTTACTTAAGGAAATTAGAAACGAACTTATTACCAAATGCCACAAAACAATCCTTTCTAGGGGTTATAAATTTAAACTATCCCCTTGAGGTGGTCTAAAAAATCACCAACTTTATAACCTAAAACACAAATAATGAAGCTATTATGTGCCAAATTTTTGGCGTATTCGCCATTTGCCATTTTGAAACCTGTCAAAAAAAATTAGTTTTAGGGCATTTTCTTCTAAAATACGGAGTATTTTGAGAAAAAAAAAACAGTTTTCCAGTGGTATTTTGCAATAACAATACAAAATAATCAATAACTTTGTGTCTTTTATGATGGGTAAGTGTTTTTTGAAAATAGGTTTTAAAATTTAGTACCCTCCACAGGTCAAAATATTTAGACCTGTGGGGGGTACTATTTTAGATCTTAGTAAATCTCACTGAAAAAGTTTAAATTGATAAGTGGAATCTGGGAAAATTGAAGAAGTATTCCATAACGGACGCGACATGAAAAAGAATTTTTATTTTTCATGCCGGTTATAAACTACTTTTAAAATTTTTACGGACCCACCTACTGCAGGCCTATTTTCTGGTCGGTTGAAAAAAATTTCTATTGCACATATATTAAACAAAATTAATCAAAAATAACATTATTATTCTGCTATAAAAACAACAAGCGGTTTAGTATGTTGCCCACCAGCAGCAACTTCTAAAAAGTGGTTCAATGGGACATGTTATCCAATGGAATTGGTCATGGATTTTTAAGAGAAAGCAGGGCAATTTTTAAATTAATTAATTGCTTAATTTTGTGTGTAAAACTCATTTACAATTTGACCAAGAAAAACTTTTAAGATTTTTATGCTTGCTGTCCATCACTGTTACCTTACTCAAAGTAAACAGTATATTGTTGTAGAGGGTTGTAGAGCAATGCTGCCAATTTCTTATTATCTACGGGCTGCTTCCATGAGAAAAAGATTTTCGCCACTCTTGCATGTTCGGAATCTGTTTACTACACTGGCAATGAATTTTTATTTAATCAGTTAATCAAGAAAGAGAAATCATAGGATTAGCCCAAAAAAATAGTCGGTTGTTGTTTTCTTTTCTATTAAATGCTCATAATTTTCCATTCGTTTGTCAGTTTTGAATTAGTCCTCACTTTGGAATATTATGATCAACCGACGCGACGGGCCTCTGACATAATTCATCTAATGAGCCTTCAAACCGGGTCAGTGGGACATTAATACATTTTTGGACTGCTTGTCGAATTTCCTCGTCTTAAATGGTATTTACTCATGTCTCGCAACACTTATTTTAAATTACATAACGGAAAAAGTATGGACAAAACCCGAAACGAAACCTCACACAAAGACATTAGACCCACAAAAATGTGTTGTTTTTTTTTTTTAATTAAATGGAGATTAGGTGACACAAAATGAACCAGTTTTTTTAAACTTGTGACAATATCTCAGACAGCACAAATTCTCCATCGGACAGACATTTTTTGTCCAAAACCGCATTGTCTGTGGACTATTGATGGACATCCATTGGACAAAGGTTTTTCCTGATACAGTGGATGACAAAAAAACTGAGTCCAAAGGACTTCCAATTTTTATCCATAAAGAACTGCTTTTTTTCAGTTAGTTTTTGGATATCCAATGGATAACGATGTTTCTTGGTCTATCGGACCAAAAATAAACTATATCCTGCGGACTCTGCAAAAGTAATGTACTTTATACATTGACTTAACATTGAATATTTATGAAAAAATCTATGTCAATCGGGCCTGGCCTAGTTGGCACATTAATAAATATGTCTTTTTTCCGAACTGTTTTATATATCCAATGTATCATGTTTCTTCTTATTCATTACCAACAATAACATTTCTCTCATATCTAGCCATATCATTTATATATTATAGGTAAGTATTTTTAATTGGTATTTTAGTATTTTAATACCCATCTTTTGCTAGAAACTCCATCCTCGGGGATCGACAATCAGATTTATGATGTTGGAGTAGTTTTGACAAAACTGTCCACTGGATATCCATTGGAACAAATATATCCAGTGTACTAAGAAAATTAGATCAACGGATATACATTGTAATTATTAATTTTTTCCAAAAGATACTTCTTGGCATGGATAACTTAACAAAACAATAAACTCGAACAAAAACTAACTAACAAAATATTGAAACTTTTGGACTTTTTTGGGATGTCCAAGAGCCGTCCAACGTTTTGACAATTGTAGTATCCGATGGATATGCCTTGGACAAAATTTCTTAGAGATTTGGTTGTCCAATGGACTGCTGCATTGTCCAGAAAACTCTCTCCACTGGACATCTTTGGGACAGAGTTGTGTTGTTTGGGAGCTATTATACTATAGTAGTTATATATAGTTTATTTAATCCATTGTTTTAGACAGCGACAGTAACTATGTAAAAATATGTAATTTTTTTACACTGTTACTTCAAATTGACAACAACAAATTATTTGACATATGCCAACTGTTGACAACAAAGAAATACGTTTTCAGAGGATAAAATGACGTCATCAAAAAATTGGACTAAAACCGGGAAATAAAACTTTCGGCATATGTATCTTGAATCAGAATATATCAAAATAGACACTTAAAGTTAATTTTCGGTTTTATCAGCATTCGTATCCTTATCTCTATCTAGCAGGTGTACTTTTAAACTAATGGCGAATGCGTTTCGTAGGGATAGGCGTACAGTTACGACTCCCTTACCGTACCTGACAAGGTTTTCGTGCATTTGATCAGCTGGAGCTGTCACGCATTCGCCATGATTTTAAAAGTGCACCTGCTTGATTGGTCGACTCAATAGAGATAAGGATACGAATGTTGATAAAACTGAAAATTAACTTTAGGTGTCCAATAACTTGACAATCTTACAGTTTAAAATTAGTTGTGAACGTCAATCAAAACTCTCTAAATCCACAATGTCATTATTCGACGTCACAGGCGTTATATCACTTTGGTTCTACCTTTGTAACTCTCTGCACCTTAGTGCAGAAAATGCGTCTTTCCGCACGGCAAACAGTGCGGAAAGAACCAATAGTAGTTTTCCTAATCAGTGAACAAAGTTATATTTTCGGATAAGCTTTAAGTGCGGAAAAATTAGTTGGCGCACGTCTTGGAACAATATTTTTTCTATCTGAGAAATAAACTATACACTTTTGTTTTAATTTTTTAATTTAAACAACTGACATGAAACCGTTTTATGGCAATGTATTTTGGTGGCATTTGATACAAAAATATTCTAACAAGACAAATGCTGTTTTCATGGGTATTGAGTTCGTTTTCAAAACTCATTGTGTCTTTTTCTTTTTTATAGCGTGTTCTTGCTCTTGATAAAGAACACGCTCTATAAAAGAAGAAGATACAATGAGTTTTGAAAACGAACTCAATACCCATGAAAACATAGCAAAAGTTTACAAAAGTATTTGCATTATTTTACTTTACTCTAATTTTGTTCAAATTAAAAAAAAAGTATTTTTTGATAAAATAGGTACAATTATTTCATACGTAGTGCATTACTAAAAATAAAATAAGTGTGCGAGAAAAAAATTTTCCCGTACGGTGTGGAGGAAAGTGCTACTTTGCATATGCACCAGCGCTCACTCGAAGAAAAAATTATTAGTAACATTTTTTTTTATACCTTCATCAAGGGAAGCACTTTACCCTCTTTCCCTAGCTAAATTCTGGTGGTGAAACTCGCCCCTCAGAAGAAGTGCGTTCCCCTTGAAAATAAATGGCATTGCCAGTTTTACAGCCTGTATTTTTTCACCTTATACAATTTGTTGTGGTGAATGTAAATTAGTTGTTTTATTTTATTTTTTAGGGAAAATATGGAAAAAATCAACATCCAATTCAACGAAAATGGCACCGTGTCCTTTCAGCACAAGAAGATACTAAAGTTTGTTCCAGAACTTAGCGTTGACCAAAACCTTAAGATTACCGTCCCGAACATACCCCTTCTCGTAAGTGGCAGCATCTTCATAGCACTCGAAAACTATTAGCATTTTTTTGTGAGCTTACTATAGCTACTATTGTTCTCTTTTTCTAAATACATTCGGCAGAGAGGACCAGCATACCCCGTATATCTGTCAACGATAACTATATCAAGGAGTTACATTTTCATGGGGAGAGGGGTGCAAGGGGAACATTTTTCTGGTAAGCCTGGTCTCTCTCAGACCGATGCAATGAAAAGAAGAGAACAATAGTAACTACGGTAGGCTCACAAAAAATCGCTATATATAGTGGCTCACGATTGTTAATTACTTAAAAAGTTTTGATGCAATTATAACAAGTTTAACCAATTTAATTTGGCAGTATTTCAAAATTTAGGAATTCCAATCAAAGTTGACAATTTTGTTAAAATCCAAATTTAAAAAATAGGTAATTTTTACCCACTTGCAATGTTAAATAGTAAAATTTTACGTGTAAAGCCTCATCTATTTCAAATGTACTGGTGTACCACTTGTTAACAATGGGTAAGAAATAGGTAAGTAATGAATTGTTGAACTGAGTGCATTTGATTTATTAAAAATGTCATTTTAAAATATTTTTAGTGCGACACTGAAGTAAAATTTAGGTGTAAAACAGTGGCGCACTGAGGGGGGGTTTGGTATTAAACCCGCCCCCCAAGAAACCTGGTTATGGTCACATTTTTAGTTCAAGTTCAGTTTTTGATTATGTATCCTTAACGCTCCTCCCCACGAAATAAATTCCTGGATGCGCCACTATGTAAAGCCCTGTCCTTTCCAAGCGCACTGATAAATCGGTTGCCGACATCTGATAAGAAGTAAAAAGGTAATGAATTGTTCAAATGGTAATCCCAATTAATTTTAATAAAATGCTGACATTTTAAAAACCAGGGTTTTAGAAGTTTGCAGTGTTATGTGAATAGTGACATTTTCGCAAAATTCAAGATTTGGTTCACCAAACAAACTAATTTGAACAATTCATAACTTTCTTACTTCTTACCCGACGATAACAAGTGATACATCAGTACATTCGATAAGTATTGTTCAAATTTCAGACCCTGTCCAGCCAAGCCAACAGTCTCGCCTGGATCATTCAGAGGACCATTTCCACGATGCTACGCATGGGTTCGCAAAAACCCTTTATTAGCGTGACAGCTGACGAGCTGGTTTTTGGCTACGACGACGCCCTAGTGTCCTTGGCTCATAATTTTTACCCCAAGAGAAAGAGACCAAACGCGAAAATGGGTCTACTTATTTCTGTAAGTATTGGAATTCAAATAACCCCGACAGTCATGAAAATAAAAAAAAAATATTAGCTGCATTTTGGGTACGAATTTAAATCTAAACAAATTAATTAAAAAAAATTCACCAATATTACAACATTAAGGTTGTTCGTTTAATGCTGCTGGTAAATTTTAGGACCAAAGTCAACCAGAACCATAATAAACCAAAAACGATTCTGGGAATAAAAAAGTAACTTAGGTGTTTTTTTAACAAGTGGTTAAGTAAACCCCAAATATCGAATAGGCTGCTTAACATTAATTTATTCGTTACAGAGAAACGGAACTCTTCCAGAAGTTCACACGATTCACACTGGCGACACTGGCATGCACGAGTTTGGTTTAATCGAAAGCCTCAACGGAAAAACCACTTTACCGTTCTGGCAAGACCCCCCTTGCAATGAGATCGCAGCTAGTGAGGGCTCGTTTTTTCCTCCGAGATATTTCACCAAAAAAGACGTTATTAACTTGTATGACAAGGATTTGTGCAGGATTTTTCCCATGAAGTATCGGAGGTCATTGACTAAACACGGTAAGAATTCTAGGAAGCATTTGGAATCAAAATTAATTGATTTTTGTAAAAAAATATACATTGTGCCCCAAAAAATATTTTCTGTTCTATTCTATTCGACTCTTTTTCGTTCCATTCCATTTTATTCCTTTCCGTTTTTGGAATTAGGGCCATTTCAAGCAAATATAATATTATTAAAAAAAAGAAAGACGCTTTAACAATCTACTGATTTTTGTTAAAAATTTTGAAATAACTTTTTTTTCTCAGTATGTAAAAGGGCCGAAATATACAAACAATTTCGGACCTAAAGCAAATATTTTTTCAATTATTGTATTTTTTGTCCCGTCCAACGCAAAAGAAAAGCTTTACTAGTTCATGGTTCACAATAATTTTTAACATAAATGTTAACAACATGCTTTCTTTAGTTTGGAAAAGCCATAAAAATTGAAATATATAAAAGTAAGAATTTACTAAAATTAAGTTTTGGTTTTTCTTGTCCCGTCCAACCCAAACTTGGTTCACCCTACAAGCTCTGGTTACAACTTATTGTTTTACTAGTACATATAAAACTAGGGACTAAAGTGCCACTTTAATCCCGCGGCGAAATTAAACGACACTTTAGTCCCGAGGTTCATATACTATTTTATGCACTTTAGGAAGAGATCTTTGCTAAAATTACGTTATTTCTACGCCAAATGGTTCGTCAACTACAAGAAAGGGTGCTAAGAATGAAATCTTGACCAAGAGCAAGTGCTGTTTGGCTTGACTTGTCATAAATTTAATTATAATTTTCCAGGGATTAGTTTTTTTTTAATCCCTGAGAGACTAAGTTTACTTCTAATCCCTTAGCTGAGCGATTAAATTTATTTTTAATCCCTTAGGGATTAAATTTTCTTTGAATCCCTTAGGGATTAAAAGTGTCACTTTAGTGCCTAAAAAGAGGGATTAAGAGTATCTATTTAATCCCTGAAGTTCATAAACTATTTTATTGCATAACCTATGGTTTTAGAAAATTATTTATTAGAAAATATAGTCATAATTTTAATCATATAGAGGTCGCTGGTTTTTCTAGTAATGGCTTACTTTTTTGTCCCGTCCGACCGCTTTAAATGGCCGATCAGGGAAAAAAGATTTTAGAAACATCATACAGGGTGTTCAATTTAAAATAATGAGCATATCTAAAGGTTTTTTAATGAGCGAACCTATAGCTATAAAAAAAACGATTATTTCAGACTTTTGGGACATTTGCTGATTGTAATTATTTTCAGGTATCGATCTTGATCTCTACACACCATCGGAGAGCATTTTTCAGTCGGTAAACGAAAACCCAAACAACAAATGTTACTGTCCAGGCAATGAGTACTGCCCTCCAAAAGGACTTCAGAATATAAGCCCTTGTCAATACGGTATTTATAACAATAAAATAAAAGACTGCTTACCTATGGGACAGAGTGCTTGTTTTATAACTGGAACACTCAGTATTTTTTTTTATTATTGAAAAAGGGTAGGTCTTAATTCAAAAATTTCTTGGCAAATTACAACGAAATTAAGCGCTATAACAACTTTTTTTTGTTGCCCTTGGTATACAGTGTGTGGCAATAAAGACAATTTTTTTAAATAGAACACCCTGTATATTTTTCCATTTTTAATTTTTTTAAAAAATTAGCTTTACAAAAATATCAAACACTATTTCAATATCTTTTGTAGTTCCTGAGATATTTGCCTTTAAGTTTTAATAATTGTCAAAATGAAAATATATCGGAAATTACCAACTGATCAAACTACCAAGTGGGCCATGAATGTATTTCTTTATTTTAACAATATAAAGTTAAAAATCTAGTGGCCTTGAAAAAAAAACGATTGACCAAATTGACAAGTAAAACATGGATTTTCTGTCAGTTTGGTGTCAATATGGCACCGATCATAGGCCAAAGGATACTAAAACGAAAATGAGTTAACTGGCTTTTTAGTTGACAACGGTGTTGATAAGATGGTCGTTTCTAATGTATTTTATTAAAATTTTAAAGACAAATATCTCAGAAACTACAAAAGATATTTCAATAGTGTTTGGTATTTTTGTAAAGCTAATTTTTTGAAAAATTCAAAAATGCAAAAAAAAGTTGTTATAGCGCTTAAGTTCGTTGCAATTTGCCAAGAAATTTTTGAATTCAAACCTACCCTTTATTTTCATTAATAAGAAAGATACTCAGTGTTCCAGTTATAAACAAACACCCTGTACCCATCTACTAAGTATAAGCAACCAACACACACACCCACATACACATTCTGACTTAAAGGTTGGCCTGCGCAGGTTTGTCTTCTAGCAACGATATCAATTTGAGGCTATCTGCAATGGGAAAGCCGTTTACAAAGTTTTAACAAACATTTTAAAATGCCCATATTTGATGTAACTTTTCTCACATTGCACAAGTCTAATATTTTTGTGGTGGTATCGCCTTATCCATAAAACTTCTAGAAATTAAAATAAGGCAAATTTATTTTCTTAAAATATAGTGAAGAAATGTCTGGCGAAATAGGAACTATCTAAAACAATTTAGCAGAGACAGGTCATCAAAGTAACTTCAGTAGTTTATCTGAGAGATAAATAAATATTCTATATTAATTTAAAAAATATTTATTTATTTAAAACCATGAAATTATTTATACTCAGGCATTTCTTCCGTTACTGGAACATTTTCTGTAGTGGTGGTTTCAACACTCGGTGTATGGTTCACCTCAATCGAAGACTCGTCCACTCCAGCTATAGTTGTTTTGTTTGAGGTCCTGCAAAACATTGGGTTATTTTCATATTGTTTTATGTCAAAAGTTAAAAGTAATTTTAAGAAATTGCTCAAATAAAATGTTTTTTCTATTAAATAATATTTGAACAGCCTTTAGTGTTGGTTAGGTGAAAAAAATACCACAAGGAAGAAAACGCAGTCTTACAAAATTAGTTTTCAACAAAAATATATTAAATTCTTTTGGATATTTAATAAGTAACAAGTACTTGATAAAGTTGAATTTTTTCTTATTGTCTATATTATTAATTTGCTCTATTTTTGTATATTTTATCATATACCTTACCATGTTGCCTTTCTGAGGCTTAAATCGGTAGCAAACATAATTTGATTTGCGCAGTTGGTAAGATCTGACACTATGATTGCGGCCCTAAAAATAAAATATTTAAATCACATTTACGGTATAACGATTAAGATAGACCGTGCTTAACAACAGAAAAGGAACTGAATAAATTGAACACCCACTGAGTTTTCTAAATTCACAAGTCCAATAAGTCCCTATTTTATACCCTGAACGCTTGTACTAGCTATTTTAATTTAATTTATTTAAAGACGTTTATTAATCTAAAAGAAATACAATCGATTAATTGGCTATTATGGCAGCCTCCCGGGCTTTGCAACCTAGGTGCTGTTTAAGCCGTTAGAACCATATTTTGAAACATTTTTGTTCTTAAGTGCTTCTTAATCTAATGACAAGCAATTAAAGCTAGCATTTTACAATATGTGTTTTTCTACTAGTACAACTACCTAAGCCTTAGAAAATTTTGTACTATTTTCAACACATTTTAAAGAATAAAAAAGTAAATGACAAATTTGACAAAGAAAAATAAAACATGATTTTAGACATTTAAAAATAAAATAAAACTATCCCGAGGATAAAGTGATAGAAATAGAGTCATTTTAGCTATATTAGAAATTAAGCTGTCTTATAAATTCTAAATTCGTTTGTGTAGGAAAAATTAGTAATTTTGTATTTGTTAACAAGAGTTTTTGTTAACAAGAGTTGCTGCATTATAAGAAAAGGAGCGTTTAAAAAGCTCTTTATGATGCCTTGAAATTGAGAAAGGAACAGAGAATCTTAAGTTACGATCATGAGATTGAGAAAGAAAATGTATTTTTTTGAAAAGATAAGATGGGGTTTTAGTTTTAATAATTTTGTAGAAAAAGCATAACGAATGATGTAGGCGTCTGTTAAACATGTTAAGCCAATTAGCGTCAATAAGTTTATGGGATATTCCTTGAAGGCGACGAATTCCATATAAACTACTCAAAACGCATATAGAGACATATCTTTAAAATTCGAAAAACTATACAAATTTAAAAATTTTGTCTGCATTTATTTATTTTAATACAAAATATAAATGTCTTTATTAAAATTCACTATTATTTAATTTATAAATGCTTGAACCTGTAAAAAAAAGGAAAAGTTGATAATAAACATACAAAAAATAGGAATTTATTGCATAAAATAATAAAAAAATACATTTAGTAATGAGTACGTCCACTTCTAGCTCTAATAACTTCGGCGCAACGACGAGGCATACTTTCTATCAAATTTTCTATTACTGGCTGTGGTAATTGTTCATAATTTCCAAAAGCACATCAGCAACTTGATCAAGATTTTGGAAGGGTTTATATAAGCGCCCTGTCAGTTCATCCCAAAGATGCTCTATTGGATTGAGATCTCGACTATTAGCCGGCCACCTCATAACATCGATATTATTCTCATTTAAGAAATTTCTTACTGCTTGTCCAATGTACGGCCTGACATTACCCTGCTGTAGAATGAGGTTCCAGGATCTCTCTTATGTAACGTACCCTCGTCAAAGTTCCTTCTCGAAACACCACAAGCTCTGTGTGTCCTGTCAAAGTTATGCCAGCCCATACCATTATCGACCCACCTCCAAAGAGGACAGTTTCTTGTACATATTCGTCCAAATATCGTTCTCCTGGACGTCTCCATAAGCGTACGTGTCCGTCATTAGTAAATAACATTTTTTTTTTCATCACTAAATATAACGTTGCCCTATGGTCCAATTTCGATGTTCCTGACAAAAGTTTAAACCTTCTCTGCGGTGAACTGGAGTTAATCGAAGGGCTCTAACGGGTCGTCGGGCACGAAATTGAGCTTGATGAAGTCTGTTGCGTAACGTTTGATTGGAAATTCGGGTCCCAGTAGCTTCTATAAGTCGATTTTGTAACGCTGTGGCAGTGTTGGTGCGACATCTGACTGCCCAAAGATGCAAAAGACGATCTTCTCGGGGGGTGGTTGCCTTTTGGCGTTGAGGATAAGGGCCTCTTCTTACAATACCGAATATAAGGTACCGGTTCCAAGGTCTGGAAACTGCAGAATGACTTACATTAAGCGTTTGAGCAACGCGCCGTCTTGAGTAGCCAACTTGTATCAACGCCACTGCTCTAGCTACTTGCAATTCGCTTAGATACACCCTTCGCGGTCTTCTTTTACCCAAAACGTCAACATTTATTTTTAAATTGAATATTTGAATGCTTGAAACATAATTTTAAACCGGTCATTTGGTTTCGTTATATAGATGATATTTTTAGTATTTGGCCACACGATTTAAATAAACTTAATGATTTTCTTAATTTTATAAACGGTAAAGAACCAACAATAAAATTTACGTTAGAAGTAGAAAACGATAACAAAATTTCATTTTTAGATGTTTTAATAAACAAAGAAAATACATTACAAACCTCAGTTTATAGAAAACCAACACATACAAATAGATATATAAATTTTAACTCAAATCATTGCTCATCGGTTAAAAAAGCAGTAATAAAAAGTCTATACGATAGAGCTAAAATTATTTGTTCGGACAATAACACATTTTTACAAGAAAAACAAATAATAAAAGAGGTCTTAATTAAAAATTCGTATTCAAATAACTTTATCGAAAATAATTTTAGAAAAATCGAATTTCCAAGACAACGCGAACGTAGACATAATAATGTACAACCAACAAATTTAATAATTCCTTTTATACCAGGTATTTCGGAAAAAATTAAACGAATCACTAATACTTATAATATTAGAACAATTTTAAAAAAATTAAATACTCTTAGATCAATTCTAACCAAAACAAAACCATTAAATGCTGAGCAAAACTCAAAAAATATCGTTTATAAAATTCCTTGCGAGTGTGGTAAATTTTATATTGGAGAAACTTCAAGGCCTCTTGAAGTTAGAATAAATGACCATAAGGGGTACCTCAGAAGGGGAGACTGGGAGAAGTCTAAAATTTGCCAACATTCTTTTGAAAATGATCATAGAGTAATGTGGGGAGAAACCAGTATTTTACAAAAAGAACCAGACAAAATTAAACGAAAAATCAAAGAAGCAGCTTGCATCTATCTTAATGAAGATGAATGCATAGCTAGCATATCAGTTGATATAAATAAATTTTGGCTTCCAATTTTAAAACAAGATTTTCAAAAAGGTTTTTTTAAAATAAATTAAAAAATAGCATTGATGTTCTTTGGGTTTCTAATATATTTTTTCTTAAAGTTAGTCAAAAGATAATTTTTGTAATTGATATCTTAAAATAAAAATTTTGTATTTTTATAAAGTAATCTAAAATCGAAAACACAAATATAATTTTGATTTTAAATTTTACTAAATTCACCAAATACCTTGTTGGCTACTATCGACGCACCAAACTGTCAAGTTAATATTTGAAATATATATCAGTCAAAGTCAGTCAGTTGTATGACAACAGACAGATATTTTAAAAAATAATCGAAAAAAGTTTTTGAAAAGGATAAAATTCTTTGATAAAGGCAGTAGAATTTCTGCCGAAACGTCAGATAAGTACTTAGATTCTAGTTAGGATTTGCGTGTGTGTAGGCAAATTTTTTATCTTATTTAAAAACCACTGACAAACGAACAAATTTTCTTTAGGAATTTACGCAGTGGGTTTTAACATATTTTTGAAAAAATTTCCTTAACTTAGTGGCGAAAAGCCCAAAAAAAGTAGTTTCGACATTGAAAATTTTAGTCTTTTTTTTGTTTAGGTGAAGAAAAAATTATCAGCATTTATAAAGAACATGATATGGAATTAGTATACAGGGTGTCTTAATTGCCATGGGCCACAATTGCTATCTCGGTAAATATGAACTACAAGTAAGACAAAATGTTCAGTTTTTGGGGGACATTGAAAATCTGGTACGGGGGTTTTTCGAAAAATTGCAGAAAACTATCTTATCAAATACCTCAAAAAGTATAATTTTTACAAAAAATTCGTAAAGGAAAAATTTTTGCACGTTCTTCAATTTGGTATTTTTTAAGAAAATTTGTTACGTTAATTTTTTTGTTATGCAAAAGCATTTCGAAACACTGAAAGAGCGCTTCAAATGTATCAAAATTCGTACCCCGAAAGGCGCGTACCAAATCGAAATATTAAATTACAAAGTTAAAGCGAAATTTGCTACTACACGGATTGAGTACGGTGTTGCACGGATCATTTCAAAATCCTTCCAAACGGGGAGCAACCGGCAGAGGACGGGGCAGATGAAACAAATATCAATAGAGATTTTGAGAGAAATGAAAAAGAAAGTTTAGTTTTAAAAAACGTGTTAAAATAATAATAAATACTGTCAAATAAGTTTAATTTAATTAAACGGTAAAAAGTTTAAATATTTAAAAAGTTAATAAATAGTTTTTTTCATTAGACGCTGCATGAGTCCAACACCGTTCTCAACTAAAAAGCCAGTTAACTCTTATCTCTTCAGTGCCCTTTAGCCAAAGATTGCCCCATTTTTATAACCAAATTGACAGATAAAACATGGATTTTCTGTCAGTTGGGTGTCAATATGACCGCTATAGTAGGCTAAAGGAGACTAAATCGAAAAAGAGTTAACTGGCATTTTAGTTAAGCAGGTGTTGATCAGTCTGTTTATGTTATTAAAACATGCAATTGTTTTATCGGTCGTCTAAGTCACCTCTGACGTTCAATTTTTTTTTTAAACCCAATAAAACTTAAATTGTATTTTTTTTATCATTAAACCTCAAACAAATATGGACATGTGATACATCGTTAAAATCAGAAAAAAAAAGTTCTTTAAAAGAATGGAATAAAAAATACAGGTCCGTATTTAAAAAAAGTAAGTTTATGTTAATATCTCGAAAACTAGAAGAACGTTAAAAATGCAAAAAATTTTTTGTAAAAATTATACTTTTTGAGATATTTGACAAAATAGATTTCAGCAATTTTTCGAAAAACCCCCGTATCTCGGGATAGAATATATATTTTTTTAAATCTGAAACCAGATTTTCAATGTCTCCCAAAAACTGCCAATGTCTCCCAAATACTGCACATTTTGTCTAACTTGACCAACCTTGTAGTTCCTATAGTAAGACACCCTGTAGAGTATACACTATCAAATTGTAAAATTTATTTTTCCAATTTCTGTTTGCTCCGTAGAAATTTACGCAGTAATAAAAGCGTCTCTTAATTCATTTCGAGTAGTTTATAAATCTTAAACATGAATTCTGAACTTTTCGTATTCTTCTGGTATTTATAGAGTCTAACGCTGGACTATAAAGACTATAACAGAAGTTCAATTTTGAGAGACAAAGACTTTCGCATAACAGAATAAGCGATCTTAAGTTTGGCGGAAATATGTTCGCTAAATCTAAGTTTATAGTCAATGATAACCCTCAAATTTTTTTTGCCGAAATTTTGAGGTTATGAAGAAGATGAGTACGAATAGTATTATTGCAAAAGAGAATTGCAGTTGACTTGGTGGGATTTATTGGACTAACCTGGAGCTTACAGCGGCCAGCTCGTTGGTAGAACATCTGACAGCGTCTTGTTCTATATTCGGAAATATGTTTAGTATCTCGGTAATTGTTTCATCCACTCTAGAGTAGAAATTCGCCTTGACCTGACTGATTTTTGTCCCTAAATTGGCTGCACAAGCTGGCTAAAATAATAAACCATCGGATTCAGTAGCCTTCCAAATTTTCAAATCGAATGGAATTGATGTCACAATGTATGCTATTGGCGTCATCATAGGCTTGGTCGATTGTAAAGTACAGTGTTTACTTGATATTGACACTGGTCGCGACCTACGGCTAACTTAAAATAAAGATAAAAGGGCATTGCAATTGGTGCTTTGTTTTACCCGGTGCAAGTTAGGGGAATAATAATTATACTCTCTGTAAGTTGAATTTCTATCAGAGATCAGAAAGTCTCTCTTTACCTTTTCTGTTATACTACTCCTGATTTAGTTTTGTGTAAGTCTATTTCTTGATGGCCTATTTCACGTTCAATCTGTTGAAACCCAGACAAGGCCCTGGCGTCTCTTTCTATTACATACCTGAAGTGATCGGACATTATGTTTACATTGCCGAAGATAGACACCAAAAATCTTGATCCATTTCTCTGGCAGTTTAGTGACGTCAATAATGACGGAATTGACTTGGTCCATAAGGATACTTTTTGGCATTGCGATGCATTGTGATACTGCTTCCAGAGCGAACGTTGGCAGAGCTTTTATTTCTTTGACGCCATCTCCTTCGCACTTGGTAAGATCTACGCCTAAAAGAATAAAATCAAATATATTAATATCTTCAAATTGTACAGCCTAAAAAACATTCAGCGCATAAGTGTAGTGATTATCTCCAGATTAGCCTGATCAGTCCTTCCGTGACAGAATTTATTAAAACAAGAGTTGTTGAATGGAATTGCAATAAAAAGTTTGAAATCTGAGCAACTTGAATGTTGGAAAAACCAAATGTATAGCCAAAGACAAAACTTACTAAAAGTAAATGGTCAATAATGAAAAATGGGGCAACATTAAAGAAGAAGCATTGAACAGGCCAGATCATCAAACTACTCTCCGAATTTTGTAATTCTTTGTCATATACAAATATAAAAAAATGCAAACTAATTAAAAAACTTACCATTGAATCCCTTTGCTTGATTCTCTAAACTGTCAATCTGTTGCAGAAATCCATTAGTCATTGCTCTTAACTGAGCACCAACTATATACAGAGTTTTACTCTCCAATCCTACAATTTAAACAAAACAAATAATAACTGATATGATTTCCACATCGTTCTAAACGTTAGAGAGCGAAAAGAACAGAGATATCTGTGGTGGGAGCCCCTCGTGGAGACGGATCCAGGCTTCAAAAATTATGCCACTGTAAAAGTAGATATTTTTCACAGACCTAGAAAACCTACCGATGTCTTTTAAGTAGTTTATCCCAGACTCTACCATTCTTCCATTTACCTGACCACGCAACGCAAAGGAGGGTTATGAGGCCTCTTGTATGTATACATGTATGTGTGGACCATCTTTTGCGACTTTCGAAAATTTTATTTCCCACCCCTCAAAATGCGTGCCGCCGGGCGATCTTTTTTAATTGCAAATTGCATTGGATTTTTCAGACTTGGTTTTTAAACATCATTGCTCTGATTGTTTCTGAGATATTACAAATTGTATATAAATTCTTTACTCTTTATTAAGCCCCATAGTCAATTTAAAGTTATTAACGATTAAAAAAATTAATAAATTAAAAAGAAATTAATTAAAGTTTTATTTTGTTAAAAAAATTCATTACATGATGTTTATAATCAGACTAAAACTATTACCTTACACAAAAACTTGGGACAGGGTTTCCTTGTTAACATTTGGGAAACGTGATTTATAATCTTTTTCAACCTGGAGCAAATATTGTTTTTGTTCTTCATTTTTTGTTAAAATTATATTCACTGATAAGCTTGCCTCGTTCAGCTGTGTCATTTAAAACTTTAAATTTTTTAACAACTTCGAAACATTCCTGATAGGCAGCATTTTTGCTCCAAGTTTCAGGATCAGTTTGTAAAAAGTCCGTAGATAAGCTTAATCTATTAAAAAACATTTTACTTTCATGGCATATAAAGTCTTCAATTTTCTTATTTTGAATGTGGTTAATGTCATTTAATATTAACCGTTTAATGCTTTCTTCATTTGGTTTTACTTCTTTTAAAGCTTCTACCATATCCCGCTTTGTAACTACCAAAATGTCTTGATCAAAAAAAGATAAAGACACATTGACGGGATTTAAGTACCACAAATCATTTGCTATTTTGTTACTTGCTGCTTTCGATATTTCTTTGTCAACATGTTTATACGCAATCAGTTCTCGACATAACTCTAAATCATGCAAAGGTTCTTTATACGCGCAAGGTGCATTGAACCATGCTTTAATATAAAATCTGATAATAAAAAGGCATATATCTGAGATGCCTGTTTTTCTTTTTGCGTTAATTTAAATTGGTCTTGAAATAAATACATTTTAAGACAATAAATTGTTTTACACGTCCAGCGTGCATGGTGAAATGCACCTGGGCGGTAGAAGGTGAGATTGGAGGGGTGTTCATCTATGAAAACTTTAGAAAGCAATAGAAGTTCTTTATAAGCATCCCGTGGCTGTTGGACTGTTAAACAGAAATCTATAAACTTAGAAATCTCAGCTTTGAAAGGCTCTAAAATTTGTTTAATTTTTTCGGTTTTCATTCCAGTTTTTACCTCATTTTGATCTATTTTGGGCCAAAACTCTTTAAAACGTTTGGACCAGATGAAGAAGACATTTTTATGTCAAAGACCTAAAACAACTTCAAATATATGGTGCCTACATGGAAAATACAAAAAATCTTGTTGCAGCATTTGTTGCAAAATTTTAGCTGCCCCATTTAAATGGCCCATGTTGGATGCGGTAGTGTCGCAACAAAAGGCAACCACTTTACTATCTAAATTCCACTGGACCAACATGTCGTACACTGCAGCGGCCTGCTCTTTTCCTGTTGAATTTGGCAAAGCGAGAACTCCAAGAAGTTGCTTAATATCTCCACTGGTAACCAAGACAGCAAGACTGTCGACGTTATCTAATTCAAATAAAGTACCGGGGCCGACAACTCCTGAGTCCCAAAAATTGTTTTTAGTTTTAAAGACCTCTCTTTACGCATGTCTTGTCTAGTGCGTCTTAAAGCTTAAAGTGGTCCTGTTGATAGACAAACTTGCAACATCAAATCCTAATGCTTCTGATGCGGCTGTTAAAATATGAAAACCATATCTATCACTGATTTTACAGTCATCAAATGCAGCTATTATTTTTGGAGTGATAATGTTACATTTTCCAGCCAGGCTCTTCTTCCGAAATCTTTTCTTGGACTTCAGCAATTTCTTGTTCATAAATACTGGACTTGCTCGAACTGCTACTTGATGAGGATAAAGAAGAAATGGCAACCATTTTCCATAATTTGGATTTTTCTTGATTACGTTTTTCTAATCTTTCAGATAGTTTTTTTGATTTTTTATAACTGCTCTCTCCTCTTTGGAGGCAAGTTGGTAAGCGATCCCATGCATATAGCCAGGGCGTCCTTTTTTTATGTTCATCTATTGTCATCAGTTCTAAAGCATTAAATAAATCATCAAGTTTTGCTATACAAGCTTGTTCTTTTGCACTTGACCTTGGTTTGTTACCTGACTTTTGTAGAGTCCTGTACTCCGCATATAACTTCTCAAGCGTCTCGATACAATGGTCATCTCAACGTGTCGGAATGCGAGCCTTATTCCAAAAAACAGAAACTCCTTTTTTTGAAAGTCTGAGACAATGATGAATTTTAAATTAACTCTGTGTTTCGGACGTCCATTGTCTATATTTTATTTATACACCAAGTTTCGATCAGTACAATCTCTGATCGTCTTCAGGTGCAAACTACAATCTTTTCCTAAGGCTACGTACTTATATATTGTGAGAAATCACTCAACCTTGAAGTTTAAGAAGTTGGCTCCGCCCAAGGAGGGACTTCCAAATATTTGGAATTTCAACACTTGGTTTACTGAAAACACCCTGATTCTGCCCAATAAATGCAGCTTCAAGAAATTTTCGTTTCTTGCAGTGTGACTCCTTGTGCAAAACCTTTGCTTCTGTCCACTTCATTCGGTGTTGTTTTGACCATGCGTGTTCGGCGATTCCTGATTTCGTTGTTTCACCTCTTTGGGTATTCGTCTGATGTTCTTTAAACCTAACGGATAGTGGTCTTTTTGTTTCACCTATGTATGATTCACCACGCTCACAAGGAACTTGGTAAATACATTCCTTATTTTGTTTGTTGTCCGGTTTTGTTTTACTAAGAAGGCTTCGAATTGTATTATTAGATTTAAAAGCTGTTTTAATATTAAAGTTGTTCGCTACTCTTCGAATTTTCTCTGATACTCCATTAATATATGGAATTGTAAGGAATGCATTTGCCTGGTTTTGGTCTTGTAATATCTCTCCTGTTTAATGAAATTTAGAAATAGTATCTGTTATAAGTTTAAGGCTGTAACCTTCTTAATGTTCCTTATTTCGATTTCCAAGTCATGAGAATTGTTATAAATTTGAATGGCTCTATTATACAAAGTTCTTATTATGCCTCGTTTGGTTGTAGGAGAATGATTTGAGCCTTGATTTAAATATTGTCCTGTGTGAGTGGGTTTACGGTAGACTGTTGTTCTGATGTCGCTTTCTACTCGTTTGACAAGTACATCAAGAAAAGGAATTTGACAATTTTGCTACAACTCCATTGTGAATTTAATGGTGGGTCTTATGTTTAAAGAGGTGAAACAACGAAATCAGGAATCGCCGAACACGCATGGTCAAAACAACACCGAATGAAGTGGACAGAAGCAAAGGTTTTGCACAAGGAATCACACTGGAAGAAACGAAAATTCCTTGAAGCTGCATTTATTGGGCAGAATCAGGGTGTTTTCAGTAAACCAAGTGTTGAAAAAATATTTGGAATCCCCTCCTTGGGCGGAGCCAACTTCTTAAACCTCACAGTTGAGTGATTTCCCATAGTATATAAGTATAAGTATACATATAAGTACGTAGACTTACGAATAGATTGTAGTTTGCACCTGAAGGCGATCAGATTGTACTGATCGAAACATCGTGTATAAATAAAATATAGAATGGAACTCCGAAACACAGAGTCCATTTCAGAAACTTCTTTAATAGTTAAAGTGGCACTTTCACGTAAACTAAGTTTCACTTCGCGTATGTTGTAAAATAAAACTAATAATGTTTGCCGAATAGAAGGCAATTTATTGCCAATAATTTGCGACCTATAGCATCCAATTAAATAAACGGAACAATCCTTTCGTAAAGGTATCTTAGTAGACATTGCTAAATGACGAAAAAAAACACAAATCAACTTTAATTTTTTCACTTTGAAGACACTCGCTAACTGAAACCAAACCCCGGAATAAACAAAATAATACTAAAACAAAGTTATGATTGTTTTCTACATACCAAAACTACACTTTTTTGCACTCGACGCGCGTTTCGCTAACAACGTTAGCATCATCAGGAGACGATAAACAATAAACTAAATTAACCTACGCTCTATCTTATATACAATCTTTTAGTGGGCGGAGATAAGAGTAATAATTTGTGATTGATCACGATTTATAATCCAATCTCCCCTCAACTAAAGAATAAAGTGTACTAAACGGGATGGGTCCTCTATCTTTATTTAAACTATTTATGGATTTAATGATTTCCATACTTTCATATGCATTCAAAAGTCTTTTGTTTGGTACACTTTTTAGAAGTTTTAGGTTATCTAATGTGAATCTATGATTGTTTTCAAAAGCATGCTCGGCCACACTTGACTTTTCTGTTCTTCCGTATTTTAAGTGTGCTAAGTGTTCTATTATAATAATACTATTATAATGATAAAACTATACCAGAAAAACAGGTGATAATGGAAAGGGATTCTTATTGGCCCCTAAATTACTTAGCAAACTATTCGGAGAAAGCAGGTAAAAGTACTTGCCTGTTTAAAATTTTAACGAATCATGGTTTTAATCTGAGTTGAAAATCCTATTTTCTCAGAATTTTGAAGTGCAGGCGGCACGGGTTAACATAATCCGATTGATCTCAAATTTTGACACAAAATGTTGTTGACCTAATAACCTATAAATATGGTCCACCCGACAAATGTTTGTTACGTCAGAACTAAAAAACTACTTATCAGATTTTCATGGTTGATACGTCGTTTTGCTCGTATTGACGCTGCGGATAACATAGGCTGTATTTTTTGTAAAAAAATCCAATATGGCGGCCGTGGCATGTAAAAAAAATACTAACCCACAGTACTGTTGGTTATTTCTTCCAGTCTTTCAAGAGCATCAAGCAAAGTTCTATTCGAAAAATAAATGAAGTCTTCATACAGGCTGTCCACATATTCAAATACATTTGGCAGAGGGGATTTAGAAAACGATTTTGCCACCTATAAAACACATATGTTTTTAAACCCCTGTACTTTCAATAGGGTTTTTGACATCGTACAGATGCTGGTTATTTTCTATACAAAAATTTAAAACAAAATGAGCCGTTTTGTATTTTGTTTGTTATATATATATATATATATATATATATATATATATATATATATATATACAGCGTGGATTGTTTAAACGGAACGGTGCTTCTAGCGGGTTACAATTTGGTTGAATAAAAAAATCCAAAATAAATAAATATTTTTTTTAAATATGACACCCTGTATATTTTGCAATTTTTGAAATCTGCAAACAATTCTCTTTTCAGCAATACTACACAGTAGGATCTATATTTTACGATAATCAAGATATTTTGATCTAAATCTGTATGGAAAACTTCGATATTCATTAAAATATACAGGGTGTTTCAAATTCGATCTTCACCATGGGGATCTCCTAAAAGGTAGGAGATACGAAAAGGTTTAAATTAGGGCAAAGTTGCGCAATTTGATGCTTTGATCAAAGCTAAAAAAAGTGTACAAATTCCGGATAGTTCCGGAGATAGGCGGAAAAAAACCGAAATCTTCATTTTTAGTTTTTATTTTTCTGCGCCCTTATTCTTAAAGCTGTCAAAACAACGTTTAAAACTTAAAACTTTCTACAGGCACTTTTTTAAGATCTACCTAATGAGATGTCCATTTATGAGATTTGACATTTCAGTGTGACAGGAGCACTGTCGAGTTCATTTTTTCTTATAGACACATGCTTTTTTTTCCTGCCGTTTGGTTCATAAAGGATGACGGATATTTTACAACCTCATTTTTACAAGTCCCTGACGTTTTGAGTTAATTGATCATCATCAGCCCAAATTCAAAGATTAAAAAATAAAGAAAAAAACGTATTTTTAAAATATTAGGTAAAGTTATTTGGCTATAATAAAATATCTTGAGTAAGTTAAAAGCAAAAATTAAATTTCTACTGATGATGGTCAATAAACCCAAAACGTCAGTTGACTTTTTAAAATAAGGTTGCAAAATTTTATCTGTCATCCTCTATGAACCAAACGGCAGGAGAAAAAAAAAGGATGTGTCCATAAGAAAAAATAAACTAGACAGTGCTGCTGTCACACTGAAACGTCAAATCTCAAAAACAGACCTCTCGCTAAGTAGATCTTACAAAAGTGCTTGTAGAAAGTTTTAAGCGTTTTTTGATAGCTTTAAGAATTTGCTCGAATTTTGCTTGTTTACAAATTCCGGAACTATCCGGAATTTGTAAACTTTTTTTTTAGTTATGAGCAATGCATCAAATTGCACAACTTAGCCCTAATTTAAACCTTTTCGTATCTCCTACCGTTTAGGAGATCCCCATGGTGAACATCGAATTTGAAACCCCCTGTAGACAACAATTCCAAGTTTAAATGCCTCTATTTTGGAAAACATAAGAGATAGAATATTAGTGTGTGGTATTGTGAAAACGATAATTTTTTTAGAATTCAAAAATGTCAAACTATTCAGGGTGTCCTATTTAAAAAAATATTTTTTTGCCATACCTCGTGAACAAAATGACAGTTGACGTGTTTTTTGATTTTTTTGAAAAACCAAATTCTAACCCTGTATATATATATATATATATATATACAAGGTGTGAATAATTTTTTTGTCAAAATTTAAAGTTAAAACAATATTGAATGACTAATATATAATATTAATTTATCAAAGCCCTCTTAACAAACCACCTTATCAGATTTTTCTTTTGGAGATACAATTTTTTTTCTAAATTTATCCTTTTTTGACAAATGAGTGCGTGACAAAAAGGCCCGTAACAAAAAGAGCGCTTGTCATAAAATAGCGTCTGCAACAAAATAGTGCTTGCAAGAAAAATCAGAAAAAGACAAAACAGCACCGCGCGAGTAGAAAAGTTCTAGTCAGAAAGTAGGTTTGGTTGTTGTTGGAGCGAAAACCACCTGCCCATAAAAACGCATTTTTTGAATAACAACCAATCCTACTTTCTGACAATATAGTGATGAGCGCTATATAATTTCCTTTTGAGCTGTTTTGTCCTTTTCGCTCTTTTGTTTTAATTAATATTCAGAGTGCTTTCAAACTAATTTTTATAGTGTAAGTGTGCAATTTGGATTTAATTTACCAAATGGGTTTTAATATAGGGTTTTATAGACTTTACCGAATTAATAGTGTAAGAACTTATCCTAGTTTTTCTTAATGGAAGGTTACGTATGAGTAGCAATTTGCTAAACCTCGCCTATGTATTTATTATTGCCTAATAAAGACGATTTATTATTATTATTTGTTGCAGCGCCTTTTTGTCTCGTATTGTTTTCTTACGCCCTTTTTTTACATCGCTCTTTTGTGATCGCTTTTTGACTGGCGTCCTTTTGTAGAGCACTGTTTAATTAATTATATGAAACATTTTGGCAATAATGTTTATTTATAGTGGCCCAAAGAAAAGGAAAATTTCAGAATTTAATGATGCCAATATTGACGATTTATGTAAATTCAAGATAAGGAACAAATTTAAAGAAATAGGTATTTTCGACCCCCGCCCGAAAATTTTTGTGCGCGCCACTGGCAAAAAGTTAACTTTTGCTTGTAGAACTTTATCTGTATACAAATTGTTCAAATGAGTGCGTATGGTGTGTATTTCTGAAAATTTAAGTTGGTAATCAAATTCAATCAGACCAAAAAAAAATCATTTCTACTTTGCTATACTTTCGAACGTACGTATTTGGCCGATTTTAATAATGCTTTTTTCGGTCTGACTGACTGACTTTATTATTTCTTGCTCGATATTAACAAGCGATACTTCAGTACACTCCGGTAAGATAAGGCTCTACACGCAAAAGTTAAGTTTTTCATCAGTGGCATACATGAAAAATTTGCAAGAGAGGGATAAAAAAAAACTATTTTTTTAGATTGTCCGACATCTTGTATTTTTGCAAATTTTTAAGGTCTTGGCATTTGAAAATAATTAAAATATTTGTAATCGAACAAAAACTTGTTAAGTAATGGACAGTCAAAAAAGTTTCGTTTCTCTGAGCCACCCTATAATTTATGTTTTTTTTTCTTACGTGTTCTACCCTTTTTATGGGGAATATCTCAGAAACTGCATCATCTAAATCAACGTCATTTAAACTATCTGACTTGCCTAAATTAACACCTAAAACGCACAGTAAAAATGCAAATAAAATGTTAACCTGATAACCAGTCATTTTTAAGAATGTTCTTTTTGGTGGCCCTTGATACCTTTATAATTTGTTTTACTAAATATTTTATTTCAAATATTCAAACAACGATTAATAGAAATTTAACGATTTTTATATTTAATATATATATTTAAAAAAAACTATTTTATTTGTTAAAAACCTATAATTTTTATTGTTACATTTTTATTGCCCATTTTTACGATAGAAATTTCGAAAATAATGGCTTTTTATACAGTTATATTTTTACATTTATACATTTAAATTTTTCTATTATTGTCTGAATTTTGAGATAAAAGTACTTTAAAACCTTGAAAGATTGAATGAATTAATTAATAGGTAGTACCTGTCAAAATTGAAAAAGTAGTCCGTTACAAACATACAGACCGCTTCATGCTACTGCCAACATAGGCCGGAAGAAGTCCAATTTGCCAGTGTACGTACATGCAGGGACACCGCACACCTATAAGTGGAGAAACCAACACTCAGGATTGCGATCACCGTTCGCCGCCGTTCGCGCAAATTTTTGACTGATAAATTAGAGTGTTTTATTTTCAACTGCTCAGATTTATCACTAACAAGGTGTTACAATGAAAATAATAAGAAGAAACAAAATAAAATAATACATTCTAAAAACCAAAAAGATTCTTCCAGTCAAAAAAAATTTAGGGCAAATGTTCGAAAAGTCCTTGCTCGACTAGACAATATCCGAGCCTATTATAAAAACCCCTTCTAACGTTTCCAAGCATGTTAGGGGTGATAGTTTGAAAAGCTTCTTCAATTTTATTCCGAAGTTCTTCCAAATTATTAGCCCTTTCATGCCCGTAAACTTTTTGATATAACTCTACAGATACAAGCCATTAGGAGCAAGATCGGATGATCGAGCTGGCCATAAAATAGTTCCCCGTGTACTCATAACCCGATTAGAAAATTCATTATCAAGATATTCCTTAACAAGGCCAACATTGTGAGTGGGACAACCATTTTGTTGAAACCATAATATGCTGCTGCAGTAGATCCAAGTATCTAGGACTATTCAAATTGCCGTAAATAAAAAATGGCCCAATTACGTCTTCCCCTACAATACCCCTCCAAACATTTTTAAAAAAAATACAAATGCAAATTTTCCCTCGACCAATATCGAACGTGTGCTGGGTTATGACGATTCAATAATGTAAAAGTGCTTTCATCTGTGAAAAGAATAGATCTCAGAAAGTTTTCAACACGATTAGGCCTTTCCATCATTGTTTCACAAAATTCCATACGACGATGGTTGTCCTCCGGAAAAATTTGATGCGTTTTTGACGCTTTGTAAGAATGATAACCATTCTTTATGAGAACACGTAAGACAGTGGCTGAAGACGTATCAAATGCTTCGGCAATTTGGTGACTAGGTAACTTTCGAGTTTCCTCCACTGCAGCGTAAATCATCACATCTCGTACTTCCTGCTCGTCATTCAAAACAGTGGGTTTTTTATGGTTTCTTGGCGCTACACAACCAAACTTTTCAAAATTCTGCACAAACCTATGAATCGTTGATAACTAGGTTCTGGGCGATTTAAAAAATTCTCCAAAAAAAGTCCTTGAATAAGTCTCAACGGTCTACCTTGATAGTACCATTTGACTATCTGTACTTATTCGGCAACTTCGTAGACATCCATTTTTAGTTTTAAAAATGTATTATTTCACTTAAGAACTTATCAATCGATCAATGTTTCTCGAGCAAGGCAGAAATAAAACAAAATAAATTTCCAAAAGATAACACTGCAGCGTGCTTCGAATCCACCTCGGTCGTACGCCACGGAGAGTAAATTGGACTTGATTCCCCCTATGTTCGCAGTAGCCTGAAGCTCATTAAGGGCGTCGATAAGGGGGGGGGGGGGGTAATGGGGGTAATTACCCCCCCCCAAGATAGACTTTTGACAAAAAAAAAGTTTTTTGTCTACACTTGACGAAAGAAAACAAGTGTATTATCACCAATTTTATTAATTAATTAAAAGTACATAATTATAATATTTTATTAATTTAATTATGTTTATTTTCATTAAATATTACCTAAGTTTTGGTACCTTATAATTCTTTTCCTCAATATGCCAAGGGACAAAGGCATACAAACAATAAGTGTTTTGAAAATTTATCTTGTTCAATTGTTCCCCCCCCCCCCCAAAAAAAAAGAAAAAATTATCGACGCCCTTGAAGCTCATTGTATACCTATTAGTTCAAAAATAGGCCTTACCTAAGTCAAACTTGTAAGCAACATCTATAATCTAGCCAGCCATGGAAATACAAAAACAGAAGACATTAGCGACACATGCGCGAAAATTTATCGATCCGAGGCGTCTTCAATCGAGACGACGCTATTTTTGTTGTTTATTTGTTTTGATTCCGTGTTTTTATTTGTAAAAAACTCACTTTTCTTTGGTCACCCACAAGATCGATGTTACTTGTCATCACAAGATCCGCTGAATTTACGATGAATTTACATCCTCACCCCTTTTAAGTCCTTTTTTATCTTAAATTCAAACTTCAACAAAAAAATTTCAGGTTTTACATTGGTCAAAAAAATAATTATTTTTTTATTCTTATTATGCTGGTGGTGGTGGGAGAGTAGTAGTTGTTGTAGTTGTGGGGGTTTCAGGTGTCGGCGGAATAGTCGACACTGTCGTAGACGCAGTAAAAAACATTTCGTTTGCACACCCCGTAACGTCCGCCACTATAAGCGCGGTCCTGTCGCTGACAGCGGCCACCTGATTTGTTGAGCATTTGACGTATTCGGTGGTCAACGAAGGAAACTCGCTTTCGGTCTGTGACACTTCCTGATCCACGATGTTTGGAAAGCTGGATTTTACTTGACTTATTTCTGTGCCCAAAGTAGCCGCGCATGCTGCCTATTAGAAAAGAAACATTTACAGTGAGAATGTTTATATTATTATATATCGATTTAGGTAGTTACATTTGTAACATGGAGGTAACAAAGCAAACACGGTTTTCTCGGGCCTTCGTCGGCCCGATGTCGATTGCCGAATTTGCCGTCATCGGACCAGCAGTTTGTAAGGTCCGATATGGTTCAACCACATGGTACCGACCATCCGCCCATAAAGCTGCTTAATTTGGCCGGTCTAACGTAGGCATGCTGGTATCGGCCCGACATCAGTAAACTATTCAAGTCCGACATTGGTTTCCTAAAGCGGTCCAACGTCGGCGATTGACGAAGGTCCGTCGGTGGTTGCTTGACTTGATTTGACATTGGCAAACTACAAAGTTTCGATAATGCGGGTGCTTAACCAGTCGGGCTGGTTTAAGTGGCAGAAGAGGTGATTCTTGTAGACAAGTACCACCATCTTGTCAAGTCCGCATTCTAGTTTTGAAATATCTTTACTCATTATATATAATATTATCTTCCACTGTACCGGGAACATAGTGACATTAGCACCATCTCTACATACTAGGAAGAAACTATTAAGCAGTTTAAAAATTTTAAGGTGACGTAATCGGACCATCGTCAGTTGCCGATTATCGACCAATCAAACAAAGTTCCAATCGGACCATCGTCGGCCCTAAAGCAGATAAAGTGGTCGTCGGCATAAAGTCGACTATAGTAAATCGGGCCATCGTCAGTTGCCGATTCTCGACCGATTAAACAAAGTTCCAATCGGACCATTATCGGCCCTAAAGCAGATAAGGTTTGCCTTGGCATAATGTCGCTTATAGTAAATCGGGCCATCCTCAGTTACCGATTCTCGTCCGATTAAACAAAGTTCCAGTCGGACTGTCGTCGGCTCCAAAGCAGATAAAGTAGGCGTCGACATAAAGTTGACTATAGTAAATCGGGCCATCGTCAGTTGCCGATTCTCGACCGATTAAAGAAAGTTCCTATCGGACCATCATCGGCCCTAAAGCAGATAAGGTTTGCGTTGGCATAATGTCAACTATAGTAAATCGGGCCATCATCAGTTGCTGATTTTCGTCCGATTAAACAAAGTTTCCAATCGGACCGTCGTCGGCCCTAAACTGGTGTCGGCATAAAGTCGACTGTAGTAATGTGGACCTCTGTCAGTTGCCGATTATTGACCGAAAACTGAAAATCGCAATTTGTCCAACATCGGGCCAGCGTGTAGTCGCCGATGCCCACACACTGCCGACGTTGTCGATATTGGCCCGATTCAATGCCGACGATTTGTGTTTGCTAGGAAGGTGCGGAACGGAGAATGGGGGGATATCTGCAGCGACAGTTGGTTATGTTGTCCGCGCCGGCAGTGAAATGTGAGCGCTTTGGCGGCAGAGTAATGCCAGCGGACATAGAAAGTGCCTTCTTGTGTTGTAGGCTGCTATTTATGGTTCAATTTTTACCAAACTGATGTGCGTTTGTGACAATAACAATAGAATTCAATGTCCCTTCAGTTGCATCTTTAAAAGAAAAAGAGAGAAAGAGAACATAAATTTTTTACTTATAGCTAAGCTTTGGAAAAACTGAGCCGCACAAAAATATGTTTGATGAAAAGACAGGGCCCAATTTATACAAGAAAATTTTTCCCCAAGTTTGTACAAATAGGGCTCATAGTCTCAGTCTTATTGGACCACCTTGTATTTACCTGCAGAGATTCAGCCTCACTTTTACACTGACCAAGGTCCGTAGAGAAAACATCAACCCAGTTGCTAAAAGCGCCATCTATTTGGTTTGACGTGTTTGTCAGATTACTTAAAATGTTGTTCTTTGGAGTCAAGATGCACTGCAGTACAGCCGTCAGGGCTTCATCTGGTAACGCGTTGATTTGGTTCCTACTGTCACCCACGCAGTCAGAAATAGAAAGACCTAAAGACAATAGGGGCTGGAGATTTGTTTTCACTAGGGCGCTATTTTGTCCGGGAAGTATTTCGACACTGTGACAGATACGTGTGCGCAGCAACCTTCAGATTTAACGCCGACCTTACAATAGTGTTACGGCATAGCCTGACTTTAATAGAGTCGGCAATATTTTTGGCAGTTCTGCACGCAACTACTATTGCGTGCAGAACTGCCAAAAATATTGCCGACTTGCCGATATTTTTAGGCACAAATTTTTCGTGTAAATTCCCCCTCCCCTCTTGTAACACTTAATCAGGGTGACTACTGACAAAACCGTTATTTTTTTATGAATTTATGAAATTTTTTTGGAAAAATTACGACATTTTTATGTCATATTTTAAAAAATGTATGTGAATTTTAACTTAAAAAAATTTTTACTTGCATACACCAATTGTAAAAAAAAATCGTGTATTATCAAAAAAACATTAAATAAACCGAACATATAATAGCAGGAGATCATTTCTAAAAAACTATTAGTCAACTTAGCTACTAAAAAAATATGCTAATATAAAAAAACAAGAAAGTTTGACTTTAGAGAACTATTCAGTCAACACTTGACTTGACGCGCGGTTATCGTTACACCGCGTCTCGTACGTTAATGCGTAACCCCAGATCAAATGAAACTTGTGTAGTTTCCTACAAATTTCTATTCTATGGAAATCTATGGGTATATGTAAATAGCATGCTACTCTCTATTCACGAGAGCAGCCTCTCCACGGAGAATTTCGATAATGATGGCATCATCGATGTCATCATTTTCTTCATCGTCATCATCAAAAAAAACATTATAAGAAGGTCTTGCATTTTTGAAATATAAAAAAATAAACAAAGACGACAGTGTTTAACTTATCTTATGAAAAAGTAGGGTCATTGGAGCCTGAAACCTGCGGTCCCAGCCGCAGGTTTCAGGATCCAGTGACCCTAAAACAAAGCAAATGTGAGCGCCCTCTGCTCGACTACTTAATCAATTTACAAGATACGCAAGAAGCGTTGCTTAAAGCCTTTTTTAGCTCGTCGTAATTAGGCGACGTATCCTCTCTGCGTAACGTACGATGCGTGCCATGCTGTGGTTATAACCTCTACTAATATAAAAGGAACAACGTTACCGATATAAAAACGCATTGCAATAGTTCTAATTTTAGTTATAACGTACGCTCTGTCACTGTCCTATTAATAAGAAAGACAGTTAAAGAGCGTCCCTTATAAAAAAAAAATTACGACTTTACTTGCAAAAATGAGAATAAGAATCATTTTTATCCTGTATTAGCCAGGAATATTTTTCCTGTCAGTCAGGATTATATTTTGTTTTTCTTACACTCATATTTTTGTTTTAAATTTATATTTTTTTGAAACAAAACTGCTCCTGCACACAATTTTTTAGATTAGGTGCCAAAAAGAAAGAATTCAGATTCTAAAACTAAAACTAAAGTATACTGCATCTCTTTTCAAAAGCATAAAACAAAAATAGTTCGTGGTATAGCAGAATTCAGTCACTGTAATAGTCCAAAATGTTTATTTCCCTTTCCAATACACATCTCTAGAGAGAGAAATGAATACAGGGAATAGAGTTTTAGAAAACAAATACAGGTGCTATTTGCAAAATAAAATTTGTAAAATTACAAAACTGTCTTAAAAAATAGTGAACCGCAAAGGGTAGATGGTCAAATTTTATAATTTTTATGACATTTAGCCAATTTTATGACAAGTGGTCACCCTGCACTTTATAACACTTACACCTAACCCTTTCTCCCCCCCCCCCCTTATTGCGGTAGGTAATTTATGGATGGCCAGTAAGTTGGATACCTAACGTTCTTGCTACTTTTTCTGACATTGTTGACATAAATAAAGTTAATACCGTCCTTTATTAAGGACCTTTTGCACCTCTTATTTTGGCCCAATTTCACTTTTGCCCGTGTGCACCACTTCCCCTTACTTCTTCCACTTGTTCAAGTGCCGCTTGAACTGAGGGTGACCCTTGAGATTTACTTGGTTTGCAAAAGTTCCGAATATGTTCCACTTGGAAAAAGTAAGGAAATTATTGGCAACGTGGCAGTTATCTGCATTTTTTTGTGTTTTTTGAGTGGTGATCATGATTATTACCTGTCAGCTGTCAAAAAACCACGTAAAATTTGAGGTTGTTTTAAAAAAACAAATTTTATTTATGATTTATGATTGTATGGAGGAAAAGGCAAGTAAAACTACTATAATTGGTTAACCATAAAACCTGACTATTTATTTAGTATATGTTTTTACATCGTAATCAATCCGTATTGAAAAGATTGCCTTTTTCTTTCATAGAGCATGTTTTCTGTTCCGACAAAGAGCGTGACATGTGGAAACATACCAATTATTACACCACCAGACCAACCCAACCCATTTTTCAGTTTCTTTGAAACGAATTTGCAAAAAAAGGTGAATTATTCGCTTAGCGAAAAAAACATGATTCTAAAACTTTTGTAAAAGGTATCTTCATCTCATTCTTTGAAAAATCCTTCTTGGTAGGTATTCCATTAATTACAAAGTCTAATTCTTCATCTTCTTCGTCATCCCAAAGAAGTTCCATTTTAAGCACAGACCACTATTATAATCACAGAAATATTTTAAGGCAACAGAACAGTTTTATAATCTGATTAAATTAGTGACTTTTGTTTAAAAACATAATAAAAAAAATACCTCACATAACCTCAAAATGCGTTTAAGCCGAAGTAATTCTACGGCTTATCTTAACGGCAGCTTAAGTGCCACTTACATTGCACACCAAAACTAAAGCTTAAGCTCGGCTTACATGTCAAGCCAAACCCGTGCACACGGGCATTTATCCTTTATTCGAGGCGTGCGCACCTGATAAGAAATAACGCTTTCCCTTACTAACCGATACGTTACCTGCGGGTGAATATCGTATCCCCCATAATTGGCATAGTTGCCGACAGTAAAACGTTAAGTAGAAAAACAAATTGATTTTTGAATGCTAATTTTTAATTGTAAAGATAAGTGTCAATTTTTGTTTAATCATTTTCTTTGCCTAGAATTTCGTAAAAAATGTGAAGCATTGACTTGCACTGGCCACTGTGATAAGTGATTCCGATCTCTTTATTATAACCTCCCTTTTCTCTATTGTGTTTTTGAGTTTTTAAAGATTATTAATAATTAAAATTCACGGTAAAAAACACAAGAATAAGATATTTTAAATGAAAAATATTATTGAACAAATTCTCCTTGTATATCTTGATAATAATAAATACCGTAAAAAGTCGTCTATACACAAATCAAAGGTGGCGTGCAAAAACTAAAAATGCTGCCTTAAAAATAACGTGACGTTAACGGGGATTTTTCATAAGAGGTGCAAAAGATCTCTATTAAGCGATAAATTCACCTAACGGGGATTTTTGATAAGAAGTGCAAAAGGTCCCTATTAAAGGTCGGGACAAACATTATAAAAGTCGACATTACTTTGACAACACCACGTCCAAAAATCTCTGGCCGGATATCCCGAACGTAGTTTTCGTATAGATAACATAAATGATAAAAATATCTGTATTTTCTTCTACATAGTTGAATAAGAGGACTTAAAGTGGATTCTAACAGCACCTAACGTAATTTAATTTAGCGTAACATTATTTAATCTAACTTAAGAAAAATTTAGGGTGTTCATACAGCTTCCATAAGTAGAAGCACCCAGTATGTAGGGCTGGAACCACTCCTAGGAACAAGCAAGAGGCAATTGCAAAGTCGACTCAATAAATGGGCCAACGATGCCATGGCGACCGCTTGGACAGGAGGAACAGGATGCAGACAGACCAAAGACTTCGTGAAGGGCCCGGATGTAGCCAGACAAAAATGGCTTCTGGGGAGATCACGAAGGGACGCTGGTCTGCTGACAGGAATCATAACAGGTCACAACTGACTAAGGAAGCACATGACCCGGATCGCGGTGGACTCGACCTGCCGGGCCTGCGGGCGGGCAGAAGGGACATCTCGACAAGTTATAGCGAACTGCGAGGCATACCAGAGGACCAGATACCAGGTTCCCCGACCTTGGATGAGGAGGACCTGCACACGCTCAAATGGGATAAAATACTGGACTTTGCAAAAAGAACAGTAAAACCAGATGAGCAGACTGCCAGACTGCCAGGCGGCGGATTAGGGGCAGGCTCGGGGTAAGGCAGAAAGGGCCCAGGGAGGCCTACTTGCCAGGCTTCGCGCCGCCCCTTCTCTACTACTACTACTTCCATAAGTAGCTGACAATTTTTGCTGTTTTTTGTCAAAAATTTTGTCAGCTGGCCAATCAAATTCTTCCTGTTCTTGTATTTGTTTACAAGTTGTGAAAAATCGGCATCCATCTTTGTTTGGGCAAGAAAAGATAAAAGTTTATTACGTTAAATTACGCCTGTATGAACGCAATCATTAAATTTCATAAGAGCAACTCTTACGCTAAATTAAATTATGTTAAGTGCTGTTAGATTCCACATTTAAACGTGAAAATTTCGGGAAAAATTATCTAGATAATGTAAGTTTTTGTTCCAGTCATTTAATAATAGTGCCTTAAAATATGTCTTAGTAATTGTTCACACTTCGTGCGGAAATGTCAAAATAACTTTATGTACCGATAAGTCGAAAAATTCAAGATTTTGTTTTTGGTCGGACTGAATTTGGTTAACAATTTGTAACTTTCTTATTGCTTACCCGAAGTTAACACCTGTACCTATTTTTTTTTTAAATCCGTCATCTTGGATTTTCTTAAAATTTTGAAATCAGGCAAAAGTAATGGACAGTCAAAAAAGTCCCGTTTTTTTTCGGCTTCTCTACACATCTTACCATATTGCACAGCTTGCGTTTCCAAACTTGCGATGACTTGCAAAAACGCCGAAGCAATGGCGTCAAGTTCTGCCCTCACATTCGCTCTAGTTTGATCTTCTAACCCTAGAGTTTTGCTTCTGATGTCATTCAGTCTCATGTGAGCATTTACAAGCGTGGTATTTTCCAAAGTAAGAAATTCTTGGTACAAAGCGTCTACGTATTCGAATGGGTCTGTTAGATATGAGAAAGAAAGAGCGTAGCTTTTTGGTTTCGCCTGTAAAAAATAAAAATGAAAAGTTGAGTTTTTTCCGCAACGTTGCATTGGCGTTGGACAACGCGAATGTTTTTTTTGTTTGGTGGAATTAAGATGTGTTCACACGAGACTAAAACCGGATTTTTAAACAGTTTTCAAGTTTAAAGAAGAAGTTAAAAAACCTCCAAATCAGTTACTTCAACCGAAAAGAAATTAAAAAAACAAAAGATCAAAAGATCTTGGGTGGAAATAAAGAAAATTCAAACTTGGATGAGTATTCCACAAGGAACACACAAAAGATCAAAGCGAAAAGAGAAATGAATAAACGATGTTTCGCCCTGGGTAACCAGCGTGGGCTCATCAGTAGTTTCACTGGTCACCCTCCACTATACATCATTAAACACCATCATACACTTAGATTTCCAACCTTGAACCACTCACAAATAGGCATCGTTCCGCACTGGTACTTACTTATCCAAGTTACCTAATACGAATTCGTCCTGGCGTGTTAATATTTCCAGTAGGATTATGCTCCTAAGGCAATTAAAATAAAGAAGAAGTTAAAAAACCTCCAAATCAGTTACTTCAACCGAAAAGAAATTAAAAAAAAAAAAACAAAAGATCAAAAGATCTTGGGTGGAAATAAAGAAAATTCAAACTTGGATGAGTATTCCACAAGGAACACACAAAAGATCAAAGCGAAAAGAGAAATGAATAAACGATGTTTCGCCCTGGGTAACCAGCGTGGGCTCATCAGTAGTTTCACTGGTCACCCTCCAGTGTGCTAAGTGTTCTTTAAAACGTGTTTGAATAGAGCGTGTCGTTTGCCCAACATATTTTTTGTCACAATCCATGCAACTAATTTCGTAAATTCCACTTTTTTCTAGAACTGTAGTTTTATCCTTGGGATTTCCTAGTAAGCTTCTTATTGTGTTACCGGATTGATATACTAATTTAAGACCGGCACTTAGCACACTTAAAATACGGAAGAACAGAAAAGTCAAGTGTGGCCGAGCATGCTTTTGAAAACAATCATAGATTCACATTAGATAACCTAAAACTTCTAAAAAGTGTACCAAACAAAAGACTTTTGAATGCATATGAAAGTATGGAAATCATTAAATCCAGAAATAGTTTAAATAAAGATAGAGGACCCATCCCGTTTAGTACACTTTATTCTTTGGTTGAGGGGAGATAGGATTAAAAATCGTGATCAATCACAATTTATTAGTCTTATCTCCGCCAACTAAAGGATTGTATATAAGAAAGAGCGTAGATTAATTTAGTTCATTGTTTATCGTCTCCTGATGATGCTAACTTTGTTAGCGAAACGCGCGTCGAGTGCAAAAAAAGTGTAGTTTTGGTTTGTGGAAAACAATCATAATTTTGTTTTAGTGCAACCAAAGGTTCCAAATTCCCAACATAGTTAATAAGTTTTATGCTAAATCTGGGTTTAAGATTTTTTAAGCCTTGCCGAATGAGGTGTTAACCAAACCGGGTTTAACGACCCTTAAATCCGGTTTTAAAATACGGTGCAAATGAAAATCGGCTTCTTAAATTTAAATAAATTTAAAATATTATAAATGGAATTGGCAAACGAAGTATACCCAATAAAAATCAATAAAAATATTGAATGGTGAGTCACTTAACAAACCAAAACAAATCTTGATTGATGTAAGTCGCACATGTAAACGTATCTATGACATTTCCGCCATGTTTTCCAATGTCCGGTGGATTCGACATTTTTCCACCGCAACGTTGCAGAAAAAAAAACGCAACTAAACTCTTTTATATACACAGGGTGGAGCAAAAAAAAACAAAAGAGAAGCGTTTTTAAGTATTTGAAGTACGATTTGGAGTCTTACCGACTTAAACGTCTATTACAGTGAGATTTACTAAGATCTAAAATAGTACCCCACACAGGTCTAAATATTTACACCTGTGCGGGTACTAAATTTTAAAACCAATTTTCAAAAAACACTCACCCATACAGAAAAGACACAAGTTTATTGATAATTTTGTATTGTTATTGCAAAACACCACTGAAACACTGCTTTTTTTCTCCAAATAAACCATATTTTAGAAGAAAATGCCATAAAACTAATTTTTTTTGACAGGTTTCAAAATGGCAAATGGTGAATACGCCAAAAATTTGGCACATAATAGCTTCATTATTTAAATGGTTTAAATTTATAGCCCCCAGAAAGGATTGTTTTGTGGCATTTGGTAATAAGTTCGTTTATCATTTCCCTAAGTAACCGTTTTTACAAGGATTAATTTACCTTATTTAATATCCCAATAAAACACCTCCTATTGGTCCAGAACAAAGGCTATATTTTGAACCCATTTTCAGCACAAAAAATATATTTATGAAGGCACTACGAAGCAAAACAAACATAAGCGAAGGTGACTGATTATGCACAAAAAATATACCAAACAAAAAAACCCAAAACAACTATATTAATTTTTTTACAAACTGAAAGTAAAACATTGAGGTTATTTAAAAACTCGGTCAAAAAAAACTTTCCTTACTTAAAGCCCACTCTTTTTAAAGCTGTAGCTTTCATCAGTAGAGATTGGTGCAAGCCAAGGTGCAAGCAGAGGTAAAAGATCCGAACTCGCTATTTGTGATTAAACGCAGCGCTAATATTTTTAAACTGACATTTCGACAGTGACAGAAATGTGAACAAAATTTGCAATTAAGTTTTTTAATACATTTCATAAATAAAAACACCTTTTATCATTGTGTGGCATCAAGTATTAATTGGAAAAATTAATTAACAAGGGTAAGTTTTAATTAGGGTGACATATAGCCCCAATGTTAATTTATTCTACAGAGTGTTTACTATTTAAACCCCGCGTGGGTTTAAATTTTTTAATTTTCTTCTAAATTGAAAATTTCCTCTTAAATCCAACAAAAGATTGTGTTAAGATGATTATTCAATAATCAAATTTATTAAAATTCTTCTTATAAATCAAACTATGTCCAAAACTCAAGAAGAATTGGTTTAAAATGCTTAAAACCAAAAATTTCACTTAAACTTAGGACCATTCTAAAATACACTAAAACTCTTTAGTAAATCCCACCGTAAATGTTTACTTACATGTACTGTAATTGCCAAAAGTAGCAAAACAAAAACTAGAGAAGCCCCTTGGTAAATCATTTTCTTTTTGGTTTAAAAAAAAAAAGTTAAATATGTTTTTGTGTTTGAATTAAAGTTAACAATATTGGCAACTTGAGAAAATGTCTATATTTATAGACAAGCATGAGCTAAAATAAAAAAATCCCTGAATGATTAGATTACTCTAACGAATAGCCACTTGAAAACCGAAACCCGAGAGTACAGAGTGATTCACCATATTTTCCACCCCCCGCCTCGCACCTCCATTATTATCAGAGCTGGAAAAAACTTTTGTGTACAGAAGTTGCATAATTTTCTGTCAAGGTTCAAATGACGTCCTTAAAAATTAGCAGCAGTTATGGCAACTGCATATAATTTTAGAATGATCTCTTTTTCCTCATTCCAAAAATATATATATGTTGGATTTATCTTGAATGGTTCTCGAGTAAAACGAAAAATACTTTCCCATAAGAGTAATGTGTTGAACGAAAAACCACCTAAACTATGTTCACTTGTCTTACATACCCTCAGCGTCAAAAAACTTGGACCACCTATATAAAACTAAGACCTTTATCAAAATAATTTTTTGTTAGAACTAATCTCTTGAAAACGCCAAAAAACCTTATCGCTTTCTTTAACTATAGCATTTGTTAAAAACTGTCAGTTTCTGGAAAATCTGGAAAAGTATAATTTACTCTCAATTATGCAAAAATGAAAAATGCCTGGGCATCCAATTTCCAGTTTCCATCCAGTTTTAATAGAGCCAGAATAATCGCTCTACACTAACTAGACTGGTCAAATCATAGGATTTCAACGAGACTTGATTGTGGCGGCACAGGAGGAGTGGGATAATATTCCTCAAAAACAGATAATATGATTCTCAGAATTCCAAGGCGGGTCAATGCGGGCCTTGAGAACATAGGAGATCACACTGATGATTGATGTTGTTATTTTTTTATTCATAAGTTAATTTTTCTTTTAAATTAACAATTTTAATAAATTGAGTTTTGGGGCCCACTTTTGTTTTTCTTATTTTTTGTTGGACATAAGACCTTTGCACCTAAGAACAATATGTAAATAAGTTGATATCAAAATAGCGATTTTTATGACATATATACATAAAATTTATTTTTTTAATTTTCTGAGAAATTGGGGGGTCCAAACTTTTTGACGCTGTGTGTATTTTCTTATGAAAAAGTATTTTTCTTTTTACTTGAGAATCGCTTACGATAAATTATTATATATTTCTAGAATCAGGAAAAAAAGGTTATTCTAAATTTAAAAAATTATTCGTTAGAAATAAAGAAGTTAATGTCAAAATTTGACAGTTTCGATAACAGCTCCTAATTTTTTAAGGATGTCATTTGAAAATTGCGTACATAAAACTTTTTTCAAGCTTCATAAGGGAGGTGGAAAATATGGTAAATCACCCTGTACCTACCCGTAATTTTTTTCGCATCTACTTTTTTGCGCATTCCAAGAAAATTTTTAACTAAAATTAGTAAGTTGGTTTTTCCGTGCAATTGCCACTGAGGTGCGCTTTTGTTATTTTTAAGTGATTTGTAAAAATCAAGATGATAACTGATAAAAAAGTAATTTTAAATTATTACTTCATTTATTGTTATTTGTATAATATGGCAGTATTTTCTGTTTAATCCTTTTTTGTAAAAGTAACCATAGATGATTTTACAATATGACAAGCCCTATGCCCAAAAATTTTCTTCCTTTATTCAACTACGTTAGCAGATAAATTTTCAAAAATCCTTTCTACGTTATATTAGGAGCTCCTGTGCAAAATTTCAAGCTTTTAGAACCACCGGCTTAGGCTATGCGTTGTCTATCATGTATTAGGATTTTTATTAAGCAGATAATTTTTTGTTGTTATAAACAATACATAAGAAAGTCTGACACAATCTCTTAAGAGTATCGTCTTCGATAAAAAGAACGGTCAAAAATTTTTCTGATATTTTTGGTCTCATTTTAAAGATAATGATTAAATTCTGAAAGGAAAATTTAGCGCCCTAATCAATTAACAGAAAAGATTTGTGGCGTAGAGGGCAAAGAGTGAGGGAATAAATCGGAAAAAAGTTTTTCCTCGACCAGGATTTGAACCCGGGACCTCTAGAATTCCAGTCTAATGCTCTACCAACTGAGCTACCGAGGAACTGGGGTTTTAACTGGCTATTCGGAAATCCTTTCGTCCGATTCATTTGTTAGTAGCCTACTGCGGCTTTAAAAAACTAGCCATGTTATAAAGACAAGGAGATACACATTCACTATTATTATTTGTACGAAATTTCTATTTATCTATCAACCAACGATACACGACATATAGCGTTTTATTGGAGGTGTCAGATGGCGAATTTCCAACTAATAATTTCAGCCAAACATATTTACAAAATGAAAGGAAAATTTAGCGCCCTAATAAATTAACAGAAAAGATTTGTCCCGGGTTCAAATACTAGTCGAGGAAAAACTTTTTTCCGATTTATTCCCTCACCCTTTGCCCTCTACGCCACAAATCTTTTCTATTAAATTCTGAGTTCTCTAATGGTGGTTTTTCGATTTTTTGCGTTATTTTTGTGTAAATACGACAGGTTTTGTTCGAAACAAAAAATGAAAACACTGGTTCTAAGTTTTGTCTTGTTTTTAAATTGTTTTTCGTCTAAATTTAACTCTTGCATTAAATCAGACTCATCCTGAGAAAAGAAGTAGACAGATTTGAAGAAATACTCTCAAACAACAATATTTTCTTTGGGTAGAGTTGAGGTTATCTTAAAATCTCTTTCTAATTTTACAAGGTCTTTCATTTCAACGAACATTATTTTTTTTTAGTATAAAAATATTGCTTTATTTAGATAGTATTTTTATCTTTAGATGCTCCTGTTTACTTGTCATTTCCCCACTTTCTGGATGCAGATCCTTCGTTATTACAAGAAGTTGAAGGCCTGAATCCCGAGGCACAACGCCATGAGTCTTATTTTAAAATTCAACCGGTAAGTCTTTTATTTTAGTTTATATTACGAAATAGAAAGTCCATTTTTACGATTTAAGACAATGAATTATCTGACCAACTGTTATACCATATTTAATCTGATTTGCGTGGTGCGCTAACCCCTAATGCAAGAATGAGGTCCCTAATAGCACAGAAATATTCCTCGAACATTCGCTGAATGTTCAGCTAGGGTATTGGGAACATTCCCTCAAATCTGTCTGTCTGTGTCCGCAGTTTTAATATTCCTAAAACATCCTGGTAGAACATTCATAGAATATTTTCTCATGATTTTCATAGCACATTTATGAGCTTGAAAAAATATGTTATCTCACAAAATACCCTAAAAAAATATTTAAAAAATTCAAAAAAAAGTTTTTAAACAGCGATGGTATTCGAACCCTCAACCTTCTGGCATCCATATAACACTTTTCCACTTAACCTTTTGCGCTACGGAGGCTTATGGGAGAAATTTATATATTAGCTGGGTATAACCTTTTGGACATTGTTTTCTGTTAGAAGAGCACCGTGAATTGTTTTTTTTTACATAAAATCAGGATCACCCCTGAACGGCTCAACAGATTTTCATAATTCTTTTTTTGTGGGATAAAAATATTATTCTCCTCCCTGAATCCTTCCAAACGGTAGTGGAAGAGTATTATGTTATTTGTTCTATGCAGGATAACTCCCGAACGGCTCAACCGATTTTCATAATTATTTTTTTTATTGGAAATAAATATTAGCCTATCCCAACAAGCTTTTTGAACAAAATAAAATCTTAAATTGTGCTGCGTAAGCATGATCGTACATAGAAAAATATTATTTCCTTTCATGGCATGATTTGATTACCTATATTTTTTAGGCCAACAAAATGGTTTTTTCTTGTAACTAAAAATAGAATATTTTTTAATAAAAAGAAAACTTGCAGCGACAGATAAAAATATCCCGAAAAAAATCTATACCGCAGCTGTTAGAATAAAAAACGTTACAATATTGTGTGATATTTTTAGGACTTTGGTAGAACATTGGTAGATTATCCTGACTAGAACATTCGCTGAATGTATTACCCAGGGTATTTCCAGAATCTCCCAAATGTGCTATCAATGTGCAAATGTAAGGACATTTTTAGGACCTTACCAGGACATTCCTGTTCAAGATGTGTAAGAATGTTTTTTGAATGTGCTGTCCATATCCAAAAGGAAAAGACATTTTACGGAAATTGGCAGAACATTCACGGAATATCATGCATAGAATATTCGCTGAATGTTATATCCAGGGAACGAATTTTCAATGTGCTATTAATATCCAAAAGCAAGGGCATTTTCCGGGCGTTAGTAGAACATTCAGGGAATATTCTGCATGGAATGCAATGTAAAAAAAAGGACATTTTTCGGACTTTCACAGAGCATTCCTGGAATATCCTGTGCTATTAGGGGTCGAGCCGAGCACACCAGTTGATATTTGGTCTGAGGATAAAATGGTGAGGCTTATTCAAGTCCTGAATGAATGAATGAATGAATGAATGAATGAATGAATGAATGAATGAATGAATGAATGAATGAATGAATGAATGTAGAAATGCGGGCTGGACAATTCCCATGTACGTAGGCCACCTTGCTGGGCCCGTTGCACGCACACTATCCATGTTATTCAAGTTCTCAAAATGCACATCTCAGCAAGAACTGGTTAGAGTTAGCTATCCATCATATTTTAAATATTTCCATGGATTTTGAAAGATCTCCAAGTATACTTTGCAAAACAAGTGTGAAGAAATACTCAGTTTGAAAAAAAAACATGTTTATAGTTTTTTGTTTTTTAGAAATTGGGTGTTCCTCTGGAGGGGAAAATCAGAGTTCAACTAAACTTGAGAGTACAAAACGCTCCCTATATTTCCTCAGTGAAAAACTTTAGGAGTATTATGTTTCCGGTGATGTGGCTGGAAGAAGTAAGTGGCTTTTGGTCATTCCACGCGTCACGGATGGGACCAGATAACTTAGATCTCTTTATTAATATCCGGGCTAGATAGAAAGCAACTTTAATATTTCAAAAGTTTAATTGATCTAATTGATAGATGAGTGAAAAAAGGGCCGTAGCGAAGGGGACTTGCAAAAATCCTACACAATGTCTCATCCGTTCCGCGAGGAATGGCCCTTGGAAAAAAATCTAATCATTTAAGAAAAGTAAACACAAGTCTGTTTAACGAACAAATCAATTTCCCATAAGACATAGTGCTGAGTCAATTCAAAATTTTGGCTGAATAAAATATAGGATCAAGTATTAAAAAACTTATGAATCTATAATGCAACTGTAGAATTGCCCTTATATCTATCACTTTCGCACCCTCACACCCCTGTCTTAGTTGTAGATAACGTTAACTATCTAAAATCAGACAATCCGACATTACAGTGGGATTTACTAAGTAATAGTACCCCCCACAGGTCTAAATATTTACACCTGTGGGGGGCACTAAATTTTAAAACCAATTTTCGAAAAACACTTACTTATACAGAAGAGACACAAAGTTATTGCTTATTTTGTATTTTTATTGCTAAATACCATTGAAAAACTGTTTTTTTTTGTCAAAATAAATACCATATTTTAAAAGAAAATGCCCTAAAACTAATTTGTTTTGACAGGTTTCAAAATGGCAAATGGTGAATACGCCAAAATTTTGGCACATAGCTTCATAATCTGTGTTTGAGGTTATAAAATTGGTGATTTTTTAGACCACCTCTGGGGGGTAGTTTAAATTTATAACCCCCAGAAAGGATTGTTTTGTGGCAATTGATAATAAGTTCGTTCATAATTTCCCTAAGAAACCGTTTTCACAAGGATTAATTTACCTTATTTAATATCCCAAGTTGTTCATTAATCAATAAAATATCTCCAATTTTGTCCAGAAAAACACCATATTTTGAACCCGTTTTCAGCACAAAAAATATATTTATGAGGGCACTACAAGGAAAAACAAACATAAGTGAAGGTCACTGATTATGCACGAAAAATATACCAAACAAAAACAACTATATTAGAAAACTTTCCTTCAAAGCCCACTCATTTTAAAGCTGTAGCTTTCATCAGTAGAGGTTGGTGCAAGCCAAGGTGCAAGCAGAGGTAAAAGATCCGAACTCGGGAATATTTTTAAACTGACATTTCGACAGTGACAGAAATGTGAACAAAATTTGCATTTAAGTTCTTTAATACATTTCATAAATAAAAACACCTTTTAAATAAATACAAAATTAATCTACTCCTTATTTTATTATTACCCATCTAAATCTTTGTGTGACATCGGAAAAATTAATTAACAAGGGTAATTTTCTTTTTTTCTAAATTGAAACTTGCTTCTAAAATCCAACAAAAGATTGTTGAACAAATTTATTAAAATTATTTTTATAAATTAAATTATGTCCAAAACTCAAGGATGGTTGGTTTAAAGTGCTTAAAACCAGAAATTTCACTTAAACTTACGACCGTTTTAACATAGACTAAAACCTTTCAGTAAATCCCACCGAGATCGATCTTTAAACTGAACTGAGAGAGGCAATGCTTGTTTAAAATACACATTTGCGAGAGTACAGGACAATGCTTCTTTAAATTGCGAATTTTGGGTTTATAAAATAGTCACTGCTCCATTTTTTTGAGCTTTCCCACTTTACCAAAATTTTGAAAAAAAAAAACAAAAAAACATCGAACTCCTGCTGGTGCTAATAGTTCGTTGGACAGACTTAAGGTCCGTATATACGAGCTTAACATAATTAGTATTGTTCTCTTTTTCTAAATGCATTTGTCTGAGAGAGAGACACGCTTCGACCCCGTAATCTAACTATCTTCTTGAGATAGTTTTCGTGACAGTTATAAGGGGTTGAAGGGTGTGCAGCCGGGCATTTTTGCTGGTATGGGTGGTATGCTGGATCTCTCCGGAACGCGTTTAGAAAAAGAGAACAATAGTAACTGCGTTAAGGTCGCAGAAAAGGACCTTTATTAAAGCGCTCCACACACGTAGTTTGGCCCGAAGGGTGGCCTGCGCAGGTTTGCCCTCGAGCAGTTTCGAAATGCATTATTGTAACTAATTATTTGTTTTTCGTTCGGTGTCATTAAAGTTAATTTTTATAGCCATTAAGGCATGACGGAGGAAATTGATAATGGTTTATGTCTGGTTTCTTTAGGCGTTATTTGAGGAGAAGAAAATAAAAAAAGTGATCAGGTCCTAAACAAGAAAAACATTTTTTTTTGTACCTTCATCAAAAACATGATTTTAGTAACTGTCTGTAGATAACTAAAGCATGGCTTTTTTGGATGCAAAAAAACTTTTTTTTTATCACGGGTGCAAAAAAAGATTTCTGTCCGTTTTTTACCCAAAGTTAAAGAGAAATAGCGGAAAATAGTAATATTGAAAAAATCTAATTATTCTTGCCTAAGAATTAAGCCATTTCAGCCAGTTTTCACCAAGTATTTACGAAAATTAATTTAAAAATATCGTCAAAATATCAAATTGTCACAGATTAAAATGTCGTAACAATGAACGTCACCGAGTAAAAAGACACATCGCTATGGAAACGATTGTTATTTCATTTACCAGCCGCCTTGATTTATAGTGTAAAAATGGTGTGTTGCGCGAAGTTCTCTTCGTTCGAGATTTTTAAAAAGGTATTTTCCTGTTTTTCTTGGATTTTATGATAAAGGTATTAAAAAAAATAGTGTTAACAACTCGCGGCTAACCTGTGCTTTTTTTACTCGCGTTTTTAAATACCTCGTTATTTAACCCAAACGCTTGTAAAAAAAACACTATTTTAGCCACTAGTTGTTAAAACTACTATTTTCAGTTCCACAGTAGGTTTCTGTCCTGGAATTACCAATAAGCATTGAACCTTGGGTTATTATTACCATCATCAAATTAAAGAATTTGTTGTTGAAAATTTACGACAAATAACAATAAAAAACAATTTGATCGCGGTCAAAAATGCCGTACGTCTAAGACACGCAGTAAACGTCCGTCTATGATAAATCTTTGATTGCGCGCGCTTGCTTACTTCCCTCTGTCCTCCACAACTGCCCCTACCTAAAGGCCCTCTATACATTTGACAGTTATGGTTTTACCAGAGGTGGGCAACTCATATTGCCCTCTCTTTCTATTTTTTTTTTCATATTTGCATATAAAAGCGATTTTATGAAATGGACTGATGTTTTGTTGTCTCTTTTTATAATTTCCCCAGACAGTTTTTGAAAGATTGATTTTTTTTGGTTAATAAAATATGTCAAGCTTTGACAAAAAAAAAAAATAGTGAATATACACGGTAGATATTTAATATGTAAATATTAGGTAAAATGTAATGACTCTTATTGATCTATATTTTTGTTACTCTTTTTCTTACAATAAAACACGGAAAATAATAATTCCATTTAAAATTTTTTTTCAAATATAGCAATATATTAATTTTTTTATTTTTGGTTGCGGAAAATTACCGTAAAGTTAACTTTTTCGCACTAGTTCTGGTAGAAAAAATTATTTATTGTCAGGGAGTATCAACTATCATTGCCAACACACATTTGTTTTTAAACATTTCCCTAGCAACTGTCAAATCCAGTTGCACACCTCTGGTAAAACAGTAACTGTCAAAAATCGTATACAGGGCCTCTACCCCTACCTAACGGGCTCCAGTTTACCCTTTTGGGACTAGTTGCGGCTAAGCTGGAACGCGACTCGGACCAACCTTCGAGTCAAAAACTGCGTGTGTGTGGAATATCGATGTCCTCCCTTTATTTTGTATTTTCTACAGGGTATAGACGACCTAACTCAACCAATCCGACGCTGGATTTACTTAGCTACGACGGTAGCTGATTTAGCTTGCCCCCTGATAACGTACGGCTGTATCTTTATGGGTAGCTGTATAATTTTAGGCGTCTTTGTACACGCCTACAAGTCTGTGGTGTTTACTAAAGAGACTATAGAGATTAGCATGAAAAATTTGAGGAGACGGAGTAGTCTGCTTATTAGTACGTCAAACAGGTAAGTCTATAAGATAAAAGGCGACTTTAATACATAAAATTAAATGACAAGATATCTGTCAAAATTGGAATTTGTGCCGTAACGGATGAGACATTAGGTACTTTTTCAATTTTGACGGATACTACCTATTAATTTATTCTTTTAAACTTTTTACGTGTTGAAGTAGCCTTTAATTTTCAAAAGTCCAGATAGGAATATACAATAAATATAAGTTATATGGTGGGACCAAAAAAAATTGATTTTTGGCTATAACAAATTTTCGATTTTCATGCAGTTTATGCAACTATAGTGCTTTAATTTATCTCTCGCTACTGGTGCGCTCATTTTCATCGTTTATACAAGGTGGTGTGCCTAAGTTAAACTTCCAAATCAGTTACATCAACCGAAAATATTCCAAAAAGGGAAGATCAAAAGATCTTGGGAGGAAAGAACGAAAATTCAAAATGGGAAAAAAAGACCAAAGCGAAAGGAGAAACAATTCGATGTTTCGCCCGGGGTGACCAGCGTGGGCTCGTCAGTGGATTCACTAGTCACCCTCAATCCAGACATTATTTAACACCATCGCACACTCTAACTTCCAACTCTGAATCACTCACAAATAGGCATCGTTCCGCATGGTACTTATTATAAGTCACCTGATACGGGTTCGTCCTGGCGTGTTAATCTTTCCAATAGGAATATGCTCCTAAACAATAGGTGTTAAATGATGTCTTGATTGAGGGTGACTAGTGAATTAACTCAAATCGGAGGTACACCTATCTCCACATCAAACTGGTACAGCAGAAGTTAGCAGCCTGTTTCATTTTTAATATTTTTATAGTACGGCATTGTCTTCCTATAAGTGATAATGTCGCAGAGTTCTGACAACATCATGTTTTGCATGCCAGTGTTATCCAAATTTAAAAAAAATACCGCCGCACCTTTCCGAGTTTGATAAAGCTCAAATCTTAGCAAAACTAGACGGTGTGTCGTCCTTTCCCATATTCCTGAAATTGTCATCATCAGATAAGTGATTTGAACTTACTGGAGTATTGTTGGATCTCATCCAAGACGTATCTAAGATACGGTCAGCGCAGATAGCCGGCGAGCGGCCATGCTCCGGGTCTCTACTCCCCGCACCTATACACATAAAACAGTTAAAAAGGAGATGGCCCAAGCGACTTCCACCCGACTAAAACTAAACTACTGAAAAGTAGTTCTTCGCAAACAGTAGCGCAATAAATGGCCACTAGGCAAAACACAATAGTTCGAAACAACTCTGGTCCTTGAAACAGTTCAAAAGGTTAGGAGATCAATCAAAAAATCAATAAAACAAAAACCGCTTATCCAAAAAATTTGATTTTTTCGATTTTTGAGTTTTTTGATAAGACGAATAAGTGTACCAAAAATCATCAAAATCGGAGATGGTCAAAACGAAAAGTGCCTTTTTTTTTGGTTGATTTGATATGGACCCTTTTTCGACATGTGGTTTTTATTTTTACTGGCCTTATATTTTAAATTAGTAAAAAATAAACAAGCCGTGTCCTTATAAAAAGTTTATGTATGCCGAAAATATAACCTAAAATGACAACGTCAAAAAGTCAGTGTTGCACATAGGAAAATATAAAAAATCGTATTTGCAACTACCTTACCACTTTTATGTGGAGAGAAGTGTATATCCCTCAATTTTGTGTGTTTTTTACACAGTCTAAATTATAAAAGTAATCAAAATTGATGAAAAAATTACTCAAACGAGTCACTCAATTGTTTCACTCACTAGCAAAAATAGGCTCACTCGGCTGGGTTTTTTCCTGTGTATAGTGCGTCTATACCGTCAGCAGTAAGGCCACTAGGAGGCTACAATAAGCGTTAAAATTATATCTATTCTTACTGTATTTTTAAATTTTTAGATTTATTTCTCGTCGAGAAACTTACACACTTTTAGACTTTCAAGATGTGGACGCGGACGGAGAAGTTTAATCAGTACCCTTAACAAACAAAAGATTGAGTTGAAACGATCAAAGGTGCTAGAAAATTATTTCATTTACAATTTAAATAGAACAAATGTAAATTTTACTTTTAATATCCGTAGTAAAATCAAAATTGAAATTAGTAATCTTTTTTAGAAATCTAATTTTATACAAAAAAAAAACTATTTCATCTAGGATTTACAAAACTATTGTTGTTTCTGCAATATGTAACCAGTGGCGCACCCAGGAATTGACTTTGGGGAAGGGGGGGTTAAGCATAAGTAATAAAAAAAGTTTAATTTGAAGTAAAAATGTGACCATAGAACCAGGCATCTCGGGGGGTCTTAACCCCAACCCCCCCCCACCCAGTACGCCACTGATTTAACGAAAATAGAGTTAGTTACCACCTTTGAATATGTAACCGCATACTTAAGCATACTAACGATTGCTATGTTTTCATGGGTATTGAGTTCGTTTTCAAAACTCATTGTATCTTTTTCTTTTATATAGCGTGTTCTTTATCAAGACCAAGAACACGCTATATAAAAGGAAAAGATAGAATGAGTTTTGAAAACGAACTCAATACCCATGAAAACATAGCAAATAATACGTGACCATCATTTTTCCTTCTCACAGCCCTCCCCTCGTCCTATGGTGCATAACAGCCTGAGATCAGGGCTGAGGGCGAGAAACGATATTGTGTTGTGTAACCAGGGTTAATTACCACAGCCCGAGAGGGCTAAAGGCAGGAAAAATTGGTGGGTTGCTTATTAGCATTAGGATGCCTAACCTAAAATAATCAAAGGTACTACAAGAAACTATAGTTACCGTAGACAGGAGGGACTGTAGTCAGCCATTTAGGTTAAGTATGTCGTTAGGATAAAAATGAATCGCCCTTTTTTTAAGTTTTGGTTTGCATCCCCTTTACATACAGCGTGTTCCAGCGGAAACAAAATAGAGGCGTCTTCAACTATTAGGAGTACGATTTCGAAATAATCTTGAGCTGATTTTTTATTTTTATTTTATATCTATTATTTACATTTTTAATATCTCCGCGTGTATATTCACTGTTTGTTTTTGTCAAAACTTGACATATTTTACTAACCAAAAAAAAAATCAATCTTTCAAAAACTGTCTGGGGAAATTATAAAAAGAGACAATAAAACATCAGTCCATGCAAATATGAAAAAACCTAGAAAGAGAGGGCAATATGAGTTGCCCACTTCTGGTAAAACAATAACTGTCAAATGTATAGAGGGCCTCTAATGAAACCTATCCCTCGAAAGGGGTGTGCCCTACCAAAATTCCGATATAATAAAAAAAAGTGTCTTACTTGAATAGCAAATCACCTGTACCTCTAAAAGTTTTTATACACTGTGAGTAAACTGGGATGTTCATAATAATTCGATCCAAATATTTTGAATATAAGGTTACCCTAGATTGTATAAATAAAAAAAGTGCTTATAAAACGGGCTCCATTTTGATGTGACATTACAAAGCTGACACTTTTTATAGTAGCATGCTTAACTTCTTATATTTAAATTTATAACATAAAATACGACGTACTTATAATTCTAAAATGTGATATATTAGCATTAAGGTTAGTCTCTTTATAGTTGTTTTTAAACAAAGTCTGGATTTTGTACGGTCATAATACACGTCACCATATAAGTAATGCAGGTTTTATTTTAATTACCATTTGAACATTAAGATAAAAAGCTACCTTAAAAATTAAAAAGTCTAAATAAAATTATTAACAGGTGTTATCTGTGTAAACAGAAACAGTAGTCTGTAACGGACAGGACACATAAAATTCGCCCAATGAGTGTCCCTTCCGTTACGGAATATTTGTTCAGCTTTATAGATACCACCGATCAATTAATTAGGGATATTTTGGAACGCTTATTTGACACTTCGTAGTGGTTGTGGTAATTACTGCATCTGCGCAATAGCTAAACGTCATTCCATAGTGGTAATTAACCACTACCACTGCCGTAAGCTACGAATCGAATTGTAGTTATTTTTCTGGTTAGTTTTAGAGAATTTTGGCGTAGTTAATTTTAAAAATAATAAAATATTATCAGGTTCCAACATATAAAACACTTATTTTGTAAAATTAAGCCAAATTTTGTATTTCTTCTCATCTCTAAATTTTTTTACAACTAACAGTTTTTAATGGTTGTTAAACACTACCACAGTGGCTGTCAAAGTTGTCAAAATTTTAAGCGTTCCAAAATATCCCTATTAACTTTAACTTTGTAGGTTTTAAAGTTGCTTTTAATTTTCAAGTCCACATAGTAATATAAAAAACTAAAAATTTAATCCGTGACGCGTAGAATGGCTGTATATCTTTTTTACTGGTCTTCTGGGCGTAAAGGAGAAGTTTGTTTGAAAAACTGACAAATATTTTTGTAATTCAATATTTTTTAAAAACTTTAAAATGGTATTATGTCCTGGCTTTTGAAAAAATTTGTATATACAATAAGGACCTAAAAAGTCCCCCCCTCCCTCTGATAACTCTTAAGCGGATTGAGTTATCGAATTCAAATAAAAACCATACTTTTGCTACATTAAACATGACTTTTATTTGTCAATACCTTAATCCGCTTAAGAGTTAGCAGAGGAGGGGAGACTTTTTACGTTCGCACTGTATATTCGAAACTTTACGGAAATTGCTCAATGACGAACACAATCTTTAAAAAAAAATAATTTGAAGGTGATGTTTATTGTTTTAATTTATTATTTAAATGTTAATTTATTTTTAACAATTACTCCGTCACCTCGTGTAAATTGGCACCTTTTAATGAGGCGTATGCTACAAATTTTAGGTCCGTTTCTGCGAGCTTAACACAGTTACTATTGTTCTCTTTTTCTAAATGCCTTCGTATTTCGTCTAAGGGAGCCAGTGGCGTAGCTATCATCGAGCAAAGCCTCTGGGCCCGGCGATGCAAGGGGGCCCACTACGCAGTCAGTATTTCCAGTAAATAAAATTGTTTATGTATTTTACTAAACGATCTAAAATCCTGTTTCCTCCTCTCTAACCCAATCTAACATCACAACTCTCATACCCAATTTTTATGGAATTGATCAGAGGTATGATGACGGTATGCGACTATTTTTATTTTTTGGATCCCAGAACCATTACAAAAGTGTAAACGCTTTTATAAAAAATAATCTGAAATTATAGAGCCTTCTATAGTAATTGAATAAGTAAAAAACGATCTAAATAATAATATGTCGACTAGCTTAGCTAGTTATTAAACAATACGGAGTTTTAGAAAGTAAGTTTGTTTAAATATGTATTTGCCGCATTTTTATGGTTTTTAACATTGCCGGTAACAGTGGCAACACTTCAGGTTAGTCAATTAAAACTATCTAAAGATTACTTAAGATCACAAATGAGTCAAAGTAGATTAAGCAGCTTAGCTTTACTTTTAATTGAAACGAAAGTTGGTTACGAAATGGACTTAACCACTCTAATAAAATAATTTGCCAATAAAAAAGCGAGGAAAAGGGACTTTTAAATTATTTACCTCTGAAGACTTGCCTTTGTTACAGATAATGTTAACAATAAAAATGCGGTAAATAAAATAAATAACAATAATTTACAGGGTGGATTCTTTAAACGGAACGGTGCTTCTAGCGGGTCAGAATTTGGTTAAATAAAAAAATCCAAAAACACGTCAACTGAGATTTTTCATTTCCTTTAATCGTGCCATCTTCGATTTTGTCTATGTCATTTAGTTTACGAGGTATGGCAAAAAATATATATTTTTAAATAGGACACCCTGTATATTTGCAATTTTTGAAATCTGCAAACAATTCTCTCTTCAGCAATACCACACAGTAGGATCTATCTTTTACGATAATCAAGATATTTTTATCTAAATCTGTATGGAAAACTTTGACATTCATTCAAATATCCCCCGTAAAACAGGGCATAGACAACAATTCCATAAGAGATAGAGTATTAGTGTGTGGTATTGTCAAAAAGATAATTTTTTAGAATTCATAAATGTCAAACTATACAGGGTATCCTATTTAAAAAAATATATTTTTTTGCCATACCTCGTAAACAAAACGACATAAAAAAATGCAAAATAGCACGATGAAAGAAAATTAAAAATCTCAATTGACCTGTTTTTGGATTTTTTGATAAAACCAAATTCTAACCCGTTAGAAGCACCGTTCCGTTTAAAGAATCCACCCTGTATATCGAATGGTATGTTGAGTTATCATTGTGACCAAACTAAAATAAATATTTATTTTTTTACAATAAAAAAAATACCAACGTTTGGTAGTACTTTATTTACTTGAATAAAAGACAACTTTCGGTACCTAGCACGTATTTAATTTTTATTAAAAAAAAATAAAATTTACATTTATACATTTATTAGTGGGAGGGGGGCATAAATTGTCCTTGCCTCGGGCCCCAAGTCATGTTGCTACGCCGCTGGATCCAGCATATCCTGTTAATACCCGCCTGCACGCTCTTCCACCCCGCATTCTAACTATCTTCTTGGGATAGTGGTAATCATATAACTATGACTTACTATAATGGCCCAAATGCTCCAAAATGTGTAACGAAAATAACTTTGAAAAACAAAGGAGAAAATTCAAGATCGCGGTTGGCTTTGAAACTGTTTGGGTCACTAGGTCATAAACCAAAAATCTACTGCGCATGCACTTACAAATCCATGCCTGGCGTCGTAGTGACCTTACGATAATTTAATGACACTTTCACTGCTGACGCAATCGAAGCGCCTGCCCATTTACACTCTGCGTTTATCGGTTTTATCCAGGCCAACTTGATTGGGAGTTATTATCGGTACGCATTTTTCTCGGGAAAAAGAAAGGTAGAAAAAGGTAAAACGCAGTATGAAGCGGAGTAGACCGTGTTAGCTAGAAGGCAGGCTAATTCGATTCCATACCGTCCCTCGGAGAGGACATTAAGAGGACGGTCCCGTGTGTTCCATATATTGATAGTGGAGCACACGACAAAGGGGTTTAGGTCTAAATTAAATCCTTCTAGGGAAAGAAAAGTGCCTGCCTAGGGGGTGCTCATCAGACCGGTCTGGTGAGCGGGGTATAGGGGGAGAGACAAAAAGGTCCCTTGTAGGTTATGGATACAGTCCAGACGTGATTCAGTCACGCCCTACATTGAATATATAACTGGTCGGACGTCAAGTTACGCAAGACCATAGCAAACCGCAAAGAGAGAGAGACAGATATACGGGGTCGAAGGGTGTGCGGCCGGGTATTTTTTCTGGTATCGGTAGTATGCTGGATATCTCTCAATCCAATGCATTTAGAAAAAGAGAACAATAGTAACTATGTAAAGGTCGCAGAAACGGACCTTTTGTAGCAAGTGAAATACTAGACAGTTTAAGTTGGTCATGATACGTACAAGGTGCCTAGGCGTAGAGGTGGAATTTTTCGGATCCGTCGTTTCTGTCTTTTACATTTTAGTACCTCGCTTTCTTTGATTCGGCCGTTCGTATTACCAATCTATTGATTTTGTGGAACGCTTATGGTTTATCAAACCAGGAATTCATCAAACCGTATTTAATAAAAATTTTCATCGTAAGAACAATTCACCTTAAAAACTGCAATTTGTTATTAGACCTGTGCTAAAAAACTTTTGCAAAAACGTTGCGACAGCAAAACTCCTCTACTGAGTTTTTGATGTTGTCTGCCACAACGTCTTGAAAGTGTTGATAATATTTACCACGAAACCTCACCAAAACACGCGCGCTTCACATATTAAAAGTATTTAAAGTTTTTTTTTTAATTTAACTTTTAGGTTACATTTTTTTGTTTTTGGATTGGAATCAAACTAACCAAAAAATATTTATCTCTACCTTAAAACTAGTTTTAGTTTCAAAAATCTACTCTTTTTATAGAATTTTTGATTTTATTTTGGAAAAAATAATTTTTTCTACTTAATATGAATAAGGGGCGGGGTTTTGTTCGCGAAGCAAGCCGAAAGAACCCGACGGCAAAAATTACTGTGCTTTAGCTGAAAATGTTTTTCTCTATTTTTACAACTTCCTACACAGAAAAAGCATTATTGTCGAAACGACCCGAAAAAACCCGACAGCTAAACTTGCTGTATCATACTCAAAAATGTTATTTTCTGTTTTTACAACTTTATTGCTCCAATTTAATTTTTGTTGGTGTCAGGACTGATTTAAAAAAGCTACAAAGTTTGGTTTAATGTATAGCCAACATTCTGTATATTTTTCTGTCCAAAGAATAGTATTTTTGAGCAAAGTTTAATAAAAACTTTTGCTTTTAATACCAGTATGGTTATCAAAATGGGTTGCGTTTACATTATGAAAGCAAAAAGTATTACAAAAACTAAGCAAGCTAATTTACAACCAAAAAGGTGCTGACAAAACGTTTTCGCCGCTTTACTTTGGTCATAAATTCTAATATGTACAATGTGTGTTAATTGGGGTTTTTAATCGAACCATTGTTCATCAAACTCATTAATCAAACCTGGAATGTGTCAAACCATTATTTTTCAAAACCGGAATTCGTTAAACCCGTTGTTTATCAGAAAATGTTTGCCAAATTGATTGCGCATTCGCCAATAAAACATGAACCGGAGACGCGGCGTTTCGATGCATTTATCGTTCTATGTGCGCACACTTGGCTAAAAGTATTCACAGGTAGGGTATAGATGTCACTCTATATAATTATATTATATAATTTAGCAAAAATTTCCTGATAAACAACGGGTTTTACGAATTCCGGTTTTGAAAAATAATAGTTTGACAAATTCCAGGTTTGATTAAAAATGGGTTTTACCAATTACGAGTTTGATATTGAATAAGTTCAGGGTTTAATAAATTTCGAGTTTGTTATTGAATGGATTTAAAGAAATTAGGTTCGGATAAAACGAACGGCTTAGCGAATTGCAGTTTTTATAGTGAATGATTTTATGATTGAACCGTGGGCGTCCGATTTTGTGGACTCTCTTCGGCAAAACTCGCTACGTTAGCATTATGGAGCAGACGTTAAACTGCGCTAGTTCTAGTTAACGTATGGTCTGAACGTAATATTGCATGCCGTGATTTTGATAAAAAAGCTCAAGGAAAGACCGCAGAGATAGGATTCTGTGATATACAGGCTGTCCTTATTGCCATGGGCCACTATTGCTATCTCGGTAACTATAAGAACTACAAGGTTGGTCAAATTAGACGAAATGTGCAGTTTTTGGGGAACATTGAAAATCTGCTTTCAGATTCAAAAAATAAATATTCTATCCCGAGGTACGGGGGTTTTTCGAAAAATTGCTGAAAACTATTTTATCAAATACCAAAAAAATTCGCAAAGAAAAAATTTTTGGCATTTTTGATGTTCTTTAATTTGATATTTTTTAAGAAAATTTACAACTTACTTTTTTTAAATACGGACCTGTATTTTTTATTCCATTTTTAAAATCTCACTTTTTTTCTGATTTTAACGATGTATCACATGTCCATATTTATTTGCATTTTAATGGTAAAAAATGGTTATTCATGTTTTTTCGCACTTTTGCCGTTTTATCATAGGTGGCTTAGAAAGCAAAAAGAAACAATTGCTTATAAAAGCAATAATACATCTGTCAAGGTAAGTTTAAATTAACATGGCAGCGTTTTCAAAAGGTGAAAAATTAGATTTAATTTTTTGTTATGCAAAAGCATTTCGAAATGCTGAAAGAGCGCTCCAAATGTATCAAAATTCGTACCCCGAAAGGCGCCTACCAAATCGAAAAATTAAATTACAAGGCTAGAGCCAAATTTGAATATACTTCCAAACTGGGAGCAACCGGCAGAGGACGGGGAAGATGAAACAAATATCAATAGAGGAGAGGTCTCTTTGAGAGAAATTCAAAAAGAATGTTTAGTTTTAAAAAACGTGTTAAAATAATAATAAATACTGTTAAATACGTTTAATTTAATTAAATGGTAAAAAGTTTTAAATATTTAGACAATTAATAAATAGTTTTATTTATTATACGCAGCATCAGTCTGTTTATGTTATTAAAACAAGCAATTGCAGTGTTTTATCGGTCGTCTAAGCCACCTCTGACGTTCAATTTTTTTTTAAACCCAATAAAACTAAAATTTTATTTTTTATCATTAAACCTCAAACAAATATGGACATGTAATACATCGTTAAAATCAGAAAAAGTTCTTTAAAAAAATGGAATAAAAAATACAGGTCTGTATTTAAAAAAAGTAAGTTTATGTTAATATCTCGGAAACAAGACGTAACAAATTTTGTAAAAAACTATCAAATGGAAGAACGTTAAAAATGAAAAAAAAAAATTTCCTTTACAAATTTTTTGTAAAAATTATCCTTTTTGAGATATTTGATAAAATAGATTTCAGCAATTTTTCGAACCGTATCTCGGGATAGAATATATTTTTTTTAAATCTGAAACCAGATTTTCAATGTCTCCCAAAAACTGCACATTTTGTCTAATTTGACCAACCTTGTAGTTCTTATAGTTACCGAGAAAGCAATAGTGGTCCATGGCAATTAAGACACCCTGTATATATTCGGGTAGAGGTCTTTGTTTTTTTAACAGATCAAAATAAGGCAGAATATTCCACTCCTACGCGTCGTACGTTCTATGACCGACCAACTTACACTGGCTACTAAATAAAAAAACATTATTTTAGCTAATAATTGTATAAAGTAGGTAAGTACTATTGTGGTAAATATTTTGCAGCTCAATTTTTATCTAAGATATTATTACTTGAACGACGTTTTTGTACATTTTTATCTATATGGTTAGGGTTTTTATATAATGTATATTTTTGTTAAAAATGTAAATATTTTTTTAGTCTTTTAGTTTTTTTTTGTAAATTTGTTAATTGCTCAGAGGTTGCTAGTGAATAGGTTGTTAAAAATAAATGCTGCGTTTGACCGAACAAAGGCCCATCTGCTTCTAAAAGACTTTTACTAATGATTGTAAAAAATTTTAGGATCGTTTTATAAAACTTATTTGTCACTAATTTGAAATAAATAGAAAAATCCAGCAATTTGGTAGAAAGGCCCTTGTTTGGCCAAATATAAATTATTATATACCAGGGTACACAGTAAGTAAAGTAAATATCAGACACTTATTGCACTGAGTGACAAAGAAAGGTATTTTATTAATTTAACCAAAGGTATAGATAAAAAAAAATCCAATTTTTAGAATTTTTTCTGTCTGTCTGTCTGTTTCAGCACCACGAGAATTTTTTGGGACTTTAACTGGCATTCCTTGAACATCTCGAAAGTACATTTCATAAGAAATCGGTTCACGGGAACAAAAATTATGACCATTTAAAGCAAGAAAAACATAACTCAGATGAAAAAGGGTAATTAGGAAAGAAAGAAAGTTACAAACTTTTCCACTTTTTTCAGAAGATAACTTCAACATATATATATATATATATATATATATATATATTTGGAATCAGGAAAAGGAGGTCATTTTAAATTTAACCAAATATACAGGGTGTTCTTTTTATAGGGTGGGCTACAAAATTCCATACTTTTTGGATTGACATAAGTGCTCGATTTTTTAAAAATATTGGTTTTTTAGAAAGATAAGACATACTTTTTCATTTCAGTTGAAAATTCAAAAGTTCTCAAAAATACAAGATGGCGGACAGTTTTTAAAAATGTGTAGTTTTCACCCTCCCTGAAAAATATTTATGTGCGACAATGAACAAACTCTAAAGCCTTCAGTACAAACCCTCATTGTTTATGTATATACTGACGTACCATTTAATTAAATCGGTTGAGAAATGAAAAAGTAATGGGTATTTAGATTCTTAGTGTTTTTCTTAATTAAATGATTAGGTCAAAAGATATAGCAAATGGAAAATGTATGTAATTTTGTGATTTTTTTCCAATGCGAAGCCAAAACACTCGTAGTCAAAAAACTTATAACTTTTTTATTTCCCAACTGATTTAATTAAATGATACTTCAATATACACAGAAACAATGAGCGTCTGTAGTGAAAGCTTTAGAGTTTGTTTAGTGTCGCACATACATTTTTTTCAGCGAGTTGGAAGTTACACATTTTTTAAAACTGTCCGCCATCTTGAATTTTTTAGAAGTTTTAAATTTTTAACCGAATCGAAAAACTCTCACGTTTTATCTTTCCAAAAAGTCAATTAAAAGTTTTAAAAAAAATCATGCAACTTCTGTATAAAAAACTTTTTTTTAGCTCTAAGGAAAGAAGGAGGGGAGGAAATAACTAATTAATGTCTAAATGCTGCGAGATTGTGAGGGGATCCTGTATATGTAAAAGCTTGCGACCCAGAATATCCCACACATTTTTAATTTGAGACAGATTAGAAAAGATCTTGGTGGCCATGGTAAACGATACTCTAGCCACATGCGGTCTGACGTTGTCTTATTGAAATAAGGTTTTTCGATCTTCTCAAGATATGTGGTTGCACTGCTTCCTTGATTGCACCATTGCAGAAGAAAGCGGCGTGTGGCAGTTTGATATGGAAAAAGGATTGTTTATCATACAGTAGGTGTAATGATAAGCTATATTGTAGCAAGACATCTCTAGCCTTTATTAGAGGTAAACCCCCCAATTTTAACAAGACAACGGCAACAACGACAACTTCTGCACAACATTAACTGCCAACCATGGCCTCCAAGATCGCCTGATCTGTCTCCGATCGAACATGTTTGGGATATTTCGGGTCGCAGGGTATTAAATTTACAGCATCCCTCTCTGTCCCTGGCAACATCTTAGATACGAGTTAGAGGTGGGGTGGAATGAGATAATCCAAGAGGATTTGGACCACCTCATCAGGGGTCTTTTACACATTATTAATAGTCATCCGGTTTGGCTGAAAAGTTAATCACTTATTAAGTATTGGCTGAATAATATAAATAAAATTCCTTTCTTTGTCACTCTGTAGGTTAGATGTATCGGAATACGCATATATAACGCCTTTAAAACAAAGCCAAAAACTCATATTTTTAACGTGCTGTTCCCGCAACGTTACGTCCATCCCTACGTACGCATCTACCATAAAAGCCGGTCTCTTTAAAAACAAGTCAAAAATGTAGTGTATCTTGGCTTTTTTTTTAAAGCGTTAGATATACGGATACAGATACATCGAAATATTTACTTTAAGTAAACATTTTCTAAAGAAAGCCATGAAATAAGGCAGTCATTGAATCTATTTTATTTAAAAGGGATTATTTATGTTGTAAGTTCCAAAAATTTGAAATTTCTAATCAGTAAATACAAAAATTTATTGTAAATTCATTAAACTAAATCATATAGGAAATAAATATATATTATATAAATATGTATAAACAAAATTTCAAAACCTTTTATTTTTCGGTAGGCATAAAGGGAAAAAAATAAAAAATTTATATTCATAATAGAAAATAAATTCAAATAATAAATATAATTATTTTTTTGATTTTCAACCCATCCATAGCGTCACCGACTGGAATAACCCGCCGAATTTCCTATCCTAGATGTGATAGTCAAGTTTAAAACATTTTTATAAAAATATTATGCTATTTTCATTTTCATATTGTATTGGAATACTTGGCTCTACTTTGATTTGGCTTTTTTATGACAATTTTTCGGCCATGGTTTTAAACTAAACGTTTCTGCTATCATAATACATATATTTCTTGCTCGAATTAAACAGACTATGCAATAAACTTTATTATGTTAGCATTTGAGCTTTGTATCAGATTTAATTTTGCCTGTTTAATGATTGCACTGACTTTGTGCATTTTTTCCCAATTCTCATTGAACTAGCAACCCAGGTATTTTTACAAATCAGCAGTAAGTCATTTATTTCCAAAATGCTTCCGTATACCTGTGTATAAACATTAACTAATCAATTTTCTAATAATTGATACAGATGGTAAAACAATTCCCACTTTTCTTAGATAGATATAGGTTTTTGGAGATTTGTGATAAAGAGAAAGAGAAAAATCTCTCTCTGCTTTCGACCACTTGGTCTTATTTTGGCGAAATTGCATTTGAATTAAAAGTTTGGACGCAAATGATAAGCTATTAGAAAACATTAATTTTTTTAGAGTTTTATTTATGCTTGCTTTTCGAGTAATTTTTCTAGAAGTTTGTCTAGTTCGGTTTTGTAACTGTTTATTTTTCTTATTCTGAATCAAATATTTTTTTCTAATTAGCTCTTCTTTGGGTGTTACTGAGTCTTCTAGCCCATTTAAATCTTCTACGAAAATATCTTCTTCTTCTTCTTTTAATATTGTTTTAAGAGATATTTCATCAATTGTTAGTGGTAAACCCGTTCTCTTCTTTATGAGTGTTTGTTCACATTTGGTTTCAAACTGTTTATTTTCTTTCGCCTGCATCAAACATTTTGCCTCTTCATTTGGTGATATTGGTTCTCCTGGCATATTGACGTTTTCATTCAAAAAATCTTCTTCTTCTTCTTTTAATATTATTTCAGTATCTTTGAGTGTTTTTGATTCTTCTGGTACATTGATGTCTTCGGGCAAAAAAATTTCATCTTCTTCTTCGCTTAATATTATTTCCGGAGGTATTTCGTCAATCGTAAGTTGCAAACTGGATTTTTGTTGTTTAACCGGCACAAGTTTGATTTTATAATGTATTGGGACAGCGGTACGTTTTAAAAACTTTCTTTTTTCCGTTCGATAGTCGGTATCGAGAAAGTGGTTTTCGCACACGTGCCTCTTTTTGTAAAGTTCTTCTGGCGTTAAATTAACTAATATGGAGTTTCCTACAACAAATTTTATAATATTAGTTCAGTGATAGAGTCCAAACCAAATTTTACTTATTCAAAATTAAATAAAGAATAGCGCCGCTACCTTAAATTAAAGAGACAAGATATCTGGTCCAACGAAAACTCCTTGGCAAATAATAACCACTGTTTATTTTCAAATAAAATCACAACAAAACAAAGGTGAGAAGTATGAGTCAAATGAGATATTTTCGAACGTTTTTATAAGGTCTTTTCCAGTTTTTTTTTATAAAGACGATAAAATAAAGCATACTTTTGATGAAGTAGTTAATGCGCAAATAAGATATTTTCGAACGTTTTTTTTTATAAAGACTATAAAATAAAGGTAGCTAAAGTCCTTAAACCAATTTGCAAACAACAATAAAAGTTAATTCACATGTGTTCATGTTTTTAAGAATATTGAATTCCTACCTATTATCAGAATATTAAGGTTGATTTATACTGCCGCCGTTGCCATGTGCGCGCGCCTTCGACTTGATATTTAAATCTTTTTGTCTGCCCTATTATTATTATTGTGTACTGAAGAAGTCAGTATAAGTAAGTTTCTGCTAATTACAGGAAAAAATAACAATTTTTTTTCTTGATGTTCCAGGTGCTATGAACTGTGTGTGTATGAATTTTATTGTTGAAAATTGAAAATGCTATAAATCATATACAAACGTTGTAATACATTTTTTTTGTATAAAATTATACGACAAACATTTATTATTAGGAAGCTTCCAAAGCTCAAATTGTCAGAATTATTTTGTGCATGTTTTTTAAATTATTTTGCAGATTTCATATTATAGTAAAATTTTAATAATATAATCCATGTGTAAATTTCTATTTAAGTAGGTATGTCACTGGTAAGGTAAACATTGTTCCATATAATAATATAACCAAAGTCTCCGCAAGTGTCAGGTATCTTGTCTCTTTTTAATCTAAGGCCACTATCGAGGCTACTATTCTCCTGCGTATTTTAGTGTCAAATTCACAATTTTGAGTCTCTAGCAACTTTCCTGAGAGATTTATACCTGAACTTGGTTTTAATCATTTTGTCAACCCTGTATAGTGTTTTTAAAAGTTTCAGGATGACATCTGATTAACCTTAATTCAGTACAGTATTTCTTGAGAGTTCTAAATTTAAAAAAAAAAAACAAGTTTTTGCTTAAAGAAAATCGTCTTGATAATCTAGAAAAATATTTTTAAAGTAAAGTGGGGTGATTTAAAGATGGGAAAATAATGTCTCCCATTAGTGTAAAATTTCTGAGAGGGCAATGGGGAGAAGAAATTATTCAGTTTTAGGTCCAACCTTATTTATTTATACAGGGTGATTCAAAATTCCTTAGAAAGACTTTAACTTAGGTAGGATTTGTTGTTCTGAACAAGAATCAGTAAAATATATTTTTGTAAACTCTTTCGCTTCAGAGATATTTGCATTTAAAAATTGTTAATATTGACGAGAAAAAACCTTTACTACGTGATAGAAACATCAATTTTTGAAAACAAAACTTTAATAACTTCAAGATGCTTGACAAAAACCTTATTAAATCATGTAATTGTCAGCACACATAGACTTCCTTGGTAATTTATTTTAAAGGTGATTGTATATACATTGTAGGGCCAAAAATCAGTTCCCAAGTAGCACAGGACGTCCCATTTAGGTCCGAATGTCCTGGGTCTATGAACGTCCAATTAAGGACCAGTTGAGGATCAAAATTTTAAGACATCTTTAGGGCTTATTTTTTGATAATAATCACTATATAGGGGGTTTTCCGCCAATTTTTAGTTCTAAGTTTAGAAAATTTTTAGTTAGATTAGGCCGACTTCCGCAGTTCCTTAAAAAAAAATCTAAAAAAGTCAAAACAGACAGACAACATTTATACTCTTTTTTAATACAAAAATAGATTACACGCCGGATGTCGTCGGGTAATATTTCTGTCTCTCTCTCTCTCTCTGTGAATTGCGAAAAAACGAAAAAATTATAAAGTTTTTTTTCATTTGTGCTTAGTGGGGAGCTAGTTTTAATATTTTGTATAATTTGACTTTTGGAAAGTTCCCTTTATAAATTATGTTTATATGAATGTGTACTCATAAAGTTTTACTATTACAATAATTAGTTTTAATATCCCGAATATGTCCTGGTAACGTCCGATCACAAATTACTAAATACGTCTTACTGGAACGTACATCTTATGGACATCTGGTTTTGTAACAAAAGATGTCTTAAAGACGTCCTTAAGACGTCGAAAGGTAATTATGCAGTATACGGTTTTCTGCCATTTTTGATTTTTTATGAAAAATTCTTTATGGGGGCACCTACTAGGGTCCCTAGGACCTCAAATCCGTCTGCGCCCGTTTTTCTTTTGCTTTTTTTAATTTTTTTTCACTAAAACAACCCAATCCAACACAGTCCAACCCAACCTAATCGAACCCAACCCAAAAAAATAAAAAAAAAAACACATTACAACCCCCCCCAGGCACCCTTTTTTTCTCTTTAAGAAAAAAATCAGGCGCAGGCGGATCTGGGGTCCTAGGGACCCTAGTAAAGGACCCCATAAAGAATTTTTCATAAAAAATCAAAAATCGCAGAAAACCGTATACTGCATAATTACCCGTCGAAAGTCCTAAAATGGACGTCCCGGGGACGTCCGAATGTCCTGAGCGGACATACTATGGACGTCTTTGGTACGTCTTTGTGCTACTTGGGTTATAAGTTTTTATAAAAAGAACAGACCCTATTTTGTAACTTAAATAAAAATTTAAAACAAACAAATCTTTACAGGTTTCGGTTATAATAAATTTGGTTAATTTAACCATATAACAAAAAAAAAATTTGAAAACAAAAAAAAACGAGTACCGGAATGATTTATTATGGGGGCGACTGTACACCCACTTACCGCAATTGTTTTTCCATTTTTTACACAACTTCTCGTCTTTTGGAAATCTAAACAGTCTCAAGATGCCATCACGCTTCGATTTTCCACAAGTAACGTAGGCACATCTATTTCCGGATTTTCCCATTTCTTCGCATCAATCGTTTCAAAGTTTTTTTTCCTTAACCTATGTTTTAAAGGAAAAAGGAATATAAATCTGCACACTGTGTCCACTGTGATGGTTGTTTATTTTACTCGGCTACAGCCAACGCAGCGTTGCCAAGTTCATAATTTTTTTCCTCAGAATTTGTTTTAAATGAGGCCAGATTTTCAACAAAATATATACTAAATTTCGACTCCGGCTGCTTGATTCCAGTCTGAATTTAAAAAAAAAACTATTTTTTTGCAATTATCCCTAGTAAGGCCTTTTCTCAATCTAATTGTAATTTTTCCCAGATTTCGCTTATTTTCAAAAGTTTTTCCTCAAATAACTCCAAACATCCAACTTCCCCAGATCTCGGGAAAAATCTCAAGATCTGGCACCGCTACGCCAACGAGAAAATGCAAGGCATAGGAACTGTAAGTCGTATTTGCGTCTGCGCGCGGCACAAGGTTTGGCAGGTGAGGGAGCCGAAGACGTGACGAGAAGAGACCATAGATATAGGAGAGCGGGATAGACAACGCTCCCTGCGCGAAAGTTTAGATTTGTTTTGCGACCAGTTTGATGGTGGTATGGCAAAATCGACCTCCATTAACTTAGCGACCCCACCTCAAGAAAATCAAAATTTAGACATACCATAATTATGTACTAATTATGCGCTTTCTGAGAAAATCAAAAAAGAAAATGTGGTAGCTAGGTTAATATTAACTTAGCAACCACACCAGAAAATATGGCGCCAAACTAAAAATTTTTGGTTTTAAAATTATGTGATAATTATGTGCTCCCCAAATATATCAGAAAACTATCGAATTTTTCGTTTTAAATTATCTTTTTTTTAAAAAAAAAAGGGTGGGGTAGCTAAGTTAATATTAACTTAGCGACCCCATATTTTTTTTGAGAAAATCAAAAAAGAAGGTGGGTTAGCTAGGTTAATATTAAGCTATTAAGCTAACTACCCCACTAAAAAACTGCACTATATATACCTTAACATGTGGGGTCGCTAAGTTAATATTAACCTAGCTACCCCACCCTTTTTTTTTAAACATAATTTAAAACGAGAAATTCAATTTTTGTCCTATATATTCGTGACCTAGCTACCCCATTTTCTTTTTAGATTTTCTCAGTTACCAGAGGAGCACAAATTTTTTTGATTGGGGACGAAATTAGCACATAATTATGGCATAAATAAATTTTGATTTTCTTGGGGTGGGGCCGCTAGGTTAATGAAGGTGCAAAATCGGCAAACTCGCTCACTTTTTTAAAGTTTAAACAGCTATGACTCTAATGTTTGTTTTTTTCTGCGGTTGGTAACAACCGCCCCCCCCCCCCAACTTAGAAGATGACCAACTCACATTTTCTTAAATAGTTTAGAAAAAAACCGGTATCGTATTTACGATAGTTTTAGCAAAAATTCTAGAATTTAGGCCATTTTCCTACACAGTTTTTTTTAAATATTTCATAAAAAAAACGCCATTTTGAATTAAACACATTGCCTGCGGCGCCATGATTTCAAAGGTTGTCAACAAATCTATTATTATTCGCCCTTACTTTTATATATAAATGTTTTTTTTCGTACACGCTGATCGAACCTAACAACTACTAAACCGCCCCCCCCCCCCTTTGAAATCAGCTGTATCCGCCATTTTGATGGGACTCATGGCTAAAATTTGAATTCTCACTCGTCAAAAATCCTTCTACTTCCCTCTGATTTCTATGGACGAGATACATCATACTACGTTTGTATGTTTGAATAAGTTTTCAATACCGTTTACTTTTGAATCTTTCACAATACGCATTAACACTTTTAGCATTACCACAAAAAGTTGGTAAATAACTTTATTTTAAAATTAACTCTGTGTTTCGGACTTCTATCGTCTATATTTTATTTGTACACGACGTTTCGATCAGTACAATCTCATATTCTTGTGCTGTAAACTTATTGGCTTTATAACAACAAAGAAGTAAAATTTGCAATATTAGTTTAAAAAGTTTTTAAAAGGCGTTCAATTATGAAAACAGAAAATAGAATCGAATATTGAAACTGTATTCAGTCGGCCGGGAGAACGTAGTAACAGTCATGTGGAAAGGTAAACTAATACGTGTACAGACAACTGCAAAGAATTGAAATTCAAAAAAATTGGAACAATGGGTTCCATCAGGAGGGGTCTCAGAGGCTCAAGTCACACCCAGAGCAATTAACGACTTATACTTATATGCTTATATCGTGTGCTTACTATCAAATCAAAGCAAATCAAATTCTTTATTTCTTTATCACAGGTGGTCTAGAGAGGGGTTTTAATAAAAAAATATATAATCTTTAAAAAATACACTTTTGTTTTCGATCCATCGCTACTACTATTTACCGTATAAATAAAATCCCCTATGTAGCCCTTTTCTGGGGGGCTATTTTTGGAAAATATTCCGGGAACCTTAAATGTCAACCCCCTATTTTGACTTCATATTTGAATTCTCGCTGAAATTCTCTTTCCAATGGTACCCCATATCATAAGGTTTACTTTGCTAATTTTCGAGATATTGGCTTTCAAAATGTCAAAAATTCAATTTTCAAAGGCCCATATCTTAGAAGCTAAACAAAATATCTCTATATTGTGTTTATTATCGTAAACACGTAGTATGATTTTTAGGGGCTTTTTACGAAGAAATAAAAAATGACAACAGTTTGACAATCTGACCTTCTACTTCATATTTTTGGAATAATATCGTCAAAATCACTGAAAATCAATAAACTGTAAATACGAATGTGCAAACGTCAAACTATTGTAATTTTTTATTTGCTCTTATAAAACCCTCAAAATCGATAATAAACACAATAGAGATATTTTGTTTAGTTTCTAAGATATGGGCCTTTGAAAATTGAATTTTTGACATTTTGAAAACCAATATCTCAAAAATTAGTAAAGCAAACCTTATGATATGGGGTACCATTGGAAAAGGAATTTCAGCGAGAATTCAAACATGAAGTCGAAATAGGGTGTTCCTATTTAAGGTTTTTAGAATATTTTCCAAAAATAGCTTTAAAGATTATATGCTCCCTTTGCAACCCTTTGTCCATAAAACATAACTATCTCCTTAATATAGTTATCTTTGACAGATATACGGGGTCGAAGGGTGTGTTCCTGGTATGTTGTAGTATGCTGGATCTCTCTTAGCCGAATGCATTTAGAAAAAGAGACCAATAGTAACTATAGTAAGCTCACAAAAATTTGCTAAAAGTTATAGCCCGAACGTCGCCAGAAGTTGGCAAGCTATTTTTGATTCCTTGTTGTTAGCGTATCTTTGATGCGTTTGTGAAAACATCCTTTAAAAAAAAGATGAAGGTACGACGCGACAAAACCAACTCTTGTTCAGTGCTTGATGCGCAGTTCTATACTTCATACCGCTCACTTCTATTTCCTTCCTTGTCGAAAAAAGTAAGAGGTTAGGATACTACTACAACGGTGGTGGTAGAGATAGGCAAGACGTCCAAACGTTCCGTCCCAAAAGAAACTACTTCTCAGGAAATGGTGACCTACAACTACAAGTTCCTAGATATTTTTTAGTTGTTTTGTCAAAAGTATGTGGACTAGTATTCAAGTTGCAATGGAAACAAATAAGGCAAAATTTTTGTAAATGAAATATTTTTTTGTGATGGTTTGAAAATCACTCTGTACAATTCTAAATTGTCCACAACGAAATTTAAAGTTAATTACAAGTTTTTATTAAACAATAATATTTTATTTTCCTTTGTTTTTTATTTCCAATTTTTTTTGTTTTGCATTTCCTACTTGAAATACGGTAAGTTAACACATATAATAAGTAAAGAACCTGACTAAGATTACTTTCGGATTAATTTTTCTGCGCACTAAAAAAACATTATTTTTTAATGTTTTATATGACTGACGGACGCTTAGCCATTATTTTTCTTTATCCGATTTCTATAAGTTTAAGCTTTTTACATTGTTAAAAGAACCATTTTAACTATTAAAACTGAAAACAAAAAAAAAGTTAAAAAACCTCCAAATCAGTTACTTCAACCGAAAAGAAACTAAAAAAACAAAAGATCAAAAGATCTTGGGTGGAAATAACGAAAATTCAAACTTGGATGAACATCCCACAAGGAACACACAAAGGACCAAAGCGAAAAGAGAAATGAATAAACGATGTTTCGCCCTGGGTAACCAGCGTGGGCTCATCAGTGGTTTCACTGGTCGCCCTCCACCATACATCATTAAACACCATCATACACTTTGATTTCCAACTTTGAATCACTCACAAATAGGCATCGTTCCGCAATGAAAGTGTATGATGGTGTTTAATGATGTATGGTAAAGGGTGACCAGTGAAACCACTGATGAGGCTGGTTACCCAGGGCGATACATCGTTTATTCATTTCTCTTTTCGCTTTGGTCCTTGTGTGTTCCTTATGGGATGCTCATCCAAGTTTGAATTTTCGTTATTTCCACCCAAGATCTTTTTATCTTTTGTTTTTTTATTAAAAACTAATAAAAAAGTTACAATAACCCTTACTATAGAAATCGCAATACTCAACATACTAAAATCGTTTTGTTTTTTAATATACCTTGTTATACCCAATTTTAACAGGATTTCACTTTTTGGAAAAAATATATATATATAATAAAAAGTATAAAAATTAAGAAGCTATACTTTAGATGATTAGATTGAATTAGATACTTTTTAAGACAACAAGACTCTTTAAGAGATCTTTCGTAAGAGATTCAAAACCAATCCCAGCTATTCAATAAAAAAGTGAAATAGGAGTATATTATACAGCAAGGGATAAAAGGGGCTTAATTTTTTATACCGAGACACACAGTTCGTAGCACGAGCGAAGCGGGGGCTACAATTCGTCGAGGGATCAAAAGACACTTTTATCACGATGGGATAGATAAAAGGCTGCTGAATTCTAGAAGGCGTTGATATTCATTGCATCATCTGCATTTGGTGTACAGTGCAGGACTGTGTCAATTTTAAACTATTTTCTTCATGCTAAAGGTGCAATTTTATGGGCGTACCCATATTCATATTAGGTGGTTATCAATAAGACATCTTTAAGAAGTCAAGATATTAAACATTTAAACACGTCTTGGGGAAGACGTTAACAAGACGTCTATATAAGATGTATAAAAGCAGACGACACAAAGCCGTCCTAAAAGCGGTTATTGAGCGAAATGTCAAACAAAAACTAGTCTATGGTTCAATCCAAATCACATCCTATCGTCATACCAAATTTCATTCAAATCGGTTTAGCCATTTTTGCGTGATTAAGTAACAAAGACACAAATAAAAAAAATGTCTCATTTATAATATCAGTCACAGGATTGTTCTTTAGCCATTTCAAGGGGCTTAAAATGTTATCGGAAAAGTAAAACAGTTTAAAAACCATCACACCACTCAGTAAAATGTGGCCAGTGATACCTTTCACCCTGTAGAGTTTGATATTTTGTTTTAGTTAAGCGTATAAAAAATGAATTCCCGACCGCTCGTTATTTCTTTATGGAGCATTTTACTACACTGGGTGAATCTCGCGACATCTGTACAAGTTCCTTTCAATAATTGTCCAAACTATTGGCGATACGCTGTTGATCAGTACAATGCAGGAAAAATAAATACATTCATGGTAAGCAAAAACTTTTTCCGACGACCACATAATTTGCACTCGCACTTTTTTTTATTTATTTTTTGTGTTTTTTGTATAGTTTATTATTTAATTTCGTTTTTTCTCTTTTCAGTTTTTATTAAAAAAAAAATAAAAAACAGAAAAAACATAAAAAAATAAAAATATATATATTACAAAAAAATACCTCATATCCAATCTATCAAAAAGCGAAAGGGCACGCGTAGGACCTAGTGGCTCAGCCCATCCACTGCCCTGATCATAGATCAAATACCGGACACGGAAAAAAATGCTCTGCTAAATAAAAGAAAGTCCGAATTAAAGAATAAGCAGTTTTGCTGTAAAGATATTTTTTTTGCTATAGATTCAAATTAACAAGCGTTTTAAATCTACCCTAAAACTCGTAAAAGTAGGTATAGCTTATTCTTAGAACGAGAATCAAATAATTATAAAGTAAACTCTGTATATAGTTATTAGGATATATGAAGTTTAATTTACTATGACCTTGATTTGGTCTGAAAGTAATAATAAATTTTCTGATTGACTGATTTTGTTATTTATTCACCCTCGCTAAACATTTTTTTAAATTTTTAAATAAATTTTCTATTGGCCAGAGAATCCACAACAACACAACTTAAAATATGAAAGGGTTGGTTACAAGGTCAGATAAATCAAAGTTTATTCTCATGTAAAATGATTGTCATTAAATATTTAATATGTAATATACTACATATTAAGCATTTTAATTTTGGTAGGTAATACAGATTTCAATTTTTATTAATGATTATACCATATAATCAAGAATGGCATTTTAATTTTTATTACTAGATTATACCATATAATCAAGAACGGCAACTTGACATCCAAATGGAATATGCTTTGATTGGGAAAGATGTGCATAATAAGGTCAGTACGGTATCTTTTATTCAAGCTTATTTTTATAAGTTACAGGTTATAAGTTTACCTCCTTTTTTAATTTCATAATTGCTTTTGTCTGCTTTGTTTTCTTTACAGCCGCTATCTGGACATAATAGCGACATAAAGCTATTTTTAACTCATCGCCGTATACGTATCCGCATCTAGCGAGAACCAAGCACATTAATTGGTCAGAAACTTGTACCACGTTCGAAAAGAGCAGATATATGCAATGTATCGTTACGGCACACGTATCGTATCTCAGCACCTATTGCGTTCAGAAACAAGTTTCTGACCAATCAGTGTGCTTGGTTCTCGCTAGATGCGGATACGTATACCGCAATGAGTTACAAATAGCTTTATGTCGCTATTATGTAATATATCATATATTCTGTCTAATCTTAAAAACAGTTAGCTAAAGTGCCCACTAATAAATTCTGCCTCTTTATTGAAAGAGTGATATTTTAACTTACCTGACGTTCAAGATAAATGTGAATGTAATATAAATGATAGGTACACCAAACTTAACGGGATGATAATATGAAATATACTGAACAAAAAAACTCTACAGTCTTTGAAAAAAATTACATCGATATTCTACGATTTTTTTCAAAATTGTACAACACCGCATCATACGCTCACCTTTACGGTTATCACACACAAACGCTGCACTGCGGTGGCATGGAGGTTCAACCAATTAGCGCCCGATCTCAGAACGCCATGTTGAAAATTCTGGAGCGCCGATTGGTTGAGACCTCTATGCCACCGCAGTGCAAGCAGTGCAGCGTTTATGTGTGATAACCTTTACAATAGCAACTGAACCGGTTAGTCAGGTGCGGCGAATGACACGATAAATTTTTGGACTAAATCGTTTTGACGATGTAAATATTTATTAAAAACAGTGTTATAAAAAGACTCAGGCATGACCAGAGAGATAGGATTCTAATACTACTCTTTTTTGAGCGAAAGTGTGCGATTTTATAAATAAAAAAAAGGCGCATAAACTCTATGACCCATCAAAACTGTCTAATATTTTTTACAGATCAATCTAAAAGCGATGTCCCTACCAAAGCGTCAAGACAAACAAATCGTATTTGAAATCTTTTTTAACGATCCAAACGTGGTACCCACGATAACAAAATTTGTTGTTAACAACCATGTTTATTGCTATTCAGAAGTTGGTACGTATTACGTGATATGACGTCCGCAAACAAGACCCGACGTCAGACGCTTACGTTGCGACATACTCTGATTGGCACCAATTTGGTGGATTATTTTTTTAGTCATTATGATGCATTTAACTTGTTAAGCATCTGATAAAAAAAAAGTGCTTCGAATATTTTAGTTCTAATTTAGAATCTCCTTAGCACGTCCTTTTCCTTCTTAGGTATATCCTTGGCACTCACTAAGGATGACAAATTGCTATGTGGGATTTGCTTTAAAGCGAAATGAACTAAAAAAATATTTTTGGACATAAATTTTTTCCTTTTAAGGTGCAAAAATATCAGACCCCTCCTTTCGAAGGTTTCAAGATATTAGATAATTGGTGTGTAAAGAGTTTTGTGAATCGTTGTATAGTTAATAAACTATGAGAAAATTATTAAAATCTTTGCAAAGACTAAGTAGGTACTTCAATGTTTCTATATTATTATCGAGTATTACTCGTAAAATTTTAGTTTTGGATGTTTTTAGTTTCGGGCGTTTTATTTTCGGACAATTTTCAGAATCAGCCAAATTTAAAAAAGTATAAAATGATTACGGAACCATTAGACAATACGAGAAAATATATCACAAGCTATAGAATGTAATAAAAATATTAATATTAAATTATAATAACTTACTAAACAAATAACAAAGAATTAAACAAAAATAATATAATGAACTAAATATGTTATAACGTAAATATAAAAAGAAAATGTAATAAATATTTAATTAACACTTATTATTCATTTTTAGATTAAATATGTGTATAATTTATTGAATTTGAATTAACTTTCCCTGTAGTCAACTTTTTGAATTGGCTGGGAAATAATAATTCTTGTTTTTTTCCGAAATACAGGTCCACACGAGACTCACCCCATAACAATTGGTACTTTAAGTACCACAGTGACGATTGACGATATTCCAGGTTTGTATTAATTTTATCTGTCCCAATTAACTTAAATACCAAGGGAGCCGATTTCATACACAATTGCTTTTTGCATTCTCAGAGAATGCCTATGTGCAATCTACAAGGTCAGTTGGCCTGTAATCAAAATAATGGCCTTTTTACTACTTTTTATAATATTTTCACCTACCTTTATCGCTTAGGTATCCAAATTTGTCCTTATACAGACCGCTTCAAGCTACTGCGAACATAGGGGGAATCAAGTCCAATTTACTCTCCGTGCCGTACGACCGAGGTGGATTCGAAGCACGCTGCAGTGTTATCTTTTGGAAATTCATTTTGTTTTTATTATTTTGTTTTATTTCTGCCTTGCTCGAGAAACAGATGGGTAAGTTCTTAATTGAAATAATACATTTTTAAAACTAAAAATGGATGTCTACGAAGTTGCCGAAAAAGTGCAGATGGTCAAATGGTCAAATCGTCATAACCCAACACACGTTCGATATTGGTCGAGGGAAAATTTGCATTTGTATTTTGACATAAGAACACAGTATCCCCAAAAACTAAATGTTTGGGGGGGGGGTATTGTAGGGGAACACGTAATTGGGCCATTTTTTATTAACGGCAATTGCAATTTGAATGGTCCTAGATACTTGGATCTACTGCAGCAGCACATTATTCCAACTGCTAGGCAGTTGTTAGGTGTAAGATTTGGTGAAACATGGTTTCAACAAGATGGTTGTTCCGCTCACAATGTTGGCCTTGTTAGGGAATATCTTGATAATGTATTTCCTAATCGGGTTATAAGTACACGGGGAACTATTTTATGGCCAGCTCGATCTCCCGATCTTGCTCCTAATGACTTCTATCTGTTTTTGAAGAAGCTTTTCAAATTATCACCCCTAACATGCTTGGAAACGTTGGAAGGGGTTTTTATAGTAGGCTCGAATATTGTCTAGCCGAGCAAGGAGGACTTTTCGAACATTTGCTTTAATTTTTTTTTTGACTGGGAGAATCTTTTTGGTTTTTAGAATGTATGATTTTATTTTGAGAACTTGCTTTTATTTTGTTTCTCCTTATTATTTTCATTGTAACACGTCGTCACTGATAAATCTGAGCAGTTGACAATAAAACGCTCTTATTTATCAGTGACAAAAAATAAGAAAATTACGTTATAAAAATTTGCGTATTTATTGACCAAATTCCGGTTTCATTGACTACGCTCCACACAGCACCGTGGTTAGAGGCGTGAGTGTTAGTTGCTTCACTGATAGGCGTGCGGTGTCTCTGCATGTACGTACACTGGCAAATTAGACTTCTTTCGCCCTATGTTCGCAGTAGCTTGAAGCGGTCTGTATGTCCCATTTTGCAACAATAATTTTTCAGACAAGAAAAAACAATTGATAGCAATCACATTGACACAACGCGGTCAATCTCTGCGGCAGGGCCGGCTTCAGTTTTTGTTTTAGTTATTTGCCACTTATATTTTAACATTTTTTTTACTTTTTAAAGCTTTTTTAAAGAAACGTTGAGTTTTAAAACTTTTGAGGTTAAAAACAAACCCACATAACTTTTCCCAAAGAAAAAGAGCAGACTGCAGGCCGGAAAAAAAACAACACCTTCTTAAATAAAACAAAGACACATCTCAGTTTACATAACTAACGGATGTATGCATAGTATAAGGGACCTCTTATAAAAAATCCCCGTTAGGTGACTTTATCGCTTAATAACGCGTTGTAACGTAGCTAACGTCACATTATTTTTAAGGCAGCATTTTTAGTTTTTGCACGCTATCTTTGATTTGTTTATAGACGACTTTATACGGTATTTTTTATTATCAAGATTTACAAAAAGAATTTGTCCAATAATATTTTTCATTTAAAATTTCTTATTGTTGGTCGATGCAAGATGCAGCTAAATACAACATACTCTGCTGCCCAAAATATACAGATTACCCCGCGCGCAGGAATTCGAATCAAAGGAACGAATGAACGAAACGATCGACCTATTTCCGACTGATTCAGTGTATCGCCACAGTCAGTCGTTAATCCGTTCCGATTTGATTCACTCGTTTGATTCATTCTGTCTTCGTCGCGCATTTGACTCATTTCACTGATGGAATCATATCGAGCAAACATGATTCGATCACTCAATACTCGCAAGTGATTCGATCATAGTGAACGAATCGTTCACGAATCACACATTTCTAATAGTGATGATTTATAGAATAGAAGAAAAAGGGAGTTCTGAGGGCATATTTTGATACCTAAGTAGTAAAGGTAGGTGAAAACATAAACATTAAATAGTAAATAGTCATTATTTTCAATGCAAGCCAACTTGACCTTATGGATTGAATATCGACATTCTCTAAGAACCCCATTTAAATACTACGTTGCAATTGGCTCTTAAAAATTTAAACATAAAACTGGGTTTTGCACTAGTTTCAGTTACTACGTTTGTACGCACCTAAAAGCGCTTTTATATAAGGACGGTTTTAAATAAAATCGCTTTCTCCGACTGTTTATTATACGCCCTTCATTAAATGTCATTAAATATGTCAGTTTAAAGAAAAAAAAATTAAAACCACTTAGTTAACAACAGATTTTTCCGAAAACCAAGGTTGAGTACTTCTTTAGGTTGGAAGAAATACGCTAAAGCGTTTTAAACTGTTTATAAGGACCCTAAAACGGGTTTTAAAGCAATAAACCGGTTTCTTAAATCGCTTTAATCTGGACAAATGGAAATCTCATTGACAGTGGTCTGATTGAATTTGGAACGGAGTGCACATAAATGCCGATAACTGACACGAGATCCATTATTCGTTGTCAACGTTTGACATGGCCCTAATAAGAACAAACATTGTGTAGGAATTGCAATGTCCCGTGACGGACTACTTTTTCAATTTGCAAACGGAAAATTAATTAAATACTCTTTTTGTTTCAGGACACTATGGCACGTTACCATAAAAATCACAAGAAGCTTGACTTGATAATAATTTATGAATTTTTGAGATCTACTGATCTACATAATAAATTTCTAAACAAATATTTGGCGTTTTTTTCTTTGGTTAAACAGATCAAACCATCTTTATTTTCTTATTCTGGGCCCTTATAAGAGGTATATTATTTTTAATTTAGTATTGGATCAAGAGTACAAAAATTCGATGGTTTGCGAGACTCAAATTTCAAGACAAGATTTTTGGTAAAAACCGCATTTCAATATGTCACCCCGACTTCGAGCTACGGGGGCTTTTTGAAAAGTCTGCATGTTTGGATAGGCCCTATAACTTTTTTAGTTATGAAAATATCTTTGTAGGGTTAATTTTTGTAGAGTTTTTAAACTAGAATTTAATTACCAAATCAGATTTCGTGAGTCACTTTTCGTTTTTGAGATATAACACAAAGTTGGTATTTTTCTTATGGAACACCCCAATTTTTTTGTATATTTTTAATGCTTTTTTAATTTCCTGCAAAACGAAAATCGGATAAATAGTTGTCGAGTTATTAAATATTTTCCATAAATCATATGGTACAGGTTGTTTGTTTATAACCGGAACACTCAGTAAATTTTTTATTAATGAAAATAAAGGGTAGGTTTGAATTCAAAAATTTGGCAAATTGCAACGAACTTAAGCGCTATAACAACTTTTTTTTTGTTCCCCTTGGTATACAGCGTGTGGCAATAAAGCAATTTTATATAATACCCAGCATATTTTTGCATTTTTGAATTTTTCAAAAAATTAGCTTTACAAAAATACTAAACACTATTGAAATATCTTTTGTAGTTTCTGAAATATTTGCCTTTAAAATTTTAATAAAAACATTAGAACCGACCATCTGTTCAAGCTACATTGCCTTCAATCGTTTTTTTTCAAGGCCTCTAGATTTTTAAGTTTATATTGTTAAAATAAAGAAAGCCATTCATGGCCCACTTGGTAGTTTGATCCGTTGGTCATTTCCAATATATTTTCATTTTGGCAATTATTAGAACTTAAACGCAAATATTTTAGGAACTACAAAAGATATTGAAATAGTGTTTGATATTTTTGTAAAGCTAATTTTTAAAAAAATTCAAAAATGCAAAAATATACTATTTAAAAAAAAAATGTCTTTATTGCCACACACTGCATACCAAGGGCAACAAAAAAAATTTGTTATAGCGCTTAAGTTCGTTGTAATTTGCCAAGATTTTTGAATTTAGACCTACCTACCTAACTACTGAGTGTTTTAGTTATAAACAAACATCCTGTAAACTGTGATAAAAGCGGAACGCCACATTATTAAAAAAATCTAGAGTGCCATGGTTGTCAATCTGAGATGATAAAAATAATTTCTTACGAAGAAATAAAAAACTATTTTGCTTCGTAACTGATTTCAAGACCTACTATTATACCAATAATAAATTATTACACCTATATTTTATGCTCAGATTGTCAACCAACGCACTCTAGATTTTTTTAATAATGTGGCGTGGCATGGCAGCCTTTATCACGTCCCGCTATATGATTTATGAAAAATAGTTAATAACTCGACAACTATTTATCCGATTTTCGTAAGAGGCACATCGTTTTGAAGGAAATTAAAAAAGCATTCAAAAAGAAAATGGGATGTTCCATAAGAAAAATACCAACTTTATGACATCTCTCAAAAACTAAATTGACTCATGAAATCTGATTCGGTAATTAAATTCTAAGTTAAAAACTCTACAAAAATGCAACAAACACCACGTAGATTCATAAATAAAAAAGTTATATGGCCTATATCCGAAAATGCAAACTTTTCAAAAAACCTCTGTAGCTCGAAGACGGGGTGACATATTGAAATGTCGTTTTTACCGAAAATATTGTCTTGAAATTTGAGCCTCACAAAGGCGGGTCGAATTTTCTATATCTCCTCTAGAACACGAAACCCCCCAAAACCATCGATTTTTGGACACCCTGTACAGAGACGATGGACCAATTCAAAGAGATGCCTGAGCATTAAGAAGATTCTTTTTCTTAAATAGCAAAAAGTTTTTGCAAACTATCAGCAAGTCTTAACTTTTATCAGAACAGAATAATTTAACAAACCCAAAACGTATTTTTACTGAAACAACGAAAAATAGTACAAGTCCTGCAATTTTGCTTTTTAGTTTTAATGGTTATAAGAAGCTCCTCTCAAATCTATGAACTATAACAGTAAAGTTTTTTTAGGGGGCTATTTAAATGTTTTTTGTTAATACCTTCATCAAAAACAGCATGGCTTTTTTGGTTACCAATGCAAAAAAAACTTTTTTTTTGATCACGGGTGCAACAAAAGATTTCTGTCCGTTTTTTACCCCAAGTTAAAGAGAAATAGCGGAAAATAGTAATATTGAAAAAAATCTAATTATTCTTGCCTAAGAATTAAACTATTTTCGCCGGTTTTCACCCAGTATTTACGAAAAAATCATTTGAAAATATCGTCAAAATATCAAATTGTCAAAGATTAAAATGACACAACAATGAACGTCACCGAGTAAAAAGACAATTCGCTACAGAAACGATTGTTAGTTCATTTACCAGCCGCCTTGATTTATAATGTAAAGATGGTGTGTTGCGAGAAGTTATCTTCGTTTGAGATTTTTAAAAGTATTTTCCTGTTTTTCTTGGATTTTTTAATAAAGGTATTTAAAAAAAATAGTGTTAACAACTCGCGGCTAAACTGTGCTTATTTACTCGCGTTTTTTAATACCTCGCTGCGCTCGTTATTTAAACCAACGCTTGTAAAAAAGCACTATTTTGTTACAACTACTATTTTGCTATTATAAAAACTTGTTTTGCTCTAATGACTAAACATTTTCTCTGTGTAGGAAGTTCAAATAAAAACCACTCATAAGGTGCAGTTAGACTGTGGTAGTGTAGTCGTCGTGGCATTGGAGCTGTAGTGAATTTTTTTTCATAGATAATGCAGAACAGGATATTTTACAGATAAATAGTTAACAATATTTTTTGGTACACACTTTTTAATATAATTTACCTTGTTTAATGTTTTAAACAAATATTGGTGATAATAAACCCTCTTGCAAAATTTTTGAACATGTTAAAAGATCCACCTTACATATTTCTTTTGTATTAACCGAGAAAATTAAAAAATATAAGTTCAAAAATGCTTTAGTTTTAAAATTAGAGTTGATTGGGTACGAAAGATGGACAAAATAAAACTTGGGGAAGAAAAAAAAAGTGCTAATTTTGTATTTGCATAGTCAATAGTGTGTTCAGTGGTATTAGTGATAAATTAACAAGGTACTATACTAGTTATATCTGGTTTATTATAATTACGAAGAAATTAGAGCCTTTTTTTAAGTGACAAAAAGCGCTTACTTTTAGCATTACTTCGCTTGCATGGACAAATTATATCAAATAATTTACCTTATTAATCTTATATATTGCTTTAATTAGTAATAACCTTTAGAAAAGTTATAGTACCGTATTATCAGCCGTGCACGGTGGTTGTAGTGAAAAAAAATTCACACAGAGATAGGTAGACATTTTCTAAATTTATTGGTACATTTAATGGTAAATCTCTAATTTCTGTACATTGAATATTTTTTAAACCAAAGATATAAATACTTACAGACAATTAGGAAAAATCCACTGACCGAAATTTTATGAAATTTGGAAAAATCGCCACTTATCCCCCTGACTATAATTAGTTGTTTATCTATACATATAATAAATCTCTAAAAGGACCATTTCTGTACATTGAATTGTACATTGACTATTTTTTTATATTTTATTGTTTGACCAAACGAGATACCAAAAATGCAATTTTTACAATTTTTGTCTGTATGTATGTCTGTTTGTTCCAGCATCACGCATAGACCGCACAGGCAACACATAGGCATTTATTTCATCAAAATCGGTTTACGGAAACGAAAGTTATGGCATTTAAAAGAATAAAAGCGGGAAAAATGGGTAAAACCGCAGGCAAAGCGGCGCCGCGGTGTATAGTGTGTAATAAAAGTAATATGTCTAGTGGATAATATAAGTAATATTTGAGGGAAAAATGTTCTTTAAAAAAGTTGCTTTTAAACAGTTTTATAAATAATTTTGGAAAATTACTAGTTTGACGTAAAAAAGGGGAGAGGGGTAATATAGCGCCGCTGTTTATTGTAGGTAGGTACCATTATTAACTTAGGCTGGTCAGGCGATAGGGTCAGTCCATATCAAGTCAACCAGGGTATTTTACCACACCATCTCCGATGTTGATGATTTTTAGTATACATGTTTTTCCTACCAAAAAACTGGAAAATCGAAAATTTCAGACTTTTTTGACCAGTTGTTTATTTTGAATTAATTTTTGAAAATCGAAAAAGTCACTTATTTGTCCTTAACATGTGCGCACAAAATTAGGAATATCCAAAGAACCACTTATAATAGAAAAGTAGGTGAAGGTTCATTTTAAAGCTCTTATAAAGACCTTTCATATGAGAATATTGCATAACATATATTGAAAAAAAAAAATACAAAAAAAAAATTTTGATTTTTTTTTTTGAAAAATTTCAAAAAGGCCATTTTTAATTTTTTTCAAAAAATTATATTATTTTCTTTAAAGTGTTATTAAACTATTCACAAAATTTTGAGATGGACAAATCATGGGTTCAATGTGAAAAAATTTATTAAAAATGTCACATGCATGAAAAATCGCCTATAAATAGACAATGCATTTTGGTAATTAGAAGAATATAATGGGGTTTAAAGCGATATTATAAAAATATTTAACAATATTTTATTTAATAAAAAATTATATCCTACGTTTCATTCTGTATCAGTAATCAGATTAACATTGCCCCCCATTGTAATATTTACTTACAAAACCTCTTTTCCACCGGAGACGTACTATTGGATGTTCCAATTCTTAGGAAAATATGCCTGTATAAACCTGCCAATACTTTTGTGAAATACTGCCTGTTTATTCCTGTTTAACATTAAGGACACACCTCCTTCATTTTATTGGTCTGTTTAGGTACATTGTGGGGATTTGCTGACATGAAAATTCCTGCATAAATTGATTTTAAATTTTTGGCAAGTATCTTCCTGATACAGCTCCAAATAATCGATACATAATAGTTCGACTGAAGGTTTATCAGAAGTCATCTCTGTGTAATTTTAAAAGTTTCAACTATGGGTGAGGCAAGTGGATGGACTAAATATAAAGTAAAGTGCTGTGATCCACTAGAGTTAAAAATCAAGCATTTTGGGAAATTAAGAAATGTGACCAAGTGGATGTGCAGTTACAAAAATGTCAAAATGGGAATGAAAATCTGTGATGGTTGTAGACTAAAGCTTTCAAAGGAGTTTAAGGCATCTGAAAAAGATGAGGCAGGGTAAGTAACAAATAGTATTTTTTAATATAAAATTAATAAACTAAACCAATTGCGTCAAGTACGGAGTGGAAAAATCTCATGGCATTATTTTGCATGGCATTATTTTGCATGGCATTTTGAGAATACAGACATTATGTACAAATTTCTTGGCATTATGTACACATTTTGGGTCAACTGTTACCCCCTTTTTAAGTTCTTATAAAAAACTAACTTTTTAAATTTTTTTAGACCCAGTCAAGTTCCAGAAAATGATCCAGATTTTCAAGATCCTGCTGAATCATTTACTTTTTTAAACAAGTCATTGGAGCTTCTTGGTGTGTCGCCGATTAAAAGAAAAAATGTATACAAAGAAAAAATTGATATTGTACAGCATACAATTGCGAAAGCATTTACAAAGGAATCAGATTCAACGCTAGTAAAGGAATGCCAGAGTGACGAAAGTAAAATGATTAAGCTGTTAAAGGACAAATTTTTAAAAACCGAAAAGAGGAGTGAGAAAATATTAGTTTTATCATGTTTACCTCAAAGTTGGAATAGAAAGAAGATTGAAGAAGAATTTGGAGTTTCTCAATATTTGGCCAGAGCTGTAAAACAGTTAGTTAAGGACAATGGGATATTATGTTCTCCTAACCCCAAACCGGGAAAGACCCTTAGTGATAGAGTGGCCCAAATAGTGGTAGATTTTTACCAAAGGGATGACATTAGCAGGACCATGCCAGGTAAAAAAGATTATGTTGTTATCAGAAAATATGGAGCTGAAAAAGAATATGTACAAAAAAAATTAGTCTTAGCTAATTTAAAAGAAATTTATGCATTGTTTAAAACTGAGTACCCCAATGAAAAAATTGGGTTTTCAAAATTTTGTGAACTGCGACCCAAAAACTGTATACTGGCAGGAAAAAGTGGGACTCATACTGTATGTGTATGTACTATACATCAAAATATAAAACTAATGCTCAATGGCTCCAAATTAAATAAGCTATATGATGAAAATAACAGGCCTCTTGCAATATCTTATCATGATTGCCTTTATAAACTAATGTGTAATCCACCTTCAGTGGACTGTTTTTTAAGCAATAGATGCAAGCAATGTCCTGGAGTAGAACAGTTTAAAAATACGTTAATAGAAAAATTTGAGGAAGAATTAATTGATGAGGTCTCATTTAAAAAGTGGGTCTCAGTAGATAGGTGTACTATGGAAACCGTTGTTAAGAAAAGTGATGATTTTGTCCAGGAGTTTACTGATGATCTTGTAAAACTTAAATCACATTCTTTTATTGCAAAAATGCAAAAAGATAGATACAATGAAATAAAAATTAACCTTAAACCTGGAGAGTCTTTGATCACTTGCGACTTTGCGGAAAATTATTCCTTTGTTATGCAAGATGAAGTCCAGTCTTATCATTGGAATAACAGCCAGGCAACCCTCCACCCTTTTGCCATTTATTTTCTAAGTGATGGTAAACTGCACAACCTGAATTATGTGTTTATTTCGGAAAGCTTGACACATAATACAATTGCATTTCATTTATTTTTAAAAAAATTAATGCCTGATTTAAAAATCAAAATACCAGGACTTAACAAAATTTTTTATTTTTCGGATGGATGTGCTGCGCAGTACAAAAACAAAAAGAATTTTCTGAATATATGCCTGCATAAAAAAGATTTTGGTGTTGAAGCAGAGTGGCATTATTTTGCCACCTCGCATGGCAAAAGTGCCTGCGATGGCTTGGGAGGAACTGTTAAAAGACTTGCTGCCAAAGCCAGTTTGCAGAGGCCCTATGACAATCAAATAATGACACCTCTACAATTGTTTACTTGGTGTGAAGAAAACATATCTGGCATTGATTTTAAATATTGCACAGAAGCAGATTATACAAATCATGAAATAATTTTGAATAAAAGATTTGCGGAAGTCTTAACAATACCGGGGACACAAAAAATTCATGCTGTAATTCCTCTTACAGAAAGCACGTTTTTGGCAAAACAGTTTTCTACATGCTTAGAGGTCGAAACACATAATCTTTTTAAAGGTGGAAGCATTATTTTGCAAAATATCGAGTCAGGGTTTGTCACTGTAGAATATGACAGTGCTTGGTGGCTGGCTTGTGTCTTGGGGAAAAATAATGAGAGCGGAGAACTGAAAGTAAGCTTTCTTCATCCACGAGGACCTGCCTCATCATTTTTTTACCCAACACCTCAAGATATTTTAATTATTAAACCAGAAAGTCTTATAAAAAAAGTTGAACCCAACACTGCTACTGGCAGAACTTACAATGTCAGCAAAAAAGAAATGTCAGATTCATCAGAAATTCTTAAAAGAAAGTTAAAAAAATAAATTTAAGATATATAGTTAGTCTTAGTGTTTTCTGTCTAATTTTTATCAACGAAGTAGAAAAGTTTGTTTATTTCTTTTGCGAGTTTAAAATAAAATAATTTGTAGATAAAGCCTCTGGGTATTTTTTAAAACCTGTATCCATCCAACAAATTTATTTATTTTAATATCCAGTGCACTATTGGTGCTCCTAAAATATGTTTATTTTTTTAAATGCATGATTTTTAATGTACTTAATATTTTTGATATTTTTTTTGACATTGAACCCATCATTTCTCCATCATAAAATTTTGTGGATAATTAAGTAACACTTTGACCAAAATTATATATTTTTTTCAAAAAAATTAAAAATGGCCTTTTTGAATTTTTCAATTTTTTTTTTCAATTTTTTATTTTCAATTTTTTTTTTTGTTAAAATTATGTTGTGATATTTCATAAAAAAGAGCTTCAAAATGACTTTAAAATGAGCCATTTATTACTTTCCTAGTGTAAGTGGTTCTCAAGATATTGCTAGTTTTGTACATTCTTGTTAAGGTCAAAATGCTGACTTTTTTATTTTGAAAAATTAAAAAAAAAAAACTACGAATCAAAAAAATCTAAAAATTTGCATTTTCAACTTTTATGGTAAGAAGAAAATATATACCAAAAATCATCAAAATTGGAATTGGTCGCGTAAAATTTTTGTGATTTTTTGGTTGATTTGATATGGAATGACCCGATAGGGACATAAGTAAATATAATACTTTGTTCATTTATTGAAAATATCGAGTGTCTGCATTTCCACGAAATAAATCCCATGCTTAAAGTTGGTGTGTTCATGTCATCTCTTTCATATGCAACCGAAAACATCTACCTATCTCTGTGTGAGTTTTTTTCACTACAACCACCATGCATCCCTGATAATACGGTACTATAACTTTTCTAAAGGTTATTACTAAAGCAATATATAAGATTAAGAAGGTAAATTATTTGATATAACTTGTCCATACAAGCGAAGTAATGCTAAAAGTAAGCGCTTTTTGTCACTCAGAAAAAAGGCTCTAATTTCTTCGCAATTATAATAAATCAGAATGATTAATCAGCGGATCAGATATAACTACTATAGTACCTTGTTAATTTTTTGCTAATACCACGGAACACACTATTGACTGTATGTATGTATGCAAATACAAAATTACCACATTTTTTTCTTTCGCAAGTTTTATTTTGTCCATCTTTGGTACCCAATCAACCCTAATTTTAAAACTGTTCTGCATTATCTATGGAAAAAAAATCACTACAGCTGCAATGCAACGACGACTACACTACCACAGTCTAACTGCACCTTAGAGATTACTTTTCCTACATTCGACACCCCTTGTGTTAAATTTAACATTTATAATAAATTTTAATATTTCTAAGCAACCTCTAGTATAGAAATATTTGCCTTTTTAAATATAACTCCCCATGTAGATTGACTCTAAACCATAAATGTCAAATTTCACAAAAGTTTTTTTCAAAAAATCTTTTATTCGAGAATTTTGGGATACCCTGTACAAGACCCTGTATAGGCATTTAATTACGAAATTGGGCTTCAATAATCTATTGTCAATTCAAATAAGATTGATTGCCAAAAAGAAACAAATTATATATATTTGAAAGCATCATTATACTAAAAGGCTCTTAGGTTCTAGTTGTGTTTGATAAATTTTCTATATCATAAAGCCCTTATTGGTTTAATTAAAATGTTGACAAAGAACCCAATCTGTCCGTTACTAACCATTTTACAATTTTGTTGGATTCCATTTTGCCTTACAACTCCAAATATCCTTAGAACCTCCAAAATATCTCGATGGTTCCAAATTTATATATTTTTATTTTGTTTGGCATTACTAACCAATTTGGGTTGTGCAATACTCATAGTGTATGAAGATTATGATATTTATGGTAATGATGTTCTATATTTTCTTGATCCAATTACAATAACATTTGTTTCCTTAGTGACAGTGATCAATAATGTTTTGAACCAAAATAAAAAATTTGAACTCGTACAAAAAATTCAAAAAACTCGAGAGAGTTTACTTGACAAGTACTTTGAAAAAATCGATTTTAAAGAAAAAACTTTATTTGGCTTAATTTTGTTTATACAAATTTTTACAGTTACTATTCTAGGGTTCTTCCTAAAATGTCGAATCAGTACTCAAATTAACATCAATTTATACAGGATGGTAGTGATTTCCATTTCAAGAATAATTCAAATATGGTTCCTCACCTTAGCCCTTTTGCAAATGGTTTCATTTGTTTGGATAGTTCATCGCTTTTTGGTTTTGCTAAACAACAAATTTGCGAAAAACTTGCATGACGAACTTGCTTCTTATACCGCTTCAAAATTAGAATATCATACAAAAACTTTTGTGGAAGTTATTCAATTTGTAGAAGATTTAAACAGTATATTTGGAAGAACATTACTCTTAATTTCTCTAGTTTTTGCTCATGTATTATTAGGTACGATACATTTTTTATATACCATGGAAAATGAGTCCGATGTCATCTGTAAAATTGAAGTTGGGTTAGTTCCTTTGGTATTCTTGGTAAGTATATAAATAAATTTAGGCCAATTTTACTTACTTACTTATTATATTTAGGTTCCTCATAAGGCAACCCTGACAAAAAAAACCATTTCCAAACTCTTAAAAACTGAGATTTTAAGAGATTTGACCTGGCAAAAATGTATGCCACATGAAAACTGACAAATTCTTGTGATGTTTCATGAGAATCATTTTAACAAAATGTCTGACTATTGAAAACTAACAAGATTTCAAAAGATCCTAAAGACAATTATGTTTAGATGTTTTACAAGATTTCATTATGTTACACCAGACACATGAGATTTCATGAGGTTTAGCAAGCAAGATTTTTGAGAATTTACAAGACTAAAAGAAGGGACGTTTTTAAAAGATTTTATGAGAAATAGGTTAAAGGGTTGTGAAGATTTGACAAGATTATACAAGAATTAAAGTGTAGAAAATATACAAGCATCAACCAGATTTGACAAGCAAGATCAGAATTTCAAATAGTTTAATAAATAAAATGTATATTAAAGATTTCACTATCAAGATATTTTACGAGATTTCAGAATATCAGACACAGGAAATTTCATGAGATTTGGCAAGCAGGATTTTGATGAGATTTTAAAAGTAAAAATCAAGGGATGTATTTAAAAGATTTTACAAGATGTCGTGAGAACTGAAGTGAAGAGTCGTGTCAAGTGTAGAAAATAGACACGCATATCAATTTTTTAACAAGCAAGTTTTTCAATGAGAATAGAAAAGATTTTATGAATACCTATATAAAAGTAAATTAAACAAAACATATTATAGATTTAAGCAGATTTGACTAGCAAGAAATTTTAAGAGATTTGACAAGTTATAAAAGAATGAATAGAAAGAGACAATTTTACCAAAACTTGTCCAAACCAGTGAAATCTTCTCTTAAAATCTGGTGAAAACTGCGAAAAAATGTAATCTTGTGAGATCTGATGGAGGGTGAGTCTTTTAAAAAATGCTCAAAACATGGGCAATTTCATGAAATCTTGTGAAATCTTATTAACTTTATTTTATATTTCTGTTAAAATCTGCTCAAAACTGCTGAAAACATGTGGATTTTCTCATGTTATCTTGTGAAATCTCATGAAAAATCTGCTCAAAACTTAACAAAACCAGTGGAAGCACAGCCTTTAAAATACTGGTGAAATCTTATCAACTCTTATCATAAATTATTTTAAAAACTTTTCAAAACTCCTAAAAACGGATCACAGTGCTCATGCAACACTCATGATTTGACTAGTTTTGAATCTCTTTCCAACATTGAAAGTTCATGAGATTTCACCCGAAAGTGGTGTTTCATAAACCGCATGAAATACCGACCAGAACTCGTGAATTTTCACTTGTTTTTTTTTTACTAGTTTTGACGCGGCATTTTTGGCAGGGAAGCATAAGTTATTTTTAAATTTAAAGCAAATCCAAATAATACTTAGGAGAAAGTAAAGAAACTAAACCAATAATTGTTATACTTAATCCAAGACGCCTTCAAAACCCGAACATGTCCGGGGAAATCTGGAGGATTGCAACCCATAATAAAGGATACTATTTCTTTAATTCAAGTATTTCTTTTTCATGTTTGAAGTATAAACTATTTCTTTATTATGGGTTGCAATCCTCCAGATTTCCCCGGACATGTTCGGGTTTTGGAGGCATCTGAGGTCGTCCGGCCGTGTTTTTGAAAATTGTCCGGAATTTCTGCGACAGGCAGCACGGCAATTTTTGTGACTTCAAAAATCGGTTGAAACCATAAACTATATGATTTTTTACCAAATTTAACTATAAACAAACATGTTTCGAATTTTATGATTTTCTTTGACATCCGGAACAGTCCGAACTGTTAAATAAAATTCAATCAACAATAATATACAGACCGCTTCAAGCTACTGCGAACATAGGGCGGAAGAAGTCTAATTTGCCAGTGTACGTACATGCAGAGACACCGCACGCCTATCAGTGAAGCAACCAACACTCAGGCTTCCGATCGCCATTCGCTGCCGTTCGCCGCCTTTCGCCTTGTATTTAGTACGCCTCTAACCACGGTGCTGTGTGGAGCGTAGTCAATGAAACCGGAATTTGGTCAATAAATACGCAAATTTTTATAACGTAATTTTCTGATTTTTTGTCACTGATAAATAAGAGCGTTTTATTGTCAACTGCTCAGATTTATCAGTGACGAAGTGTTACAATGAAAATAATAAGGAGAAACAAAATAAAAGCAAGTTCTTAAAATAAAATAATACATTCTAAAAACCAAAAAGATTCTCCCAGTCAAAAAAAAATTAAAGCAAATGTTCGAAAAGTCCTCCTTGCTCGGCTAGACAATATCCGAGCCTACTATAAAAAACCTTCTAACGTTTCCAAGCATGTTAGGGGTGATAATTTGAAATGCTTCTTCAAAAACAGATAGAAGTCATTAGGAGCAAGATCGGGAGATCGAGCTGGCCATAAAATAGTTCCCCGTGTACTTATAACCCGATTAGGAAATACATTATCAAGATATTCCCTAACAAGGCCAACATTGTGAGCGGAACAACCATCTTGTTGAAACCATGTTTCACCAAATCTTACACCTAACAACTGCCTAGCAGTTGGAATAATGTGCTGCTGCAGTAGATCCAAGTATCTAGGACCATTCAAATTGCAATTGCCGTTAATAAAAAATGGCCCAATTACGTGTTCCCCTACAATACCCCCCCCCCAAACATTTAGTTTTTGGGGATACTGTGTTCTTACGTCAAAATACAAATGCAAATTTTCCCTCGACCAATATCGAACGTGTGTTGGGTTATGACGATTTGACCATTTGACCATCTGCACTTTTTCGGCAACTTCGTAGACATCGATTTTTAGTTTTAAAAATGTATTATTTCAATTAAGAACTTACCCATCTGTTTCTCGAGCAAGGCAGAAATAAAACAAAATGAATTTCCAAAAGATAACACTGCGGCGTGCTTCGAATCCACCTCGGTCGTACGGCACGGAGAGTAAATTGGACTTGATTTTCCCTATGTTCGTAGTAGCTTGAAGCGGTCTGTATTTTTGTTGTACACTGAATTTTTCAGGTTACTGCATTTATTTCAAAATTGCACAAGAAACGAAACATTTTTGAAGAATTGAGACTGGATCCCACTCCAACCCACTTTTTTTTCAATTTGTAAACTTTTGTGTTCTGCCTTATGTTGCAGAAAAATTGCAAAGTAATTATAGGTTCGCAAGCTTGGGATTACCTTTTCTTTCAAACATTTTCAAGACGTAAAAATTTAAATAAAAATTTTTAATGTAATTTTTTTAAAATTTTCGCCTGCGGCGAATTAAGACGTGGTTTGATTGAACCATTAAGTTGGTTATTTTAAAGTGCTAAATACATTTTTGGAGCAATGTCCGGATTTTGTCCGGGTTTTTAAGTGATTTTGTCCCAATTTTACAATTTTAGAGATGACAAACCTATTTTACATCGATGTGCTTGGAAAATATTGCACACAAACAAATATCCAGAAGGGTCAAAAATGCCCATATTTTAAATAGTAACTGCCCCATTATTGGATTCTTAAGATTGAATTATTAAGACATGTTAAATTTGACATCGGATGCATACATTTTAATGCCTTTGCTTTTTAAAAAGCAAATTTAATATAAAAATCGGACACTCTTAATTATAATCATTGAGAAAAGTGCGTTTTGCAAACCACATCAAATTTTACAGGTCTACACATTTCTTCTAGCACACAAATGTGCTCAGGCCATTTTCGAAGTCAGAAAAGCGTCGACCATAGCCCATCAGCTTTACCTGAAATGTCCAATGGTAGCTCAAACCCAAGAAATTTACTTTATAAAGAAAAAACTGCTATGGTTCTCCCAAGGAGTACTGACAAGTGATATAAACATTAGTGCCATGGGGTTTTTTAACGTAGATTACAGTATGATTTATATGATTCTTGGTACTGTTATAACCTATTCCATTTTAGTAGTTCAGTTTTAAATATAATGGTGCATTTTTGGGATATTTAACCAAGTTTGTATGAAAATTTGGAGAAGCCGTCGCAAAAGGGAAGAAGAGCGATTACCCCACCTCCCAGTATGTATTACTGATATAAAAACGAATCTAATTTAATGTTGCATAAATGTATTTGAACAATAAAATTTTAACAGTAATTTTTCTACGTTCTAAAAAAGTTTATTACACTTTTTATTATTCAATTATATTGAAATTATATTATACTTTTGTTTTCTTGACGAAGCAAGGTTTCAACAGTACTGCCTCTATTTACCATTGTTTCAGTAACCAGGCCAAGTAAGTATTCTTCCAAAATAATCTGTTCCATATAACACACTTCCATTAACCTAGCGACCCCACCCCAAGAAACTCAAAATTTGGTTATGCCATAATTATGTGCTAATTTCGTCCCCAATCAAAAAATTTTGTGGTCCTCTGGTTTCTGAGAAAATCGACAAAGGAAATGGGGTAGCTAGATTAATATTAACTTAGCAACCCCACCAAGGAATATGGCGCCAAACTAAAAATTTGTAGTTTTAAAATTATGTGCTAATTATGTGCTCTCCGAATATATAAGAAAAAAATCGAATTTTTCATTTTAAATTAATTTAAAAAAAAAGGTGGGGTAGCTAGGTTAATATTAACTTAGCGACCCCACATGTTTACGTATAACCATTATTATACGTATAACCATTATTATCTGCAAATTATATGATTTTCTACTTGTATGGTTTTCAAGAAAATCAATAAAACCTAGCATTCGCAATCTGAAGTATGATTCGAAAGTAAAAATATATTATTACAAATTTATGTGGTCCATGAATATGCGTGAAACTTATGACATAATTTTAAAACCAATAATTTTTAGTTTGGCGCCATATTTCCTGGTGGGGTTGCTAAGTTAATATTAACCTAGCTAACCCACTTTCTTTTTTGATTTTCTCTGAAACCAGACGAGTACAAAATTTTTTGATCATAGACGAAATTAGCACATAATATTATTATATATTAAATTCCGTGATACCCTCGGTGATACCTAAACATGTGAGGTCGCTAAGTTAATATTAACCTAGCTGCCCCACCTTTTTTTTAAAAAAAAAACGTCATTTAAAATAAAAATTCGAGAGCACATAATTAGCACATAATTTTAAAATCATAAATTTTTAGTTTGGCGCCATATTTCCTGGTGGGGTTGCTAAGTTAATATTAACCTAGCTACCCCATTTTCTTCTTCAATTTTCTCAGAAACCAGAGGAGCACGAAATTAGCACATAATTATAGTGTGGTTAAACTTTGATTTTCTTGAGGTGGGGACGCTAGGTTAATGGAGGTAGAGCACCTAGAGTACATAGGTCAGACAACATAACTTTTGCTAAAATTGACACAAAAAATGTGCAGGTCTAGAGTTTTCCTCGCGTTCTTAAAAAATGTTCCTAAAAAATCATTAAAAAAAACTTTTATTTGCAACTATCGAACATCTATGTTATTTTATTTATTAAGTAACATGCTTTCGCCCAATAACAGATTACAAACATACGACAAATTTTATAAACTATATATATATAATGCTAAATCCAGAGATCTCTATGTGGTCCAGAAAAAAAGTTGAATTACATAAAAATGTAAAAAAAGGGTTCCGGGGTTCGATCCCTGTGGAACTCCAGAAAACGCTGTAAAGAGCTCTGAAGAGGCCCCTCTGTAAACCACATACTGCTTTCGAAGAATGCTTAAATCAATCAAATCAAGAATTCACAAAACTGTTTTTAATAAAAAATTAAATTAATGGAACGAGTTTCGGATTTGATTTTGAATAGATTTGAGGAAAAATAGTTTGGCAAACCATGGTTTGATTGAAAACGGGTTTTTTTTTATGAGTTTGAACAATTACGTTCCGATACATAAGTGTTTAACAAATTGCACTTTTTATGATTTATCGTTTTCAGATTGAACTTCTTTTATTTAGCGGATTTGAGTTTGCATATTCCCAAACACCAGTTGTGTTTTTCCAGTCAAATTTCGGCAGTGTGTCGTCATTTAATTGTTTGGAAAGCATAAAATAATGATAAATCCTATTGTTATATATATCTAGCCCTGAGGATGACCCGAGACCAGGGTAAAAACGTCGTTTATTGACTAAAAAATTTTACTAAATTTTTGCTTAATTTCGCTATTCGCAAATTATTATTATTATTATTTGCAAATCCAGAAACTGACAGAAGAATGTGGTGTTTAGATTATTATCGAAGAACGTTAGCTGCGTTCAAAAAAAGTATCGCCTTTGTCTTACGTTTATCTGTAATTTTTTAAATGCAAAACACGGATTAAAAATATGTGGTTTTTAGCCTATTCGCAAATTAATTATTTTTTGCAAATCCAGAAACTGACAGAAGAATGTGGTGTTTAGATTATTATCGAAGAACGTTAGCTGCGTTCAAAAAAAGTATCGCCTTTGTCTTACGTTTATCTGTAATTTTTTAAATGCAAAACACGGATTAAAAATATGTGGTTTTTTAATTAATTATTTTTTGCAAATCCAGAAACTGACAGAAGAATGTGGTGTTTAGATTATTATCGAAGAACGTTAGCTGCGTTCAAAAAAAGTATCGCCTTTGTCTTACGTTTATCTGTAATTTTTTAAATGCAAAACACGGATTAAAAATATGTGGTTTTTAGCCTATTCGCAAATTAATTATTTTTTGCAAATCCAGAAACTGACAGAAGAATGTGGTGTTTAGATTATTATCGAAGAACGTTAGTTGCGTTCAAAAAAAGTATCGCCTTTTGTCTTACGTTTATCTGTAATTTTTTAAATGCAAAAAACGGATAAAAATATGTGGTTTTTAGCCTATTCGCAAATTATTATTTTTTGCAAATCCAGAAACTGACAGAAGAATGTGGTGTTTAGATTATTATCGAAGAACGTTAGCTGCGTTCAAGAAACGTATCGCCTTTTGTCTTACGACTTTCTGTAATTTTTTTAAAGCAAAAAACGGATAAAAATATGTGGTTTTTAGCCTATTCGCAAATTAATTATTTTTTGCAAATCCAGAAACTGACAGAAGAATGTGCTGTTTAGATTATTATCCAAGAACGTTAGCTGCGTTCAAAAAAAGTATCGCCTTTTGTCTTACGTTTATCTGTAATTTTTTAAATGCAAAAAAACGGATAAAAATATGTGGTTTTTAGCCTATTCGCAAATTAATTATTTTTTGCAAATCCAGAAACTGACAGAAGAATGTGGTGTTTAGATTATTATCGAAGAACGTTAGTTGCGTTCAAAAAAAGTATCGCCTTTTGTCTTACGTTTATCTGTAATTTTTTAAATGCAAAAAACGGATAAAAATATGTGGTTTTTAGCCTATTCGCAAATTATTATTTTTTGCAAATCCAGAAACTGACAGAAGAATGTGGTGTTTAGATTATTATCGAAGAACGTTAGCTGCGTTCAAAAAAAGTATCGCCTTTGTCTTACGTTTATCTGTAATTTTTTAAATGCAAAACACGGATTAAAAATATGTGGTTTTTAGCCTATTCGCAAATTAATTATTTTTTGCAAATCCAGAAACTGACAGAAGAATGTGGTGTTTAGATTATTATCGAAGAACGTTAGCTGCGTTCAAAAAAAGTATCGCCTTTGTCTTACGTTTATCTGTAATTTTTTAAATGCAAAACACGGATTAAAAATATGTGGTTTTTAGCCTATTCGCAAATTAATTATTTTTTGCAAATCCAGAAACTGACAGAAGAATGTGCTGTTTAGATTATTATCCAAGAACGTTAGCTGCGTTCAAAAAAAGTATCGCCTTTTGTCTTACGTTTATCTGTAATTTTTTAAATGCAAAAAAACGGATAAAAATATGTGGTTTTTAGCCTATTCGCAAATTAATTATTTTTTGCAAATCCAGAAACTGACAGAAGAATGTGGTGTTTAGATTATTATCGAAGAACGTTAGCTGCGTTCAAAAAAAGTATCGCCTTTGTCTTACGTTTATCTGTAATTTTTTAAATGCAAAAAACGGATAAAAATATGTGGTTTTTAGCCTATTCGCAAATTATTATTTTTTGCAAATCCAGAAACTGACAGAAGAATGTGGTGTTTAGATTATTATCGAAGAACGTTAGCTGCGTTCAAAAAAAGTATCGCCTTTGTCTTACGTTTATCTGTAATTTTTTAAATGCAAAACACGGATTAAAAATATGTGGTTTTTAGCCTATTCGCAAATTAATTATTTTTTGCAAATCCAGAGACTGACAGAAGAATGTGGTGTTTAGATTATTATCGAAGAACGTTAGCTGCGTTCAAAAAAAGTATCGCCTTTGTCTTACGTTTATCTGTAATTTTTGAAATGCAAAATACGGATTAAAAATATGTGGTTTTTAGCCTATTCGCAAATTAATTATTTTTTGCAAATCCAGAAACTGACAGAAAAATGTGGTGTTTAGATTATTATCGAAGAACGTTAGCTGCGTTCAAAAAAAGTATCGCCTTTGTCTTACGTTTATCTGTAATTTTTTAAATGCAAAACACGGATTAAAAATATGTGGTTTTTAGCCTATTCGCAAATTAATTATTTTTTGCAAATCCAGAAACTGACAGAAGAATGTGGTGTTTAGATTATTATCGAAGAACGTTAGTTGCGTTCAAAAAAAGTATCGCCTTTTGTCTTACGTTTATCTGTAATTTTTTAAATGCAAAAAACGGATAAAAATATGTGGTTTTTAGCCTATTCGCAAATTATTATTTTTTACAAATCCAGAAACTGACAGAAGAATGTGGTGTTTAGATTAATATCGAAGAACGTTAGCTGCGTTCAAGAAACGTATCGCCTTTTGTCTTACGACTTTCTGTAATTTTTTTAAAGCAAAAAACGGATAAAAATATGTGGTTTTTAGCCTATTCGCAAATTAATTATTTTTTGCAAATCCAGAAACTGACAGAAGAATGTGCTGTTTAGATTATTATCGAAGAACGTTAGCTGCGTTCAAAAAAAGTATCGCCTTTTGTCTTACGTTTATCTGTAATTTTTTAAATGCAAAAAAACGGATAAAAATATGTGGTTTTTAGCCTATTCGCAAATTAATTATTTTTTGCAAATCCAGAAACTGACAGAAGAATGTGGTGTTTAGATTATTATCGAAGAACGTTAGTTGCGTTCAAAAAAAGTATCGCCTTTTGTCTTACGTTTATCTGTAATTTTTTAAATGCAAAAAACGGATAAAAATATGTGGTTTTTAGCCTATTCGCAAATTATTATTTTTTGCAAATCCAGAAACTGACAGAAGAATGTGGTGTTTAGATTATTATCGAAGAACGTTAGCTGCGTTCAAAAAAAGTATCGCCTTTGTCTTACGTTTATCTGTAATTTTTTAAATGCAAAACACGGATTAAAAATATGTGGTTTTTAGCCTATTCGCAAATTAATTATTTTTTGCAAATCCAGAAACTGACAGAAGAATGTGGTGTTTAGATTATTATCGAAGAACGTTAGTTGCGTTCAAAAAAAGTATCGCCTTTTGTCTTACGTTTATCTGTAATTTTTTAAATGCAAAAAACGGATAAAAATATGTGGTTTTTAGCCTATTCGCAAATTATTATTTTTTGCAAATCCAGAAACTGACAGAAGAATGTGGTGTTTAGATTATTATCGAAGAACGTTAGCTGCGTTCAAGAAACGTATCGCCTTTTGTCTTACGACTTTCTGTAATTTTTTTAAAGCAAAAAACGGTAAAAAATATGTGGTTTTTAGCCTATTCGCAAATTATTATTTTTTGCAAATCCAGAAACTGACAGAAGAATGTGGTGTTTAGATTATTATCGAAGAACGTTAGCTGCGTTCAAAAAACGTATCGCCTTTTGTCTTACGTCTTTCTGTAATTTTTTTAAAGCAAAAAACGGATAAAAATATGTGGTTTTTAGCCTATTCGCAAATTAATTATTTTTTGCAAATCCAGAAACTGACAGAAGAATGTGCTGTTTAGATTATTATCGAAGAACGTTAGCTGCGTTCAAAAAAAGTATCGCCTTTTGTCTTACGTTTATCTGTAATTTTTTAAATGCAAAAAAACGGATAAAAATATGTGGTTTTTAGCCTATTCGCAAATTATTATTATTTTTTGCAAATCCAGAAACTGACAGAAGAATGTGGTGTTTAGATTATTATCGAAGAACGTTAGCTGCGTTCAAGAAACGTATCGCCTTTTGTCTTACGTCTTTCTGTAATTTTGTTAAACCAAAAAACGGATAAAAATATGTGATTTTTAGCCTATTTGCAAATGAATTATTTTTTGCAAATTCAGAAACTGACAGAAGAATGTGCTGTTTAGATTATTATCGAAGAACGTTAGCTGCGTTCAAAAAAAGTATCGCCTTTTGTCTTACGTTTATCTGTAATTTTTTAAATGCAAAAAAACGGATAAAAATATGTGGTTTTTAGCCTATTCGCAAATTATTATTATTTTTTGCAAATCCAGAAACTGACAGAAGAATGTGGTGTTTAGATTATTATCGAAGAACGTTAGCTGCGTTCAAGAAACGTATCGCCTTTTGTCTTACGTTTATCTGTAATTTTTTAAATGCAAAAAACGGATAAAAATATGTGGTTTTTAGCCTATTCGCAAATTATTATTATTTTTTGCAAATCCAGAAACTGACAGAAGAATGTGGTGTTTAGATTATTATCGAAGAACGTTAGCTGCGTTCAAGAAACGTATCGCCTTTTGTCTTACGTCTTTCTGTAATTTTTTTAAACCAAAAAACGGATAAAAATATGTGATTTTTAGCCTATTTGCAAATTAATTATTTTTTGCAAATCCAGAAACTGACAGAAGAATGTGGTGTTTAGATTATTATCGAAGAACGTTAGCTGCGTTCAAAAAAAGTATCGCCTTTTGCCTTAAGTTTATCTGTAATTTTTTAAATGCAAAAAACGGATAAAAATATGTGGTTTAAATTATTATTATTTTTTGCAAATCCAGAAACTGACAGAAGAATGTGGTGTTTAGATTATTATCGAAGAACGTTAGCTGCGTTCAAGAAACGTATCGCCTTTTGTCTTACGTCTTTCTGTAATTTTTTTAAAGCAAAAAACGGATAAAAATATGTGGGATTTTAGCCTATTTGCAAATTAATTATTTTTTGCAAATCCAGAAACTGACAGAAGAATGTGGTGTTTAGATTATTATCGAAGAACGTTAGCTGCGTTCAAAAAAAGTATCGCCTTTTGCCTTACGTTTATCTGTAATTTTTTAAATGCAAAAAACGGATAAAAATATGTGGTTTTTAGCCTATTCGCAAATTATTATTTTTTGCAAATCCAGAAACTGACAGAAGAATGTGATGTTTAGATTATTATCGAAGAACGTTAGCTGCGTTCAAGAAACGTATCGCCTTTTGTCTTACGTCTTTCTGTAATTTTTTTAAAGCAAAAAACGGATAAAAATATGTGGTTTTTAGCCTATTCGCAAATTAATTATTTTTTGCAAATCCAGAAACTGACAGAAGAATGTGGTGTTTAGATTATTATCGAAGAACGTTAGCTGCGTTCAAGAAACGTATCGCCTTTTGTCTTACGTCTTTCTGTAATTTTTTTAAAGCAAAAAACGGATAAAAATATGTGGTTTTTAGCCTATTCGCAAATTAATTATTTTTTGCAAATCCAGAAACTGACAGAAGAATGTGGTGTTTAGATTATTATCGAAGAACGTTAGCTGCGTTCAAGAAACGTATCGCCTTTTGTCTTACGTCTTTCTGTAATTTTTTTAAAGCAAAAAACGGATAAAAATATGTGGTTTTTAGCCTATTCGCAAATTAATTATTTTTTGCAAATCCAGAAACTGACAGAAGAATGTGGTGTTTAGATTATTATCGAAGAACGTTAGCTGCGTTCAAGAAACGTATCGCCTTTTGTCTTACGTCTTTCTGTAATTTTTTTAAAGCAAAAAACGGATAAAAATATGTGGTTTTTAGCCTATTCGCAAATTAATTATTTTTTGCAAATCCAGAAACTGACAGAAGAATGTGATGTTTAGATTATTATCGAAGAACGTTAGCTGCGTTCAAGAAACGTATCGCCTTTTGTCTTACGTCTTTCTGTAATTTTTTTAAAGCAAAAAACGGATAAAAATATGTGGTTTTTAGCCTATTCGCAAATTATTATTATTTTTTGCAAATCCAGAAACTGACAGAAGAATGTGATGTTTAGATTATTATCGAAGAACGTTAGCTGCGTTCAAGAAACGTATCGCCTTTTGCCTTACGTCTTTCTGTAATTTTTTTAAAGCAAAAAACGGATAAAAATATGTGGTTTTTAGCCTATTCGCAAATTATTATTATTTTTTGCAAATCCAGAAACTGACAGAAGAATGTGGTGTTTAGATTATTATCGAAGAACGTTAGCTGCGTTCAAGAAACGTATCGCCTTTTGTCTTACGTCTTTCTGTAATTTTTTTAAACCAAAAAACGGATAAAAATATGTGATTTTTAGCCTATTTGCAAATGAATTATTTTTTGCAAATTCAGAAACTGACAGAAGAATGTGCTGTTTAGATTATTATCGAAGAACGTTAGCTGCGTTCAAAAAAAGTATCGCCTTTTGTCTTACGTTTATCTGTAATTTTTTAAATGCAAAAAAACGGATAAAAATATGTGGTTTTTAGCCTATTCGCAAATTATTATTATTTTTTGCAAATCCAGAAACTGACAGAAGAATGTGGTGTTTAGATTATTATCGAAGAACGTTAGCTGCGTTCAAGAAACGTATCGCCTTTTGTCTTACGTTTATCTGTAATTTTTTAAATGCAAAAAACGGATAAAAATATGTGGTTTTTAGCCTATTCGCAAATTATTATTATTTTTTGCAAATCCAGAAACTGACAGAAGAATGTGGTGTTTAGATTATTATCGAAGAACGTTAGCTGTAATTTTTTTAAAGCAAAAAACGGATAAAAATATGTGGTTTTTAGCCTATTCGCAAATTAATTATTTTTTGCAAATCCAGAAACTGACAGAAGAATGTGGTGTTTAGATTATTATCGAAGAACGTTAGCTGCGTTCAAAAAAAGTATCGCCTTTGTCTTACGTTTATCTGTAATTTTTTAAATGCAAAACACGGATTAAAAATATGTGGTTTTTAGCCTATTCGCAAATTAATTATTTTTTGCAAATCCAGAAACTGACAGAAGAATGTGGTGTTTAGATTATTATCGAAGAACGTTAGTTGCGTTCAAAAAAAGTATCGCCTTTTGTCTTACGTTTATCTGTAATTTTTTAAATGCAAAAAACGGATAAAAATATGTGGTTTTTAGCCTATTCGCAAATTATTATTTTTTGCAAATCCAGAAACTGACAGAAGAATGTGGTGTTTAGATTATTATCGAAGAACGTTAGCTGCGTTCAAGAAACGTATCGCCTTTTGTCTTACGACTTTCTGTAATTTTTTTAAAGCAAAAAACGGTAAAAAATATGTGGTTTTTAGCCTATTCGCAAATTATTATTTTTTGCAAATCCAGAAACTGACAGAAGAATGTGGTGTTTAGATTATTATCGAAGAACGTTAGCTGCGTTCAAAAAACGTATCGCCTTTTGTCTTACGTCTTTCTGTAATTTTTTTAAAGCAAAAAACGGATAAAAATATGTGGTTTTTAGCCTATTCGCAAATTAATTATTTTTTGCAAATCCAGAAACTGACAGAAGAATGTGCTGTTTAGATTATTATCGAAGAACGTTAGCTGCGTTCAAAAAAAGTATCGCCTTTTGTCTTACGTTTATCTGTAATTTTTTAAATGCAAAAAAACGGATAAAAATATGTGGTTTTTAGCCTATTCGCAAATTATTATTATTTTTTGCAAATCCAGAAACTGACAGAAGAATGTGGTGTTTAGATTATTATCGAAGAACGTTAGCTGCGTTCAAGAAACGTATCGCCTTTTGTCTTACGTCTTTCTGTAATTTTGTTAAACCAAAAAACGGATAAAAATATGTGATTTTTAGCCTATTTGCAAATGAATTATTTTTTGCAAATTCAGAAACTGACAGAAGAATGTGCTGTTTAGATTATTATCGAAGAACGTTAGCTGCGTTCAAAAAAAGTATCGCCTTTTGTCTTACGTTTATCTGTAATTTTTTAAATGCAAAAAAACGGATAAAAATATGTGGTTTTTAGCCTATTCGCAAATTATTATTATTTTTTGCAAATCCAGAAACTGACAGAAGAATGTGGTGTTTAGATTATTATCGAAGAACGTTAGCTGCGTTCAAGAAACGTATCGCCTTTTGTCTTACGTTTATCTGTAATTTTTTAAATGCAAAAAACGGATAAAAATATGTGGTTTTTAGCCTATTCGCAAATTATTATTATTTTTTGCAAATCCAGAAACTGACAGAAGAATGTGGTGTTTAGATTATTATCGAAGAACGTTAGCTGCGTTCAAGAAACGTATCGCCTTTTGTCTTACGTCTTTCTGTAATTTTTTTAAACCAAAAAACGGATAAAAATATGTGATTTTTAGCCTATTTGCAAATTAATTATTTTTTGCAAATCCAGAAACTGACAGAAGAATGTGGTGTTTAGATTATTATCGAAGAACGTTAGCTGCGTTCAAAAAAAGTATCGCCTTTTGCCTTAAGTTTATCTGTAATTTTTTAAATGCAAAAAACGGATAAAAATATGTGGTTTAAATTATTATTATTTTTTGCAAATCCAGAAACTGACAGAAGAATGTGGTGTTTAGATTATTATCGAAGAACGTTAGCTGCGTTCAAGAAACGTATCGCCTTTTGTCTTACGTCTTTCTGTAATTTTTTTAAAGCAAAAAACGGATAAAAATATGTGGGATTTTAGCCTATTTGCAAATTAATTATTTTTTGCAAATCCAGAAACTGACAGAAGAATGTGGTGTTTAGATTATTATCGAAGAACGTTAGCTGCGTTCAAAAAAAGTATCGCCTTTTGCCTTACGTTTATCTGTAATTTTTTAAATGCAAAAAACGGATAAAAATATGTGGTTTTTAGCCTATTCGCAAATTATTATTTTTTGCAAATCCAGAAACTGACAGAAGAATGTGATGTTTAGATTATTATCGAAGAACGTTAGCTGCGTTCAAGAAACGTATCGCCTTTTGTCTTACGTCTTTCTGTAATTTTTTTAAAGCAAAAAACGGATAAAAATATGTGGTTTTTAGCCTATTCGCAAATTAATTATTTTTTGCAAATCCAGAAACTGACAGAAGAATGTGGTGTTTAGATTATTATCGAAGAACGTTAGCTGCGTTCAAGAAACGTATCGCCTTTTGTCTTACGTCTTTCTGTAATTTTTTTAAAGCAAAAAACGGATAAAAATATGTGGTTTTTAGCCTATTCGCAAATTAATTATTTTTTGCAAATCCAGAAACTGACAGAAGAATGTGGTGTTTAGATTATTATCGAAGAACGTTAGCTGCGTTCAAGAAACGTATCGCCTTTTGTCTTACGTCTTTCTGTAATTTTTTTAAAGCAAAAAACGGATAAAAATATGTGGTTTTTAGCCTATTCGCAAATTAATTATTTTTTGCAAATCCAGAAACTGACAGAAGAATGTGGTGTTTAGATTATTATCGAAGAACGTTAGCTGCGTTCAAGAAACGTATCGCCTTTTGTCTTACGTCTTTCTGTAATTTTTTTAAAGCAAAAAACGGATAAAAATATGTGGTTTTTAGCCTATTCGCAAATTAATTATTTTTTGCAAATCCAGAAACTGACAGAAGAATGTGATGTTTAGATTATTATCGAAGAACGTTAGCTGCGTTCAAGAAACGTATCGCCTTTTGTCTTACGTCTTTCTGTAATTTTTTTAAAGCAAAAAACGGATAAAAATATGTGGTTTTTAGCCTATTCGCAAATTATTATTATTTTTTGCAAATCCAGAAACTGACAGAAGAATGTGATGTTTAGATTATTATCGAAGAACGTTAGCTGCGTTCAAGAAACGTATCGCCTTTTGCCTTACGTCTTTCTGTAATTTTTTTAAAGCAAAAAACGGATAAAAATATGTGGTTTTTAGCCTATTCGCAAATTATTATTATTTTTTGCAAATCCAGAAACTGACAGAAGAATGTGGTGTTTAGATTATTATCGAAGAACGTTAGCTGCGTTCAAGAAACGTATCGCCTTTTGTCTTACGTCTTTCTGTAATTTTTTTAAACCAAAAAACGGATAAAAATATGTGATTTTTAGCCTATTTGCAAATGAATTATTTTTTGCAAATTCAGAAACTGACAGAAGAATGTGCTGTTTAGATTATTATCGAAGAACGTTAGCTGCGTTCAAAAAAAGTATCGCCTTTTGTCTTACGTTTATCTGTAATTTTTTAAATGCAAAAAAACGGATAAAAATATGTGGTTTTTAGCCTATTCGCAAATTATTATTATTTTTTGCAAATCCAGAAACTGACAGAAGAATGTGGTGTTTAGATTATTATCGAAGAACGTTAGCTGCGTTCAAGAAACGTATCGCCTTTTGTCTTACGTTTATCTGTAATTTTTTAAATGCAAAAAACGGATAAAAATATGTGGTTTTTAGCCTATTCGCAAATTATTATTATTTTTTGCAAATCCAGAAACTGACAGAAGAATGTGGTGTTTAGATTATTATCGAAGAACGTTAGCTGTAATTTTTTTAAAGCAAAAAACGGATAAAAATATGTGGTTTTTAGCCTATTCGCAAATTAATTATTTTTTGCAAATCCAGAAACTGACAGAAGAATGTGGTGTTTAGATTATTATCGAAGAACGTTAGCTGCGTTCAAGAAACGTATCGCCTTTTGTCTTACGTCTTTCTGTAATTTTTTTAAAGCAAAAAACGGATAAAAATATGTGGTTTTTAGCCTATTCGCAAATTAATTATTTTTTGCAAATCCAGAAACTGACAGAAGAATGTGGTGTTTAGATTATTATCGAAGAACGTTAGCTGCGTTCAAGAAACGTATCGCCTTTTGTCTTACGTCTTTCTGTAATTTTTTTAAAGCAAAAAACGGATAAAAATATGTGGTTTTTAGCCTATTCGCAAATTAATTATTTTTTGCAAATCCAGAAACTGACAGAAGAATGTGGTGTTTAGATTATTATCGAAGAACGTTAGCTGCGTTCAAGAAACGTATCGCCTTTTGTCTTACGTCTTTCTGTAATTTTTTTAAAGCAAAAAACGGATAAAAATATGTGGTTTTTAGCCTATTCGCAAATTAATTATTTTTTGCAAATCCAGAAACTGACAGAAGAATGTGATGTTTAGATTATTATCGAAGAACGTTAGCTGCGTTCAAGAAACGTATCGCCTTTTGTCTTACGTCTTTCTGTAATTTTTTTAAAGCAAAAAACGGATAAAAATATGTGGTTTTTAGCCTATTCGCAAATTATTATTATTTTTTGCAAATCCAGAAACTGACAGAAGAATGTGATGTTTAGATTATTATCGAAGAACGTTAGCTGCGTTCAAGAAACGTATCGCCTTTTGTCTTACGTCTTTCTGTAATTTTTTTAAAGCAAAAAACGGATAAAAATATGTGCTTTTTAGCCTATTCGCAAATTAATTATTTTTTGCAAATCCAGAAACTGACAGAAGAATGTGGTGTTTAGATTATTATCGAAGAACGTTAGCTGCGTTCAAGAAACGTATCGCCTTTTGTCTTACGTCTTTCTGTAATTTTTTTAAAGCAAAAAACGGATAAAAATATGTGGTTTTTAGCCTATTCGCAAATTAATTATTTTTTGCAAATCCAGAAACTGACAGAAGAATGTAGTGTTTAGATTATTATCGAAGAACGTTAGCTGCGTTAAAAAAAAGTATCGCCTTTGTCTTACGTTTATCTGTAATTTTTTAAATGCAAAAAACGGATTAAAAATATGTGGTTTTTAGCCTATTCGCAAATTAATTATTTTTTGCAAATCCAGAAACTTACAGAAGAATGTGGTGTTTAGATTATTATCGAAGAACGTTAGCTGCGTTCAAGAAACGTATCGCCTTTTGTCTTACGTCTTTCTGTAATTTTTTTAAACCAAAAAACGGATAAAAATATGTGCTTTTTAGCCTATTCGCAAATTATTATTATTTTTTGCAAATCCAGAAACTGACAGAAGAATGTGATGTTTAGATTATTATCGAAGAACGTTAGCTGCGTTCAAGAAACGTATCGCCTTTTGTCTTACGTCTTTCTGTAATTTTTTTAAAGCAAAAAACGCATAAAAATATGTTAATTTTAGCCTATTCGCAAATTAATTCTTTTTTGCAAATCCAGAAAGTGACAGAAGAATGTGGTGTTTAGATTATTATCGAAGAACGTTAGCTGCGTTCAAAAAAAGTATCGCCTTTTGTCTTACGTTTATCTGTAATTTTTTAAATGCAAAAAACGGATAAAAATATGTGGTTTTAGCCTATTCGCAAATTATTATTATTTTTTGCAAATCCAGAAACTGACAGAAGAATGTGGTGTTTAGATTATTATCGAAGAACGTTAGCTGCGTTCAAGAAACGTATCGCCTTTTGTCTTACGTCTTTCTGTAATTTTTTTAAACCAAAAAACGGATAAAAATATGTGGTTTTTAGCCTATTCGCAAATTATTATTATTTTTTGCAAATCCAGAAACTGACAGAAGAATGTGATGTTTAGATTATTATCGAAGAACGTTAGCTGCGTTCAAGAAACGTATCGCCTTTTGTCTTACGTCTTTCTGTAATTTTTTTAAAGCAAAAAACGGATAAAAATATGTGGTTTTTAGCCTATTCGCAAATTAATTATTTTTTTCAAATCCAGAAACTGACAGAAGAATGTGGTGTTTAGATTATTATCGAAGAACGTTAGCTGCGTTCAAGAAACGTATCGCCTTTTGTCTTACGACTTTCTGTAATTTTTTTAAAGCAAAAAACGGATAAAAATATGTGGTTTTTAGCCTATTCGCAAATTAATAATTTTTTGCAAATCCAGAAACTGACGGAAGAATGTGGTGTTTAGATTATTATCGAAGAACGTTAGCTGCGTTCAAAAAAAGTATCGCCTTTTGTCTTACGTTTATCTGTAATTTTTTTAAAGCAAAAAACGGATCAAAATATGTGATTTTTAGCCTATTTGCAAATTAATTATTTTTTGCAAATCCAGAAACTGACAGAAGAATGTGGTGTTTAGATTATTATCGAAGAACGTTAGCTGCGTTCAAAAAAAGTATCGCCTTTTGTCTTACGTCTTTCTGTAATTTTTTTAAAGCAAAAAACGGATAAAAATATGTGGTTTTTAGCCTATTCGCAAGTTATTATTATTTTTTGCAAATCCAGAAACTGACAGAAGAATGTGATGTTTAGATTATTATCGAAGAACGTTAGCTGCGTTCAAGAAACGTATCGCCTTTTGTCTTACGTCTTTCTGTAATTTTTTTAAAGCAAAAAACGGATAAAAATATGTGGTTTTTAGCCTATTCGCAAATTAATTATTTTTTGCAAATCCAGAAACTGACAGAAGAATGTGGTGTTTAGATTATTATCGAAGAATGTTAGCTGCGTTCAAAAAAAGTATCGCCTTTTGTCTTACGTTTATCTGTAATTTTTTAAATGCAAAAAACTGATAAAAATATGTGGTTTTTAGCCTATTCGCAAATTATTATTATTTTTTGCAAATCCAGAAACTGACAGAAGAATGTGGTGTTTAGATTATTATCGAAGAACGTTAGCTGCGTTCAAGAAACGTATCGCCTTTTGTCTTACGTCTTTCTGTAATTATTTTAAAGCAAAAAACGGATAAAAATATGTGATTTTTAACCTATTCGCAAATTATTATTATTTTTTGCAAATCCAGAAACTGACAGAAGAATGTGGTGTTTAGATTATTATCGAAGAACGTTAGCTGCGTTCAAAAAAAGTATCGCCTTTTGTCTTACGTTTATCTGTAATTTTTTAAATGCAAAAAACGGATAAAAATATGTGGTTTTTAGCCTATTCGCAAATTATTATTATTTTTTGCAAATCCAGAAACTGACAGAAGAATGTGGTGTTTAGATTATTATCGAAGAACGTTAGCTGCGTTCAAGAAACGTATTGCCTTTTGTCTTACGTCTTTCTGTAATTTTTTTAAAGCAAAAAACGGATAAAAATATGTGGTTTTTAGCCTATTCGCAAATTAATTATTTTTTGCAAATCCAGAAACTGACAGAAGAATGTGGTGTTTAGATTATTATCGAAGAACGTTAGCTGCGTTCAAAAAAAGTATCGCCTTTTGTCTTACGTCTGACAGAAGAATGTGTTTTTAGATTATCAAGAAACGTTACGATTAGATTATTATCTTTCTGTAATTTTTGAAAAGCAAAAAACTGATAAAAATATGTGGTTTTTAGCCTATTCGCAAATTATGATTATTTTTTGCATATCCAGAAACTGACAGAAGATTGTGTTTTTTGATTATTATCAAGAAACGTTAGCTGCGTTTAAAAGAAGTATTGCACTTTGTCTTACGTCTTTCTGTAATTTTTTAAAAGCAAAAAACGGATAAAAATATGTTGTTTTTAGCCTATTTGCAAATTATTATTATTTTTTGCAAATCCAGAAACTGGCAGAAGAATGTGTTTTTAGATTATTATCAAGAAACGTTAGGTGCGTTCAAAATAAGTGTCGCCTTTTGTCTTACGTCTTACTGTAATTTTTTAAAAGCAAAAAACGATTAAAAATATGTGGTTTTTAGCCTATTTGCAAATTATTATTATTTTTTGCAAATCCAGAAACTGACAGAAGAATGTGTTTTTAGATTATTATCAAGAAACGTTAGGTGCGTTCAAAATAAGTGTCGCCTTTTGTCTTACGTCTTACTGTAATTTTTTAAAAGCAAAAAACGGATAAAAATATGTGGTTTTAGCCTATTTGCAAATCATTATTATTTTTTGCAAATCCAGAAACTGACAGAAGAATGTGGTTTTTAGATTATTATCGAAGAACGTTAGCTGCGTTCAAAAAAGGTATCGCCTTTTGTCTTACGTCTTTCTGTAATATTTTAAAAGAAAAAAACGGATAAAAATATGTGGTTTTTAGCCTATTTGCAAATCATTATTATTTTTTGCAAATCCAGAAACTGACAGGAGAATGTGGTTTTTAGATTATTATCGAAGAACGTTAGCTGCGTTCAAAAAAGGTATCGCCTTTTGTCTTAAGTCTTTGTGAAATTTTTTAAAAGCAAAAAACGGATAAAAATATGTGGTTTTTAGCCTATTTGCAAATCATTAATATTTTTTGCAAATCCAGAAACTGACAGAAGAATGTGGTTTTTAGATTATTATCGAAGAACGTTAGCTGCGTTCAAAAAAAGTATCGCCTTGTGTCTTATGTCTTTCTATAATTTTTTAAAAGCAACAAACGGATAAAAATATGTGGTTTTTAGCCTATTTGCAAATTATTATTATTTTTTGCAAATCCAGAAACTGACAAAACAATGTGTTTTTAGATTATTATCGAAGAACGTTAGCTGCGTTTAAAAAAAGTATCGCCTTTTGTCGTACGCCTTTCTGTAATTTTTTAAAAGCAACAAACGGATAAAAATATGTGGTTTTTAGCCTATTCGCAAATTAATTATTATTTTTTGCAAATCCAGAAACTGACAGAAAAATGTGGTGTTTAAGATTATTATCGAAGAACATTAGCTGCGTTCAAAAAAAGTATCGCCTTTTGTCTTACGTCTTTCTGTAATGTTTTAAATGCAAAGAACGGATAAGAATATGTGGTTTTTAGCCAATTCGTAAATTATTATTATTTTTTGCAAATCCAGAAACTGACAGAAGAATGTGGTTTTTAGAATATTATCGAAGAACGTTAGCTGCATTAAAAAAAAGTATGAGTACAGTGGCGTAGGCATGCAAAAATAATTTCTGGGAAGGGGGTTTAACTAACAGCATAGTCACAAATTTAAATGATTTTATCACAAAGGAAATTATTGTATCCTTCATTTTTGGGGAAAATTGATTGTTTATTGGTGTAGCTAGTCCTGAGATTCTTTGTCAATGTCACAGATATCTCCTGCAAATGACACTAATAACAATATTTTAAATAGAAATTGGTTGGTGTCTTTTATTTCTCTTACTAAAGACCACAGTCTTACCATAAGCAAGGTCTGTTACATTACAGATATTCAACATTGAAAAAAATGTAGAATTATAGAAATACACTATTGTGATCGCATGAAAGCAGCAGTATTGTGCGCTCAATTAATGTCAAGTTTAAGACAAACTTGGTTGTTTATTGAAAAATGACCAAATACAATTCTAAGGTTTATGCAAAAATTCCAAAATTAATGAAACTTTTAACCCAAATATGGCGAAAATTTTTGAAAAAATAAATCCTGCAATTTTTTTGATAACTCTCCACAAAAGGGAAAATAAGTATAAATATAAGTATATGTATTCGCAGTAACACATGATCATTTTACGATTTGATTTTTTTTTTACGGTTCGATGAAATTATATACGTAGGTTTTTTTAATTTTGTTAAATTATGACTCCATCAAATTATTGCAATTCAATATATCTGTATTAATCTTTTTAATTGCAACTGAAGCCTTTTATATGTATTTTATTTATTAAAAACAATTAAATAACTTGAAAAGTTAGACGTAACATTAAATGGTACACTCGATGGTACCTGCAAGTCACATAATTGGTAAAAAAAATCGAATGTAACACTGTTACATAAATGTTTAGGGCAATTGATGTACTGGCAATGTAATATCCTCGTTAAGGTTACAAGCTGTGTTAAGTAACAGGACACAAAAATATGTTAAAATAGTGTAAAGGTAACTGTTTTCTGCTTAGTGGCTTATTCTTATCTGTAAGAAAACAAAGACTTCCAACTGAATATGGATATTCCATTTCTGCGGTTTAGAGTTGAGCTTTTTCATCAAGATCATTTTAACTATTGCTGTATAGCGTCTACTTTATGTTGCTAGCATATCACGACCAACTGAAACTCCCTTTTGTAAAAAGCCATACACTAGACCATTTTAATTGACTTTCAATTAACCAATTTTTTAATTTGACAGAAATGGGCAAGCCTCTTATCTCAATAGCCACACTCCTCTTATTGCTAAATTTAACTATTAAGATCCAAATGGACCATGTACCACTACCAGGATATATACGGCCCATTAACAGCCATCCAAGTTTTCCGGATTTTACATGGCCTGAAAAAAAGAGGGATCAATTAGTTCCTCAGTCCACATGCCCACAGTACTTTAGATATAACCGGAGCCCTGATGGGAGAGTCTATGGAAGATTTACCATTCCCTACGAAAATACTGGATTTCTCAATATTACGGTGGCATATTCGGTTCCTATCCTTCTAGAGATATCAAGGGGTAACAAAGCAGTAAGTTTTATTAAGTTAGTCCAATGGATGTCCAGTTGAGTGAAGTTTGGACAACCAAATCCAAAAGAAATTTTTTCCATGACACTTCCATTGGATAATACAAATGTGAAAATGTTGGACCTTTCCAGTAAATCCCCAAGTCCAAAAGCATCACTAATTTTGGTAATTATGCAGTATACGGTTTTCTGCCATTTTTGATTTTTTTTGAAAAATTCTTTATGGGGGCACCTTCTAGGGTCCCTAGGACCCCAAATCCGTCTGCGCCGGTTGGTTTTTTTTTTTATTTTTTTTGTTTTTTTTTAATTTTTTTTCACTAAAACAAACCAAACCAACACAGTCCAACCCAACCTAATCCAAACCAACCCAAAACAATTAAAAAAACACTTTACAACCCCCCCTGGGCACCCTTTTTTCTCGTTAAAAAAAAAAAAAAAAAAATCGGGCGCAGGCGGATTTGGGGTCCTAGGGACCCTAGAAGGTGCCCCCATAAAGAATTTTTCAAAAAAAATCAAAAATGGCAGAAAACCGTATACTGCATAATTACCCTAATTTTAATTTATTATACTTTTGGGCCACTATAATTAATCCAATTGCTATACAGTGGACTAACCACTTTGTCCAACAGATACCCATGGGAAATCTAAAAAGTTTCTTTTAAGGGTTCTGTGGACTAACAAAAATTATTCAATGCCTGCCTGTTGGACCAAAAAAATCCAGTGGACAGGTTTTTTTTATGACCAATGGAGTAAAAAATGGACACATTCAAAAATTACATCAGTTTTAGTGGAAATACATGGATGTTTATACAATATAGTTTATTTATGGCCTAATGAACAGGAAAAATAATTTGTTAACAAACTTTTTTCAACAGTAATTAATTTTGAAACACTGTAACAAAGTTACTAGTATTTTGCTTATAGTTTGTTTAACTTTCTATTAGCTCAGGCAGTATAAAAGTAAATAAGTCATTAACAGGTACAATTTTGAACAGATTGACTGACCGGCATAGATTAATTTCTAGGTTTGACTTATAGAATGGTTAGACCATTGTTATACAATGGTTAGACTTACCAAAAACTATGAAAACACCATTTGAACTGATCATTAATGACTGGCATAAGGTAACAGAATTGTCGATGGTTTTTCTACTTTTTCACCAGTTTCTTTCCAGATTTTCTTATGATTTACAAACAGAACAGGATAGTTTTCTTGACCATAGAAATAGTTTAACACTACGAAAAACAAACTCATGTTTTCTGAGATCATAGCTTGCCTTTATTTTCTTTCAGTTTTTCCGACAGAAAACCCCCGTTTTTCGCACAAATAGGCATGGTCTTTAAACAATTAAAAATAACAGTGTTCCTTGCATTATGTTTCAAACACGCGAACGTATTTTCACGAATTTTCCGGCAAAAAACCGCGATTTTTCACGTTATTCACAAGTTTGATTCGGATAAGTATTTCCGATTTCCAGAAATTAGGAAAATAAACAATTTTCGTGTCTTCTCGGTCGTGGAAAGGGAAATTTTACTATAAAAACCGCAGCACAGAAGAGTTACCGCCACCGCCGAAATCCGTTTCGAAAAGTAACCGCTTCGATCAGCTGTTCAAACAGAGACGATTTCGAATACACCGCCCCCAACCCGAGTGTTCTGAGTTAGTTCTCTGTTAGACAAGTTTTCGTGAAGATACCGTCCTATTTTCGAAACCATAAGAATTTAGGGAAATTTTGGAACGCTTAAAATTTTGACTACTTTGACAGCCGCTGTGGTAGTGCATAACAACGCTTAACAACCACTACCACTACCACTCATCGATTTTACCAGAGTTTTTGGAACACATTAAAAACTGTCACTTGTAAAAAAATTTGAAGATGAGAAAAAATAAATAAAAATAAATAAAATAAGTGTTTTATATGTTGGAACCTTGTAATATTTTATTATTTTTAAAATTAATTAATCCAAAATTCTCTAAAAATAATCAGAAAAATAACCACCATAACGAAATGGATTCGTAGCTTAGGGCAGTGGTGACCATGTTGGACAAGTACTTAATCTTAACATTGAAAACAATGAAAAAAAAATTATCGGTAAACAAACCTTAGGACCAATTACACAAAATGGCATGTTACAATTTTATAATACTGTGGAATCTTTTTCATGGGATTTCATAGATAAAAAAATTTTCATTGATATGCATATCTGCAGTCATTTCCAGAAAAAACATTTTACTCAAACAATAAACAACCTCATAAAATATCCTGATTTAATAATGCTTTAAGCAAAATGAAGGACCACCTACACTTTTTAGGACAGATGTGTAAGAAACATAATTGTCCTGGAAACATAGAGGAATATCAGAATTTTAAAAAAACTTACAAAAAAGCTATAAAGCATGCAAAAAAAACAGGCCAATGGTAACTTTATTGAAACTTCAAAAAACCCTGGCAAGGCTATGTGGAGTGTTATAAACAGTCATAGAGCAAATTACAATAAAACTGAGACACTACCCAGTATATCACCTGAAAACTTTAACACCTATTTTCTGAAAATTCCTGAAAATATAACAAAAAACATACCAGACACAAATCTAGATCCCCTTATAAGGCTTAAAACACAACCTGACCCAAAACAACAATTATCGTTTGGTGAAGTCAGCTACAACTTTGTCAGAGAAGTAATATCCAGCCTAAAAAATAAAAAAAGTAGTGACATATATCGCCTCAGTGTAAGAATTATAAAGAATATAAAAAACAATATTCTGATACCCCTTACAAAACTAATAAATCTTTGCTTTAAAGAAAATATATTCCCAGACTCCTTAAAGCGAGCTGTGGTAGCCCCCATTTTTAAAAAAGGAAACAAAAATTATATCTCTAATTACTAGCAATTTTTAGTTGTGCAAGTTGTAAAAATTAGAATTGCACTAATTTTAAACGTTGTTTTACAGATAAAGAATAGTTATCATGGCGACGGTCGACAACGTCGACTATTATATGACGCCTAAACGTTTATCATAACTTCAGTCGCCATCACAACTATTTATGACCGTCTATTGTACTAACAGTAATTCCTTAGTTGTGAAGGCGCCGACTACAAACCTGTGTGCTAAACCAAAAATTGATCAATTTACTCCACGTTTTCTGGCCGGTTTGTTGGAGACGCGGGTGCGCCTGTTTTCATCTAACCAATTTTTCTGTTATGTTTGCAATAAACCAATTTTGGAGCACTGCTGTTTGTCATAAAAACGTCAATTAATTCAGTAAAAGTAACTAAAAAGTGTTTTGTAAAGTTTCTATTAGTTTTGTTTGATCATTTTGCACTATGAAAAGGAAGAAATGGTATAAATATTCTTCGATATTTTGACATGTGACAGCTGTCATTGAAGGTGATTCCCCAGTGTCAGAAAAAAAGAGGAAGGTCCTGTGTAAACAACAAGGACGGAAATTAAGTAAGCAGCAGAAAGCCAAACTGTGGAGCAATTTCGATTGGGTAAAAATTGAGGCGTTTTCGCGTCTTTTAAGTTAGGGGATCCGTTCAAAACACAGTTAAGTAGTTAAAGCAGTCGAGACACGGGACTCCTTTGGTTGTCATAGAAACTAATAAGTGCTGCCATGATTGATTGTTAAAACCATTGTATGCTAATTTGTAAACAAACATTAAAAATTATTTTTTTGCTTTTTTCTACAATAAACTAAGATCTTTTTGCATATAAAAATCAGTATTTTGTTCTTAGGAATCCTAAGCAACATCTTTAGAGGATTTTCGAAGCGATTTTTAAATCATGATTTTTTTTTAATTTCATAAAATCATCTTAATCGAGGGCGCGCTTGTTTTTTAGAGCTACGAACTGTACATTTGACAGTAAACTACCCTCTGTTTATATATTTTGGCATTGGTTTGCATGTTATCATGATGCAAAACATAATATATGACATAGAATATCATTTTATTTTAATAATATTATGGTGTTAGAAATAGTTTAATTTGTAGTCGAATAGTGTATTTATCATTTTACGTAATGAATAATATTTTGAACAAATAATTGTACTCCAAAACCCATTGAACTATTACTTCAACTGTAGTCGCCATCGCGACGATGACTCAACCAAAAAATCATCCACCAAATTGGTGCAAAAGTGGGTGGTGTTTGAGTAAAAGTAAACGTTGCGACGCAACGTTGGCACGCGGTGCACAACGTTGAGACGTCGACAAATTGCTAGTTGGGTAATTATCGTCCAATATCACTATTGCCGATATTATCTAAAATAATAGAAAAGTGCATGGCATATAAAATAACATATCATTGTGAAATAAATAATATATTCTCAAACAGCCAATTTGGATTCAGGACAGGGAGAAACACAGTACTTGGGGTTCTAAATCTTCTCTCTGACATAATGGCTGCTTTTGAAAAACGTACACATCTTGGGACTTTTTTGCGACCTAAGCAAATCCTTTGATTGTGTCTCCCATGATCTTCTTTTAAAAAAACTAAGCTTCTATGGATTTTCAAAACACAGCATACAACTTATAAAATCATATCCAGTGAACGTACACATATAGTGAGAGTGGGTGGGGTGTCGTCCTCAGAGGGTGTATCAAGAATAGGAGTACCACAAGGGTCAGTTTTGGCACCTATTCTCTTTATTATCCTTATAAATGATCTGCCAATAGCTGGACTTGCCAAATACATACTCTTTGCGGACGACACTACACTCACCATACAAGATGAGGATATAGAAAATCTTGAAGCAAGATCGCAAGAGGCACAATCGGAGGCTGAAGCATGGTTTAATGCTAATAAACTCCTGCTTAATAAAGATAAAACGCAAAAGATGCTGTTTACACTGAGAGATATCGGCGAATATACTAATCCAACAGAAGTCAAATTCTTAGGGCTACATCTTGATCCAACACTTAAGTGGGATGTGCACATAGAGAAGATATCAGGAAGACTAAGAAGCTGTGTATTCTTATTAAGAAACCTCACAGTCTACATTGCTTAGCGCCTATTATTCCCTGTTCCATTCTATCATGTCATATGACATTCTGTTATGGGGAGCAGCAGCATCTGCATCAAACTTATTTGGCCCGCGATCAGAGTAATGGCAGGTATGGGATTCAGAGATGACTGTAGGCCTGCATTTATTAAATTAAACATTTTTACACTACCATCTGTATATATTCTCGAAAGCATATTATATATCAAAAAATCTGATTTTATAACGATTATGGTACCAGACAGTCGAAAAATATTGTGCCTTCCCACTGCCGCCTGACAAAATGCCAAAGTCGACCAGAGTTTACAGCTGTGAAACTGTTTAATAAATTGTCAATAGAAATAAGAATTCTGCCATATAACTCATTTAAAAATGCAGTTAATAAACATCTTTTATCTAAAGCATTTTATAGTGTACAAGAGTTCCTTAAATAATGTTAGATTGTATTTCCTTTTCATCACCTTAAAATGTTGCCAAATGTGTTGTTTTAGGTCCAGTTTAGTAAACTTTGTTAAACATCTATAAAATTTAACTTTTTTTAAAGTTTTTATTCATTTTAACTTTTACATTTTTATGCATGCAGTTTGAAATTCAATATTTTGCTTATATTGTATGTTGAAATTTGATGTAAATGATAGTAAAACTTTGTATTTTTTCTTATTGTATATGTTGACATTTTATATAAATGGTAGTTAATTAACATATAACACTCTGTATTAATTAAGTGTGTATGATACAATAATGACCTAAATGTTTCTATTTTTTTTGACGTTTGTAAATGCTTTATGTATATTAACATCAATAAAATACTTCTACTTCTACTGTAGTGGTTAACTGCCACAGTGGAATGAAGCTAATTAGCTATTGCGCAGACGCAGTAATTACCACAACCACTACGAAGTGTCAAATAAGAGCTTCAAAACATCCCTATTTATATTCAGGAAAACATATCTTGCTGTATCGGGATGATTAATTTATCTGTGTCAATGCTTTGGATTTCAAAGTTAAGTTTGAGTACAGAAAGTAATCCCATATATGTGTTTACTTTAAATTTTTTATCTTTTTCTAATATTTTAGTATTTTTAGGCAAGTATTTCTTTGTATTTTTGCTTATTTTTTACTTATAATCTGTTTCTTAATACCTATCTCTGACCATTTATTTGTGTTTTAGTATATAAGTACCATATTTCATTTGTTTTGTAATAATTTTCAGTAAAATATATTAAAAAATTAAATAAAAACTTAATTAAAACAATATAATAATAATCTACATGCCTGTATCTATTTAAAGGTGAACAGGATCACAAAAAATTACACTATTTTGGTGTCCGCAAGATGGACATTCATATTTTGCGTCGAACACTAAATTGCCCTAAAATAAATTGACACTTCTAGAGAATTTTGACAAATATGTTATAGCTAACAAAAATTAAGGCCAATTTTTCTATGTTTTATGACAAAATAGAGGTAAAATAGCAAAAATAAGTATATTAAACATATATTGATAAAAAAAGCATTTTGACCTTTGACAATAAATGGTATCTGCTTACCTTAAGACAGACATAACAAAATACATGCGCACATCCCATATGATGAGGCAAAATCGGAACCTGTTCACAGTAAGAGCATCTAGTTTGAATTGTCATTTCACGCTGAATAACTGAAGATGTTTTTTTCTCTTCGGGAACAAACAAATGTCTTATGACTCGATTTATTTTCTGGTAGTTTATTAGAGGTATTATATAGATAAAGATATCCTAAAAATAATTAAATGTTTAGTTACCTATTTTTTACACACACTGGTGTCTATAAACTTACTATAAATCCATTCCATAAAAGCTCTCTGGCTAGATACTTTGATTGAAAACTTCTTTTCACATTTTCAGACTGGTACACATGATTTATATCCAAAATTCTCTCTATCAACTGTGGCTTTTCACCACTCTTTAGAAACGCAGACAAATTAAGCAAATCAAAAATTTTTAAAACCATGTAAACTTTAAAAATAATGTTGTTAACATTATGTGATGGCCAAGAGAGTTCACAACGAGTTTTTATGTAAGGAAATATGTTAAATAAAAAGTAGAGAGCTTTTTTTCCTGCAGTAATATTCTCATATTTGATATTAAGAAGTTCTTGACCTACTGTCAAGTTTTTATCAAGTAGTGTATATTTAAGTACAGCTAAACGGATAAACAAATTGATTTCTGGGTCTACTGATGATCTCAAACCAACCTAAAAACTTATTTCACTATAGGAAGTGTTTTTCTTGAGTTATGCTGCGTTTATACAGCATACAACATAAGATATTGTTTCTTGATTGTTGTCCTTTCTTATCTTATGTTATTTTCACCTATAAACCCAACATTATGATTTTTAAAAAACTCACAGGCGAATGTTTTAAAGCATTTTGGGCCAGTTGTTGGAACAGTTTTAAAATTTCCTTATCCAGATATAGAGCGTTCAACTGGGTTACACGTAACAAATTGTTTTTACTCATTTTTTTTACTTATTAAAAAAACGGGAAAAAACATGGCAGTTTACCAACAAAGATTTTGTGAGGTTAGGAAGTCCCTAAAGCCTAAAGTCAAAAAAATGGTGGCTGTTGGTAAGCAAAGCTATTCGCAATACACCAAAAGTTCTTGAGTCACGTGACAGTTTCCTTTTAAAGTTTAGTACGGTGACTACGGTGTTATTTAAAGCAAGTTGTCGTGACTTTTGGAAAATGCGAAAGTTACGACGCCAACGGTTGAAAATATTGTTATGTTAACATGACACCTATTTAACACTGAATAATTCTAAGGACACAAGAAGATTCATTATATATGGGAGGTTTTTACTCATAATTCTCACGTGAATACCTATTTTATATACCTATGCATTTATTTAATGCAATTTATTTTCTGAAAATAAGCTTTCAATAAATCAACAACTTATAACAATAACAGTACACCAACTGTGATAACAATGGGCAAGGTATATATCATTTTTAAAATATAAAAACAATTTTAGTCAAACACTGTTTAATACAAAAAATATAAAATTCCCGTAAAAAAATAAACTTGAATTCTCCCTACATGTAACTTTAATTCAACTAGAAACGTGGTATGAACCTACTAAACCTAATCAAACAAAATAAAAATACTAAAATCATACAAGTGATTACATTAAAACATTCAAATAATAAGGTAACAAATAGAACAGATTTAAAAGTAAAAACTTAAAACTACTTTGTATTAAATACACTAATGAGATTCTCTGTGTGCCCCCCCCCTGTTTAAAGTTTTGTGGCGCTTTTTGCATAACTTTATGTGCCTGGCACCAAATAAACTGCAACCTAGTCAGTATCGGAATCAGAATTGACCTCCATTGAATAGAACTTTACATTTTGTTTCACATCTTTTTCCGAAACTTCTTTTTTAGGAACTAAAACAGAAATATATATACAAAACTAGGGTCATGTCATATGAAACCAACCAAAAAAAAAAAAAAAGAAGGTTTGGCAGATCATCTCCTCGATTTCGACAATTTTTGGTACATTTATTCTACCATAAAGGGGGTGAAAAATCCCAAATTTGAAATCTTTGTGACCATTTATAGTTTTTTTTTAAATTAATTCTTGAACATCACAAAAACTACCAATTTTACTCACACGTACATGTACTTAAAGTGGTTTATAGCTTGTTTTAACGGTATGTTAAATACCTTTCGAATGATGTATCATGTTATATACTTTTTTTTTAATTTATCTTGTTTCTTGGTATTTCGCCAAGCTATTTATAAAATTTCAAGATGGAGACTTGATGGGTTCATCAAAAAAAATTATTTAAAAAATTTAGAATTTTTTTTTTGAAAAAAAAAAAAGGTCATTTGATACTTCATTAAAATGGCCTTTAAAATACCTCTGAAACAAGCTATCAAGCTTTTGTAGTATGTATAGTTCTCAAGAAATTCATATTTTGATAAATTCCTGTAAAGACAGTCAATTTTAACCAAATGTGCAGATACACAAAAAGAGCAGTGTTTTGTGAATTTTCAAAAGCTTTTGATTGCGTCAGTCACAAAATACTGCTGCATAAGTTTTTTTTCTATGGATTGCCTCAAGGTTCTATATTAGGACCATTACTTTTCTTACTTTATATTAACGATCTTTCGGCACTTGATATTGATGGTACTTTCACCGTTTTCGCTGATGATAACACAGTAGTCTGGGACGATAAAGATCCTGTACAGTTAATGAGTAAAGTTTCTAGTGATGTGCTATCTTTTAACTTATCAAAAACAAAATTAATGACCTTTATATTCAAATCAGATCTTGTTAGTGGCGAAGCTTCTATTAAAAATTGTCCAAATGGTAATATTCTTGGAATTTCTTTAGACAACCAACTTAAATTTTCCGATCATATCAACAATTTAAACAAGAAGGCAGTGCGTTACCTTTCTGGAGCACAGCCCACTGATCGCTGTAAGCCTCTATTTATTAAACATCGGCTTCTGACTTTGACATTTCTCTACATCCTGGAAATATCAGTAATTATCCATAAAAATAAAATCATGTTTACCAGCAGCTACCCTCAGGTTTATAACACAAGAACTGCAGCATAAAATTACCTCAGCCTTCCTATACCCAAAAATGAACTCATACAAAAATCACTTATATATGGAGGTATTAAAATTTATAATATTTTGCCTTGCCATTTAAGGGAGATCAAATCAATTAAATTATTTAAAAAATCAGTTTAAGATCTCTTAAAAAAACCGTACTACTCAATTAGCGAGTATTTTAGTGACCCTCTGTGATACTTAATTTATAAATACATTTTAATCCTATTTATTATATTTTTTATGTATTTTGTTTTCTGTTTCATTATATTTTTACTTGATTTGTATTCTTTATGTTCTTATTTTGTTGTTTTGTATCTTTTTTATGTTCATTTTGGTTTATATTTTTTTTAAATTTTAAGTATGACTTTGTCAATAAGATTTAAGTTTCTTGAGACAATAAAGTCATATTGAGAACTTGAGTAATGTCAAAACTAAACTAAACAAAAAGAGTAATATCTTGAGAACTGTATACCGTACAAAAGCGAGTATTACCTTGTTTTAACGGTATTTTAAAGCCCATTTTGATAAAGTATCACATAACCTATTTTTTTTAAATTGTTTAAAAAAATTTTATAATTTTTTTTTGATGAGCCCATCAAGTCTCCATTTTGAAATTTTGTAAATAGTTTGACGAAATATCCAGAAAAAAAAAATATAGTTTTTTTTGAAAAAAATAAAATGCGTTTTTTTTTCAATTTTTTTTTTAAACAAAAAGTACAACGTGTGATACATCATTCCAAAGGTATTTAAAATACCTTTAAAACGAACTATAAACCACTATTTTAGTTTAAGTAGTTATCGATATATTTTCATTTATTTAGGTACATGTTTAAGCAGAATGGTAGTTTGTTTTGATTTTCAAGAATTAGTTTTAAAAAAATTTTGATTCCCTTTATGGGTAGATTAAATGAACCAAAAATTATCGAAATCGGGGAGATGGTCTGCCAAACCTCTGCTTGATTTGATTTGAAATGACCCCTATAAATCTTAAACAAGTCATTATGAAGAAAAACTCACTTTTCTACAAATTCCCTTACTTTTAAGAAACTTTTGCTCAAGTGCAGTTTCATAATGAATTCTATTTACTTACCATTCTTTTTTAGTTCATATCTGCTGTCATAGTTTCTGTCATGTCTGATGTAATCTAATTCTTCTTTAGTTAACTCATAATCAGGTCTTGTAAGTTGTTTTATTATGTGTCGTTTCCATCTATAAGAAATAGTAAAAAAACCAGAATGCAAATATTAAAATGTTTACAGGTTGCTTGCTTCGTAATATTCAAAGTATTGAGGGATGAACCAATCTCCTATTTTTTATACTTCCTAAAAAGGGCCCTTATTCCAAGTCCTGCCAGGACCTAAAATATACCTAGGCCTTTTTCAATTAACAAACAACTGAACCTATGATATATGATATGGCTCCTCTATAATATGATATGGCTCCTCTATCAACAAGATTTGGTATCTAGTAGATTGATTTTCAGGGGATTGATAATTTTGCTCGCCAGTCCAAAACTCACTAATAGTGAAATTTCATGAACTAACTGATTATTTAATTCCAATCTTCTTTTTTGGCTCTACTCTCCAAGGATAATTTGCCAGTGTCCTCAATGAGCGTTTGTGAAGTAAGTATAACTATAATAGGCACACACAGATAAAATTGCATTAAAGTACCTTCAATGTAATAAGATATTTTTTTTCAATTCAATTTCAATTCAATTTATTCAAAAAAATCTTAAAATATGTCACTTCAATTAAATTATATATATACATTTCAAATTTTTCCCTACCTACTTAAGTTATTATATAATTGCTCCTAGATTACTAACACTCTGTATCTGTACTCCGAAGGGATAGATTATTTACAAGGCAAAATTTTAGAAAGTTTACTCAATTATGTGCTCAGACAGATTGGCAGAGAATTTTCTCCAGTGGAGACTCTTTGGAATACTTTCATGTGCTTATGAACAAAAACTTAACATTTCTTTTCCTGTTGTTAATATTAAGTAAAAAAAAAAGAAGTCCATGGTACACCAAAGGTCTTAGAAACTCAGCCAGAAACATGAGATCTCTACATTACATCAAAAATTTTTATAATGACAACATTAACTTTTTAAATTACTTTAAACACTACCAAAAAATGTGTAAAAAAACAATCAAAGCGGCAAAAAGAGGTCACTATAGGAATAAAATTGAAAATTCATCAAACAAAACAAGAGAGGCCTGGAAAATTGTTAATAAATTAAGAGGCCGGGATAGTAACTCTTCTGTTTCGTCAAACCTTGGGGCAAACGAATTGAATTCCTTTTACTGTGGCATAGCAGGGAGTCTTTCCAGCACTATTAAATCCAATAAAAATCCTATAGGCTATCTTAATTGTATTTCTTTTACAGACACTTTTTTTCTCAACCCTACATCTTCCAAAGAAATTAAAGAAATCTTTAAGCAATTAAAAAATAAATATGCCTCAGGTTGGGATAAAGTTTCGTTAAGAGTATTTGAAGCACTTCCTGAGTTTGTTTTGGAGACACTGGCGAGTGCTGTTAATGATTCTTTCTCTAGTGGCAGATTTCTAACCTGTCTAAAAAAAGCCCTCATAATTCCTCTTTTTAAGGGCGGAAATCATGACGTCCCCTCTAATCTTAGACCTATCACACTGCTTCTTACACTATCTAAAATCTCTAAACAATCCCAAAAATTTAAAACTTAAAACCTTGGGTTTTTCAAAGTTAAAACAAAGAAAATTCGAGTCACACCATTTTGTAATTTTGTCAATGTCACTCTTTATTATCTCTCTGAGCAGATCTTTGTCTTTGTGATGCCACAATATAGTAATGTCATCAGCGAAAATTGTCAAAAGTCCTTTAATGTCAAGCAAACTGAGATCATTAATGTAAAGCAAAAACAAAATGGGGCCCAACACAGAGCCCTGGGGAACACAATTATTTATTTTACATGGGTCAGAAAGAGTTAAACCATTTTTTACTTTTTGGTACCTTCTAGACAGATACGATTTAAAAAACAAGCCAGATACTCCTCTAAAGCCATAGACATCCATTTTCCTTAAAAGCAAATCATGATTTACGCAGTCGAAGGCTTTAGAGAGATCACAAAAGACTGCAGCTGCAACCTCTCTATCATTTAACTTTAGATATAAATTTTCTAGAAAAGAAAACACAGCATCATTGGTGTTTTTTGAGCTTTGGAATCCAAATTGTCTAGTACTAAGTATATTATATTTATTCAGAAAATCCAACATTCTAGCTTTTACCAATTTTTCTATTATTTTTAATAAATTACTCAATAGTGAAATTGGCCTAAAATTGGATTGTTCACAGAGAGATCCAGTTTTATGTATATAGGAATAACTATAGCCATCTTTAAAACGTCGGGAAACTCTCCTTTTGCAAAACAGTGGTTTATTGTCTTGGTCAGAATATCTAAGGCATTTATATTTAAATTTTAAAAATTTTTTATTGACATTTCATAATCACCGGATATAAATAAACACGATTGTATTTGACTATCATTTTTCTCCAAATATAATGTTCTTTATTTACTTTGATTCAGTGGTTTTGCCATGCACTGATTGCTATACTTTAGGAGAACATTTCAAAAATTTTAAGAACTTTTTTGCTTAAATTGCAAAAATCGTCACCTGCGGCACTATCACAACATTGATATTTACGATTTGAGTTTTATTTTAAGCCAAAAATTATTTTTAGTGTATTTTCTCACAAATTTTCGCCTGCGGCGCTTTTAACAGGGTCACTAAACAACAAAACTTGAAATCTAATCCCCCCCCCCCCCCCCGATATGAAGCTATAGCACTTGACTTTTTGTTAGCCGCTATCGAGATCGCGGCGAGTAAAAAATTTTTACTTCAGTGAGATCGCCAAGATCAGAATCCGCTATTTTCTTACCCCTAGTAAATACAGTAATTTTGCTCCAAATATGGTCATTTTTCAACCTCGTTTCTGGTAATAAATTCCCAAGTTCATATGGCAGGTACAGTCCTATGTTACCCTGATGATTCCTAACAAGGATAAAACAGGCCTGTAGGTTTCTGGACTCATTAGATCTTGGAGGTCTGGTCATAATGAATTGAAAAGCAAAATGTGTGTCCCATATGCCACAAACCTTTCCTTTTATTTATTTTTCACGGCAAACATTCTGGATGAGAGTTTAAAAAAATACTCACCTATTTTTTAGTGACTGGTATGTACGGCCTTGAAGAACTTTCTCTTGTTCCATCCTTTTCCAAATGCTATTTCCACCAACCATATGCACACTTTTGCTGTCAATCAGGAACCTTAATATGGCTCTGTCCTCTATTATTGTGTATATTTTTGGGTGAGACATTCTAAAAATAATTAAAAAAATAAATACTTTTTTCTTCTGCCTACTTAGGAAGCAACATTTTCAATCCCTAAATGTGAGTGGGAACCTACAACCCATATTATCATGATAAAAAAAGTGCATGGCACTGCCAGAACGAATGGCAGAACACCATGCAATTGCTTCCTCTTCTTCCATTTCTTTAAGGAGAAAAATTTCCCCTTCTCTTCCAGCTGACAATACCATGTAGTTGAAAGTGTTCCTGCTCAAAACAAAAAGGGACACAACAGTAATGCTTGGTTTACTCATCAAATAAGAACAAATTTAATTTTTTATTGAAAAATTCTTTAATTCAGAAAATAGTATAAATACATTTCCTAATAAAGTAACTCTTAAACAGTAAATAAACTTACTGGTCCCAGAGTGTTAATAAATTATTGTAACTTAAAGTTTATTAATTATCTAAAAATAACGTAAAATAATCTAAACATGTTACAGAAACCTATGTGTACCAACATAATAAGGTTTCTGCATACACAAGGTTGATCTATTTTGTGTGTTTTTCTATATGGCAGTTCTTTTCTGAAGGAAAAAAAAAAGATAGATGTACCTATAGAATTACACTTAAATTTGTGCTTATTTGATGGGTAAACCAAGCAAAAATGTATCAAATTAGGCCCCATTTACTCATTTTACTACATAAGCTATTGAAATGCCATCATACCATTTATAGTTTTTTTTAGCGCTAACGGCAAAAAGTTTATAAATGGTATGATGGGATTTCAATACTTGATCTTCCACCGACAACAGCAACCTCGCCGTTTATAAGTCCAGGTTTAAACTCATTACCTTTTATACACAACCACTGCCCAGACTGCCACTGCCACTTATAACCATAAATTGGTCTTAATTTGTGATTTTTTCTTTAAAGTATCGTTCATACAAGGCATAGTCATAGTTTTAGTTCTAATTTTAGTCATAACGCTATCTCTGTCACTGGTTTTTTTCTTAACGAGATCGTGACAGAGATAGCGTTATGACTAAAATTAGAACTAAAACTATGACTATGCCTTGTATGAACGATACTTAATATAATTTATCTATGATTTGTAGTTATTATATTATTATATGGGAAATCACCAAAGAAAACAAAATTCATAGGTTAAGGAACGTTCCTTAAGCTACATTTACATTGAATTCGATCATTCGATCTCCAATTTAATGTTGAATTTTGACAGCTTACCATATAGCAAACGTATGATTGGATTCAATTCAAAGCAAAGATTAAATACTATTAGATTCAAAGTCAAATTCGAATGTAAATGATTCTTTAGGTTCCCATATGGTAAGCTGTCAAATTCAACAATTAAATTGGAGATCGAATTCAGTTTTTGAATACCGCGAGAGTGTTCACAGATTACCGGATCGACCTAACTAAGGCCCCTTTGCGCCGACAGGTTTCGAGTTTAAGAATTTAGAGCAGAGAATTTCCGGATTGTTCCGGCTTACGCATCATAATTTCACGCTGGTGATGTGTTTTCCTAGCTTTTCTTGCATTTCCGTTTTTCCGCTAGAGAATAGAATGTTGATAATAATGCATGTAGTCGCTTTTTTGTTTGCTTTTTATGCAATAATTAGTTAGAATTTTTCCGGCATTACTTGCTTAGAATAATAAATAACTATAATTAAAATAGTGAACCAAATTTTAGTTCAGGATCAATTGATGTAATAAAATAAAACAACCGCAACCATTTCTTAACCAGGTTATTCCTAGTTTACTACCTGGATTTTTTCCAGTGTGTAAAAAGAGAACCGGAGAGGCACAGAACACTCTACAGGGTAAATGCACCGTAGGAATTGGCTATCTAATTTATTCTTTTTCTCGCTTGATCCCACATGAATGACCAAAGAGGAAGCATGGATTAGCCCCTTTGATCCTTATAGCGGTTCCCATTGGTAAAACTGCATGGTGCGCCACCAGTGCACAACTGAGTCAGTGCTGCTGTTCCATTGGGGACAAACTAATAATTTCGGTGCCACTTTTTCCGCACCGGCTTTGAGGGCTCGTGGCGCACCGAAAACTTTTTCCCGCCTTTATATTTTCAAGGGTCCTAAGCTACTTTTAGATACAATGAGTTAAGTGTTTGAATGTGTTCCATTCAAACTGCACTGACACAATTTTTTGAAAGCATCAAGCCACTATTAGTGCAGTACGAGTGGCGCACCAATTTTACCAATGCAATACCTTCTCCACATAGGCCAATCAACTCCTATCGTTTTAGTGTCCTTTTGTCGACCTTCGCCGCCATATTGAGATTTTCTGTCACTTTTTAGTGAAAATGGCGGCGAAGGTGGATTAAAGGACACTAAATCGGTAGTAGTTGATCGGCCTTTGGAGAAGATACTGACCAATGGAACCCCTATTAGAGTGCCGCTAGAGAATCATTTACATCCACTTTCCTTTATCAGGTGCTTAAGGAAAGTAGATTTAAACCCCGTGATAGCCATAAAAAAATACTAGGAGGATAACTTTACAACAATGTGAAGTAAAAGGAAAATAAATAAAAAAGCCCATTGGATTACCCAGCAAACACAAATCGTCGGCATTGAATCGGGCCAATGTGGACAACGTCGGCAATGTGTTGGCATCGGCGACTACACTCTGGCCCCATCATTTTGTACTGAACGAATAGATCAGTGATTCGTTTCTAGAGTGATCGATTGGATCAATCATTTGAAATTAAATTAAAGAAAATGGTGACCAGCAAAAAAAAGGTCTATGCAGGATGCAGCTAAATACGACATACTCTGCTGACCAAAAAATCACGAGGAACGAATGAACGAAACGATCGACCTATTTCCAACTGATTCGTATCGCCACAGTGGGTCAGTCAGTCGTTGATCCGTTCCGATTTTATTCACTCGTTTGATATTCTGTCTTCGTCGGTCATTCGAGCAAACATGATTCGATCACTCAATACTCGCAAGTGATTCGATCATAGTGAACGAATCGTTCACGAATCACACATCTCTATTTCAGTCAACTGTCAAACTGACGGAGGTCCACATTACTACAGTCGAATTTATGCCGACACCACTTTAGGACCGACGCGACGATGGTCCGATTGGAGCTTTGTTTAATCGGTCGAAAATCGGCAACTGACGATGGCCCGATTTACTATAGTCGACTTTATGCCGACGCCCACTTTATATCTGCTTTAGGGCCGATGACGGTCCGATTGGAACTTCGTTTAATCGGTCGAGAATCGGCAACTGACGATAGCCCGATTTACTATAGTCGACATTATGCCAACGCAAACATTATCTGCTTTAGGGCCCATGATGGTCCGATTGGAACTATGTTTAATCGGTCGAGAATCGGCAACTGTTGATGGCTCGATTTACTATAGTCGACTTTATGCCGACGACCACTTTATCTGCTTTAGGGCCGACGATGGTCCGATTGGAACCTTGTTTGATTGCCCACGTTAGACCGACCAAATTAAGCAGCTATATGGGCGGATGGTCGATACCATATGTGGTTAAACCATATCGGATCTTAATCGTACGGCGACGGTATGCCGATGTCAGCAAAAAGGAAAATTTACCATTTGTCCGACGGCGGGCTACAGTCTAACGTTGCGTCGGCAAAAAATGATGCTGGTCCGATGTCGTAAATCGACGTCATGCCGATGACGGCAAATTCGGCAATCGACATCGGGCCGGCGAAGACCCGAGGGAACCGTGTTTGCTGGATAGGTACTTACTAAAAAACAGATTGTGGTTTTTTTTTTCGTTAAACTACACTGCAAATTAATTGTCAATGTAAAAGAGGCATTATGATATTTTGAATAATACCCTTGGGAGTCATCCTTAATCTGAAGTCTGTTTTCGAAATGTTTTTAATTAATTAAGGATTTTTCTTCCAGATTGAACTTAAAATGGTTAAAAATCCGAAACCGTCCGACCAATTCGTAAAGCTCAATTTATTTTATCATTTGGACGGGTACCATCCAAGAATTACAAAAATGCTTGTGACAACTGAAAGGGGAACTCGTGTCTACTGCGATGGAGAGCCTCATCGTAAGTCTATACCTACATACACCACCAGAAAAATTGAGCGTTGCTAACCCGACTGTAAAAAACTTGTCTCGTTTTAATCCGTCGAATCTTGATTATCTAGCGGTTTTAAAAAGTTCAAAACTTACTCGTGTCAGAATGGTTTGGCCCCGAACAGTTCCCATGCCGAATGGGTGGCGCTAAACTGTCTTTAAAATGGACCAAAATTTTTTTTTATAATATAAATAAATACATGAAAAATTTTAATTTACACTAAAGTTTTTTTTTAGCTCCCCCGGCTTCATTGGGAGAACTTTACTTCTCTTGGCGCGGATTTCTTATATTGCCAGGTAAGTTCATCAACTAAAAAAAAACAAAACCAGCAGCCAGCACAATAATATCAATTTAAACTATCATGGGAATAAACTACAGTTTCAAACCTTTATTGTACGTCTTTTATATTTTACAAATACGGTATTCACCTGAGGACGATTGCAGATACATAAGCATTCGAAACAAGCAAAAAATAAAAGACAATGCAAGTTTAAAACTCTAATTTACTCTCAAGTTTAACAGCATTGTCTACCAGCTTCAAACAACAGCTAAAATATCATGTCTAAGTACCTAGTATACATGCGTTGAGGAAAAAAAGTTATATAACATAATAGTCGAGACACAGGCTCTCAAAGCAAGGATTTTTTTTGTTTTTTTTTGTTTACGTACTTGAAAAACAAGGAAAAAACAATTGTCAGTTTTAAGGATAAACCTAGTTTATTGCACAAATTATAAAACAATTTTAAAATAATAGAAATGTATTTTTTACCCATTGATCAGCGGTTCTTTTTGACACCCTGTAAATGTCCCCAACAGCTTTTTAAAATACTGAATATAGCATTTTTCGATCATAAAAGATTAAAACAGTTCATTTTCGATATGTCCTTTCTATAAAAACTTAATATCTTAGAAAAAGGTGTTTATAATTTCCTATCACCCATTAAAATGTTGGAATGAGATACTATATATGTATAATGGCCCATGATAAAATAAAAGAAAGGTATAATACGTAGCGGTTCAAAATTCGTTACCAGTTCACCTATAAACATGAAAATTTGAGGATAGTTTGGGTTGATAACGGAGGAGTTCACCAAGAAAATACTTTTTATTATTTTATCCCTGAAGGGGTAAAAATAGGGGTTAAAATTTAAAAAGATTTTCTGTATCTCAAAAACGAAAAGTAATAAAGTTAACGAATAGGTGTTTTTGGATTTTTGGAAAATTTGAACAGGTGGTTGCAACCACCCCCCTGTATCCGATAAATATTTTCATCTGTCAAAGTATGGGTTGTGGGGTATCAAACTAAAGGTAACAGTCAGGAATCTAAAACAATGTTTTTTTCAAAAGAAACAATTTAGGGAGGGGGAGGGGGTTGCAGGTAGGAATGGTTTTCCGTCAAAAAGTACTACAAGATTTAAATTAAACGAAATGCAGTCTGGAAAACAACAAAGGGGTGGGGGATTGTGAGGGAGTAAAGCTGGATTCAGAGTTCCATTAGGTAAGCGATATGACGAGGTAAGACGGAAGGGAATAAAAATAACAGGGTGGGGACTTTAAATGGAACATTGGCCCAAGCGGGTTAGAAATTCGTTTTTTACAAAAATCCAATAACACATCTATAAAGATTTTTAGCAACTAAAATTTTCGGCACGGACCCTCAGAAAGTGGTCTATTCACATACAACTTCATTTTTCAAAATAGAAGGCCCCGTTACTTTTTTGGCGTGTAGCCCAAGCAACTCGTGTTTAATGTTTCGCTCATAATCATTATCACTAAAATGTTTTGAGCAAATTCGAGCATTCTTATTCTTGAACGACCGTGAGGTGAGGTGAGCTTTCTTCACCACCTTTTTCCACGGGGAATTTCGTTCACCTCACTTCACGGTCGGTCAAGAATAAGCGTCCTGGTGACATCAGTTAGCCACGCCTACTCCTGCGCGATATCATATCTGTTTTAGGGCGAGTTTGTAAATTCAACATTTTTTTGACAGCGGTGGAACATCGGTGCCAACATTCGGTTAACAGATGGGTTTGACACCCATCTGAGATCTAGCAGCAAAAAGAATGCGTTGAGGTGTAAATAGCTGAGTGCCAATAACCACACTTAAAACCAAAATGCATAAAAAAATATCTTGGTTTGAATAAGTTATAAAAAAAATGGAAAAAATAAATAACCATAAAGTAGCCAACCCAATCCAACGAAAATTTTCCACCGACTCCCGAAGCCGGTGGCGATCGGTGCCAACATTTGTTGGATTGGTGAAATCCATCGAAAAATTTAGGTACTCTAATGTTGGATTGGTGGAATCCATCTAAAATTTATGAACTCTTTTGTTGGCACCGGTGAACCACCGATGGATTTACAAACTCGCCCTTACTTGTATCATGATAATAATAGAGACCTTTTGTACCTATAATTTTGATGCCTTTTTACTTTATCGGTTATTTCGGGCATGCGCAGTTACGAGGTAATAACGGAATCCCTTACTAACCGATAAAGTTTGACGTTACCTGCGGGAGAATATCGTATCCCTTATAATTGACATGGTTGCCGAAAGTAAAACGTTAAGTAGAAAAACAAAAAATTTAAATTGATTTTTGAATGCAAATGTGTTCAGTATTCTTTTTAATTGTAAAGAAAAGTGTCAATTTTTGTTTAATCATTTTATTTGGCTGGAATTTCGTAAGAAATGTAAAACATTGATTTGCATTGGCAACTATGACAAGTGATTCCGATCTGTTTATCACATTGAATTATAAACCAGACTTTATAATTCAATGGTTTATCATAACCTTCCTTTTCTCTGTTGTGTTTTTGAGTTCTTAAAGATTAATATTCACCGTAAAAAAACACAAGAATAAGATACTCTAAATGAAAAATATTATTGGACAAATTCTTTTTGTAAATCTTTATAATAATATATACCGTATAAAGTAGGCCATAAACAAATGAAAAGCGGCGTGCAAAAACTAAAAATGCTGTCTTAAAAATAACGTGACGTTAGCTACGTCACCACGCGTTATTAAGCGATAAAGTCATCTAACGGGGATTTTTTATAAGAGGTGCAAAAGGTCTTTAATGGCCCAAGAAAATGCATGGGCATGGCCGTTATATTATCTCATACCTAGTTAGATATGGCTTGCACTCACAGCGACCTTTTAGGTAGGTTTAATACAACACTGCATAACTTTGTATCATTTTCTAGTTCCCACTCAAGAGCCTGGCGGTCAAAATCCAGGTGAACTGGAAATCGTAGATCCGAACAGTAAATAATAATTTGACAAAACCTTCCATTCCATTGAGTCGCCACCATACTATAAGAAGAAGATATAGGTAGTAAAAAACCTCATTTAATAGATTTAATGTTATCTCTTTAAAGCGCAATTATAAATCCCTTTGAAGTTTTAAAATTTTTATTTATTTATTTATTTTACTTCCGGAACTTGGAGCTCGTACCAAGGCCCCAAACAATAATATTTGACTAGACGTGAATAAATTATGGACTTTTTATACCTACTTAATGAATTTTGTTCTCGCAATGTAAAACTAGCTTCATAGGTAGTAAAATAACCAATTAAAACTTTTACTTATTGTAGGAAAGCCTAAACTACATCTTCCATTTATATCCATTTGGGCTCTCAAGAAACTGAATCAGATATAGGTACTAGGAAAGCAAAAAAAGCTTTAACTAGATTCTAACCTCTGGGATAACGTTAATTAACAAAACATACACAATAGATTTCCTAATACAGTTTTATTTTATTATCAATTATTTCAACTCTCTGCGCAATATGAAAAAGAACAAATTTAAATTTGCCAAATATCGTAAATGGCCTTGGAGCATTCAATAGACTACCTATATAGAGAAAGCCCTATTAAATATTGTTTGAGTGCAACCACGGAGGTTTCTACATCTTGAGTGCAACATGTGCAGGAGGGTTTATTATTATTCGCCACCATGTATGTAAAACCACCTTTTTCGGTGGCCAATTTTGTCTATTTAAAACCTTAGATTGTTTCTTACGCCTGTTTAAAAACCTATAATAAAGAATATTTGAATTTTAAAAATGTTAATTCTATATGTATACTTTTAAAAGCATTTTCTTATTAAATTTCTAAAATATTTCTCGAAACACGATATTATTAAGTTACAATCTGGCAACGCCGCCAAGCTCGGGTAGTTTTGACATGTCTTGTTGAAACTGTTGAAAGTGGCGCTATTTCAGTTTTATTTTCGGTTCGATTTTAAAGGTTTGTTTTAAAATGTTGTGAAGTTATTTTGAACTATTATAATCCATTATGGTGAAACGATGTGAATTATGCTACAGGGCGTCCTCCAAAGAAGATTCTAATTGCTCTTTGGACAAGTCAAGTAAGTAAACAGCTGATATTTCAGTACCTACAAAATGTTTCATGGGCGTAGTAAAAATGGAAGTATAAGGCGGATTTGGGATCCTAGGGACCCTAGTAGGTGCCCCCATAAAGAATTTTTCATAAAAAATCAAAAATGGCAGAAAACCGTATACTGCATAATTTAAGGCATAAAATATTTTAGCCTTATTTTAGGAGGTAACGATTTTGATTAAGCAGTTTTTGCTATGATTTTCTCATGTTTATGCCATGATTTTGCTTACATTTTAAAGCTTTCTTTCCAATCTTTCAATTTCTAGAATAAAACACTCATATTTTTCAAGTTTTCACTCTTTTTTAGCATTCAAAAAAAGTAGTGCCAAACATTTTTTCTCTGTTAAAATGAAAAATGGTAATTATGCAGTATACAGTTTTCTGCCATTTTTTTATTTTTTATGAAAAATTCTTTATGGGGGCACCTACTAGGGTCCCTAGGAGGTTTTTTTTTAAAGAGAATTGTAATATGTTTTTTTGATTGTTTTGGGTTGGGTTGGAATAGGCTAGGTTGGGCTGTGTTGGATTGGGTTGTTTAAGTGAAAAAAATTAAAAAAAAAACAAAAAAAATCAGCCGGCGGATTTGGGGTCCTAGGAACCCTAGTAGGTGCCCCCATAAAGAATTTTTCATAAAAATTATTATAATTACCGAAAAATATTTAGAGAGAGAGGGCAGAATTTTAGAGGTAGATGAAGATATATCTTAGTAAAGTGCAAAAATATTTAAGGTTGTTGAAGAGAGACAGCAGGCTATAAAAAAGTATTTTAGAGAAAGCTGGACAGAATTTTACTAAAAATTTCTGTTCCATCATCTGTCTGTCATCTTGAGTGGTGTCGTGCATATGATTTTTATTTTGCCATTTTTATTCAGAAAACCACAAAATATGTACCTACTGGAATATGCTTTGTGCAGAAAACAGCAAAAATTGTAATTTTTCAAAGTGTAAAGTGTGTAAAACATAAGGTGTTATTAATTTCTTTCAATCAAAGTTCTTGACAGTCTTTAAATTTACCAAAAAACGCGTCCTAGTAAAGTGTATTTTAGCACCTCTAAAAATAATTTAACAGGTATTTAACAAAATTATGTTAAGGTTCATCATGGCTCTACCATTAAGGGGTAACGTTTTTGTTTAAGCAATTTTTACTAGGTATGTTTTTTACTTTTTTATTCCATGATTTTGCTTACATTTTATAGCGTTCTTTCCAAAATGTCCATTTCTAGACTAAGAAGAAAACACTTACTTGTTTCAAGTTTTCAGCGTTTTTTTTAGTGTTTGGAAAAAGTAACTCCAAAATATTTTTTTCCCTGTTAAAATGAAAAATATTTAAGGTTGTTAAAGAGAGACAGCAGGCTATAAAAAAGTATTTTAAAGAATGATGGAAATAATTTAAGGCAATTGTTTAATAAAAATTTCTGTTTTGTCATCTGTCTGTCATCTTTATAGTTGTGTCATGCATATTATTCATAAGATGAAACGTAGACACTTTAGGACATTTTCAAAATGAAATTCACCCTTTTAGGGTATGTCTAGGTATATTGGAATTTTTGTAGGACACAATCCTTTCGAAAAAAAGTGAGTCACCACAAGAATTTAAACAGGGAAAGTGGTTCAAGTGTTATCTTGTTTTAATAATCTTTTAAATGCCTTAACAAAAGTGTTAAATTTTATGAATCTAGTGATTGGTTTTTGAGATATTCACCTTTGAAGTTTTAAACTTTAATTTAGAGATATATCCTAAAAGAAAAAATAAAAAATCCAATCATTTAGTAAAATAAAACGACTTTTGCATTAGTCCTGAAACTTTGTCCAAAATTTTGAAAAAAGATCTTTCCTTACTTAAATTCTGGTGGTAAAACTTAAGTACCCCTTAAAAGGGGTGTGTTAAAATTTGATAGTATCCCCCTTAAATCGCAAATTGACTTGTTCGAGTTTTTTTTTCGAAATTGCAATCCAAATACTCGAAAACCCCTGTTTCGTTTTTGTTGGGACACCCTGTACATTTATTTATTTATTTATATGCAACACCCAAACTCGGTTAAGCCTTCCATAGATAGAGTCGCACAAATAAAAAACAAAATCTTCATAATTATTAGTTTTATAGTTTACTTACTTTACTTCTTTAGGCCACCACTGATGAACATGTGGGCTTTTGTTTACGGATTTCCTTGGTTGCCAAATTTCTTTTTATTAGCATAAGCAAGGCATAAGCACAACTTTTTTTATTAATGTTTTAAGCTGACTATCATTGTTTTTTGTTATATTAGGTAAATTGTTTTAATGGATTAATTTCAGAAATAAAAAATACTATGTTTGAGACAATAATATGACATCGTCGCGTTGAGGTGTTAAAGACAAACAACCTGCCCATGCATGGTTTGGAATTACACTAACTCTAGTCTATTCAATGCTTCAAGGAAATGCCACATAAAATCAGGAAAAAATATCTATTTTGTACAAAAATGTTTTTATTATAATAGATATCTTTCGCCTATTACTCAGGCATCTTCAGCTTCGTCGTCAGGGTAGGCTGCTACAAAACGAGGAATTTTGGCCATTGGAAGTTTAAAATACATAGAAGAGTCGCTATTAAGCATAAATTAGGACGTTACAACACTTTAATATGGTTTAAAAACACTTAAATACTAAATTGATTTTAAGTGTTTTTAAACCATTTTAAAGTGTTGTAACGTCCTAATGTATGCTTATGTTTTTTAAACTTCCAATGGCCAAATTCCTTGTTTTGTAGCAGCCTACCCTGACGACGATCCTGAAGATGTCTGAGTAATAGGCGGAACCTATTTTTTCAAGATAGTGCAGATAGCCACACAAAACACATTTAAAATAGAACAAGACAAGACAAGATGTCGCCCTAACTCACTTATAATCAATCTGAACTTAGATGATACAGACAACAACCTTGTATGACGATTTTATTGATTTACGATTTTCTTCAGAAACTTTTGGGCTTCTAAAATATTATTTACAATAAGTACTTACATGTATCTAAACAAACCTAACCTAAATATTAATATTGCACTTTATAAGGCAATAGCGAATAAATATTATTCATTACACAATTATGTCAATTGCAAAATTAATAGGGACTTTTTAAAGGTTTACAATATCGCTTGTTTACACTATCGGTTCATTACGGAATACTATATTACATAACGAGAGAAGAAAGTGACATATTTCACACGAGCGTGAATCTTGTGAACAAGGCGCTAACCGAGTGAAACAACACGCGAGTGTAAGAAAGTTACTTTCTATCGAGTTGTGTACGCCAGTTTACCTACGACGACTTTAGGATTTAATTCGTATTTTTTATTATTAAATTTTCTTCATTTTCATCTCAAGAGAAGAAAGTATTTTCTTCTCTAGGGATGAAAATGGCTTGGATGGTTTTCATTTTCGTCACTAGAGAAGAAAACATTTTCGTCTCTAGAGACGAAAATAAAATTGATATGCGTGTGAAATATAAAACTTTCTGAGGCGTTATAGCAGATTTGGTTACTTTCGTGTGTGATCGTAGGAAAACTAAAATTTTAATTTTGGAAACGCATTTTTTTACGTTTTTTTTATAAACCGGGCTTCATTAAAATAATAATTATATTCAATATGGATTTACTGAAAATAAATACACAGCGAAGAAGAGGAAAGGAAGAAATTCGACGTTTATAAATTCTGATGTTTATTTGACTCCAAAAAGTATGAACACAAAATATGTACCTACGGGTATAGAAGGCGATCTGACGACTTAGGTCCCTGTTATAAGTTTTTTGATACCGTTGCGCCTCTAGTGACTCGGTCTCGAAGCTTGAATTAGGGTAGCGGCGATGTCGCCGGAAAATTTGAATTCGGGTATTTTTTAAAGTATTTCAGTTTAGAAACAACATTGTTTTGGGAAACCTAATTCATCAATAATTAGTTTTATTTTCCAAAATATTGTTGATTCTAATGACTAAATTTAAGAAATAAAACCAAATGCGTCGTATTTCATATACATATTATATTGTTCTTTTAAGAAGATATAAACATATCGAAACTATTGTAATTATTATTAAACCATTTATTATGCTTCCCATGTCGGCCTCAATAGCAGCAGTTTCTTTAAAGACTTTCGAGTTTTCTCCATTTTCAAAAAATTCGGTGTAACTGGTTACCCATCAGCATTTTTGAACGGAATGGACTAAAAAAGATGTAATTAACAAATAGGCTAAATATTAGAGCGTTAATAGACCATCAAAATTGGGATACCGTAGGCAAATTGTTTATTTTTCTCCCGTATCCAAAAATAACCAAACCGAAATACGTTACACTTACGGAGGCTTAACGGTGCCCGATCGGTTATTTTTTGCAACCAACCAGATTTATTTCTGAGCAAAAGCTGCAGCTGGTAGGTGATAATTTGTTTTTTGTTTATTTAGGCTTTTAATTTTTTTGTGGAAGTTAATTTGCAAACACAGGAATTGTTGTTTTCTTTTCTATTCTATTTACATTGGCAGTTTGTATGTGGGCAAAAGAATACGGTTACGGTAATTTGTGTTTGTGGTTTAAAAACTCTTTTTAGCGTCTCAATTACGGTAATACGTTAAGGAAATAAGGTGAGGATAAGTTAGTGGTCTATTAACTCTCTATTGAATAGGCTGTTTTTCCTCTGGGTGCCGATTCTTGAATTTCGAGAGAATGGTCGCCTAGGAACGTTCACATCCTTCGTTTCGTCCAATAAGAAGACTGCCAAGCTTCTACGGTACACGCGCAAAGGTAACTCGATTATCGTTTTTCAAGAGCACCCGTCCTCCTGCTCAGAGGCAGGCATATGAAAGTGTAGGAAAGTTCCTTCGATACACGGCAATCGGTGAAGTTCGGCCGTGGTCGGATAGGTTTCGGATAACTCGTGATAGCTTTAGCCCGTTATTGGTCGATATCAAGGAGGTGACCGTTCCCGTGCGACCTTTCCTACGAAATTCCAGAATCGGCACCCAGATGTAGAAACCTTGCCTGGTACTTACCCTTAAAGTCTGTTTCTCTGGGACACAACACTTGGATATAGTTTTCCAATTGTACTTATTACAAAAATCCAAGAAATTGCAGTTCAAAAAAGGCCAAAAACACACAAAACTAAAAAACTTCGACAAAAGGACCTCATGAAAAGAACGAAAAGACGATGACATGGATGGACATTGATTAAGATAGATGTCATCGGCGTAATTTGTCGCGTGAGCTTTGAGACCGAGTCTCCAGAGGCGCTGTAACTTTTTTTTTGCGATGCCCTTAGTAAGAGTTTTCTCTAAATCCGTAGGTATATGCTTTGTGAGTATGAATGCCTTGTTTTGTCACTTCGACATTTTCTGAGCTAAATTGTTAAAAAGTGGACTCAGTGCGGCACGAGCTCATAAAGCTGGTGCGGAAAAAACGAAACATATCAGTTTTTCAATGGAACACAAAAACTGAAAAAGTGCAACTTATTAAAACAGAAAAACTAGTGGTGCACTATTTTCTCAATGGAAGACGCTATAACACATCAGAGATGAACCGACAAGAATAAAAAGGAATATTTTAAGATTACCATCCATATTCATAGTAAGTTGCATTCGTAATTAAAAAAGCGTCGCTGGTTCCAAGTTTTTCTTTTTAACGCAACTAATGTTGTGGAAAAAATATAACGTGTGTTTTACGCAGTTGTACGTAACTAACGTATTTCATTAGCGGATTTGTTATATTTCTGCTACGGCGCAAGCCGAACTTAACGAAAAATAGAAATTCGACAGAAATGACATCAATAACGAACCGATAATGCAGGTTAAAACGTCCGTTCGATTATTTTTAAGCGATATTGCACAAAAATTTACATTATTCATGACTTTCAAAAAGTCCGGCGCCGTCCCGATTTTTAACCATTTGTCCCGGGGAAAAAATCCGTCCCGGATAGTCCCGAATTTTCAGCAAAAGTTCCGGTTCGCCCCGGTTTTGATACCACTGTATTTTGTAACTTTAAAATCACTGCAATTAAAAAATTAAATTTGAATTGAAACCTTACTTAAATTATTTTTCTTTGATAAGTATTTTGGAAAATACATCTTAATATTATTAGGGGCCGGAGTGTCCCGGTTTTGCCCCTTTAGGAGTTGGTCACCTTATATAACACTACATTTTTGACCAACGTGCATCAACTATAGGCATCTTCTTTTTACTAGCGATTCTGGACAGACATTTTGATAGCGGTTCTAAAACGAGAACTTCGCATGAGAAGAAATTCGAAAGGGTTGCTTAAAAACATTTCTATTTTATCTCTAAAATATAACAAAGTTGTAGGACAATATAACAAGAACCATTTTTTAAAAAGAAAATGCCTTACCTTAGGGCGCGTTTACATCAGTCAGTGGCGTCGAGGAGCTCTAAATGCGGAAAAACCCCTTTTTCTTCTGTCAGTGACCTTAGCTCAGGAAATTTCGAAGTGACGTTCAAAACGGGTCATGTGATATCCATTCCTTTTGGAGTCAAATAAACATAAAAATTGGCTGAACTTTCAACGGAAGGCACATTTTGTAAAACAAATCAAAAAAGTATCTCCATTAACTTAGCGACCCCACCTCAAGAAAATCAAAATTTAGTCACACCATAATTATGTGCTAATTATGTGCTAATTTCGTCCCCAATCTAAAAATTTTGTGCTCCTCGGGTTTCTGCGAAAATCATAAAAGAAAATGGGGTAGCTAGGTTAATATTAACTTAGCGACCCCACATGTTTAGGTATCACGGAATTTAAAAATTTCAAAAACCAGTATTATCTGCATATTATGTGCTAATTATATAATAATAATCAGAAAATTTTATACTCATCTGATTTCCGAGAAAATCGAAAAAGAAAGTGGGTTAGCTAGGTTAATATTAAGCTAACTACCCCACTAAAAACTGCGAGTTAATTCGGATTTTTCTTGTTGTAAATCCGTGTGTTGTAATAATATATTTTTACTTTGGAATCGTACTTCAGATTCCGAATGTTAGGTTATTACAAATGATGTAATGTAATATTCTTTTTATTGATTTTCTTGGAAACCAGACAAGTACAAAATTTTCTGATCATGGACGAAATTAGCACATAATTTGCAGATACTACTGGTTTTTGAAATTTTTAAATTCCGTAATACCTTAACATGTTAAGTTAATATTAACCTAGCTATCCACCCTTTTTTTAAAAAAAAAACATAATTTCAAATGAAAAATTTAATTTTTTTTCCTATATATTCGTGGAGCAAATAATTGGCACATAATTTTAAAACCAAAAATTTTTATTTTGGCGCTATATTTTTTGGTGGGGTGGCTAAGTTAATATTAACCTAGTTAACCCATTTTCTTTTTAGATTTTCTCAGGAACCAGAGGAGCACAACATTTTTTGATTGGGGACGAAATTAGCACATAATTATGGCATAAATAAATTTTGATTTTCTTGGGGTGGGGTCGCTAGGTTAATTGATGTCAAAAAAGTGCTTCGAGCGATGTCTCTTAGTGTTTACAAAATGTTCCGTTCGTTCAACGTTCAGCCAATTCTGATGTTTATTTGACTCCGAAAAGAATGGATCACATGACCCGTTTTGAACGCCACTTCGACATTTTCTGAGCTAAGATCACTGACAGAAACAAAATAATCTCCTCTACCTGTCGTTTTTCCTAATTTTCTTCTTGGTGCTAATGTTAGCCAAAATCATATATGTTTCAGCTTAAATATGCGCCCTTGCAATGCTTTCGGCGTGCACAACTTTGTAAGCAGGATGTCCTGTATATATGCCTATACCTTTCTCTTTTACTCTTTTATGACTCTTATTGTCTCTTTCTGGCCTCAAAGATTAGCGGTTCTGCACATGCGCGGCCAACGTCATCGGTTAACCAACGAAAATCCAGAAAGACAGCTGTGCTGTTGTCAAATTTTTTCTATTTGTTTACGTTTTTAGAAAATCAGTCTATTTTTTAAATAAATAAACATATGAATAGAAATAATTTTTAGGTATTTTCACTTTTTTCCTTCAAATTCCTGTGGATCTTCACTTTTGTTGTTTGGCGGCATCCACAATAAACACAGCACGTCTTTTTATGCGGCGACATCTTAAGCTCCAAGATATAAACTGTTTTTATTATAACTCCTAAAAACTTTCGCGTAACCCCAGATTAAAAATATCACAATCAAAAAAATTGCATAAACGAAAACGCGGAAAAGGACTATGTGTGATCAAAACAAATCAACAAAAATGGCGTCTTGACCGAAGGGCGAAGACAAAGGTCGCGAAACCGGCCGCCTCGTAAAATTTTCGCGCATGTGCATAGGCGCGGAGCTAAGACGGTTCGATGGCCTGCTAGATTTTAGATCTTGCTTACAAGTTTGGCCTGGGCAAGGCCTATATTTAACCTGACACATATATGGCCAAAACCCTCGCTAGCCGCTAAATATTTGTTCCAAGCACACAAATATTTATTTGCTTTATTTACTTAAAATATACGTACGTGTTAACTCTAATTTTTTTGATATCTGCATCTGCTCGTTTTTTTACTACTTTTTGGTAGTTAAAAACATATTTAAATTTTGACTTGGAAAACAAAAAACGATCAAATAAAATAGAAAATCATTTACATTTTCAGGAAACGCTTTGAACACTGGTCATTTTATCATCCCCTCTGCTACCCTTTCTAGCCCTAGGCGGCACAATAGGTGGATAATTTTGCAAATTTCCACCTTTCTTATCACCCTTATCAGTCCTACTCTTGACGAAATCCTTAATCTTTTTACCAACCTGGTAGTAGTGAAAATATAGCAGGAATAAAATTAAAAATGCTACTAAAAAAGACACAATGGAAATAATGAGGGCGCTGATAGGACTGTAGGAAGCTCCTGGTTCCATAGGAGGTTCCAGGGTGGTTCCCTGAATAACCTGTTCCAACTCGTTGTAGTCTTCTTCGTCGGACGGTTCTGTTTCCTGTGGTGGTACCATAGGTTCGTCGCTGGGCTTCCCAGAAATGGTGATGTCTGAGCATGCGCGGAATTCCTCTTGGGGGCCGCATCCCATTGCACCTGTCCCGTTGGGACAGTTACCCCAGTTGTTGCCTGTAAAAAAAAACACAAATGGAGTAAGGAGGCAAATAAGCGAAATTTATTTGACTCTCTTGACCAAATAAAGCTATAAAAATTACGGGTTATTCCCATAATTTTAATAAGTAATTTTGATAAGGAAATTTGGTAAAACTAGGTTGTTCCCTGCAGTGTTTATAGTGGTCAAGCTTGATAATTTTTACTTTTGCTAAAATTTGTGAAAATCTATTTAAGTGGACCACGGACGTGATAACCAGGTACCACGGACGTGATTATTTATATACATACACTTAATAAGTTAAATAATTAAATTGAACAGAACACATAACTAATTTCTGTGCTGAGTGCTGTAAAGTTACTTTACTGCACTCAGCAAAAAATAATCTCTAAATAGTTATTTTCCTACTACTACGCACGCCGTTTTTTTTACCGATTTTTTAGGTGCATTTCGACTTTTTTGATATATTTTTCAACTCAAGTGTAAAGAAAATGCAAAAAAACAGTTTTTTGTTATTTTAATAACTAAAAATAAAAATATAATGTTGCCTAGACGGTTTTTACGGAAGTAGGAAAAATTTTGTACCTGACACGTGCGAAAAGTGTCTTTTGCAACTGCCGTCGCGTGCGGAAACTTATGACTTTCCGCACTTGTTAGGTAATAGTTATTTACCGCACGCCATGTGGAAAAGAAACAGGAAAAATCCATTTCCGCACGGCGTGCGGAGAATGGAACTTCCCGCACGCAAATGCGTGCGTAATTATATTTGTAATCTACGGACGTGACGTCCACGGACGTGATGAACAATATGCTTTTAGCCGGTCAGGAATTTGGCTTTTAAGGTTATGTTATTAATCGTTTTGTAACTAAATCTAACTTACTATTTTTGTTTATAGTGTTCATTCAGAAGCAAAAATGTTTTTTATTCTAACATTTTTTGGCATCCACAGACGTGATCTCAGTGCTTGACAAAATGGGTTTTCTCAAAAATGTCAGTAGTTTTCAGGAAAATGCGGTCTCTAATCAAGTAAACAACACACTGACAGTGTTAAATTGTTAAATGACTGCCGGACCACCTAAAAGATATGCGTGCAATACCAGGGCGGGCACGGGATTTTTGAATTTTAATTTCTGTCCACGGACGTGACGATTATTTGGTAACAGCAACAAAAAACTGTAAATCTTTTTGGATTTCAAGATAAATATTTTTGTGCATGTTTAGGGCAATTTTTAACGAAAAACCAAGTTTGTAAATCCACGCAAAATATGTGAAGTCTTTGCCAGATTTTTTCTAAGGGACACTAAACTTCAATAAGTATATTGGTAACCGTCCATGGACGTGATATATCACGTTCTGTGGATACGAAAACACTAGAAAAATATATATATTTTTTTAATTTGATTTTTTGATTGTTTCAAATAAAGTGTAATTATAATTAATATTACAGAAAAAATCTAAAATCCCTCATTCCCTCGCAAGTAATTCCCTGTAACCTGGTTTCTGCTACTTTTTGAAGAATGACCCTTACATCAATAAATGAGTTTAGTTAAAGACAGCTTTATACGTAGTCGATTTAGTTTATATCCCAAAATGGTCTAAAACAATTTGACTCTTACACAAACGCTTTAAAAATGTATCAGTGTCGTTTCTTTGCGATAAATCGTGTCTAAATTCTCTTAACTATTGCAGCATTTCATAAATTTAGATTAAATTAAAAAATAGTAACCTATGTATCGTTTTCGGACGTACGTAAAATTTTAATAGTGAATTTTGAAACCGTCTATACACACTGAAAACTCACCAGCAACGTATCTCCACTGCAGCACGCAGTGTTTGCAGGTCTGTTTGGGCAGACGGTATTTCATTTCGTAGACCTTGTTCCCCTCTTTGGGGAAGTACCGCACGCCACCCTTATGCTCGACTCCATCTTGGGGTTTGACCAGTCTAAGTTTGTTTTGGTCCAGACATTTTTGGGTTGTACCCTTGTAGTCTAAAATAAAGACAGTAGAAAGATCCCTTATTACCAGGCTTTGGGAAGGCTCAGCTGTATATAAATATTGTTTTTATACCTTCATCAAAAACATGATTTTAGTAACTGTCTGCAGATAACTAAAGCATTTTTGATCACGGGTGCAAAAAAAGATTTCTGTCCTTTTTTTTGCACAAAATTAAAGAGAAATAGCGGAAAATAGTAATATTGAATAAATATAATTATTCTTGCTAAAAATTAAGCCATTTCCGCCAATTTTTGTCAAGTATTTACCAAAAAATCATTTAAAAACATCGTCAAAATATCAAATGTTTCAACAATGAACGTCACCGCGTTTTTAAATACCTCGCTGCGCTCGTTATTTAAACCAATGCTTGTAAAAAAAGCACTATTTTAGCCACTAGTAGCGAGGTATTTAAAAACGCGAGTAAAAAAACGCACAGTTTAGCCGCGAGTTGTTAACACTATTTTTTTTAATACCTTTATCAATAAAAGCAGAAAAATACTTTTAAAAATCTCGAACGAAGAGCACTTCTCGCAACACACCATCTTTACACTATAAATCAAGGCGGCTGGTAAATTAACTAACAATCGCTTCCATAGCAATGTGCTATTTTATTCGGTGACGTTCATTGTTGCGACATTTTAATCTTTGACAGTTTCATATTTTGACAATTTCTTTAAATGATTTTTTTCGTAATTACTTGGTGAAAACTGGCGGAAATGGCTTAATTTATAGACAAGAATAATTAAATTTTTTAAATATTACTATTTTCCGCTATTTCTCTTTAATTTTGGGTAAAAAACGGACAGAAATCTTTTGGCACCCGTGATCAAAAAAAAAGTTTTTTTGCATCGGTAACCAAAAAAGCCTTGCTTTAGTTATCTGCAGACAGTTACTAAAATCATGCTTTTGATGAAGGTATAAAAAAAAATACTATTTTATGAAGAGTCAAGCCCCAATTAATGTAAGAAAAATGTTTTCCTAAACTCTTTGGGCTCATAGTTTCCCAGATAAATTCGATTGCAAGTTATTGGACCAACCGTTCGGTGCCAGTCTTATTAGATCATCTTTTTTTTTGCGAGATGTGCATTTTTTTGTTCTTTATATTAAATGGACAGTTTTGCACTTCAAAATTGTGGCTAAGAGCTTAGCACACCACTCCAATTGATTTTAAGTTTAATAAATTATTCGATTATCTGTTAATTTTTGAACCTAAAAAAATATTTTATGTAAAAAAACCGGTTTTTAAAAAAACAATGAAATATTTTCCATAAGTTGTGACCCCCCCCCCCTCATGCACTTAAGAGGGTTAATTCCCTTCAAGGTGGTCGGCCAAGCCCTTAGCCGGATTTAATATTAAGGATGTAATAACGCACAGCTCGGCAAAAAATTATGAGGCTTACCATCCCATCAAAATTTATACCATGAACTTGTGTTCTGTTAGCATTTTTACTAGCAATAATCACCTGAACAAATGGCAAACTCAAAATATCCTTGGTGACTGGCCGTTAGTTCTACTCTAATATTGACAACAGCACCGACTCCATATTTTCTCACGATTACACCTTGACCATAAGTGCCACCATATTCATGAGGTCTTGGTTTCCTGAAAAAATAAGAGCAATAGGTTATATTTAACATTTTTTAGTTTAATCCAGAATTGAAATTCTTAAAACAATAAACTTTTGCAGAAACTTTCGCACAAACTTTTGCTCGAACTTTTTGAAAAACTTTTAAACAAACTTTTGGACAGACTTGATGGTCCTCAAAATAGTTTTATATTTGGATGGTTGCCATTCGTCCGGATTTCCCCGGACATGCCCGAGTTTTAAAGGCATCCGGAGGCGTTCAGGCGGTGTTTTATAATTTGGTTTTTAGAAGGAGAATCCACACATAACAAACATAATCGCACAAAAGCTTCGAGCTTTTCCACGAGCTTTTCAACTAACATTTTGTTCGGGCAAATTTTTGCAATCAAAAGGAAAGATAAAAACTTACTTTGCATCCCAAGCGTCTCCACACACTCCACATTTCCCTTCGTTTTTGACCCACTGCCTTGTAAAGCCTCCGCAGTATAGTTCGTGATCATTATAGTTGTGTGGTGTGTCAAAACCATACCTGAATAAATCAATAGGTTTTATGAACTTGATGAATAAAAAGGGTAGTTTTAATCTCGCATGTTAAAGAAAAGTGGCACTTTTAATCCATCAGAGTTATTAAAAGTAGATTTAATGACTGAGGGACTAAAACTACAAAAGTACATACAGACCGCATCAAGCTACTGCGAACATAGGGGGAATCAAGTCCAATTTACTCTCCGTGCCATACGACCGAGGTTGATTCGAAGCACGCTGCAGTGTTATCTTTTGGAAATTCATTTTGTTTTTATTATTTTGTTTTGTTTCTGCCTTGCTCGAGAAACAGATGGGTAAGTTCTTAATTGAAATAATACATTTTTAAAACCAAAAATGGATGTCTACGAAGTTGCCGAAAAAGTGCAGATGGTCAAATGGTCAAATCGTCATAACCCAACACACGTTCGATATTGGTCGAGGGAAAATTTGTATTTGTATTTTGACGTAAGAACACAGTATCCCCAAAAACTAAATGTTTGGGGGGGGGGTATTATAGGGGAACACGTAATTGGGCCATTTTTTATTAACGGCAATTGCAATTTGAATGGTCCTAGATACTTGGATCTACTGCAGCAGCACATTATTCCAACTGCTAGGCAGTTGTTAGGTGTAAGATTTGGTGTAAGCTCCTAATGACTTCTATCTGTTTTTGAAGAAGCTTTTGAAATTATCACCCCTAACATGCTTGGAAACGTTAGAAGGGGTTTTTATAGTAGGCTCGGATATTGTCTAGCCGAGCAAGGAGGACTTTTCGAACATTTGCTTTAATTTTTTTTTGACTGGGAGAATCTTTTTGGTTTTTAGAATGTATTATTTTATTTTGAGAACTTGCTTTGATTTTGTTTCTCCTTATTATTTTCATTGTAACACGTCGTCACTGATAAATCTGAGCAGTTGACAATAAAACGCTCTTATTTATCAGTGACAAAAAATAAGAAAATTACGTTTTAAAAATTTGCGTATTTATTGACCAAATTCCGGTTTCATTGACTACGCTCCACACAGCACCGTGGTTAGAGGCGTACTAAATACCAAAGGAAAGTCATGCAAGTGGTGATCGCAAGCCTGAGTATTGGTTGCTTCACTGATAGGCGTGCAGTGTCTCTGCATGTACGTACACTGGCAAATTAGACTTCTTCCGCCCTATGTTCGCAGTAGCTTGAAGCGGTCTGTATATATTTTCAAATGTTTTTGTGGAAGGAGCTAGCGTGTACCCGCTTATGCTGCTTTTTCAATCTCCATCTTCAAATTAATTTAACATTTTTTCCCAACAACAATATGATAAACACCCATCAGTCAGCAGAGTTGACATTTTAAATTTCATGATTATTTTATTTTGAGTTCTTCCAGTCCTAAAGTGCATAAAATAGTATATAAACCACGGAAATAAAAATCTTCTTAATCCCACAGCGAATTAGAGCCCTCCCTTCCGTCGGGACACAAACTTTTTGCCTCGGGATTAAAAGTGCTCCCTTTAATCCCTAGGTTTATAATGTTCAGAGATTTAAAGTTTGTAATTCCCAGGGAAAAAGTATATTTAAGAACGTCATCAACCTTACTGACATCGTCATTGCTTTTTTATTAGAGTACCGTTAAGTGGTTTTCTATAATTCTTTTTCTTTAAAAAATATCGCAAAAAGTATAAAATATTTTTCATTAAATTAAAGAGGTTGGGTGTTTTATAAAAATAAAAAACATTTTTTTCCTCTTTCCTAAAATGAATAAAACAAGAATTATTACAATCGGTTGAGCCGTTTGCGGGTTATGCTGGATGCATGATACTTACCTCCAGGCAGACGCTCTAGATGGCGGTTCTATCAGTCTTCCATGGCCATGAATTTCATTTAGGAACGTGAAGAAAAATGTGAAGAAGATCAGTCTTGGTTCCATGACCTGAAAACAAAAAGATGTTAATTTTCTATCTTTTGACATATTATAAAATAAAACATTACTTTTTAAAAAGTTTGAACTTTCCACTTTTGTTTAAGGTCAATAAAACGTTATAAAACTTTAGCGTTAATAACTCAACTCAGTACTAAGCCCCAAACAACAGAAACAGAAAAAAAGGGATTCAGTTTTGGACTTCTATAACAAAATCCATCATCTCACTGTATTTAAAAACAGTCTGTCATGTATATTATTTCATGCAAATTCCGAAAATTTTAGGTTAACACAAATATTACTGATGCAAAAATAATAGGAGATATATTTAAATTTGGTGAGAATACTTGAAAAGATATCTAATTTTCAAAAACGAGAAATTAGTGAAATAATTCATATTAAACTAATGGGCTTGCTTATCTGTATACAGCATTTTACATTTCTAAAAAAAAAATCGACTGACACGCAATACAAAAACCTAATTTTGAGAATTTTTAATAAAGAATTGCTAAAATGCTCATTTCAAACTAAAAATCATGTACCCACCCGACTTACCTAATTTTTTATGGTAGAAACTAAATAAAACTTTTTTATCAGCAATATATCACGTATGACCGAAACACACTAAACCAATATCACTTTAGGTTAACTAACTTTATAAAAAGAGAATCTCGGGGAAAAATTGCTCAATACTCAAAAACAATGCGTACAGAAATTTTGGTTGTAGCTAGCTTAAAAAATAACATAGGAAGCTGTGAGTGCGGATGAGTTTTTTTAGAAGCAATTAAAAATGAAGCATGCGAAATTTTAAAGCATAGACTAACTATACCTATATCCGCTATTCACTAAAATACAGGGTGTTTAAAAATTAGTTTTTTTCCGTTATGTTTTTTCTTTATAGCTCTTGCAGTTATTAAGATATTTAAATCCAATTTGAGATTCAGCATTCCGAGTGATTGTAAGAATCTACAGGAATATATTTTTTTGGGGTCAAGCCTTTTTTTTGCCTCATAAAGCTTTGCTCGTTGATTCTGAAATTAAATATAAACTAAGAGTTTTTGTACTTCGGTGCAAAATGAATTTCCTGAATTTCGATGGCTCACACAGAGGGTGGAAGCCAGGACGACGCCGTTTCGTTCTTATTAGGGACTCATCCGCCAAACAATGAAAGACAATTTCGGAAGCGCCTATGTGCTAAATATTACGGCTTAAGCGAAAGAAATCCTGTCGTTGGCGCCCTCTGTGCGAACGATCGAAAACATACAATTATGCCATCTGCAATTTTTCGTCTACACTACATTCCAAATTGCTGCGGACCAGTTTGATTGTCACCGCACTGGTTGGTTTAGTGGGTATATACCTGGGCTTTCAACCAGGAGACCCGGGTTCGGTCCCCGGGGCAGTATGTAGTCTACTCGGACTTTTTCTTATTAAATTACATAATTTGGTAAGATTAAGGTAAAAATGCAGTATGGAGCGGATTAGGCCGAGTTAGCTAGAAGGCAGGCTAATTCGATTCCATACCGTCCCTCGGAGAGGGGGAGGACGTTAAGTGGACGGTCCCGTGTTATTCATATATTGATAGTGGAGCACGTTAAAGATTCCTAGCCTCGACAAAGGGGTTTAGGCTAAATTAAATCCTCTTAGAGAAAGAAAACTGCCTTCCTAGGGGGTGCTCATCAGACCGGTCTGGTTAGTGGGGAAGGGGGGGTAACCCGAGGTAAATAAGTGGAAAAAGGTATCTTACCAGGCCGGATGGGATCGGATATCACGTGGAGGCGGACCTAGTTACACAATCCCTAAGTCGGTAGACTACGAAAGTAGTCGATAACCCGTCCGAATAAGTTAATAGTTGCCTACGGGACTCAAAAAAGTGACGTTAATTAAATGTGAGAGAGAGAGAGTGTGTTTAATTGTCAGCCGACATATTGAAATTGGTCCGCAGAATTTGGAAATACAAAAAACTCTGGTTTTTCGTTAGATTTACAGTGTCACACTCATCTTTCGTTTGTTTTTTAAAAATATTTTTTATTTAGAGAGTTTTTTGTTTCTTTGTAGATCGGTTACGATGCGTTTACGGCCACATCTTTGTAGGAAAAAAAGTAATACAGTAGACTCGCGATATAGGGAACCAATTAAGGCACAGCCTGTACACTATCGATTTGTTCATTATATCGAATATTTTAAAAAATCAATTAAAACAATGATTTGCTTCAGTACAATAGCTTTATTAGCACTGGAAGAAAATGTTAAAACATAAAAATGCTACCGAAAAAGTAATTTATTGGTTTTTCTCAAACAATTAAGTTATTTTTGCTTAACTTTTTGTTCTTTTGCGTCGGGTTTCAACCATAGAATTTCTCAAGTTATGTAAAACAAATAAACTGGAAAAATCTTCTTCATTTTTTCCACCCCATTATGATAAATTGTTGATCGATTTAATTGCAGAATCTGTTGTCACATGCTCCCTTATTATAGCAACCTCTTTGTCTTGAACGTTGTCATCACTTTTCCTTCGGTCTTCATTTTCTTTGTTTAGTAAAATATCTTTGTTTCCATCATCTACATCAATACTGTGAATATTGACTGAGTGCAGTAAATCAACGACTTCTGATCTTGTTTTATCAACTTCATGATTCCTTACTCGATTTATTAAAACACTTGGCAGGATATCATCTTCGTCGTCAACTTCGTTGGCTAATAGCAGAAGTTATGCCAACATTTTTCAAGAACTTCAGGCTTTAAACTTCTCCAGACCAAGGCCGAATTTACAACAGCGCCTTTTAAAGTAAGAGATTTCAGAGCTTTATCAATTTCCTGATTGGTGCCGATAATTTATGTCAACAAATTTTTACGTTAAAATAATTTCGACAAACGTATTGCATTTTAATCCATCGGTTGGATCGTTATTAGGTGCCATGTAAAGTGCAAAAATGAATGACTTGCTGATCAATTTGTAAAGGTTTTACCTGTCGCATTTGTGCATGCTAAGAATGTAACCCTTATTTTTTCGTTTTTCTCCCAGAGTTTTTCATGTGTTTTCTTGAAGGGATCGACAAGTTCTGGTTGTGAGGAAAGTTTTTCACCTGAGATCTTCAAGTAGTGAATACCAAAGCGCTTTTTATATTTTTGTAACCAACCGCTACTTGCGTTAAAAGAAGAGGATTCCTTGTATTCGCTATGAAGCAACTTAGCTTTTTTTTGGATTATTAACCTGTCAAAAACCACTTACATAGAGCCTCTCTGAGTGTTTCCAGGTTTTACTTTTTCCTGGTCCAGTAAAAGTGTTATTGACCCTTTTTAAAATGTTTATTCTTTTGCTGCGAATGGCGCATATAGTAGACTTCGTAACACTATATTCGCGAGATAGAAGAGTCACTTCGACAACATTTTTCTCCAATATCTTGACAGGTCACTTAAACTCAAATGTTTTCTATTTTTTTCAAATAGCTTAAAACACACGTGACGCGACTTGACGTAAGCAATTACTGCAAGAAACAAAACGTCCAAAATTGTTTCCCTTTTTTAAAATGTTCGTTTTAGTTAAAAAGCAATTGGGTTCACTATTTTGAGAGGCAGTTTGTTCACTCTATAGAATACAGGAACAAACAAATTTTTGTTCACTATTTGGAGTAGTTCACTATATGGTATGTTCACTATATCGCGAGTCTACTGTATTCTGATGTGAAAAATACGATTTTAAAATCAGTAACACCCGGTATGTACAAAATAAGTGCTGCAACGAAAAAAAAAACATGCACTAATGATTATTTTTACCGCTCTATAAACAAGAAAAATCAACGCTTAGCTAACTAGGTGGAAGTGTGTCTTATGAGTGATTTTAATGTTTGGCTTGATGCATCCGCCTATTTATTGCGTGTTTTACCTTATCAGTAACATTTCCTGCAAAAATTAGTATAGCAAAAATCCAGTTGCGCACAGAGGGGGTGGGGTCACTGTAAGGATTGAGAGTAGTACTGATTCATCAACTTAGCATCAGTTGCGGCTTGCAACTATGCCACATCGCTGAATCGGTAAAACTGATGCAAGTTTCAAATTGTGATCATGTCCATCGCAACATGTTTCATTGTCTGGGGGCCCCTTTAGATTAGGTACATCTGATAGAACTGTCACATTTTTTTTTGAAATATTTCCTTACTTTTAAGCTTAAAATTATACAGGTATCCTAGAAGAAAAAATTAAATAATGAAATGTACTATTGACGAAAAAAAAATCGACTTTTCCCAGGATTTTATTTTAATTTCGTAAAGAAAACTATTTTTGGATTGGTTCAATATTAAAAGTGAATATCTCAAAAACTAATTGATTTTTAATTTCATTTTAAACACTTGTAAAGTCACATTCCTTGCTTAAACCTCTTAAAAGGGGTGGTCCGGTCCTCCAAAAATTCCAATATGACATTGACAAAGTCAAGTTTGGGTCAAAAATATTGTCAAACATTTCGGTCTTTTCAATAATGGACATAATAAGTAAATTCTAAATTCTCAGTAAACTCTATAAAAATATGAAAACCGATGATGTTGTAACAAGTGAGTAGCCATATTTATATTCTTTAAAGTGCTTTTCAGCCTTCTACCCCCATTTATGTCCGTTATGGTACGGCCACGATGGTAATTTAAGGCCTAAAATATTTTAGCGTAATTTCAGCGGTAACGTTATTGTTTATCGGATTTTTTGTAGGTTTTTCACATTTTTAAGCCATATACTTTTAGCCATAAAATGTGGCTTCTTTCCAAAATGTCGATGCGTAAAATAAAAAACTCACTTTCTTCAAGTTTTTACTGTTTAAAAAAAGTACTGCCAAGAAATATTTTTCTCTGTAAAAATGAAAAATACTTGAGGATGTTGAAGTGAGAAAGCAGTAATAAAAATATTATTTTAGAGAAAGATGAAGATAATTTATGACCATCTTTTTTATGAAAGTTTTATTTATTATTATTATCATATTATTATTATTATAAAGGCAAAATTTGTAATTTTTTAAAGCGTAGAGTGCATGTGGAAGACATAAGGTAGTATTAATTTCTTTTAATCAAAGTGTTCTTTACAGTCTTTAAAATTATCAAAATAGTCCTACTTTTTAGTATTTTAGTACATTAAAAATATTTTAAGAGGTATTTAACAAAAATATTTTAGGTTTCATCATGGCCGTACCATTAGTGTTCCTGAATCATCATCATCATCATCATATTTTTTTTACGCATTTTGAACGACTAGCGGCAAAAATTTTAAAGATTTTAGAATGAGCTTTGGACCACCGCGCATCCAAATTTCTTGGGACGCACTAATCGCAGCCATAGAATAAAATTGTCCAAAGTCTTTTTCGTCAACTAACCGAAACTTACTTTTTGACTTATAACATTTTCATAATTCATAAATTATTTCTGTTTGCCCAACCAACACCTGCTTAACTAAAAAGCCAGTTAACTCTTTTTCGATTTAGTATGTCAATTTGTCAATTTGGTTATAAAAATGGCGGCAATCTTTGGCTAAAGGGCACTGAAGAGATAAGAGTTAACTGGCTTTTTAGTTGAGAACGGTGTTGGCCCAACAATGTTAAAAATGTTTTGTTTACATTTTATTTTGTGTTGAAAATTTCATTCAAGGTTTTTGAAATCAGCTGTTTAGGCAAAGCACGGCATGAGCAGGCTGTTGTTAATTCGTGTGTTTTCGTATAGACGGCTGCTATAGCCTTTGACATAGCTTGTTCTGGCCCATTATTGTTGGCCAGTCAAAATGGTTGCCATTGGGTTTTGACATTTCGCGCATGTTGAAGCCATTCTAAAATCTTAATTCCAAACAGAAACTTTAACCAAGTTAATTTTTGCTATTGTTTTAGTTGTAAAGATCGGTGCCTGCGTTTTTCTCATTGTAACTGGACTGAGAATAATTAGAGGTTAGAATAAACTATGGGAGACGAAAAGAAAAGCAAAATTAAGACGCTAATTAAAGTTGGTCTCGTTTGCGGTTTAGTATATTACGGCTGTAAATATGTTAAAAAAATATAAAACCTTATGTGAAAATTTTCTGTTTAATTTTACTTTTTACCGTTGGTTTTTATTTTAAACATTATAAGGACGGTTTTGGAATCGGCCGCACTCCATTGTACCAACGGAAACAAAGCAAAGGCATTTTGTCTTGTGGAATTTTCGTTAGACCCACCCTTTGTTGTGATTCAACAACAGACATCAAGAAGGGGAAATTAAGTCAAGGGAAACACTATTTTAAAGGTCTTTTAAATGCCTTTACAAAAAAAAATATCTTTGAGAAATCCCGGGAAACGTTGAATTTATTTTCCTTAATACTACATTTTGCAGTACAATTTGAGCTTATTTTGAAATCTCAAAAAAATAGTGGCTATATTTTTAATATGTTAACATTTTTATAAAAGCATTTAAAAAGTCTTTTCCCTATATAAATTGATATACCATTTTAGAGGATTGAGGAAAAGTATCTGATGGAGGGTGTGCAAAATTTTAAAAAAGCAAAGTTAGACCGAATAAAGAAAATCAGCTAAAATTATACAAAAACCTCCGTTGAAAAATAAATAATTATACAGGTACAAGATTTTAAAGGCTAATTAAAGCAGAAACAGGTGTCCATAAATTTAAAATATTTATCAGCAAAGGCCGTTATATTGTAAAATTGTTATTTTTAAAACAATGTAGAACATACAAGAAGGAAAATTTGAAATAATATAGTTATGGCCACGCCTGTCCTAGATATCATGTGCAAATTTTAGTTGTGATTACGCAATAAACTTGCACAAAAATGCATTTATTTAATAAGTTTGAGATTTAACGCTGCCAACTTGTTAATAGAGGAGTTTAAAAAAAGGATATAAAATAAATAAATAAATACATTTTTAAAATTCTTTGGTGTGTTAGGTTAACCCCTTCTCAACCCCTCAACTACTCCACCAAAATATTTTTTGACTCTGAAATTAGGAAATGTTAAGTAAAACTTAAATCTTAAACCTGCATTTTTATTTGAAATGTATCAACCCTTTCTCCCACTCTTAACCCAAGCAACGTGCTCTTCCCTAAAAAAGTAAAAATATTAATCCAACTTAAAATTCAAAACACTGCATATTTTTAGCGAAAATTATAAATCTTTTTTCTAGTTAGGAAATTTTAAGCAAAACTTTGAAAACTGTATATTCGTAGCAGTTTTTTCTAATTTTAAAATGTAATATTCCCCCCACACCCCCTTAACCAACCCCCAAAAAAACGTAATTTTTATTTATTATTACAATTATTGATCAAAAATAGAATTAAAGATTAATTTTTAGTCCTTATTAAAAAAAAAACAAATTTAAACTGCCCCTTAACAGAAACTATTCTGGTATTATTGTAAATGTAAATTGATTTTTTTTTGGAAATTAAATTAATAAAACCTTATTTTTTGATAGGTTCCATTTTTCTAATATTTTTTCATAAACTGAATAAATTATTTTGGGATCACAATGAAACGAACAATCATTTGGCGTTTGTAAATTTTTGTATTTTTTGAAATGTCTATTTTTTCTCGCTTCTTGAACGAAAACCAATTTTAGGTAAAAACTTTAAGATAAGGTTGTAATGTTTTTTTATTATGTCTATCGAGGAAAGTAAAATGTCTTTACCACTAAGTATATATGGTTGTACAGGTAATAAGTACTTAGATATGCATATATGAAAGTAAAATTGTCTACACATTTTTGTCAAAAAGAACCGTTATAAATAACAAGAAAATGTAGGACAAATTATAATAAAAGTAAAATTTGTTTACGCGTGATGCCTATCTAACATGACCTGCTTAGTTTTTATTTAAGAAAAAACTGCGCTTAAATTAAGAAAAATATTTTAGGTGAAATTTTAACACGAAACCTTGTCAGATCAGAATACAGAAGTATTCTGTGTATGTACCATCTTGATTTTTGAGTTTTAGCACGTTTCACGGCATCTTTTCTAGTTAATTTTTAGTTTTTTAAAATAACTGTCCAAAAAACAGGCGATGATATACTTCTTAGGGGGAGGGGTTATTTTATACTTAGGCATTCGAGTAAAGGAAAAATTTTCCTTTATGGGAAAACTGTCCTTCTTGTAGCGATTTGCAAGTGTTTGTGCAATAGTAGAAAATTAAATAAATGAACTTGCATGCGATGTAGATATTGATTATGTGGAAATTTTGTTGTTATTGGTTTGGTATGTGGAAATATTGCTGGTACTTGCGAACAAGCATATAAAAATCGCTTAGTTGCTTAACTTTTTTTTAAATTATTTTGTATGGAACAGGTGTATTTATATGAGTCCATCTATTTATTATTATCTAACTAATGTGTGTAACAATTCAAACCAAAAAAACTTGCGCATTGTAATTAAAATGACATATTAAGTTACTCAAATTTAAACGAATAATTGTTAAAACAATATGACCTTAGATAACATATTTTCTTGTCCATTTATCTCCACCAAACACAGCGACAAATCATTGCTTAGTTTTGTTTTTTTAAACCAAATTTGATGAAATATGTAATGCTCAGAAATCCAAGAAATGCAGTAGTTGAACAGATTGACGAAAAAGTCAACGCCAACTATTTTCAAAAAAAAAAATCAGTCTACAGAGACGGTCTAACTAGAGATTTATTATATGCATACTTATTTTCGTTTCAGCTTAAATTTATGTAAAGCCTTGTCACAAGGAAATATTTTAAATGATAATACAAAAAGAGAATGGTTTATGCGATTAATTTACACCAATAGAATATTGGTAATTAATTATACCTAGTTACCGTTTTCTAGTTAAATCAAGTGTAATAAGAAACCTAAAAATTCATTTATTTATATATTTTATAATAAGAAAATATGAAATCTTTGATATCTGCAGTACCAGGGTCCTCGATCAGTTTTTCTAACTAAAAATATTTAAAGTATTTATGACGTTTTTAATTTTTCTTAAATAATTTTTTTTGCCATTCTCAGAACATTAAGGGGCACAATTTTGAAATATTCGATAAATGTCTTTTTAAACGATTACACTGGGCATGGGGAACAGCAAAAATGTTTCGTGCACCAAAATAGCAAAAGAAGAAGATTTTACCATCGCAACTTCATATGAAAAATTTTCTGAAGGCGATGGACAAAGAAGGCCATACTTTGTCATGTCACAATAAAGAACCATTTGTTTTAAATTTGACATTTAATAAACTTGCAATATTGTGTTATATCATGTAACTGTAAAGAAACAAATTTTTTTCGACACTGACATTTATTAAACTTCAAATAATGTTATTTTTCAGTTTTCTTTTCCGTGCATCAAATTTTTTAATAACAGGTTAAAAGAAGACACAATCTGCTTGTGTCTTCTTTTAACTTGTTATTAGATAATTTGATGCATGGAAAAGTTGCATAGTGAGAAAAAAATTTGAATGTGTTCCCCAGTATTTTTTAAATATCTCCAATTTACATCGCATGAACACAAACTGCCAGTAAAAAATAAATAACCATCGAACGAGTTAGAAAGTTGTGAATTTTGTATATATTTTTAAAATTCTTCCAATTAACTAATCAAAAAGATCATCTTATACAGGGTTCCTAAGCAAATAATCAAATCCTTAGGGGGCCAAGCAGCCGTGTATAAGACGCAGACAAACGGAAAAGCACATTAGGCAGAAAAGGATGGGCATGGGGCGTGTTGTCACTACATCTTACACGTAGTAAATCCATTCCAGGTTGTTGTTTTCTAATGTTTTCCATTTTCATACCTTTAGGACTGGAATAAAAATTGTTTTTGCTCGACTTTAAAACCAAACTGATGAAAGATATCGATATTTTTATTTCGTGCTTTGTTTTTCTAACATTTTTGCGTTCGGCTAATTTAATTGAAAAATTTTTGCCTGCGGCGCCCTTTATCTTCTCACTCGAAACCAAGATCCCCCGTTTTAGGAAAACTGATCCCGTCTCTGTTTCTAAATTTTTTCGAATAAAAGTAGAGTATGACCATGGGGGAAATAATTTTTTTCTACGGTATGACGAAAATTTTGAGAAAGTTGAAGAAAAAAATAAAAAAAGTGGCAGTGCTCAAGTTTTTCGTAAAAAAAAACGTTTTTTGTAAAGAAACAGAGCAAAATAAATCTTTTCACCCATTTTTGGGTGGGTGTTTTTGGGTGAAAATATCAAATGTAGTGTAGGGCCAGCTTTATTTAAAATCAATAATATCGCAAGCAAAAGCTCTGCAGGAAAAACAGCGCCGTTTATTGATTTCTTTGGCTGCTAGTGCTAGGTGCATGGTTTGGCCGTTTCCGGATAGATGTCACTAGTAGAACAGAATGGAAAGAAATTTAATTAAAAGCGAAGATATTTCTTTCTAATGTTAACAACCTCACGAGTTTATCGCTCAGTATCGTAAATAATGGACCCTGCCGCCTCCTTTAAGCAAGAAAAAGCTTCCCTCGATCATCTCATGGTGTGGCCGCCATCTAGCGGAATTTGCAGACATCTTGTCAACGGTTATTATTGCAACTATGATTTATGCTCACAATGAAAGAGTGGCGACAATTTTTTCTCATGAAAGCAGTCCGGTGATAATAACAAACTGGCACCATTGCTCAATATACCTGTTTCTCTTGTGCGCGCAGAACTTTCTATGCCATTTCTGTTTGATTTATTGAAATCCTATCCCTAAGGAAAATCTTAGGAACCCTGTATAATATGTACGACAGAATCTGTAACTGCCTATAAATCAAGTGTAACTTAGAGAATGCACACATCCTGGAAAAATATTCTCAATTAGAACTTTTAAATTTTAGAAAAACACGCCCCAACACTTTTTAAGATTTATCAAAGGGTTTGGTTGGCTCTAGAATCTTTTGTAAACCAAGAATATGTTTCTTGAGAAAGAAATTTAATGCTAATAATTATGATTATTTTTTTATAAGGCAAAAGAGTCATTAATTCTTGGGATTTGTGGTTAGTGACCTCGCCCAAATACGTAACAAACCACAGACAAATTAGTCACAACCATTTTAAACCATTGACTCAAACTCTCTCATAATGTGATATATACGAATGTCAAAACTTTTTTTTATGATTTTTGAAAATATCAATAATTTTACAAGCAGTAGTTTACAGTTTAATAAGTAGTAGTAGTAGTTTTTATTTTAATAGTTTTCAATACATGTTCGTAATCAGACTGCCTGTTATTACGGTAATAATATTTATTAAGCTTTTAATTAAATTAGCTATATTTTTAGTTTAAGCAGCAAACTATAATTATTGGCTTTTATTACTCGGGAACTAAATGAATATCCCCAGGTTTCTTCCCGTTTTTAATTATATAATTATTGCCTATATGAAGTGCACAGGAATGCAATATCAATTTAATAGTGCCCCGCGGTGGTCTTTCACAACTATACTTAAAAATCATTAAACATATCAGTTTGGGCTAATACTTATAATATAAAAAGTCAGGACGAAGTCGACGCCGCCTTCAATTTGGATATACTTGGCAGTTTTTTCGGACCCATTGCATCCCGTAAAGGGTTTTATATCCATCACAACTTACAAACGACTCAACCGATTTTAATTTCTTTTTAATTGGATTTTTTTTTGGTAAGAAAATATACTAGGGATATTTTGGAACGCTTATTTGACACTTCGTAGTGGTTGTGGTAATTACTGAGTCTGCGCAATAGCTCAATGTCATTCCTCTGTGGTATTTAACCACTACAACTACAACTTGTGGTTGTGGTAATTTTTTTGGTTAATTTTAGACAATTTTGGCAAAATTAATTTTAAAAATTATAAAATATTGCCAGATTCAAACATACAAACAATTATTTTGTAAAATAAAGTCCAATTTTGTATTTTTTCTCATCTCTAAATTTTTTTGCAAGTGAAAGTTTTTAATGTGTGTAAAAACTCGGGTAAAATCGGCAAGTGGTAGTGGTAATGGTTGTTAAACACTACCATAACGGTTGTCAAAATTTTAAGCGTTCCAAAATGTCTCTCTACTTTCTCCACTACAGTCCAAGTTGCACTAAAACTTATAGCATATTCCATTGTAAAATCCAGTTCCGCACTCGCTTGTTGCCCGTTTCGCACTGAATGACACTGGCCCGGTGTTGTAAAAAAATGACACTGGTGCTGTTTGAATGGAACAAGACTGCTACAGCGGAGGCGTTTTTTCACGTTGAACCAGTTTTGAAAAACTTTTTCAATAATTACGTTATTGATTAGTGACGTCACAACTCTGCAATCTCGTGTTATGCGCAATTTTACAACTCATAGTTAAACGTCAAACCTCAGTTTAAACCACAGATGTCGACTTTTTTACGTTTTATAGGTGCAGTTTACCAACAAACTTCGGTTTAACCGTTACCGGCGTCTGGGTGTTTGTTAAACTTCAGTTCAATAGTTACCGAAAGATTCTAACCTCAAAAAAGTTATAAAAAATTTGTTTTTGGTAAAAAGACTGTAAGTATTTAGTGGAATCGCTATGATCAATGACTTAAAATTTATTTTTAATCAACTGGATAAAGAATGACGAAATTATTGACATTGTCGAAGCACGAAGACTATATTATTTTTCCTAGAACAAATTATTTGGAGGAGTCCGACGATATGCAGATTTTAAAAAGAGGTTGGAATTATCTAAAGAGATATGCTAAATTGTGCACAAGGAAATTCGGCAAGAGTTGGAACATCTCACAGACCACAGCAAGTTTTATTCTCATATCGAGCTCACACGTATATATATACTGTATATCTTTTTACAAATCTGAACATTTTTGTTGTGTCGTCTGGCTGTATGTCTGTCTGTAACCAACGCTGATATCTCAAAAACTACTTGACTGATTTTTATCACGTTTGGCTCTAGTTGGTGCCGTTTTGGTTAAAATAATCAACCCTATATATGTAAAGAAAATGTAGTCTTTCTTCATGGCCGTGGTTTAACTCCGACTTATAAAATTGAACAACTTGTTTACCGATGGATTAATCCAAAGATTAAACTGAAGTTTAAACTATGGTTTAATCTGGAGTTTTACCTTTGGTTGTAAAATTAGCCCTTAATGCTCAAAAACCATTTACAGCCCATCAGTAAATTCTGTATTTTTTCCCAACAATATAGTAAAATCCGCGTAAAGTTGAAAAGGTTTTGTTTTTTTAATTATTTGTCGAATTTGTTTAAAAATTAATTTTTCCCGATCGTTATCAATGACATCACTTTTCCACCAATTTGAATGGTTTCAAAACCAGCTTTTTCTTCGTTTCGAACTAGCTCATGCGTCTTTCGCCTAGAATCCACATTGAAACGAGAAAGAGAAAAAGAAACCAGTGGCAAGACGTTGGACTGTAGACTTGGCATTGGCTTAGCGTCTTTATTTTTGTTTTTCTACCTTTTCCACAAAGATTTTTTGTATAAATGTATATTGTTACGTCTCCACATTCTTTACCCATAAGTAGATAATTACACATTCACTGATATGTTTTTGAAAGTAAACGTTCTAATCATTATTTTAACATTAAGCATTAACCTTTCTAATGTAAACATCTTAATATAAAAACAAACGCACTTTTTCTTTCAGGATAGTCGTATAGATATACCAGTCAGTCTGTTCTTAGGTTTAGAAGTAGCAAGAGCTACATAGTTGTAAGCCGTAGTAATAAATAAAGTTTTTTAAAAAAGTGATTTTCTGGTGGTGATCATTTAACTGGCGCTGCGAACAGGATAGCTACAGCTCTTCTTTATTGGGATACCATTGCAAGAGTGTGGTTCTCAAGCCTTTAGTAGCTATCCTACGGGAACTGGTTCATCAAGAGACCGCAGTAGTGAAAACGATCCTCCTTTATTGGGCAACCATTGTGACGGATCCCACGCTGTTTCCCATTTTCCAGAGGAAAAATAGGCCAATTTTCCTCAACGAACCCGACGCACCAGAAGACACGAAGAATACAGCCTACGCTTACCTTTTGCGGAGAAAACCACATGAAGATCTTTATCGGAAGCCCGTTGCTCTTCCTGTAAGTTTTTTGCTGATTATTCGTTAAAAAACTTCTTAGATTAGGTAGTTATTAAGAAAACAATTTTTCATGACTGATGAAAATATTGAAAATTTAGCAAGTTTTCTAACTCAATTAAAACTAGAAACCCCTTCAAATAATAATCAAGTAGTTTGTAAGAGTACAAAAATGGAAGAATTTAAATTATTAGCCTCATACCTCCCAACATTTGACGGAAAACCGGAACATTTAGAGTCTTTTATTTTAAAAATAGATAGGTTTTATAATAAGTTTAAAGTACAACACTCAGAATTAACAGAATATTGCATAGGCTCGCGAATTGTAAAAGATGCGCAAGACTTTTTACTTTCACGACCAGACCTGACCACCTGGCCAACAATTAAAACTGCTCTCAGAGAAAAATACGGAGATCCCATCTCTTATCAAGTTCTCATGCAGGAAATAAATTATTTTTCTAAACTTAAAAACGAAAATAACATGGACTTTTTCGGTAGACTAAAATCATTTTTAAACCGAGTTCATTTAAAAATCCATGCTGAAGTTAGCGACGAAAACATTAAAACAGCTTTTATTTCTCAAACAAGTTATCAAGCAGTAATAACTTTTATGGCAAATGTACCACCAAATTTACAAAATATTCTTATTCAACAAAAACCAACTACTCTCGATTCGGTGTACACACTCTTAACCGAATTTAATTTACTCGAATCACAACTTAGATTTACAACTCAACACACCCCATTAATTAAAAACCACAATCAAAACGTTATACAACCTGCAAAACTTAATGTACCACACAGATTTCAGCAAAACCAACCATCATTTTTCCAGCAACCATCATTTTCACAATTCTTACCCAGACCTACATTTGCACAACAACTAAACCCAAATGTTAGACCCCAACAGTTTCCGCAACAAAATAATAACAATAATGTATGGAAATCTCAACCAACACCAATTCAACCCCGACGATTACCTCCCAGACAATTCCCTACTAATGCACAAGTTTTCGGCAAACCCCAAAATGTTTTTCACCCCAGAAATGCAATTCCAGCGAGAGACACCCCACAACCTATGTCCACATCCACTATTCTAACAAATCGACAACGTCAAATGCATAATATTGAAGTACAAGATAATAATCTTTCCTTCCCTACATGTGAAAATTTTGAAAATTACCAGTACGAAAACCAAAACTTTTCACAAGAAAATTTAGAAGACAGTTTCTCAACACAAAATGAATTAGACCCAAATTTTTACGAAATCCAAAACGAACCTCAATCAGACGAAATACAAAATTTTTCCAACCTGCCTCACGATCCACCATTGACTTAAATAACATTTGTTTAAAAACAGAACTTCCTTATCTTTATTTACCGCAAAAACAAATTACAGTTTTAATAGACTCTGGAGCATCCGACTCAATAATAACTCCAAAAATTGCAAGCCTTTATCAAAATCAAATTTTTGAAGAACCCTTTCAAGTAATAGCATGCCAACAAAAATTCGAAGCAAACAAAAATCTAAATTTGCAACTCTTATCTGACTTTGGAATAAAGAAAAATTTTAAAATGAGAATCTTGGATTGGCATAAACATTTTGACGCCCTTATAGGAACTAGCGATTTAGAAGACTTAAAAGCCATAGTAAATTACCAAGAAAAAAACTTAATAATAAATAATATAAAAATCCCCTTTGCTAATATGTATAATCAACCCCTTGAAAAATCTATAAGAAACTACAATAATTTATTAACTATTCCTGTTGACTATTATAATGGCGATGCAATTCTCCCATCTTTTCAAATCGGAGATTATATAATTCCCGACACTCTAATCAAAGTGCAAAATGGCCTTTGCCATTTACCAAAACCCCATTCAGAAATTGAAGTAAATTTTCTTGAACGAATGCATGTAATTCCCCAAGAACATTTTGAACTTAAAAATCCGCCAAAATCTTTCCAAAAAAAGGAAGTAATCCAACAGTTAAGATTAAATCATTTGTCAGAACTAGAAAAAATCCATATCACCAAATTGTGCAAAGAATTTTATGATGTCATGTATTCAGAAAATTCTGATCTAACATTTACAAATCAGATTAAACATTTTATTAGGACCACCAACGATCGCCCTATTTACGTAAAATCTTTTAGACACCCACCTACAATGAATATAGAAATACAGAAACAAATACAAAAATTACTCGATAATAAAATAATACGACCCTCTATTTCCCCTTATTCAGCCCCTGTATGGATTGTACCAAAAAAAACTGACGCATCTGGCATAAAAAAATATCGAATGGTCATAGACTATCGACAATTAAATACACAAACAGTTGAAGACAAATATCCTTTACCCCGAATTGACGAAATCTTGGATAATTTAGGCAAATGCAGATATTTTACAACCCTTGATTTAGCCCAAGGATTCCATCAAATTGAAGTTGATCCCCAATCAATAGAAAAAACTGCTTTTACTGTTAATCATGGTCATTTTGAATACTTAAGAATGCCTTTTGGTTTAAAAAATGCCCCGGCTACATTTCAACGCATGATGGATGAGATTTTACGCGATTACCTTTACAAATTTTGTTTTGTTTACATGGATGACGTCGTTATATTTTCAAAATCCCTTGAAGAACATTTAGTTCACTTAAGAAAAATATTTCAAAAATTCCGTGACGTAAATCTTAAGGTACAACTTGATAAATCTGAATTTTTGCAACAAGAAGTTCAATTTTTAGGACACATAATCACACCCGAAGGAATTAAACCAAACCCCAATAAAATCGAAGCTATAACCAAATATCCATTGCCCAAAACAAGAACCGAAATTAAATCTTTTCTCGGATTAATTGGTTATTACCGAAAATTTATTAGAAATTTTGCAAAAATAACAATACCATTTACAAAATGTCTACGAAAAGATACGAAAATAAACCTTAATGATCCCCAATACCTAGAAGCTTTCGAAAAATGCAAAGAACTAATTACGAACTCTCCCGTACTCCAGTACCCTGACTATTCAAAACCTTTTAAATTAACGACCGATGCTTCCAACGTTGCCATAGGTAGCGTCTTATCTCAAAATGAAAAACCGATTGCTTACTATTCTCGAACACTTAACACCGCCGAACGCAATTATTCCACAATTGAAAAAGAGCTCTTAGCCATTATCGATTCAACCAAACATTTTAGACCCTATCTCTACGGACAAAAATTTATTGTTGAAACTGATCATAGCCCCCTTGTTTGGCTCTCGAAAATAAAAGAACCAAATTCGCGTTTAATTAGATGGAAATTAAAATTAGAAGAATTTAATTTTGAAATAAAATATAAAAAGGGAAAAGAAAATCTTGTTGCTGACGCGCTTTCTAGAATCGAAATAAACAATGACGAAACCGAATCAATTGCTCCCAACATAGGTGACGATGTTGCCAATCCCGATGATTTTATACTTCCTGAATTAAACGAAGATAACCAATCAGACATAACTGTCCATTCAAATCAAGACAACACCGGAAAATATTTACCGATTTCTGAAAGTCCTTTAAATTTTGCACAAAATCGCTTAGTTATCGATTATGGAAAAAATTATTATTGTTACCACTCTAAACCCTTTAATAAAAATCATTATTCTTGTCGTGTCCAAAAAGAAAGGGAACTAGAGCACTTAAACAAAATTTTATTAGAAATTATACGACCCGACACTACCTTCGTAGTATTTATCCCCAAAGAAGATCTAAAACAAAAGTTTCAAGATATCGTAAATTGTCAGTTAAACCCTACAGCTAAATTAATTTTTGCCACTAAATACCTTGAAGACATCATTAACACAGAACAACAAAAACAAAAAATTGAAAATTATCACACTAAAAATCATAATGGCATAAATGAAACTTATCAAACACTTAAAGAAAAATATTACTGGCCAAAAATGCGAGATACTATTCAGGAATACATAAATCAATGTGATATTTGTTTACAATCAAAATACGAAAGAAATCCCTACCACATATCTTACCAAGGACCCCTACTAAGCGAAAAACCATTTAAAACTATTTTCCTAGATACCTTTTCCACTCAAAGCTGCAACTTTTTAACAATAATTGACTCATTTTCAAAATATGCTCAGGCTTATCACATTCAAGACAAAAATGGAATTTCTGTCTTAAATAAACTTAGACATTATTTTTCGCACCATAATACTCCAGAAAAAATAGTAGCTGATTCTGGTTTAGAATTCAAAAATAAGACAGTACAAGAATATTGTAAACTTTTTAACATTGAGATACATTTTACTACCCCCTACAACCCTACCTCAAACAGCTTAGTTGAAAGACTACATTCTACTCTTGTTGAAAAATTAAGAATATTAAAATTGCAAAACCCTCACGAACCAATACCAAACTTAATGACATCAGCCATCTTGATATACAATCAAAGCAAACATTCAACCACTGGTTTTACACCTTTTAATCTAATTTATGGACCCTACATGAATGAACCCATAATTAACCATGACTTAACTCTTTACGAGCAATATAATGAAAAACGGAAAAACGAAGTTTTACCCTTTATAAACGAAGTGTACCAAAATACCCTTCGAAAACAACAAGAAAATACAGAGAAAAGAAATAATAAACCTAATGAGACATTAGAATTGGCTCAAGAACAAATTGTTTATAAAAAACAAACGAAACCAAGTAAAATTAACCCCAAATACATTCCCTTAAAAATTACTAAAATAAAAAATAACACTTTAACTGGAAAAACACCAAACAGGCAAAAAGCGAAAATTCATGTCAGAAATATTAAAAGAATAAGAAAGAAACCTAAAAAAGATGTTTCATTACAGGAGCCTCCTGACCCTTCTGACAACCCTCAACCAGGCCCTTCAAGTACATGAAGTTCCTACTACAGGGTATTACAATGAAAAAATCGATCAAGCCTTAGTTTTTGATCATAATCATAAGACATTTATTTATTTTAATCTTACACAAATTAAGTTTACTATAGCCCAACTAACAGTTACAAACGAAGTAATATTAAAATCAATCATATCTCAAAAATTAAACAATACTATTTTTCATAACAAACTAAATCATCTTAACAACCTTTTATATGACAGCTATGACATATACTCGCGTATTACGTCAGTTAACAAAAACGAAAGATACAAAAGAGGACTTTTTAACTTTCTTGGTTCAGGCGTAAAATTTATCACAGGCAACTTAGATAACGAAGATCTAGAACTAATAAACAAAAACATGAACATTTTAAAAAGCAACGAATACAAAATAATTCAAAAAATTAATGATTTCTCTTCATATGCAGGAAATATTACTCACACACTTAGCCGTGCTATTCAATCAATTAATGTTAACACCTTACAAATACACAACGAATTTGAGATAGTGAACACAGAGATTCAACTATTATTTAGCCTTCTTAATCAACAAACACAATTGGAAAATTTGCATAATTATTTGGAAAAAATATTGCGAACTATTTCTTTTGCCCATTTAGAAACTGTTAATCTCGAATTATTTTCAACTCAACAAATTACTGAACTTTGGTCATTTTTGCAACACCATTATGACGATAAAACCTTATGGTCCTTGCAGCATCTTTCGGAACTAACCTTAGTATGTAAGTCAGGAATTGTATTTTACGACGATATGATTGTATTAGTTCTTAAGATACCTATATTCACTAACCAAAAATGTAATCTAGAATTTATTTATCCTCTGCCAAACGAGCAAAATCAATTGTTAATTATACCTAGCAAATACTATTGTTCCTCTTGGTATTCAAATTGTATTGAAATTTCAAGAAAATGGATTTGCTATTCAAATATACAGTCAAACTGCACACTTAAAAATTGCACATCAGTACAAGTTCAAAACAATTTTGAAATTTCTCTTTTAACTTTCCAAAATAATCTTTTATTATGCTCTAAACAAACTCATGAAGTTTTTGAGAATTGTCAACAATTTAAGAAATTCAAAATTTCCAAATGCGCTTTACTAAATAGCAATTGCGAAATTATCTATAAAAATCAAAAATTTCTTACAAAAGATAATTTAATTGATTTTAGCACAACACTTAATACTAGCATTTTGCCAATCAACTCTACAATTAATTTAAAACTTGAACACATAAAAAGCCCAGAACTTATTTCACGGGATCTAAGTGAACCCATTTTTCTTGAAAATAGGTTTGCACATCATTCCTCCTATTTGGTTACAGTTATTATTTTAAGCATAATAAGCCTTTGTATAATATGTGCTATTTTTCTAATTAGGAAAAGAATTTATACAAAACTTTCACAACATGTAGAAAATTTTGTAACTTTTGAAAAAGTTAAGAAATATGTTCATGAGGACATGAACTTTTCTAAGGAGGGAGATGTTACGTCTCCACATTCTTTACCCATAAGTAGATAATTACACATTCACTGATATGTTTTTGAAAGTAAACGTTCTAATCATTATTTTAACATTAAGCATTAACCTTTCTAATGTAAACATCTTAATATAAAAACAAACGCACTTTTTCTTTCAGGATAGTCGTATAGATATACCAGTCAGTCTGTTCTTAGGTTTAGAAGTAGCAAGAGCTACATAGTTGTAAGCCGTAGTAATAAATAAAGTTTTTTAAAAAAGTGATTTTCTGGTGGTGATCATTTAACTATATATGAAAAGATTCCATCTATATATTTGATTTTTGGAGATGGAGACGATAAAACTTCTTAGTTTATTCGAGCCACAAGCGCCTTGTCAAACTATGACGTAGTATGTGATGTCATTGTTTGGAAATATTTGAGACAATGATGTGTTTGAAATGAACTCTGTGTTTCGGACTTCCAGTTTTTCGCTACTCCTCGAATTTTCTCTGATACTCCTTTAACTTATGGAATTGTAAGGAATGCATTTGCCTGGTTTTGGTCTTGTAATCTCCGTCCTCAAAAATCTTTAATATTAAAACAGATTTTAAATCTAGTAATACAATTCGAAGCCTTCTTAGTCAAACAAAACCGGAGGAATGCATTTATCAAGTTCCTTGCGAGTGTGGTGAATCATACATAGGCGAAACAAAAAGACCACACTGGGAAAAATGTGTGCTTGCACCAAAAACAATTTTCTGTAAAAATTGTACACAATTCTATACATAGTAACACCAAAAATGCACTTTATTAGAACAATTTGTTGACAATATTTACACAAAATTGTTCTTGGTGCAAATTTTTTGCACTATCTGTTAGGCTTAAGGAACATCAGACGAATTCCCAATAAGGCGAAACAACGAAATCAGGCATCGCCGAACACGCATGGTCAAAACAACACCGAATGAAGTGGGCACAAGCAAAGGTTTTGCAGGAGTCACACTGGAAGAAACGTAAATTCCTTCAAGCTGCCTTTATTGGGCAGAATCGGGGTATTTTCAGTAAACCAAATGTTGAAATTCCAAATATTTGGAAGCCTACTCAGCAGCGAAGAAAATGTACAAAAACCTCTCACACTTGCCATCTTCGCTGTTTGCAATTGGAATTTTTAATGGCGGGGGTGCGGCACGAGCCCTCATAGCCAGAAAAATCGGCACTCCGGTCGCGATTCTTCAGAAACGACAGAAAATGTCACCCGTCAGAATTCTGGAAACTTACTTTACTTACTGCCACACTTAAAATAAAAACACATCCTCTTTAATATTTATCCTAACGTTGTAAAAGAAACTGCGTCATTTTTTAATAACATTTTGTAAATTTAATATTTTAAAGATATTCTGCAGAATTAGTTTTACGGCGGAGCTAATTTGCTACTACGCGTACCAACAGACGTCAAAAAGTGTCGAAAATTCTCACAATGGGCGAGTTTATAATGGAACGCTTACTTGACAGTTCGTAGTGGTTGTGGTAATTACTGCGTCTGCGCAATAGCTAAACGTCATGCAGTTGTGGTAATTAACCACTACCACTGCCGTAAGCTACGAATCCATTTCGTTGTGGTTGTGGTTATTTTTTTGGTTAGAATTAACGAATTTTGACTTAATTAATTTTAAAAATAATAAAATATTACCAGTTTCCAACATATAAAACATTTATTTTGTAAAATTAAGCCCAATTTTGTGTTTTTCCTCATTTCTAAATTTCTTAAAAGTGACAGTTTTTAATGTGTTCCAAAAACTCTGGTAAAATCAATGAGTGGTTATGCTAGTGGTTTTTAAACACTACCACAGCGGCTGTCAAAGTTGTCAAAATTGTAATCGTTCCAAAATTTCCCTAATCTTATAGATTAAGCAACATCAAACAAGTTCCGATGCCATCAAACGAGTTCTTTTGGATTTCCGATGCAACCGACTTGATGCCAACAATTGCAATCGGCTCCGAGGCTGATGGATTAGTCATAAGTGATGGCTGTCAGAATCAGATGTTCAATCAAATGTTGACATCGGTGCCAACATTTAGTTGAATTTCAGATGATTTTAAAAACTCGCCCAATGTAAAAGGAAAGACAGAATTTGTGTGACTTTTCTGAGCAGTGACAGCGACATATTCCATGGCTATCTATGGTTTTGTATGTTAAAAGTTTTAAAGGTTTGTTTAGACGCAAAAATAAGCTTATTAAAATACATTTTTAAATAAAAAAAAGGGTTTTTCACAAAAGCTGCCTATAAAATTAAAATAAAATTTATTTTATTTACTGGGACAGCATTAAAAAACTAAATTTTAAGAAATATTACCAAATAAGTTCCAACCAAAGAGCAGTTAGTGTGTGTTTAAAAATCGTCAGATTTTTTTCAAGATTTTCTGACGTTTCTTGAAGAATCGCGACCTCCGTGCCACACTGAAGGTGTCAGTTCCCTAATGGAACAGGAAAACTGAAAAAGTGCCTGTCAATGGAAAACAAAAACTAAATAGTATTAGTTTGCACCTGAAGACGATCAGAGATTGTACTGATCGAAACGTCGTGTATAAATAAAATATAGACAATGGAAGTCCGAAACACAGAGTTAATTTCAAACACATCATTGTCTCAAACTTTCAAACAAAAACTAAATCAGTTGCGCTTTAGCAAATATAGGTACAGGTTTTTAGAAAAGAATCTAAAAAGAAAAGACAAAAGATCTTGGGTGGAATATCGAAAATTTAAAATTGGATCTGGATCCTGCAAAAAAACACTCAAAGGACCAAAGCGAAAAGAGAAATAATTTAACGATGTTTTTCCTGGTCGCCCTCTCCAAATATCTTTTACTCACAAGTAGGAATAATAGTTCCGCACTTGTACTTAATATAACTTACCTGGCTTACACGGATTCGTCCTGGAACCGAATTTTAACTAATTGTGATATTTTTGAACCAGCGTTCACCGATCACATTCACCCAAAAACCGTGCGAAGTTGATCGCTTGAGCCGCGGCAGGCGAACGATTTCATTTCGTTTCGAGAGACGGATGCGTATAAATTTATTTTTGATAATTTTATTTTTCTTTACCGGGGAGCGTTCACTTCACATAAGTTATCTTTCGCGCTTGAGATTCAAAAATGTACTACACTAAAATGTATAGTATTTTAGGCTTTTAAGTTTATATTTTGTTGATATTGAATAAAAAATAGTATTTTAAAGATTTTGTCACTTCAAATTTAACGTTGTATTCACGAATCAGGAAATAATTACAAAATCCAAAACATGCAAAATCAAGTGTTAAACGCATATTGATATTTGCGGAAAAAACTGATTTGAATTTGATGCACGAAAAGGTTGTGTGTGGTTTTGTAGTCATTTTTTTTCGACCAAATTATTTTTGAACTACCCATTGTTTAATATTACTCAAAGAGTCTTGCATTTAATACCACTTGGTATGAATGTTTTTTTTGTCACAAACAAAGGCATTTTTGGATTTGGCAAAAAATTATTCTTTTTTTACAAAGAGATACCTACCTATTTGTTTGACTATATTCAAAAATGCCTTTGTTTGTGACAAAAAAAAAATATTTTGATGTATTAAATGTTTTCCCTTGAAATAAAAACGATTTGCAAATCTTCATTAGCTCTCTATCACAGTTTTTTCCTTCTACGGTCATTCGTAGCACTAATTGGCCTACTCAAAGAATTCTAAATGGCCTACTGCATACAATACTTAAGACAACGCATATAGCATTTTTTTAACAAAATTAAGTCCACACGCACAAAGCAATGGCAAATACTTAGTTTTTTATTCCGGTTCTACAGTAAAATTTATGTTTTGGGACTTGGTACGCTTTTACTTTGAGGCGCGGATTATATTAACATTATCTTATTCACTATTTCTATTTATTTTTTTGTTAATGAATTTGTAAAGTTTTTTTTAATGAATTTGTAAAGTTATCTTTTAATCCATCGGATCGACCTCGGAAGCCAAGTAGAAATGCGAACTTGATTTTATCAGAAAATTGGTGATTGCAACAGATATCATCGTAAAATACAAACTGTAAACGATTTTCTTTAAACCTTTTAATGAACGATAGGGGGGGGGGGGTCAAAATAAGATATACAAGGTGTCAAATTTCGCGTTTCTTGTTATTCCTGTTTTAAAAGGACAAAGACAAAAAAATAAAAAAAGAAGTGTTAAGATAAGAATCCAGGTCATCACCCAGTGGCGCACCGAGAGGGGGGGTTTGGGGTTAACCCCCTCCCCCCGAGAAGCCTGCTTATACAGGGTGCCTTAATTGCCATGGGTCACTATTGCTATATCGGTAACTATAAGAACTACAAGGTTGGTCAAATTAGACAAAATGTGCAGTTTTTGGGGTACACTATCGGCATCATAAAAGTGGTACATGATAAACATAGGTATTTTTTAAATTGTATGGTTAACTAGCGGATTATATTTTGTGACAGACTGGTACTAAAATCAAAGTTAATCTTAAAGTCAACTTTCTTGTTCCACGTCTATCATCACCTCAAAATCTTACTTTTTCTCTCCCAAGAGCTCGAACAAAAGAATTACTTTTTTCTCCACTCCATGTTATGTGTAGAACTCATAATATCCATAACAGGGAAATAGATATATTTAATACATCAATTGTTAAAATTCGCAGATATTTTATTTCAGTAACAGATAGTACATAATTTCCCTCCTGTCCTGCCCTTATCTAATCTGTGATTTTATTAGTTTTTTTCAGTGTTTTTTATTGTTTGATTTTATATTTTTTTTGTAAGTGTTTCCTAGATTGTATGACTTTTATATACATTTTTTGTAAACTTTGATTAAGTAGGTACCTTAATGTAATTAGTTTTAGCGAATTGTGTACTTTTTCCTGCTTTGTAAATGGGTATTTTGGACCTGTTAAGCAGTGTATCAATAAATAAATAAATAAATAAAATGTGAAAATATTGACATCAAAGATTGCTTTCAAAAATAATTTTTATATTACAATAATATGCTAACGCATAAAGCAACTGTAACAAAAATTAAAAAACACAACTGTATCGAAAATTATAAAACAATAGAAACAAATTATTAGGTATATAAATTTTAATATCTAGTCATTGCGCCATTCACCTCAATTATACCGTTTAACATTCTTCTTCTTGGTAGGGATCAGCCAAAATTTCAAAAAGGTTTTCATTTTCACCAATCACTTCTTCATAAGCATTGACTATTAACTGGACCAAGTGATGTTGATTTCCCGGCACAATATTAAAGCTTTCCAGCTTTTTTGAAATTAAACCCCAGATATTTGCCATAGGATTGGCGTCTGGGGTTTTCGCAGGACAAGGAAGAACTTCAATATTTTGCTCCCGAAACCAAGTTTGGCAAATTCTAGCTGTATGAGCAGGGCAGTTGTCTTGTTTAAAAATAAACTGGTCTTGATAAAGTTCCGTGACGGCTGGAAGCCTGGTGTTCTCTAAAATGTCCACGTAAAGCTGTGCTGTGAGCCTTCCATTGATTCGAAATAGAGCACCATGACCTCTAGCAGAAATCCAATCCCACATATTTACCGAAAATCTTCCAGCGGGATCTCATAGCGCGTTCTTGGTGGACGATACACCCGAAATTCTTTTCTGTCACTACAGGACAGGAAAGCTTTTTCATCGGAAAATATTACCTTTCGCCAAAAGTCTGGTTCCTTTAGAGAGTAATGAAGGGCAAAAAGTAACCTGGCCTGTTTTTTTTTTTCATTCGTAAGTTTAATTTTTTTAGCGGCTACACAACATCTTAAATTAGAGCCTTTCCTTACGCGATTTCGTGCCACTCTTACACATCCTGGAAATTGGATTAATCTCTTTGCCTGGGCAACAGATGCAAAAGGGTTTTCTTCCATAAAAGCGATAACGTCATAATCTTATTCATCAGTTGAAACTTTCAATAAACCAGTCCCTTGTTTTCTCTCTATTGTCTGATCTTCTTCCCATCGTTTTTTAATCGTGGTTTTACTGCGTCCATAATGTCTAGCCACGTCCCTAATTGACCATCCTAGTTGTAGTTTTACCAGGAGTTGGGCTTTATCAAATAAAGAAATTTGTGGAGGCATTTTTTATTTATTTGTCAGACTGAAATACAGAATGACATACTTTGACAGTTTAAGAAAAATACAATAATGGGTGACTTTGTTTGCAAAAATAGACCAAGGTATTACAACAAAAAGTATTGTGTACCACTTTTATGATGCCGATAGTGTATATGGAAAAGATGGTTTCAGAAATTATACTTTTTGAGATATTTGATAAAATAGGTTTCAGCAATTTTTCGAAAAACCCCCGTATCTCGGGATAGAATACATTTTTTTAAAATTTGAAACCAGATTTTCAATGTCTTCCAAAAACTGCACATTTTGTCTAGTTTGACCAACCTTGTAGTTCTTATAGTTACCGAGATAGCAATAGTGGACCATGGCAATCAAGACACCCCGTATACAATTGGTACAATAAAATAACAGCAGAAATAAAATATGTACGGAATAAAATACAAGAGCCTATATATAAATCATTCTAAAAAAAAATCTTTAAAAAACCATCAATTGCAAAATTTTTGGCCTGTGGCGCTATTTTCATTCGTTCACGAAGGTAATAAAAATGTTTGATTTTTTTATTTGTTTTTAATTTGGATCACCATCAAAATGGTCTTTTTAATGTAATTTTATTTTTTAAACATTTTTCCTGCGATTTGTTGTCAAAAATGGCATTTTAAGTGTCATTTTCGAATTTTTTCAGACAAACTAAGTGTAGATAAACAACTCAAATTTCCAAAACCCCATCAATATTTACGATTTTAGTTTAATTTTAAGAAAAAAAATTGCATTTGAATTATTATTTTATCAAAAAATTTTGGAAACAATTTTAAATTTGGTTAAAACACCCCCCCCCCCGTCTACATTTGAGCCCGCGCTTGTACGCACATGTTTTCTTGTATCAATTAACCAACCCCCCCTCCCCCCGAAGCCAATTCCTGGATGCGCCACTGCATCACCAATGACTTGAGATCTTGATCAGGGGCCTACACAAACTCTTATGTTGCTTATATGAAAAGGCTCTACCAAAAAAAACAATGCACTCTGTTAATAATGTACGGGGTGTTTCATAATTGAATATCAATATTTCACAGAAAAGTTCACATATTAAACATGACTTATAATTTTTTTTATTTAAAATATTCAGGTTAATATTGTTTAGGCCACCACTGACTAAAACTAATCAAAAAAAATATGTGTCTCGTTACCCACTTTAAGTTTTATTAAGACATCTAATGATCTGAGTTTAAAAGGATCTTAAAAAAACACCACTGTATATCAAAAATAAAGGAAACTGACCTATGTTTAGTTTATGATTTTTTTAGATAGTTACAATTGATAATGAAACACCCTGTATATCAATAAAACTAAAGCTGGTTTTGCTGCAAGTTTAGCTCAACAAGATCGAAACGCTCAGGAAGTACGGATAGTTAGTTTATCGTTACATCTTTCTACCATTTGCTCATAGTCCTTGGGAGGTAGGGTCAAATAAATTTATAGAATATTTAAGAAGAAAGTTTTTGTGACTAATATTTAATTTATTTTTAATTTTACAGGAAGTTATTTTCGAAATCAGTTTCAGTTAAAAACCAATTAGTTAACCATAATCACTGGTACATTTAATCCCCATTTAAAAGGTGTAAAAGTCTCCTAAAACTCTCATACAAAAAGTACACTTTTACAGAGCAGAGCCAAAATAAAACGTCGTCTTAGTCCAAACGACGGTTTAGAATAAATTCGCAATATTTGCATCTGACTGTGGTTAAAACCAGCAAACAGGCTATTTTGACTTAATACACTTTTACTTTGAGCCAAGCCATTTTACAATTTTTGACACTCGTAGAAAAAATTATTTTACTAAAACTTGCCAAAACCAAATAAAAACCTGTATATATCTTACTTTATTAGGGGCCGTATTCGTTCTTTCTTGAAGTCGGCCTTTGAGGCTTTTCGTACCCTTAAGACTCCCTTCAGGAGTTGAAATACGCGACTATAAATAGTATTTTGCCCAAAGACACCTTAAAGACGCCTTGTTTTTTAAAAGAAGGTCTATGAATACGGCCGTAGGTAAATTTGCCTTTAGCGTACAAACGTAATTTTTTTGCTACTAGAAACTTGATTAGGGACCGTATTCATAATCCTCCATTGAAGATTTAATTGGCTTCGTGCGATTAAAATACTGTTTTACTCCAAAGAAACCTTATAAGGAAGTCTCGTTCTTTGAAGGAAGCCTAAGAAAGGATTATGAATTCGACCCTAAATCTTAAAATATATACACTTACCCTGAACAAAAAAGCTAATATTCCATAAAATAACTATATCCTAAAAGGAAATGTCACTTAACTAAACCAAAACTAAAGTGTTTAACCGTTTTCAACGCCAGTTAACCAAAAACTTTTCCATGCGAAACAAAATCGCGTTTGCGGAACCAAAACAATTGAAAAATGCTAAAAGTCGCACACTAAAGTCAACGCCACCTCGATTCGATATAGTAGGCGCTTTATCGTTCTTGCTCTTGCAATTGTTTTAACCTCGAGGCCGAAAATCGAGTGGCCAGTATAACTGAAAGAAACGCACGCAAAGAACGGGTGGTAAATGAAAGAAATCAAGAAACTAAGGACACACTCGTCGTCAAATTATGTAGTTTAGATTGTGCCTTATTGCCGTTATTTAATTAACTCCCAAACTCGATCAAATATATTTTTTATACTTGTATTCATCAAGAAAACGATTTTTGTTAACTGTCTACAAAGAACCAAATAATCAGCCATTCCAGCTAAAATTCCACCACGGGTAATATCACAAAATACGAATTAGCGAAGGCATTAGCCTAATATTTGACCACTTATAGTACATTATATACCTAGGGACTAAAGTGGTACTTTTTATCCCGAGGCGAAATGTTTGTTGACCGACCGGAGGGAGGGCTACAATTCGCTGAGGGATAAAAAGACACTTTAGTCACATACTATTTTTTGCACTTTTGGGCACCGTTGTTATTAAAGCGAAGACACATCAGGTACCATATGCACTGCAATCACTGAAGATGGCGGCACTGAACACACCCAATCGGCAATCTTTCAAACTCCAATACAGCAGCGGAGCGGAACAGCCTCAGATTCGAGACCATTAGGCCATTTAGTGGGCTGTAGTATTGTAAATATTAATGTGACGTACAATAATATCAAATAGTCTAAGATATAAAAAGGGGATAAAAAGTATCATTTTAGTCCCTAAAATCAGGGAGTAAAATACGTTTTTAGTCCCTGAAGTGCAAAAAAGTAATTTAAAATGTTTCTTTGTGTCAAAAAATGCCAAAAACATGAAATTTGGGTGTTTTTTTATATTAAAACATCAGCTTAAACTTTTTACTCTCAAATATTTTTGCACGCTAGGCATGAAATAATTGTATAAAAAATTAATAAAGTAGGCTTGCTAGTATTACCAAGATTTATTCATTTTGCGTAAATCATTTCTCTTGTAATTTAAATATTATTTCTATTTCGGGTGCCAATAGTGTTCCGTCCGTTTTGTCCCGTCCGTTATGCAACATTTTGTTAGTTAAATCCTTAACTCTTTCGTTTTTCGGTAAAATAGTAAGAAATATTATTTAAGTGTGATTTTAACTTTACGGTTATATATTAAGTATTGGCATCTTTTGAGGTCCTATTGGCAGATAAATAAATAATACAAAAATGAATAAAGGTATGCTTCTTTTTGCTGGCCCGTCCGTTATGCATATTAAAAGGCTTTTTACCAACTTACTAAAGTAGATAAAAAATAAGTTAAGTACATTTGAATTGTTTGAGCACAATTAATGTATTTAGTTTTTGGTAACACCGTTAAAATATTTGCAGCGCCTAATGGCAATATTTTAAAAAAATCGTGCAAAGTGTCTCGTCCGTTATGCTGGAATAACTGTAATGCTTTAGTAATAATTTTAATAAAAACTTGTGCTTAAAAATCGTTAGATGTATGGGCCAGACTTTCTGACGGATTTTGAAGAACCGCGATCAAAATATCAAAAGTTTTAGGATATCTAAGAAGCCGCGTCAGAGACTGAATGCTCCTCCAGTTATGGCCCACACACACACACCAATTGATCTGCGCAAACCGAGGCTCAGCGCAGGCCAACTTTCGAAACTGCGTGTTGTGTATCTTTGCCGGCACTAAATATCAGTGGCCTTATAATCTATAAACGATAGTGAAAATGACCAAGACGGTTTGAGACCATGATACCGGCAGTACGACGACTACCGAGTTTTAGGTTCGTTAACCTACATTTTGGCCTCCAAAAGTAGGCCGATGGCTACGGAAACTAGATTGATTCGTTCGTTCTTTGTCGGGTTAACGTGGTAGTAGTAGTAGTACCACGAAGTAGGTAGACTCCAAATTTCTTTGAGAATTGTGGCGTATCACGATATTAAAATAGTTATAACAAAAATTAAATAAATAAAAAAATATATTTGTAAAGTCAAAGGGTGCTACGAAGATAGGAAATTTTGGTTGGCAAATATTTTCTTTTAATTAGGCTCTCTTATGTAAACATTTGTTTATATTTTCCAAGATGGTCAGAATAATTAATTCTAGTTCCGTTGAAGAAACAGTATATGATAATGCACATGGTTCCTTTTAACGTAATACCAAATTACTTCTAGTATTTATTTTTGTTTTGTAATTGGTAGAAGTTTTGTTCAGTGGAATGGACTTGTACTCAGGACACTTTTCAGAAAAACACTGCACGGGGTGCATGGTACCTACTTAAAACAAGAAGAAGTGTCATTCATTATTTATTACTTTTTTAGGCTCGGCTATTTAAAAAAAACAAGCATCGATACCGTATTTATTATGGTAGGTAATTATACTTAATTAGCAACTAAAGATTCTTCTATTTATGGTAAATTATATATAAGGGGTATATTTCGCAAACCTCAACAGTTTATTCAAAGGATGTCCCAAAAAAAACCGAAACAACTAAATGTCTTAAAAATTAAGAATAACAGAATGAGAAATAAATTCTCTGTAACTAATCCCCTATAACTAGTGGAGGAGGCCAAAAATCCAATAGTTTTTCGGTTGGTAAAATTGTCTTTTTTTCTTTTATCAAAAACTAAGCAATTTTCAAAAAAGTAACTTATGTTTAAGAATAAAATTTTACCTATCAAAAGATTGTTATACCTCAATTTTGATGACTTAATTTTCAGATGCGAATATTTTCAATATTATCTATGGTGCAATATTTTTTTCAAATTTTTGTTAAAAAAAATATGCGACTGCACTCTGCACTCGTGATAAAAAAAAAGTTTTTTTTATTGGTATGTTACTGAAATCGTGGTTTTGGTGAAGATATAGAAAAATATTATATGGCAACCCATAGAAAGAGCACCTTATTATTGGATTACCTTGTTAGATATCTGACTTTGTATCAATTATATTATTTACAGACAAAAGCATGACATTTTGTGTACAAAACAAAACACTTGTAAAGTACATATCTTTTGAATGCGCAATGTATTAATTGATAAAATCTAGTGCTTTTGAACGTTTTGTGTATATATCATATAGTAGTATTATGCTTCAGTCACAGTAGATGATCTTTGGTGTCATTTAATATTTAAACTTTTTTTAGTGGATTTTTGTTTAAAAATGAAGGTTTTATTTTTAACATCTGTGTTTTTAAATGTTGTGCTTTTGATAATAGTTTGGGGGCAAAGAAGATATCAATACTGGAAAAGAAGAGGAGTCACCCAGTTAGAGCCTGAATTTTTTTTTGGTGACGTCAAAAAACTCATCCTTATTCAGGATAGTATAGCAAATTGTTTTGTCAATTTTTATAAGCGATTTAAGTCGATGGGTGTTAAGCATGGAGGGATTTATACGATTTTTAGGTAATATTAATCCATTAAAACTTATCAAAATTTAAGAAAATATCCCAAAACACGTGGATTTTGTTTGGACACATTTTGGCAACACTGGAACTTTTGGAGAATGCTCCCACTTTAAGGGGTGAGCTGTATCCCAAAAATTTAAATAAGGAAAGTGCATCTTATGACATTTTACAGGTCTTTTAAATGCCTTTAAATACATGTACACTCCTGGCGAAAAAAAAAGTAGGACACGGAATTGAAATATGGGTTAATATAACACCCTATATTAATGAAAATTTAAAGTTAGTTATTATTATTAACCTCTCGTTATTTACCTTGATACATTTGACACTTGTGTTTGTCATAATAGTAAATAAATCAAAGGAGATTTTTTTAGAGTAATTTATTAAAAATTCCTTAAAATCCTATGTTAGGATCTAATAAAGTTGCAAAATTCAACTTATAACTTGAGTTACGAGAAATAACTGGTCTATAAGAAGAGCGGCGAACCATTTTGGAGTTAATCAAAATACATTACCACGCTGGGCAAAGCGCTGTAACAAAAACAATACCACAGAGAAAAAACAAGAATACAATAAACGGCGATAAAAAGACTGAACTTTTTGCAAATAAATAAAAACAATAATTTTAATACTTAATGGCCTCGCCGTTCTTGTCTAAAACAAGCTGCAGACGAGTCGGCATTGAAAAACTTATTCTATATTCTTATGATATCTACGGCTCTTTCAATGGCTTCATTCAACTCGTCTGAATTTCTGGGGAACCAATTTCCCTGATAAATAATCTTCACAATCCGTCCACAAACAATTTCCATGGGATTTAAATCCGAGCTGTTGGATACCGAAGGTAGAGTTTCAATATTGTTCTCTCGAAACCCAGTGTTCACTATATTCACCGTGTGCACAGCGCAGTTATCTTGTTGGTAGATGAACTCATTATTTTTTTGCAAGGCCGAAACAGATGGATACATAATATTACGAAGAATTTCGATGTATCTTCTATTCTCCAGCAAACACCCGTACCTCTCGCACTAAACCATCCCCACATGTTGACGGAAAAATGTCCTGCTCTCTTGATGTTGTGTGTGTATTCTGGATCATACCTTGAATTTGGTGGAATATAAAACAAAATTCTCCGACTATCTGACTATGACTGGAAAATTTTTTCGTCCGTAGAGACTACTTTCTCCCAAAAGAGGCTTTTTTGCTGCAACTTTACACGATAGATTTGAATTTTGTATCCTACTACAAGCAGTTCGCCGGGACTAGAAACATGCTTGTAGCGGCAGCATGGGAGCATGTGGTAAAAGGATTCTGCCTTAAGTGATCAAGGAGTCGTCCGTCTTGCTCCATTGAACTAATTTTGTTTCGTCCTGATCCTTCCTTTCTCTTTGTGGCATTGTTTTCGGTCCAGTGCTTGGTCCAGCGTAGAATTTTTGTTAACTCCAAAATGGTTCGCCGCTCTTCTTATAGACCAGTTTATCATCATTTTTTATTTAGTTTGAAGTGTACTGCAAGAAAGCGTCAGATATTTCAAAATGTTGACGAATGGTGGCCAAACCAATAAATATCTGAACGTATAGGGTGACATACTAAAAAAAGCAAATATATATTTTACATGTCCTACTTTTTTTTCGCCAGATCTGTACAAATTCTCATTCTCTCAAAAAGTGGGAGGGGGGAAGCTACAATTCTAATCACTCGAACTAAAACGCGGGCAATAGCTAGTTTTCTGATAAGGTAGTAGATAAAATCGGATACATTCCTCTGGAATATAGTGCATTGCCCCCTCCCCGCAGGGGGAAAAGTAAAACTTTTCTTTTTTGGTTATATATGTATGCATTTAAGACCTTTAAAATAGGGTATCGAAATAAAATTGACATATTCTGGATTCTTTAAAATTTTGATCAGTTTTTCCGAAAATCCAAGTACAGCAAGTATTACAATAAATCTCTAGATAGGCCATTTCTTTGCATATATTTTTTAACTGATGGTTTTGGCTTTTAACTAAACAATATGGTTACCTACCTACCAAAAAGCGGTGCTCCATTGACCAAATAAGAGAAACCTTCAATCAATAAAATTAATTTATACTCTTTTAGGCCCACCTGGATCCCCGTTGAACCTTATCTGATTAAGAGAATTTTGCAAACTGATTACAAACATTTCACAAGTCATGGGACGTATCATCATGAAAAAGATAACCTTTCTTGGAATCTCTTTAGGTTAGTTAGAATATTGGGCACAAATTGTATTTTTAGTGAATTGTCACTTAAGCTTGAGTGCCTACCGCACGTAAGGTCTCGGGTTCGGATTCCGACTATGTATATACAGTGCAGACGTAAAAAGTCCCCACCCCCTGCTAACTCTTGAACGGATTGAGGGATCGACTTTAAATAAAAACCATGTTTAATGATAACACTTTTGCTACTTTTTGACGTATTTTTTATAAGCGTCATATTGACGAAAATCTATAAGGTCACTAACTACTTTAAAATTTTAAATAGAAAGGGGGGTCGAGTGATACCTTGTTTAAAAGGTATTTTAATTCTTTATTCAAAATTTTAATTTTTTTAAAAATCGGTATATTACTTACAGAGTTATGAGCACTTGTAACTGAACGAATTCAGTTGACTTCAAATAAATTTTTTGAGGTAAGAACATAAGGTCATTAGCAACTTAAAGTTTTTATTATTGTTGAGTAATACTATACGTAATACGTAAACTATAGTAAAAAAAACTAATAACTCTGTAAGTCGTAAACCGATTTTTAAAAGAAATAAAATTTTAAATAGGGAATTAAAATACCTTTTAAACAATGTAACACTTGACCCATCTTTCTATTTAAAATTTTAAAGTAGTTAGTGACCTTACAGACTTACGCCAATATGACGCTTGTACAAAATACGTCAAAAAGTATTAAAAGTGTTATCATTAAACATGGTTTTCATTTGAAGTCGATACCTCAATCCGTTTAAGAGTTAACAAGGGGAGGCGACTTTTTACGTCCGAACTGTATATTTTGTAATTGTCGTAAAAAACTCCATATAAAAAAAGTTCCTACCTACGCCGCAATATAAAATACTAAAAACCTAACATCGAAGCCCACGAGATCTAAGAGTGGTAATAATGTATATCGTTTTAGTTTGGATGGTGTCGAGTACTGGAAAACCCTCAGGGGAAAACTGTCACCCACGTTCACCAGTGGAAAGCTGAAAATGATGTTTGAAACCCTGATAGAGAAAACGATGGTTCTTAAAACAATAACCGACGATTTGTGCGCAAAAAACAGACCAATGAATGCTAAAGATGTGTTGAGTAGATTCACAACGGACATAATAGGTAATGGGCAGTGGCATACGCAGAAATTATTTCTGGGAGGGGGTATAATATTTTAGGAGTGGCATGGCCTTATCCGTGTAGGTGAAATTATAGTCGTCTATCTACCTCGGTTTAGGAGGTACCGGCTGTCAAATTAAACTCAGTCTTTGATTTTTAAAGCATTTTTTAATTTTCATTTTTCTTCTCAACAATGAGGGTTTTCAGGGGCGCTCATGTAAACTAAACATTTAAATTTTGAGTGGTATGACCTCCCAAGAATTTTAAGAATCAAAATAAAGCATTTTTTTTTTGGTTTTTTTGAAAACATTTTGCACTCAGAACACATAGTGAATAAAAAAAAGTTAATTAACTTATTTATATTTGCATTTTAGGTAGCGTTGCGTTTGGCATCGACTGCAACTCGATGAGCGAACCCGACGACAACGAGTTTCGAAAATACGGAAAGAAAATCCTAGAACCCTCGTCGACACAAATCTGGTGTGAAGGCTTTTTGCCGCATAAAATTTTGCCTTACATCGGATACAGGTCGGGTGGAGGGGCCGCGGTTCAAAACTTTTTTAAAACTCTTGTTAAAAAGACGGTTGACGAGAGAGAGAAAAACAACATATTTAGGTGATTTTTTTACAGAGTTCTCCAGCGTGCTGGTTGTGTATTTTTTTTCTTATTTTTGTGCAATATATGCAAGCGGAATTTTACTTAATTAAATTTAAACCTGCAAAAAAAAGGATACAGGGTGATTCATTATATTTGGACTCCCCGCTTAACGCCGTTAATATCAATTTTGGAAAAAAGTCTAAATACAAAGGTTGTTTTTCCTATTTTTAATACTTATGACAAAAACTGTCAACTGTCATTTAGTATGTCAAATGTTTAAAGCAACTTTTTTATTTTAAATACTCCCCGTTTTTTTATTTTTATTAAATTCTATTTATCTTTGTGATTTCATAAACTTATAACATGTCTGAGTTGTGCTTAATAGTTTTTAAGATGTTCTATTTTAAAGGACATCGCCCGGAGCTAATGGAGAATGGCTTTCGGTGGGATGTTGTTCAAAGTTTAGTATGTTGTAGATCTCGATGCCCTGATAAAAAGTGATCATAGCCACAATGTCCTTTAGCCAATAGTTTCCGAGATACAGAGATCCAAAGTTTACGTTTTTGGTTTTTATGGATTTAAAAAAAAACCTTTTTAGCCAACTTCTCATGAAACCAGAATATGTATACATGTTTAAACTAGGGTACTCTCCTGGCCTAATGTCTAATGTATAACAAGTAATAATATCATAATGTATATTAGGTAAAATTGAACTCTAAATGTTTTTTGTCATTTTTCACAATAAAACCAAAAACGTGAGCTTTGGACCTCTGTATCTCGGAAACTCTTGGCTGAAGGACATTGTGGCTATGACAACTTTTTATCACGGTATCGAGATATACAACATACCAAAATTTAAACAAAATCCCACCGAAATTATTATGCAAAAAAGAAAATAAATTTGAAAGTTGTTAATTTTTTAGTAACCTTATGAAAAATATAAGAAAAAATGTTAATTTTTCTGCCAAATGTCAGGTACTAAAATCAAGTTTTATGATTTCAATGTTTTTCGACATAAAAAAGTCATTAATTTAAACTTACTATCAGTATTTGACATATAACATGACATTTGACAATTTTTTATATTTTTCATCGAATAAATTTGCTTATTTGGCGCGGCTAAGGGGAAATTAAGACCTTACTGAAAATAACTTAAAAATAGAATATCTTAAAAACTAATAAGCGCAACCCAAACATGTTATAATAATATGTTCTTGAAATCAGAAAGATGAATATAATTTGACATAAACAAAAAGGACAGGGTGTTGTATTTAAGAGTAGAGATTCTTTTTTCCCCTCAGTGACCTTAGCTCAGGAAATATTGAAGTGACGTTCAAAAGTCAAATAAACATCAGCATTGGCTAAACTTTGAATGAAAGGCACATTTTGTAAAAACTAAGAGACGGCTCAGCACACTTTTTTTGATTTTTTACCGAACAAGTTAAAATTTCTTTCTAAGGCCACCACTTCGAAATATTCAAACATTTGACGATATAAATATACGATAAAAACCAACAAACGAAAAAGCAGCTGATATATTGTGAGGTTAAATCGGTAGAATGAATGAATTTAAAAACTCGCTCAGACTATACAGGGTGATTCAAGATTCCCTAGAAAGATTTGAATAGTGGTTAGATATCATTAATCTAAGAAAAGTTTGGTGATTATTTTGTTTAAATTTCATATTTTTTTTCTCTGAATTTAGGAGTTAAATTTTTGTATTTTTTTGAGAATTGCCTTTAAAATAATTTACCAAGCAAGTCTACGTGTGGCTGACAATGTCAAGTATTAGGGTTTTTGTCAAGCATTTGGAGTTGTCCAAGTTTTGTTTTCAAAACTTGATGTTTCTACCACGTAGGAAAGGCTGCTTCTCAGAAAATATTTACAATTTTTAAATGCAAATATCTCTGAAACGAAAGAGTTTACAAAAATATATTTTACTAATTCTTGTTCAGAACAACAAATTCTACCTACAGTTAAAGTCTTACTAGGGAATTTTGAATCACCCTGTACTCCTAACAAAGTATTTTTTTTTATTTTAGAAAAGACTTTATGCATATGCTTATTCAACTAAAAAACCGTGGTGAAATGTCCGACGATGGAAATATTACAACAGCTAAAAACACAGGAGATGTTAAAATCACAGAAGAAGAACTAGTTGCTCAGACGTTTTTATTTTTCATAGCCGGTTACGAAACGTCAGCAACCACCACAACCTTTGCTTTGTATGAACTTTCCAAAAATCCGGAAGTTCAAAAAAAAGTTCGACAAGAAATCAACGACGTTCTGGAAAAATACGAAAACATGGTGACTTACGACGCTTTGATGGAAATGAGCTATCTAGAGAAGGTTATTAAAGGTAAATTTGCACAAAACCTTGACTATACCCATCTATTTTGTTTTTCCAACATTGAGGCCAAGCCTAAACCTATTACTGCAATTTGATTCAACAACTCTGAAGACCTAACTAAAATTTAATGTCAAACTTTACTTAAAATATACCTACTGTGCACGGCAAATTCTTTTGGTTTTAGTTCTAGAAAAGACTCATTTTTAGGCTTAAGCGCATTTTGAGGTTATGTGAGGTATTTTTTTGATTATGTTTTTAAACAAAAGCCATTACTTTAATCAGCCGTTGCCTTAAAATCTTTCTGTGATTATAATAGTGGTCTGTGCTTAAAATGGAACTTCTTTGGGATGACGATAAAGATGAAGAATTTGTAATTAATGGAATACCTACCAAGAAGGATTTTTCAGAGAATGAGATGAAGATACCTTTTACAAAAGGTTTATAATGTCCAAAAAAAATCATGTTTTTTTCGCTAAGCGAATAATTCACCTTTTTTTTCGCAAATTCGTTGCAAAGAAACTGAAAAATGGATTGGTCTGGTGGTGTAATAATTAGTATGTTTTCACATCGTATTCAATACGTATCGAAAATCAAGCATCTTGTTCTTGATATGTCACGCTCTTTGTCGGAACAGAGAACATGCTCTATGAAGGAAAAAGAAGACAATCTTTTCAATACGTATTGAGTACGATGTGAAAACGTACTAAATAAATAGTTACGTTTTATAGTTAACCAATTATAGTAGTTTTATTGGCCTTTTCCTCCATATGATGATCAATCAAATAAAATTTGTTTTTTTTAAACAACCTCAAATTTTACGTGGTTTCACGTGGTTGATCACCACACAAAAAACACAAAAAATGCAGATAACTGCCACGTTGCCAATAATTTCCTGACTTTTTCCAAGTGGAACATATTCGGAACTTTTGCAAACCAAGTAAATCTCAAGGGTCACCCTCAGTTCAAGCGGCACTTGAACAAGTTGAAGAAGTAAGGGGAAGTGGTGCACACGGGCATTAGTCAGAAAGGATTATTGGATACTCTTTTCTACCGAAATATAAACGTACGAAATTGTCCTTGAATTAATTATTATTTTACGTTTAAGAAACTCTTCGCAAATACCCCCCTCTGGCGGCAATACCGCGCGAATGCACCATAGACTATAAAGTACCCGAATGTAATGTGGTTATCCAGAAAGGTACCCTGGTACAAATTCCGGTAATGGCCATACAAACAGATCCCGAGTACTATCCTGACCCAGACGCATTTAATCCGGATAATTTTGATAAAGAAAAAATTGCTGCCCGACCTGATTTTACTTGGATACCCTTTGGAGAGGGACCACGTATTTGCCTTGGTAAGTTAAAAAATATAGGGCTTTGAAATAAGGTGTAACCCCAAATAAATTGAAACAAATGCTTTTTTTAACGTTTTGCTGAAGCATGTGGTACAGGTACTTTATAACATATCAAAAGTTTACCCAGTGGCGTAGCCAGAAATCGACTCTGGGGGGTTTCATCATTTAATAAAAATGAACTAGCTGAGCTCTTGAACTGAAGAGAGGAGAGAGGGGCGGTTTAATAGGTGTTGAGTTAGTGTATATGAAACAAAAATACGTTTTCCAAAATCATCCCTTAAATGCGCCACAGGAAAAAATTTTGAAAAAATTATACTAAAATGCTAGTTTTTACGGGTTTCAAAGTTGCTGATAAAAAAATTGCTTAAAATTAAACAAAACCGTCGTATTTAATATTGGTTTAGCGAAATTTTGACAAAGAAACAAAAAATTCTTTAAAAATTTTGATCTCTTAGGTTTTTTGTAAAATATTTTTGAAAAATTAGTTTGGGTTAGATGCCATGAAGGGATGGGTTGCGGTGGTATATACAGGGTTCCTAAGCAAATCCTTAGGGGGCCAAGCAGCCGTGTATAAGACGCAGACAAACGGAAAAGCACATTAGGCAGAAAAGGATGGGCATGGGGCGATGTTGTCACTACATCTTACACGTAGTAAATCCATTCCAGGTTATTGTTTTCTAATGTTTTCCATTTTCATACCTTTAGGACTGGAATAAAAACTGTTTTTGCTCGACTTTAATACCAAACTGATGAAAGATATCGTAAAAAAAAATATTTTTCGGCATTTCATTTTGTAACCATTGTCCTTACGCACTGTTTACAGGCTGGGGACTGAGATACATGCAAATGCCTAACCTAAAGCGTTCATACACGGCCGGAAAAATCGACTGAGATATTTCCGTAGAAACTTTATCAAGCAAATAGGACGGGTTGACGCCTTCGAACGTCCAACCCGGGTTTTTTCACTTTGATTCGAAATCAAAAAGGAGGAACAGTCAGATGTGGGGCCGTGCACAAATTACGTAACGGTGATTTTACCAATTTTTGACCCCCTCCCTATGTAATGTTTTGTAACGGTTTGGCACGCCACTCCCCTAATATTACGTAACGATTTCAAGACCACTACCCCCCCCCCTCCAAAAAAAAAAAACTTTTCACTTATTTTCATTCCAAATTTTCTTAGTTTCACACAAATGCAAACGCTGTCGAAAACCCCCCTCCCCCCTACGTAACGTTTTGTAACCCCCCTCTCCCCTATGACCATTACGTAATTTTTGCACGGCCCCTGTATTCCCAGTGGAGGAGGGCGAGAAAATTGATATTTTTTTCTTAAAAATTATACTCTTTAGACCTATTTCTTTGCGTTCCCGAAATTACGTAATTTTTGAAAAAAAATTGTAATCTTCTCACTCGAAACCAAGATCCCCCGTTTTAGGAAAACTGATCCCGTCTCTGTTTCTAAATTTTTTCGAATAAAAGTAGAGTATGACCATGGGGGAAATAATTTTTTTCTACGGTATGACGAAAATTTCGAGAAAGTTGAAGAAAAAAATAAAAAAAGTGGCAGAGCTCAAGTTTTTCGTAAAAAAAAACGTTTTTTGTAAAGAAACAGAGCAAAATAAATCTTTTCACCCCTTTTTGGGTATTACAAATATTGGCAGCCCCTTATTTTTCGCTTTTACCCTCCCGCTAGTTTTGAAGAATTGGTTCGCTACATGTTTCGAGATCATGTCATAAAACACCTCGAAAATATCAAATGTAGTGTAGGGCCAGCTTTATTTAAAATCAATAATATCGCAAGCAAAAAATTCTGCAGGAAAAACATCGCCGTTTATTGATTTCTTTGGCTGCTAGTGCTAGCTGCATGGTTTGGCCGTTTCCGGATAGATGTCACTAGTAGAACAGAACGGAAAGAAATTTAATTAAAAGCGAAGATATTTCTTTCTAATGTTAACAACCTCCCGAGTTTATCGCTCAGTATCGTAAATAATGGACCCTGCCGCCTCCTTTAAGCAAGAAAAAGCTGTCGTTTGGACCTGAAAACATCTAGTTTTTTCCTCGATCATCTCATGGTGTGGCCGCCATCTAGCGGAATTTGCAGACATCTTGTCAACGGTGATTATTGCAACTATGATTTATGCTCACAATAAAAGAGTGGCGACAATTTTTTCTCATGGAAGCAGTCCGGAGATAATAACAAACTGGCACCATTGCTCAATATACCTGTTTCTTTTGTGCGCGCAGAACTTTCTATGCCATTTCTGTTTGATTTATTGAAATCCTATTCCTAAGGAAAATCTTAGGAACCCTGTACATAGATTTGTTGCCAAATCATAAACCTGCTAACAATGCCATTTATTAGACATTTTGAATGCTGGTGATAAAAATTCGTTAGAATTAAACTAAAATTCTAAAAATTAATGACGTCATACCACCGCAGGCAAATTTTTTTAAATTCAAGACATCACACCAAAAACATGTCATAAACTAGAGTAAAGGGCCAAAAAAGTGTGGGTGCTATAGCTCTCCCTGGGGACCTTGATCATGATTAATTTATTTTAGATTGGGTTGGACCTCCTGGGGGGGTTTTAACTCCCAAAACCCCCCTGGTTACGCCACTGGTTTACCAGAATTTGATTGCAGGAAATTGTTTTTTTTTTCAAAATGGCCGTTCAAAATATTTGTTATATGTATTTTTGTGCAATAAAAAAAACTATAAAGTGGAGGAGTTAATCAAACAGGAAAAAAATCTATCTGCTATCCTAGTAAATTTATAAATGGGAATGTTTGTGTGTTTGGGTGGGTGTGTGTGTGTGTGTGTGTTTGTTCCTCAATCACGCAAACTTTTGGTAAGACTTGGGCTGTAACCTGGATTGAAACATAAGCTACTTTTCTGAGATTTCGCTTAATGACAGCTGTCAAACGACATAAAACGGCACCTTTTTAAATCTAAAAAGAGAATATATCCGAAAAGTATTTCAGTATGTCAAAATATGGGTTGTGGGGTGTCAAACAAGAAGGAATAGAGTCTGTATGGAATTTGAAACAGTGTTTTTGCTTAATTTTTTTTTGAGTAATAATTTAGGGTGGGGCAGGGGGTAGTTTAGGGTAGAGGCCCTCTATACATTTGACAGTTGTTGTTTCTAGTTTTTCTGTCTCTTTTTATAATTTCCCCAAACAATTTTTGAAAGATTGTTTGTTTTTGGTTAGTAAAATATATCAAGCTTTAACAAAAAAACAAAAACAAACAGTGAATACACACGGTAGATATTAAAAATGTAAATAATAGGTAAAATATATAATAATCTATATTTTTGTTACTCTTTTTCTTACAATAAAAAACGGAAACATAATGTGTTATTTATTAACGAATTACATGCTAAATGCGTATGTTTGTAACTACTTCTTGTAGCTCACGTACCCCGCAAATTCGGCTATTTTTATTAATTTTCCAGTTTCCTGAGTTTCTTTCTCTGTTGGACAACGGAACAATACAAATTCGTCGAGGCACGTATTTTTACAGTTTTTGATACAGCAAAATTCCATTTTTAAACCTGACGTTTCTTAATCAAAAATCTGACAGTGACAAAGTTATTTATTGTCAGGGGTTACCAATTATCATTGCCAACACACAACAACATTTCCCTAACAACTGTCAAATCCAGTTGCTCACGTCTGGTAAAACAATAACTGTCAAAAATCGTATACAGGGCCTCTAGTTTAGGGTAGAGAAGGAGGTTTGAAAAATTCTATAAATACGTCAAAATATGCATCCCTGGGTTTTAAATTAAAAACTAATATTGTTTAGATAATCGGACCTTCCACATTATTTTGCCGCTAAGGATAAACTATTAGTCTTAAATAATTTACAATTTTAGCTTAGCTCCGGATGTACTATTAATTAAATTAAAAATCGGTCACTATATCTGTCACCATTGACAAACAGATAAAGATTAAAAAGTTATCGAAATCTGTACAAAAATACTTCTTTTGTATCGCTTAACTGACGCAAAGTTATTAATGGGGTAATTTTAAGCTTTGATTATTATAACCACTAACCTTATGCTAGTAACCGACCCACATTTTTTCCGCCCTCATCCATGCTCTTAGGCTATAGTGAAACTAGACACTTACAGAGACTGCTTAATCCTAATCGAATCTCAGTGCGCATGCTCAGAACTACGTCGTACAACAGCGACTACCTCTCACCTATCTCTACGACCACCCTTGTAGTATTCGTACGCAGCTAGCGTATCCTAACCATTTTGTTATCTGTGGTTTCTTCTATTTTCCATTTTATTGCCCTCTCACTTTTTTCGACAAGGAAGGAGAAGTGAGCGGCATGAAGTAAAACTGTGACTGAACAAGAATTGGTTTGTTTACTTTTAACTCTTTTTTTTTTTCAAGGACGCTTCCACAAACGCATCAAAGATACGCTAAAAACAAGGAATCAAAAATAGCTTGTGCCCACTTTAAGTGTCTTCTATTCTTAGGATGTCTTTATCTTTTAGCGGTTATACAGGGTGGTCCAATAAGAGTGACCACCTGATGGATGCCTTTTTGTGCGGCTCAGCCTTTCTAAAGCCCAGTTTTAAGAACTCTTATACTCTTCCGGTATGAATTCGGTGACGAGTCTTTATATAGGGTCATAATTTTGAAACTAATGGTCCGATTTAAAGAAATTTACATAACTGGAAATAAAATACTTTAAATTTGACAGAGCATGTGGTGAGCAAGATGGTGGACAATTTTAAAAAGTTAACAATTGAATTTAGAATGCCCGCCTAAAAAAATATTTAAAAAAAGTTTGATTCAAACGATCGCTTTATTTTTTTTAGGAATGCGATTTGGCATTCTTCAAACTAAAGTCGGATTAGTGACCATGCTCCAAAATTATCGGTTTTCAGTCAACCAGAAGACGTTGAATCCTCTAGAGTTTGAAAATGGGTGTATTGTTACCACAGCTAAGGGTGATATTTGGTTAAATCTAGAGAAGATATAGATAATAATTATAATATTCTTAGTGCCTACCTATACTTGACTCGTCTTTCTGAAATGTCCAGTTTATTGTAGCAAAAAAATCTTACTGTTGCCACAAAACTCAATGTCAACAAATTTGAACATTTCAGGTAATTTTTACGGTTTTTGTTAATCTTTTTTTTTATATTTCAGTATTTTCTTTATACTTTCTTGATTTTATAATTTTGCATTTAAAAGATACTATATAGATTGCTCAATTTATTAGTTTTTAAGAATTACTATATTCTAAAACATTGCCGATTCTATTTTTATAAAACTCGATGATTATGATTAAAGGGACAATAAAAAATAATTAAATAAACTTGAACCTTAAATTTTACTTAACCTTTTCAATCATTAAAGATTTTTAGTGTATACTTTTGTTCAAAACTATTTGACTCTTGGACAAACGCTTTAAAAATTTATCAGTGCTTTTTTTAAAATATTTCCATGAACATATTCTAACAATATTTAATGTAAACTTCAGAAAAATAAGACTCCTGCAGATAAGAAAAGATGATTTAGACTTTAATACTTTATTTGTTTTTAACTTATTTCAGTTGGAGTTTTGGCGGAAGCCATCCGCACTAACTAGTTAGGGTAATAAATAAGCATAATAAAATCCTTACTTTAAACTAAAAATAATGAATTTACTTAACATCAGCAAATTAAAAAATCGGTTATATAAAATTAATCAATATAACGCAATTTAATTAACAATGAACTAAATTTTTACACTCTAATTTGCAAAAAATTATAATAATATTTTTCAGTTTTTTACTTGCCATTACCGGTAAAGGTCCAAGATGAAATTTTTGATGGTTATTTTGTGCCTTGTGGCGCTGGTGAGTACGTTTTTTTTTCAAGTTTTATTGTTATATTTTTTGAAAGTTTAAACAAAGAGTTACTTACACGGACCTTTACAAATTTTTAAATCTCTTGCTTTTTTTGTAACCATTTAGGTAGGTAATTAAAATTTGACGCTTTCGTTATTATTATTCGGTAATTTAAAAGCAGTGGATTTACCTCCATATGTTTTAGTTGACAAGAACATCCCTTGCTAACCCCAGCGCACCTCCATCAGTGACAATTCTAGCAAATACATTAACATATGCCAAGACGGACCAGTTGTTTAAATGTATGCAAGATGCATATCCAGTAAGTAAATCTTATGTTACACAACAGGCAGGTAATGAAGTTCATTACACGAGACATTTTTTCATCTGAGCGTGTTATGGCCCATTACATGCAAGATGTGTGCTCTGTATTTTATTAATCACGACCGGGTCTTCAATAAGTATACCTATTCATGATTTTTTTGCTTTATTTGTTAATTTTATATTAATTTCGTATTCATTTTTTATATTATTTTATTATATTTAATGCCAAGGTGCATACCAACAAAACAAAATGGAGGCATTTTTGAATTTTTGGAGGAGGACACTTTCAAATTTTCGTAGGACACAAAAAATATAAATTATAAAATAAAAAATAAAAAAAATACTCGAAAACCCCTCTGTTTCGTTTTTCTTGGTACATTCTCTATACACATTTTTTAGGAAAAAAAGGTCGATATACATAACAAGACTGCAATGAAAGATCTTATACAGGAGATAACAATAAATGAACCCGAAAAAATGGCATGTACGCAAAAATGTGTGATGGAAAAACTAAATTTTCTCACTCCAGATGGGAAAATAAACAAGGCTATTTGGGAAAAACAAGTAAGTTTATAGTATAGAGTATATATGTAGGTATCCATGCCGGGTAATCAGCTAGTAAATAAAAAAGAATTCAGAAATAAATATAGCTCTTTTATAAACTCGAATTTTGAAGGTAATATTCCATAAAATAGAGGGTGCCCTACCCCTTTCTGGCTCCCACATTTTCTTAAATATTTTAGCAAAAAATATTGAAGTTTTTAGCTGAATTTCCGAAAAATTTGACCTGCGGTGGATATATAGGTCGTTGATTATTAAAATTTTAATTAAATTAAAACCAGTGAGTGTTACAGTTTCAGTTTAATTTTAGCCAATTTTTATCAACGGCATTTAAATCGGGTAAAAAAATGCACTTTTGGTATATTTTTTTTCGACCACGGTGCATTTGTTTAATGATGGCAACAACTCTCGATATTGGGACGATTCCAACTAAGTTTTTTTCTAAGTCGTCGGGCGTTTTGGACACGAACAAAAACTATCTATTAATCCACCATAACTTGTTCTGAGATAAAACTGTAGAAATAAAGTTACTTTTATAAAATTATAGTTTCGGAAACTATCACGAATAATTTTCCCACGATAATCATTTTATAGTGAACTAGACAGCAATATTGGTGGATCGTGTGCAAAAGAGAAGAAAAAATAGATCAGAAATACTCTGTCCTAGTTGTAACTGGAAAAGTAACTAAATGCCAAAATATATCGTTAGACAGACACTACTTTTATTAATCCCAAACCTTTTTTTGCATACGCTGCGCATGTGCCCTTATGTCATTAATGCAAACCTGGCTGGCAGGCCGGATTGATGCGTCCCCAAATTGAGCAAGTTTTTAAAATCATCTGAAATTCATCTAGACGTTGGCACCGATGTCAACATTCGATTGAACATCTGATTCTGACAGCCATCACTGATGATTAATCCATCCACCGGTTGCATCGGAAATCCAAAAGAACGCGTTTGATGGCATCGGAAAGTTTCAAGAACTTGTTTGATGCATCGGTTGCTCAATCGATGAGATTACAAACTCGCCGTATCTGTAATTAGTGTCAAAAATAGTGCACAGACAAAAATCCACACTGACCCAACGCAACACATACTAAACATGTTCTCGCGCCTATTAACTCAAGCTCTTTTTAACAATGAGCAAAGAAGAGATACGGACAGTTTTTGTCTGTTGCTAAGAAAAAAAGGGCACTTTTAATAAATTTATTCCTTTTCTGTTTCAGATGCAATTATCACGCCTAGGATCCATCGAAGTATTTCTAGACTGTTTGGCACCGTTTCAGTTTAAGTCCTGCACTGATTTAGAACAATTTGCACAGTGTGATTACGTCTTTGGTAACAGAAAATAAAATAACTTATTAAAACGAATATATCAGTTTTTATATAGCTATGCCGGGTGTAGCAATGGATAACTAATTTTACTAATCTAATTAAAGCTCAAAACTGTTACCTATTGACTTATGTGTACTTATTAGCGCATTCTAAATACATTTTTGTCATCCAACAAGATCGAAAAAATACAATTTTTTACATTCTACACTTTTTTCCAATACTTTTCGATTGACGGCCGTGCAAATGCCTACCAAAACCATAGAAATTATATTTCGACGACGAAGAAAAATTTTGTGCCATAGCAAAAGAGCCGCGACTCGCGATTTTATAAATAATTGCAACAGTTCCGCTGTTGTCCATTCTATATTTATTGTTTAGTATCCAGCATGAAACAAGTATTTTTCAAAAATGTCTTCACAATCCTGAAATTTATTTTTAATATTATCGCAAGTTTTTATATTGCCTTTTAACATTTAAAAAATTCCTCTAGCAATTTTCCGGATAATTTTGGAACACCTTACTTTTCTAAAATCAAAGATATATACTAATAAGATTACTACCTGCCAAAAATCTCTCAATGTTACACAATAAGGGCCAGTTTTTCACCTTCCACTAAGTCCTATGTCTCTTTTATCTAAAACTCTCTTTAACAACAAGTACGAAAAAAACGAAATCTATAACCATCTCTTTCTCTCTCGTTTGATAATAATGAACGTTTTAATTAATGGACACATAAAATTAAGTCGATGCAAATGGGGGTAAGTTTTACAAGGGCTTGTGGGTGCTGTCAAACTTTCACTTTCGTCCTATATATCAACTTATAAGTTAAGTACCAGCTCAAGTCTCAATTAGTGAGAATGGGCCCTGAGAGTATTATTTCACCCTGCTTACGTTTTGTTCAAAATGCTTTTGTCAATTCCACCCTCTTCGTTAAGGTATTGCAGATCTTCCAAAATACATTTACGATAGCAATAGGTATGTTAGTCGTCAACAAACATGTGAAACTTAAGTACTTGTTCTTGAATTTTTTTGTCCAGTTTGTAAAACTTTTTCTCCGAATAGTGAAGGGGCATGTGTAAGTCCTTGGGATTTTTTATGAAGCAGTTTTGTGACTATGTGGGATTGATAGCTCCTTAGTCACACAATCAAGTGTTACCGGATGTTTTGTTCGAATTCGTGTAGAAGGAGTTGATATGACGACATCTTTCAGAGGGCGGCCAAAAATCATAAAACATACAACTTTCGCAACCGGGGCATGACTATACTCGATTCCATATAATTCGAAGACGAGGATTTCAAAAAAAATACTTTCAAGGTCATCCGACATTAAATGATCTTAAAAATCGCAAAAAATAAGATTTTTGCCATTTTCTCTTCAAAAAATCTTAATAATTCGACGTTTTGTCAGACCAACTCCAAATGTACCTCAAACTATTAGGCATGTATGCCATATTTGATCCTTAGAGTTTGATGCAGTTTGATGACCTTGAAAAAATACCCCAGTAAAATTAAGATATTGCAAAAATAACATACTAAAGAGCGCTATTCATCAACTATTAAAGCGAAGAGGACCAAATTTGGTAAGAAAGATAAAAAGTCAAGGCCAATAATATTTTTAAAAAAAATTTGGTTTAGCTATGATACGTTTCAATATGGCGGCTGATACACATTTTATTTTATCCTATTTCGTAAAAAAGCAAAAATAACAAGATCGCCATCAGTTCTTGTTGACTTATCGCCGCTTACTATGAAACAAAAAATTTAGTTCATGCATGGACTTGATTGACCTTGAAAATAACATGTACACATAAAAAATGAGCTTTATGTAGTGTCAATCTCAATTTCCCACTACGCAAAAACTTTACCATTTTTTTTAACTGGCGTTCCAGATGTTTATGCTATCCTCCGTTAAAAATTACCTATATTTTTTTTTCGGAACTGTGAATTTTATGTTTTACTCGCCTGTCTAGCCAACAGTCATTTAAATTACCTATAAGAGAGTTAGCAGAAGTTAGATATACTTTGCCATATTCTGGACAAGGTGTTTTAGATGCCATTTTCCAAAATGGCGGTCTAAAAATCATAAAAAATACAATTTCTGCAACCGGTGCATGATTATACTCGATTTTATACAACTCGAGGACGAGAATTCAAAAAAAATCTTTTGTTACACCAACATCTAGGCTGCCAGGTCAAAAAAAAATGGTAGGGAGGTTTAAAATGAAGTGTGTGTCTATGGCTAAGATGTTAATTTCATTTCCGGCACTTAAAGTTTTTGCGTTGTGGTAAATTCGAAAAACCACTAAAAAAAAGCTGGTTTTTCACTTGTACATGGTATTTTCAGGGTCAATCAAGGTCATGCTTCAACTAAACTTTTTTTTTCATAGTAAGCGCCGATAAGTCCAGAATAATTGATGGCCACCTTGTCATTTTTGCTTTTTTACGAATATGGATAAAATAAAATGTGGTTATAGGTCACCATTTTGATATATCAGCCGCCATAATAAAACGCGTCATAGCTGAACCAAATTTTTTTAAACAATATTATTGAACTTGACCTTCTTATCTCTCCTATCAAATTTGGTACTCTTCGCTTTAATAGTTGATGTCTAGCGCCCTTTAGTATGCTATTTTTGCAATATCTTAATTTTACTGGGCTATTTTTCAAGGTCATGAAGCTTCAAACTACATCAAACTCTAAGGATCTAATTTGTCATACCTGCCTAATAGTTTGAGGTACATTTGAAGTTGGTCTGACAAAACGTCGAATTATTAAGATTTTTTGAAGAGAAAATGACAAAAATCTTGTTTTTTGCGAGTTTCAAGGTCATTTAAGGTCGGATGACCTTGAAACTGATTTTTTTTTTAAATCCTCGTCCTTGAATTATATGGAATCGAGTATAATCATGCCCCGCTTGTGAAAGCTGTATTTTTTTTATGATTTTTGGCAGCCATCTTGAAAGATGTCGTCATATCAACCCCTTCTACACGAATGGGAACAAAACATCCGGTTACACTTGATTGTGTGACTAAAAATCTATCAATCCCACATTGCCATAAAACTGCTTCATAAAAAATCCCACGGGATAGAAATTATCGACATCACTAGAAGCCCTAAAACGAATTGTGCCATTATAACCTTTCTTTTAATGTCTTACGAAAACCAAAAGCAATTAAAATTACATCAATAAGTGAGTTAAGGACACCTTTATACGTAGTTGATTTAACTTGAATCCCAAAATTGTCGAAAATTATTTGACTCTTGGCCAAACCCTTTAAAATTTTATTAGTGCTCATTTTTGCACACAAATCATGTCTTAATTGGTTTCATTTGAATCCAAAAATTAACAAAATACGTTTTATTTTCTTGACCAAAAACAAAAATTACGAAAATAAGGGAATGAACTTTTAAGATTCTGAAATAATTTCAATTTTGAATAAACGCTTTAAAAAATTATTAGTGCTGTTTCTTTGCGCATAAATCGATCTTCAAGTTTCATCTTGGGTCAAAAATTAACGAAATTCGTTTGAATCTGAAAACTAAAAGCAACGAAAATTAAATCAATTGGTGAGTTAAAGACAGCTTTATACGTACTTGATTTAACTTAAAATGATTTGATTTTTAGACACAAGCTTTAAAAGTTTATTATAAGTGCTGTCCTCAGTATTTTTAGGTTTTATTTAGATCCAAAAACTCATGTAAAAAGCTATGAAAATTATATCAGTGAGAGTTAAGGAAATTGTCGAAAATTATTTGACTCTTGAACAAAGGCTTTAAAAATATATCAAGCATTAGCTTTGTTGGTCGTTAACAACAACAACTTTAGCCTTCGAAAAATTTTCCTGATGTAACAATGTAAATATTCTAAAAATTAATTAAAAATGTAATGCCCAAAAATAGTAGTTTTACCAACTAGTGGCTAAAATAGTGCTTTTTTTTACAAGAGTTGGTTTAAATATAACGAGCGCAGCGAGGTATTTAAAAACGCGAGTAAAAAAAGCACAGTTTATCTGCGAGTTGTTAACACTATTTTTTTAATAACTTTATTAAAAAATCCAAGAAAAACAGGAAAATACTTTTAAAAATCTGGAACGAAGAGAACTTCCCGTAACACATCATCTTTACACTATAAATCAAGGCGGCTGGTAAATGAAATAACAATGCGGTTGCCATAGCGATGTGCTTTTTTACTCGGTGACGTTCATTGTTGCGACATATATTATATTTTTAAATGATTTTTTTTGTAAATACTTGGTGAAAACTGGCGGAAATGGTTTAATTCTTAGGCAAGAATAATTAGATTTTTTCTAATATTACTATTTTCCGCTATGGACAGAAATCCTTTTTTGCACCCGTTATCAAAAATAGTAGTTTTAACAACTAGTGGCTAAAATAGAGCTCTTTTTACAAGCGTTGGTTTAAATAACGAGCGCATCGAGGTATTTAAAAATGCGAGTAAAAAAAAAGCACAGTTTAGCCGCGAGTTGTTAACACTATTTTGTTTAATACCTTTATCAAAAAATCCAAGAAAAACAGGAAAATACTTTTAAAAATCTCGAACGAAGAGCACTTCTCGCAACACACCATCTTTACACTGTAAATCAAGGCGGCTGGTAAATGAAATAAGAATCGTTTCTGTAGCGATGTGTCTTTTTTTTTCGTAAATACTTGGTGAAAACAGGCGGAAATGGCTTAATTCTTAGGCAAGAATAATTAGATTTTTTTAATACTGCCATTTTCCGCTATGGACAGAAATCTTTCTTTGGACCCGTGATCAAAAAAAGTTTTTTTGCATCGATAACCAAAAAAACCATGCTTTAGTTATCTGCAGACAGTTACTAAAATCATGTTTTTGATGAAGGTATTATTTGATTTATTAGTATTTGATTTATAAGATGCATTTAGACTGTGGCAAATTTGCTAATTTTTGGGTCATATCTTGGAAATTACGTGACTTATCAAAAATAATTAAACTTATTTTTAACCCACTTTAAACCCGTTGGACTTTTGATAATGATGGTTTTTTTTACACCAATTAGTTTTTAAAAAAAGTCATTTGTTTTATTTTTTTCCATTAAAAAATGTGTTTTTTATATATTTCAGTGCCCAAACGTAATTTTTTAAACTATAAGAGCTTTTTTATGTAGAAAGAAAATACCAATCGAACAAAAAAATGTTTATGATGTTTTTTTTTGTTTATAATAATTGCTTAAATAATTTTCTTTCCTGTGTTTGTACGGAATTTTATTTTACTGAAAAACAGCACATTTTTTACAAGTAATAGGTAGTTTAGAAAATAATACAAGGTGGGGACATATATAAAATCATAAAGTAAGTAACTAATATTTACTTTACCATAAAATAAATTTTCTTTTATTATCATAATTTTTATAGTAATAGTAATTTTTACCGAAGTCGCACAAATACAATTTATGAACTTGATCGCGACTTTCAATTTTTCGTAATCTACCAGCAGATTCCAAAAAATGTTGAGTCTGATGTTTGAATAATTTTCCTGCATTTTTAAATCCTAAAAAACATACAAAATAGCAGTGATTTGCTAGACAATTTGATAGAAGGAGTACCCTCCCGCAGATTTGCACCAATTACGAAGCCAGCACCTAACACAAGTTGCGCAAAAGCCAATAAACACTGCCTCCCAAGTAGCAATTTTTAGTCGTGCAAGTTGTTAACATTAGAATTGCACCACTAATGGTTCAACAGTTCTTTTCTAGGGTGCCGAAATAGAGTGTGTTGAAAAAAAAGCGCAATGGCTAGTAAATGAGAGGGAAATAGATACGCTGTTGCCGATGTCACCCACAATTAACTAAAAGATTTCCAAGTAATAGCCCGTCATATTTAACGATAAATGTTGCCTTCACAGGGCGTGAAACAGTGATTATGAGTATTTTCTTATTTTAGTTTGAAATTAGAATCCGCTAAATTAATTAGAATGACCATTTATCCACAAACGTTTACTATCGATTGACGTTGCTCTTTCAATAAAGCTGCTAAATGTCTGAGCCTGACCTCCTTACGCTAAAGTCCCGACCCGTAGCAGTCTCGCGTTGTCACGATAGGTATCTTGTAGTTGAAATAAATTTAAAACAAAATTATACTTTCTACAACCCTCTATACTGTTTCTACTTAGAACACTTTTTGTAACCGTGTTCGCGTCTTGTTTAACAAGTTTTAAAAACTTCTGATTCTTCTAGACTCCTTTATTTTACAAACATTGCCGAGGAAACGGAGCTTCTCTCCCCTCCTCAGATGTACAGAGTCGCGAAGGGACGCCTGGTCTTTAGGTCTTACATAAAAAATATTTTTTGGTATTTTAGTTGCATCATTTCAGTACCAAATAAATCAAAATAATCTTAAGATTTTCTAAGTGATTAATTGACAAAAATTACGTTTCGATCAACTTCACGGTCCCTTGACCGTGCTTCACGCCCATGTCTTCGAATAAAACAAAATATTAAAGCACTGTTTGCCTAGCCGGCATCTCTCTTCACTGCATCTGAATTGAATAGCACCAACGAGGATTAGCTTATATCCTCGTTGATAGCACTCAGACACATACCCTAGAAGAGAACTGTCGAACCCTGTATAAGTAAATAGTAGTTACAAAAGATCTTGGGTGGAAATAACGAAAATTCAAACCTGGATGAGCATCCCACAAGGAACACATAAAGAACCAAAGAGAAATGATTAAACGATGTTTTGCTCTGATGGGTAACCAGCGTGAGTTCGTCAGTGGTTCCACTGGTCACCCTCCTCATACATTATTAAACCACATCATACACTTTGATTTCCAACTTTGAATCTCTCACATATAGGCATCATTCCGCACTCGTACTTATCCAAGTTACCTGATACGGATTCGTCCTGGCGGGTGTTTTTAATTTCTTTTTTGATTTTTAATTGCCTTAGGAGCATAATCCTATTGGAAATATTAACACGCCAGGACGAATCCGCATTGAATCACTCACAAATAGGCATCGTTCCGCAATGGTATTTATCCAAGTTACCTGATACGGATTGACCAGTGGAACCACTGATGATGTTTTCCTTGTGGGATGCTCATCCAGGTTTGGATTTTCGTTATTTCCACCCAAGATCTTTTGTTTTTAGATTCTTTTCGGTTGATGTAACTGATTTCGAGGTTTTTTTTTACTTCTTTTTTTTTGATAAATAGTAGTTGTCTTGAAAACTGAAGTCGACGTCGAGTTTATGACGACTAAACATTGATCCTTTGATTATAAAACCGGTATATAATCAAAGGAATAATACTTACCTCGAAAATAAATAAAACAAAAGGTGCAAAAACAAAAGAGGAAGTTGCAGAAAAGCTATCATTTTAAAGGTATCCAAGCAACAATTATTGATTGTTTTATGCAATATTTCTAAATTAAAGCAGCAATAGCTCAAAAATATTATAAAAAGTAAGTGAAGTAACATTTTAAAATTACCTACGCTAATTTCAGAGTTGGACTTTAATATTTATAACGTTCATTAACAATAAAAAAAAAATATTAAATTTTAAAACTTAAACAATGGTATCCAGTTTGGTTAAACATTGGCGTGCCTCTGGGAGATATTAATACAATAGCTAATAAAATTAGTTTTTATATTATAAAATATAACAAACGCATATAATAATCAGTTACGCGTTTTGATTTTAGCCAAAATGGATATTAAAACAATAAATATACGGTTGAACATTTTCTTAGTGATTTGTGGTGGAATTTTTAAAGTAAGTGGATTTTACATTAGAAAAAATATTTAAATATTCGAATATCATATATTAAATGACCTCGTAAATGACAGTCATATAATTTTTATATTACGTTATAAAATTAAGCAATAAAATATACATTCAAAATCCCTTTGAACCTGTCCTGAAAAGTAAAACTTTCCGTACTCAAAATTGTTCAAAAACAAAAGAAGCATATCTCTCATTATCTGTTTCTATTGTTGTATGCTTTAGGTATCCCACGAATCTTTGATAATCCAGAGGAACACAAATCTAACAAAACAAGACGTCATGTGCATGGCGAAAACCCAAATGGAAGCCTTCGGAGTAATCTATCCAAATGGAACTGTCAATGTCGAATTGGCCAAAGTAAGGAGCAAATAAAATTGAAAGATTGATTTTTTGACGATTTAAGGAGCGAGAGAAGTAAAAAGAGACAAAAAGATTTTAAATATTTTTTTGTATGCTTCTTTTTATAAATTTTAAGGCACAATTAGCCAAAGAAAGAAACTGCAGGAAAGTTTTGAATTAAAATTTAAAAAAAGAAGAAAATGAACGAGGTATTTTATTGGTATGCTTGGCTGGAAGGCAAAGCCATTAATCAATATCATCAATTTTCAAAAGCTACTTATAAATAATAGGGAGATTTTGGTCAGGTAGTTTAACGGCAAATTTCGTTACCCTTATGGTTACCGTTACTGTAAATAAAGGTAACTTAAAAATAGAGCTTTTGAACGTAGTCAATCGTTTTTTGTCAGTCTTATTACCTTTATTCTGGGCAGGCGCAGCAGCGCTCTGTCGGGCTGTTACCTTTATTAAAGGTAACCACTGGCGCTAATTAGCGTCGAATAGCGACTACCTTTACCGTTAAAAAGACAACCAACCAAACTTGATATTATTCTATGGTGGCAGATATTTAGGTTATAAAAGTTTGCTTTGTTTTACAAAAATTTTGTGTATTTGGATTTTATTTTTTGTTAACCGTGTTTATAGTAGTAGTGGGGAATGGTCCCTAGAATAGATTTCTAGAGACCGTGGTGTGGGGTACCTTTTTTACCGTAGTCTTTTTGGTAAACAGGTGAGTAAGTACAAATTTAAGTTTGCAGAGGCTCGATTTCTTCTATTACTCCACCAAAGATATCTCGCAAAATCATTTTCCTGATTAAATTTATGTTGGGGTGTCCGTCTCTCAGTCCTATCACTAAATCAATATTTTCCTCCATGATATGGTTAGAAAAGCAAATAAAAAAAAGACTTGAGAAAAAAACCACAAAAATCAATAAAAAAGTAAGGTTACAACCGCCAAACGACTAAGTCATAGAAATCAGATGGGAACCTCTGATTTCTATGGACTAACTACGTTCAAAAGCTCTATTTTTAACCTCTTTATTATTTACGATAACGGTAAACATAAGAGTAACGAAATTTGCCGTTAGCCTGACCAAAATCTCCCTATTAATTTAGTCATATGACTGGGACACGGACACCCCAACATAAATTTAGTCGGGCAAATGATTTTGCAAGATATCTTTGTTGCATCAGTAATAGAAGAAAACGAGTCTCTGGAAACTTATTTGTACTTACTCATGCACCTGTTTACCAAAAAAGATATATTCAAACGCGGTTCGGTAGAACTTTTTAAAGACTAAAACTGAGGGACGTTTGGAGATGATACAAAAAAGAACTGTAGCATTTTCTAGAATATTTCTAAGTGGAAAATAAAAATGCTACAACGTAATGCGTAGACGCGTATAGAAAAAAAACAGACTTGCCGTAATTTGCCGTCTACTACCAATCGTTAATGCATGCAGCGAGTTTTACCAAAGAGGGACCTATTATACAGGGTGGGGACTTTAACTGGCGCAAATTTGCTACAGCTTCAGGTTGAAAAATGCGAATAAAACGCAAAAACACGTCAATTGAGTTTTTTTGTAAACTTTCCGGTCATAGCAAAAAAAAAATTCACCCCCTTTAGAGGTAACTCACCCCGACTTCATTTTTTTAAATGGGATTATACCACTTGTGGCACCTTGTTGGAAAGGTCTTTCCAAAAGAAAATTGATTGTGCCATTTGTTTCAATTTTTAACAAATGGTAATTTTCTAGCGTGAAAAAATTATTTCATATCAAAAAATTCTTCTGATGCTTACAAAACCATATTCTAATCTAAGGTACAGTTTTTAGTGGTCAGTATTTTCTCAATTTGTTTTTAGAAAAGTGTATGAACCGCTTTATCTCAATTTGGACTTTTTATTGTAAAAAATGGACTCGGAAAAAATTAAGGTAATTTCTTGAAATATTCTTAATTTTCGTTAAAAATGCCGGCGTATTTAACCGAAACTTTGAAAATAGAAATTTTGATGATGATTGCGTTCGGGGATCGGATGCGTACCCAAGCAGAAGTCGCGGCATTATTTCAAGCGCGACATCCAGAATTGCCTCCGTTATACCGGGCTACAGTTGGCAAAATTGGTTGCACGGGCATTTACGGCAAATTCCTCGAGAAAGGCCACAACGAGTAGACGAAGACACTAGACTAAATGTTCTTCTAACATTTCAGGAAAATCTTCTGCCAGACGTGTAAATAGGGAATTTGATTTGTGCCATAAAACTTAATCTTGAAATCTGTTGGTAAAAGACCCTTCAAAATGAAGCCTGTGCCGGAGTTGATGGAAGATGATCCCGATCGGAGGGTGGAGTTTTGTGAAACCATAATGAGACAAATCGATGATGGAAATATTTTACCGGATTGGATATTGTTTTCAGATGAAGCAACTTTTACTTTAAATGGAGAGGTGAGTCTTTTTGATTAGGCACCTATCCATAACTCGAAACAATATTGTTAAATCTGTACGCTTTAGAAACGTTAGTGATCAAAGATCTTTAACTTTTGCGTCTTCATTTTTAGGTAAATCGTCAAAATTGCAGGTACTATGCAGAAACAAATCCACATTGGATAGTTGAGCAGCATAGTCAATATCAAGGAAAAATCAACGTATGGGCTGGAATAATTGAAGATAGAATTATTGGACCCATATTCTTTGACGAAAATTTAACCGGCGACAGATATTTGGAATTTTTATAAAATACGTTGGTACCTGAACTTATCCAAACGTTTCCGACAGAAGATGGAACCATTGATCAAAGAATTTTCTTCCAACAAGAGACCTCAATACGCTCTCAATGTTCGACAGTTCTTAAATGAATTTTTCGAGAACAGGTGGATTGGAAGAAAGGGAATCATTGAATGGCCAGCTAGATCTCCTGATCTTACTCCATTAGATTTTTATTTATGGGGCTTCTTAAAATCTAAGATATACGCCACGAGATCCAATAAAGGATAGAATTAGAGAAGAAATTCGGCAAATTACACCAGAGACATTAAGAAGGCTTCAAGCTGTTGCCACCGTGTTGCTCTTTGTCAAGAAGTAAATGGTGCTCATTGTGAACAGTTGTTAAAATAAAAAGAAATAAATCCACTTAGCGTTCTTTGATTAATTTGGGTATTCCTAACCATGTAGATGGTTGAATTTTGTGTAAATTTTCAAGATAAAACACACTGACTATAATTTTAGAGCCCAGTTTATGCACAACAAATTTTTGTTGAATTTCGTCCCCAATTCTTCTTTTATCACGCTAAAAATAGCATAACAGTTAAAATGAAAAAAAATACACAGTCAATTTTCTTTTGGAAAGACCTTTCCAACAAGGTGCCACAAGTGGTACCATCCCATGTAAAAAAATGAAGTCGGGGCGAGTTTCACCCTCTAAAGGGGATGAAATTTTTTTTTTTTTATCTATGACCGGAAAGCTTTTATCCGCATCTTTCAACCTGAAGCTGTATCGAATTTGCGCCAGTTACAGCCCCCACCCTGTATATACGCTCTATTTTTTAGGTAATGGACACGGTATTCAACAACACAGAATCCATTAAGTGCCTAGAGAATCTAGATCCAATAATAAGGTGTCAAGATATTTTCAAAATGAATATGTGCGACGGCAAAATACAATCAGATAAACCTCGCTGGATTAAACCACATGAAATTTTTGCCCCTAAAAGATACGATCCGTTGGTTCCTGACGACGAAGTTGAATTCCTTCAACTGGTAAAATAGTTATATAAGTATCTAAGCAAATTTATTGTAACTATAGTAGCTATATAAACGGAGAGGTAACAAAAATATCTATTTGTATTTGATATAAGTACCGACATTGAGGTAATTTAAGAGAATAAAAGGGCCTCAACGTCTATAAGGGCCGTATTCATAGTCTTTCCTTCCCCTGTTTTAGATTTTTTTCACATTTTCATATTTATAAGCATGGAAGATGTGTTAGAAGCAGTGGTCTTGGCGGAGGGTGCTTGAGATAAGGACCTGGTTAGACCTCGTTAGAATCGGCAGAATTTGTTGGATTGAGGTCTTTCCGCCATGTCACTCGATTTCATAAAAAAAATGACTATTTTGTGCCTAATTTTTGCTTTTTTTGTCCGTGACAACATAAAAAATTCCCGAAAGTAGGGTTAAGGTAAAAAAAATGGCCTAGTATAATTAGTGCCGCCAGACTCTAATATTAATAAAAAAATTAGTATTAATATAAAAAAACTTTTTCAAAATGTAAAATAAAACAATTTTTTAATTGGGCCGGGCTTAAGAAAACCGAGTAATTTTATTTTCTTCTGGATCAAACAGATTAAATTGTACTTTTATCAATAATTTTTGAAAGTTTTAAACAATATATGAGCACAAAGTGCGCGCAAAAATATTTCTATGACTTGTGGCCATTGGTAAAGTGATAGCAATTGATGGGCATAGCGGGGGAAGTGATCGAATTCGAAAGAATTAGTTGATGTGATTCTAATAGTTTGTTCAGAACGAAAGAATACATAGGTATATTAAACAACACAAAATACGCCATGAAACTAAAACAGTTTGTCATAAGTCAATCGTATCGCTTTCAACCTTATGGGGCAAGCGATTGAGAGCCTATTCATAGGCCTTCCTCGAGGCTCGCTGGCTCCTTGCCCTTGTTAATCCTTAATCCCTATAAATTTGGCTCTGAGTAGCGCCGACTTAAAAGGATATAAAATGATACATATTACGCCCGATCGATTCGTTTTGTCTCAAACAGCTAAAAGGTCTTTTTTCCAAAGAAATTTATTAATATTTTCGATATGGACAGAGATAAATTAACAAATTTGAAACAAGCTAAAACTACCTCTTTTTGTTACGTAAGTCAGATGTAAAAGGCTTTTTTTAATTAAGAGGGTAGCGTTCTCGTCCTACAAGGAGCAGCACTGCACGACACCAGCTCGAAAGCACCATAGGTTGGTATACAATTGTTTGCTTGTAAACTCTTCTTTACTTTTTAGAGTAGCTTTCAAAAAAGTAAGCGCGATCAGCTGATTATAATCAACTAGTTTTAACCTAATTTACTTTTAAATCCCTCTTATATTTATGTTTGAACCAATAGCCTTTAGTTATGGGCACCAATGCGGCCAACTTTACCCAAACTACTCGTGCCAAACCCTCTTTATTCGAGATAATCGCACAGAATTCTTTAGCGGACACCCTACACCCCGCTTTACAAAAAATAGCTTTATTTTTTAGTACGAATTATCCTCGCAAGTTTGGTTGGCTTAATAGGTACTATGAAGAATTTTTCTTGTGTTGTAATGGCCTGCTTCAGTACTATTATATTAAATATTATGGTAAGTTATCTTTAAGCTTTTTTTTAACCCAGGCTAGGGACCGGCTGTGGCGCCAAAAAAATTATTCTCGATATTCTCGACAGCACTCCCTTTCCCAAAATGAAGAATACAGGACCAGTATAGACAACTCTGTTCATCTACAATGGCCAAACATTTGCACACACAATGAGATTAATATCTCAAAACCATTTATTTTAAGATAACTCGAGTGATTTGCAGTTTATGTTCAATTTTAGACTCATCCTTTTCTGAAAACTTTTATGGCCTAAAAAGGACATCCAACACTGGAAGTGATTTGTCTCAACATGACAAAGAAATATGCCTGATACTATTAGTGGCTGTTCCATACTTCAGAAGAAAACTGGAAGAGAAAATTCAAATTTACAAAATTGAAAATGCCGAAGGTTCTTTACAAAAGGTAGGCACAATTAATAATCTTTTCTTTTTAGATTCTTTTTGTGTGAGTAACCAATTTAGATATTTCTTTAACTTTTTTTTTAATTAAATTTTACTATGTACCTTTTTTTAGGATTTTGAGGGCATGTTCAAAAAACTTCTAGTCCACTCACATTCTACATTTAAACTTATCTGGGGACTTGTAACAATATGGAACTATTTAGAATATTTAAGAGACAAAACACAGGCTCAGCAGCCAATTTTAAGACTAACAAATATGAAGTTAACATACTTAGATCCATTGCCAGAACCCAATTTTTGGAACATAGTTTTTAAGGGTCAACTAAGGTAACTAACAATCATATGTTGAAGTACTCCTTTCAAATCAATTGATTTGAAAAGACAATTTTTTCCAAAATAATTATTTTGGAACTTAGCCACTTGAAATGATACTTACATTTAAAAATTAGCTTTTTTTATTTAGTGCTTTTTGTGCTAATTGAATTGCACTAAAATTTATTTTACATTTTAGGCTGGCAGATTTAAACTTCGGTTTACTTAGAAATGGTATAGTCACAATATTTGAGGTTGTAGCATTCTTTTTACAATTTTTACAAACATGGAACACACAACAGCCCAATTATAATTGGATTGATCTTCCAAAAGTGGATGCCCCATCTGTAAGTAGTGTATTTGTGTAATATGGACTGTTTATAAACAGTCCGAATATTTTATCAAATAGTTGGGTATTGTGGTGTACTTTTATAAGATAAATTTAAAGCCTAATCAGGAACGGGGCAGCACTGCATGGAGGTAGTAAATCTAATAATTATTTTGAACTTTTCAAGCACAATTTTTTTAAATGTTTGATTTAAATCTGTATTGAATTTCAAGGTTTGTTATGTTTACAAAAAAAATCACACAAAATTTTAGATTTTACGATATTCCCCCGTTTTTTTGCACCATGTACAAAAAACTCCTGTTTTTTTTTATTAAATAATTGGTTTTCCGTTTCAATAATAACTTTTAGCCTCACAACAGAGCAGTTCAGTTGCAAGAAAGATGCCCAATGTGTTTGAAAAAATGGCAAAATCCGACGGTTCTTCCAGTTTCAGGGTAAATTTTATTTTTGTTTGTTTCGACTGTAACCCCATTTTAGTAGTGTTTGTTGAGATTGCCAGATTCGTGCTCATCTATCAACCACTGACCTTTCCTCTTTAGTTGCCAGTTGCACCACAATGTTAAACCCAATTTAAATTAAACTGGTGTTTAAAACGCACTTCCACAAAGAACTGAAAATACCAAGGTCTAGTATTCTAAACATCAGGTTTAAAATTAGGGTGCAATTGGCAAAATTAGGGATATTTTGGAATGCTTAATATTTTAACAACTTTGACAGCCGCTGTGGTAGTACCACTACCACTCATCAATTTTACCAGAATTTTTGGAACACATTAAAAACTGTCACTTGTAAATAAGATGAGAAAAAGTAAAAAATGTTGCTTAATTTTACAAAATAAGTGTTTTATATGTTGAAACCTGGTAATATTTTATTATTCTTAAAATTAATTACGCCAAAATTCTCTAAAATTAACCAGAAAAATAACCACAACCAGAACGAAATGAATTCGTGGCTTAAGGCAGTGGTAGTGGTTAATTACCGCAACGAAATGACGTTTAGCTATTGCGCAGACGCAGTAATTACCACAACCACTACGAAGTGTCAAATAAGCGTTCCAAAATATCCCTGTTAAATTTTTTTATTGTAGGTTTTATTTCTTTAAAATAAAATAAAATGCAGATAAACTAAATATTAATCAAATTGATTTTTTTTCATTTTCAGTTACATTTTCTGCTTCCGCTGTATACTAAAACATTTAAGTGAACACCAAAAATGTCCCGTGACCAACTTACCAGCCAAAGCTATGGATATTATAAGATTGTACACCAGTAATTAGTATTAATAGGAAAAATTTTAAATAAATTTTTTTTTATTTTGTTAGATCTTCATTTTATTTCAGATTAATTGATCTACAAGCAATTATTATTTAAAAAATACTTCAAAAATGTAAAATAAAAATTTTGTATAGATTTAAGCAACAAAAAATGCAACAGTGTCCAGAAACAGCCATTCCTTGCGTCACTGAAGAAGTATTTGCAATTTTGTAATAGTTAAGTATAATTTTAACCATCAAAAAATTACGCTTTTCCCGTCTGTGACTCGTGGTAAGGCTGACTACCTTAAAAGCGCTTGTTTAAAAAATTTCGTAACATTTACTTTGTTTATACAGGCATCTTAAAGCGGTTTTATATAAGGACGGTTTGAAAATGTTGACGGATAAACACCACTAAAACCGATTTATCGTATAAAAACCCATTTAGCGCATTTCTTCCAACCTAAAGAAACACTCAACCGAGGTTTTCTGAAAAATCTATTGTTAACTAAGTTGTTTTATTTGTTTTTTTTTTAAACTGACATATTTAATGAAGGACATATAAACCCTCGGAAAAAGCGATTTCATTTAAAACCGATATAAAAGCGCTTTTAGGTGCGTACAAACGTAGTAAGTTTGTCTAACAAGCAATAATTAGTTAAATACCTCAAAAATGTAAAACAAAAATTTTGGGAAATACTAATCGATCTAGTGCAAGATGACACAATAAACTGATGAAATGTCTTACTAAAAACGTTATTTAATTCTATAAGGCAAAAAAGAAAGAAATCCAGCTACTCCTTAGACAAATCATGATTTTCCTTTTGTCAAAATTTTCCTCTCAAAACGACTTTTGTTTAACATTTTGTCCTAGGAAAAAGTGATCCTTTCTTCCAAAAACTAACAGTCCGTCTTGTCCGAAATGAAAGGGGGTCCTCCATTAAGGTCCAAGCGAGACCTGGGCAAGATAAGTTTATTAGTAATTTTTTGGGCAATGTATTAATAACTTACTGACTGATAAAAACCCTATTCTACTATTGAACTTTTAATAGTTTTTTTAGTAATTTTTTATTTATATTAACTATCATTTCAAATTTTGTGGTGACTAAGGGAATAAGGGAGTGCCTTACTTAATCAGCGAAATTTTTTATGTATAAAGTGCGCATTTTCCTTTAAATTAATTATTTACTACACTTGATTGGTATTAAGCTATTGTTATGGTTAAAAATAATGAAAAGGTGGTACCAAACAACTGTCTATTAGTAGTAGTAGTAGTCTACTAACAACAATCACAATTTTAAAGCTGGTTAGTTGACACTCTGACAAAGTTGACAAAGGAAAATTTTATTATGGTTAATTCTGTACATTATTTGTGTCGCAACAAAGTTAACAAACTTTATTTAAGTATCTTGACTTTATTACTGCACAAGAGGTGAGGTGTGAAGAAACTGAGCTACCCTTTTCACTTCATGTTTCTAAAAACGCTAACCTTACTTTGTAAGATCGCGCGCTGTTTGAGATCTTTTGGATTCGTTTCATAAATCTTCCCTCAGGTTGATATTTCTTCTTTTGGCCGTTCTCGACAAAATCTCGTCCAAACAAATTTAAAATTATGAGTTTGTATGTGTTGTTAATAAGAAGTTTTCAGTTTCACCTATATATTTAGTTTATATCAATCAAGTGTACCTAGTAAATAATAATTTAAAATAAAATGCGCGCGAAGCTCAAGAACATAGCAAATTTTTCTGATTAAATAAAGCACGCACGACTCTATTCAATAATTCCCTAAATATTAAATAAATTCGTTAGGGAGTTTTGCAATAATAAAATCTCATGTTAGTGTAAAAAGAACACAATTTAGTCTAACATTATTATGTCTATGTTTATTTACCAATCAATCTGGAAAAAATCCTCCAATCCGTTTCAGTCCGTTATCCTAAGAGAAAGCTTTATTGATCCTAATCCTTTTGCGTCATTTTAGATTATTCCCGAAAATTTTGAAGCTCTTCCAAAAAGTGCTTCAAGTCGCTTTTTTTTGTAGTGGTCCACTTTAAGACATTCAAAAAATAATTTTTCTCAAGAACAATTTTTAGACTACTCGCCCAAGGCAACAATTTCTTCATAAGAATCCGGACTTGAATATAAAAAGTGAATTTAAAACCAGAAAAGCTAAACTTTTTCAGTTTTCAATACAGGGCGAATAATCATAATAAAAAAAAAAAAAAATACATAAATGAAAGTTGAACAATGTTGAAATAAATTTTAGACTTACTTACCTCTGTTGGGAAAGTTTCTAAAAATCTATTTTTTTTTTTGAAAATGAGTGGACCAACTACTTAACCTTTATCCAGTTCTTTTTCTGTTCCTATCCCTCCCGAATATCCTTTATCCTTTCATATCCTTTCTACATCCTTTCCTAACCATATCCTTATTCCTTTTTATCCAACGGTGATCCCTTCCGGAACCCGAAAAAAATAAAAACAAAGTTAGTTTTCACAATAAAATAGTTAGAACTGTGATTTTTTTGTATTTTGGAGTAAAAAGTGTATTGGTTTTAGATACTGATATGTGGCTTTTTATTCCTAGAAAAACCAAGATCTTAAAAATCTAAATTTCAGTGACACTCAAAGTAACTGCTCTGTTGATAATAATTCACATTATCAGGGTTCCCTCAGAAATTTCATTACTTTTTTCCAGAACATTTCACAAAGTATCAGACATTTTATTTTATTTCTTTTTGGAAATTCCATTTGACAGATTAACACATGTACCCATAACATTTATGTGTATAAAGCTAGCAGAACAAAGTAGGAAATTGAAAAACATACAGGGTGGTCTGAAAAAGACTGTAAAGTTTTAGAACCCTAGGCTTTGAGAAGGCTGAGCCGCACAAAATATTTTTAATGAAAAGACAGAGCCAAATTTATGTTGTTGTTCTGTTATGTTATTGAACTACCCATACATTGGCCAATCTTATTGGACCAACCTGTACGCTTAGTTTGCCTTATAATGGACATTTGAGGTTAGTTGAATGCTGTATGCTGTTGCCCTGGTAAAAAAAACTACAAAGAAACTCATGAAAGTTGGTAAGTTTTTACGCTGTTTTATAGGGTTTTATAAGATTCTATGAGCCAGGCTGTCTTCCTTGTAACAACTGATATTAAACTAAAAAATTAGCAGTTTAAACGGGCAATGTCCTGTACCTTTAGCTCTCTTGCACTTGTATACTGTACATAATCATTGTTCCTCTCAGTTTAGCCTGCAGATAGTTCTAAAGTGAGACCACTCTCTGATTTGAGAGATGTTATCCACAATAACAGGAGTGCAAAAGAGATAAGTAGTATTTTAACTTTTAGAAAAAGAACCAGGTTAGATCAAAAAACAGAAGAATTAAAACCTTAAAATTTTAATCATAATGTATTATTTGAAAATGCTAGGAATGTGGTCAATGATTTCAGGGAAATCAAATGGTCTATAATTTAAAAAAAACAGTTTAGTCACGAAACAAAAAATTATACACGACAAAAATTTACAAATACAATACTTGAAAAAAAAGGTGTTTTTTGTTGTCTTGAGTTGTGACCTTAACAAACCTAAAAAGAAGCAGCCCTTATATTTCTACAAATAAGACATACACCGGTACCTTAACTCTAAACTTGCAGACTCTCAAAATTTAGACGTAGAGGTAGAGATGTAGCAAAAATGCACATACAGATACGTACTTTGGTCACCTTAAGATCTAGAGCGGCTGCGCGAATAGCTCCTCTTGACTGGGCTGTAGGTCGGGGAGCCCCTGCGACGGGGGGAGAACGATCTTGAACGAGAGGATCTGGCCGGCGATCTTCGAGAACTGTCGCCTCGGTCCTCTTTTACTCGGATGTATGCCACTTCACCCTGATGGACATATTAATATGTATTTATAATCTCCCTAACGCATGCATTTGAAAATGAACAACACTGCAAAATTTCAGCTAATTCTGATGTTCAGTTTTGCCTGACCACCCTGGCAAAGATTCATAAAATTAAAAAATAAGGCATTGCCAGTTGTAGTGTTTTCTCTTTGAAATCTGGGCCCTTAAGTGCATTTCTGTCTACATGGAATATGTACATGTTTTTTTTTTATTTGAGTTTATTTTCCTTTTAAATATTTTATATGGTAATTATGTTAATGAGTCTGAAATGATAAATAAGTTTTGACCAATTTATTAAAAGCATTGCATGTTTCATGCGACTCATTATTTTACAATACATAGCAAGTATCTAAAAGTATCTAAAACAAATATGTGACTGAGAAAAAATTTATAGGTAATTAATTTAAGTGCAAGGAAAATTCGGTAAGAAAATAATACACACAAAAACGTCCTAACCTACCTCATGTGACCTGAATCTCGAATCGTCCAGTTTCTTTATGGCATATTTCATATCTTCATATCGTAAAAACTCAACCACTCCAGAACCGTCCTTGAAAGCGTCAGCAAAGCAAACATCTCCTGCTTCTCTCATGTGGTCTTTAAGATCTTGCCAAGAGCCAGAGGAGGGTAAACCTAATTTAAACAGTTTAAATTAATTTATTTATTTATTGATGGCTCAAGCCCATTATAAAAAAAAAATCTTGAATAATTAACATTTAACAAGTTCAAACTTACATACAAGGTTAAAAGAATAACAGTAAGTAATAAAGTAAGATAAAAGTGAAAATAAAAAAATATACTTAAAGATATAGTTCATATTCTGCTATTTTCAAGACTAGTACACTTATAGAGGAAATTGACAGTCCTCGCAAATGGTTCATATGGCCCAAAGAAATCAATGTCCAAAAATAAAAATTGGTATAATGCCAATAAATTTCGAATTATGCCTTAAAATCCTTAATGTCAAAAAGTATTGATTATATCAGTTCACTTGAACCTCTAAATGTGGTGCAAAATTACATATTAAAAGTTATATTTAAAAAATGTAAACTTTTTCCGACTGACCAGCTTTATAATGAAAATATACTAAACATTAGAATGTTATATTTTTATAATTCCTGTCTCTTCTTATACAAAAACAGAAATTTACAAACAAAACTTGAACACACATACCAAACTAGACAAATATCTAATCAGAATTTAGTTGTTCCCTTCTATAGAAAAGATGGTAATCAAAGATTTGCTACGAGCTTAGCTCCTAAACTATACAACTCTCTACCAATTAGCCTGAAAAATATACCTAAATATAAAATATTTGCTAAAAAGTGCAAGCCACTTATTTTTACTAATTATAGGGCTTATCTCAATTTACTATGAATCTCAGCATTCTGGGCTTGAAAACTTTTTGTTTTTTTTTTTATTTTGGAAATTTATATGTTATTGTTTAATTCATTTTTATTTTTCTTAATACTTGCAGGTTGTCGAATAATATTTCTATTTTTATTATATAAATTTTTTTAGAGTGTAATTAACCTGTAGATTTTTTGCACATACAGATTGTTAGTAATCTAGGTGCAATATTTATTCTTATGTAGAAAAAAAAATGTATTTTATTTAGCTAAGTATCTATTGTTAATTTTTCAGGAACTTTTTTGAATAAATTTGAATTTGAAATGCTAAAAATTGCACAATAACTATTTGGAAATGAATTTATAAATGCTGACAAGTATGAAATCCCTCTCAGAAAATGTACTTACCTGTGACAAGCACTCTATATTGTGATCTCCTCGCCGGTGGCCCGCGGTTGCCCCTGCCCCCGCCTCTGCCTCCTCTGAATCCGCCTCCTCCTCCGCCGCTCCCGCCCCCGTAGCTGCCGCCCCCACCGCCACCACTGCCTCCTTCTCTGCCACTGCCTCCTCGAGGAAATTCAACTCTAAGGCGGTAGCCGTCGTAGTCATACCCATCCCGAGCGTGGACTGCGTCGTCAGCGTCTCTGCAACAAGCAAGTAGCTGGTAATGCAGTGTGGTTTTGAAAGTGCAAAAGTAAGAAGTTGTCATTTAACACATAAAGATAGGTAGCCCTACATTATAATTAATATTTTAAAAAAAACTTAACTGGAACAAGTTAATTAAACCTAAAGTTTCTGCAATTTTATTTTCCTGAGTTGTATGTGTGTCAATTGCTTTAAAATATCAATAGATTCTTGGGGGCCAATTTCATGCACAATTGCTCGTGGACCGTCTCGCCTATAGGCAATCTCTACTTGTTAAATGAGCTTATGTTCAAATTAATGGCTTTTTAAGGCGATTTTCAGCCTGGAATGATTCTCAATTGGTATTTAAATGCATTCCGCGATTTTGGTTTTAACCAAGTAGGGAAAATTGTGACTCAACAGATCAGCAGATTTGCTTTTGCTTAATGGTATGTTTTTGTGATATGAGAACACAAATTGTTCTTTTTAGTAGTCTTATAGGCAAAAATAAACAGTATTCCATGTTCTAATATTTATTACAAGTCTCATTTAATTAATTTATGATTCTTCAGTGGTGGGGAGATCCCCTTCAAAACAAAAGAAAAACATAAACAACAGACATGCATATTTATAAACCAAAGTGTCAGAAACCCAAGCTGGTTAAATTTTCCTCAACAAGTATGCAACTTCTACAAGCCCTTTTTTGAGCAATAAAAGCTCTACAAGCATTTATGCTACCTCTTCAAAGATGATTCCATAGCATAATACACTTAAATGTTCTAGAGTTAAATATTTAGGCAGTATTCTTAGAAAGTAACATACTAAATTTGCTTTACTCACATTTGATCCAGGTTTTGATCTATGTAAATACAGAGAAAATTTGTGTGTTAAAACAGTAGTTTTAGAGATTTATTCAAAGGCACTTTCTCTGGAATGTTTTTATTTTGTCAGAGTTCAACACTAATTTGTTTTTAGTAAAACAGTCTTGCACTGTTTTCTTTACTTACACAAAAATGTCTTTGGAGCTACAGCTTAGTTTATTTAGCCAAACAAGAGTAGATTTTTATATGTAATTTTTTAGACATGATTGTAGCATGCATAGCCAAAATCATAACTGACAAAAAAAACACACAAAAAATAGAAGGTAATTATGCAGTATACAGTTTTCTGCCATTTTTGATTTTTTTTGAAAAATTCTTTATGGGGGCACCTTCTAGGGTCCCTAGGACCCCAAATCCGTCTGCGCCGGTTGTTTTTTTTTTTTATTTTTTTTAAATTTTTTTTCACTAAAACAAACCAAACCAACACAGTCCAACCCAACCTAATCCAAACCAACCCAAAACAATTAAAAAAACACTTTACAACCCCCCCTGGGCACCCTTTTTTCTCGTTAAAAAAAAAAAAAAAATCGGGCGCAGGCGGATTTGGGGTCCTAGGGACCCTAGAAGGTGCCCCCATAAAGAATTTTTCAAAAAAAATCAAAAATGGCAGAAAACCGTATACTGCATAATTACCAAATAGAATAATAGGGAGCAATTTTAAAGTTAAAAATATCAAAATTATATAGTAAAAACTGAATATTGGTTTTAAAAAAATAATTAAAAATCAAACAATAAAATAAAAAAAGTACTTATAAATAAATAAAATTATAAAACTACACTACAGTACTACTGCAGGAGAGGTAAACTCCAAAATGCTACCTTTCAATTTTATGTTTATTACTTTGGAAAAATAATCTGATTTCAAACCAACTAAAGTTTATTTAACAAAGAGTTGATAATGGTTTAAACAATTTAAAGACTCCCAGCTGTTTTAATTGATTTACCTTTAACCCCCTTTTCAAAAACTTTGGAAAAGGATGCCCTATAATTCTCAATTTTTATGGATACCCTTTATTATACAATGGCCTTTGTATGAATTGACTTATTCAGCCAGTTAGTTCATGTGACTCAACAACTAACCAACAAAATAAATCAAGGTACAATTCAGGCCCTAGAGAATTTGTGCACTTTTTTAAAGGTCTGGAAAATTTTGGGATTGGCTCACTCCTTGCTACACACTAAGAGGTGGACTAATCCAGCAAGTGTAAAAAATTCTTGCCAGGACCCATGTTTTAGGACTAGGCAGGAACAAAATTATTGGTTCTGTGTGATACCAACTAAAAAAGGATATTATTTGATTTATAGTCATAGGATAATTTCATTGCCTTTGATATGCAATAACCGAAGCTATACAAATAAGGGCTTTAGCATTTTGTCTTCCACTTTACCCACCTAGGATCCTCAAACTCGACAAAAGCAAATGGCGGACCGCGTCGATTCTTCAAGTCAACAAAGGTCACTTTGCCGAACTTGTAGAAGAGATCCTGAATGTCTTTGGTTCTGATGTCTGGGGGCAGGTTTCCCACGTAGATGCGGCAATCGTTTTTCGTGGAGGAAGACATTGTATAGGTCCTTTTCTGTTTTAGAAGAAAATTGGAGAAAAAACGCGTGCACAAAACAACCGGACCCTGACAAATGACAAAAGGCCAAAAGGCGATCTTCTTCTTCTTCTTAATTTACAATGGACTTCGGGCTGTTAGCTCCAGCATCCATGGGTTGTCTCCACTTGAAGGTGTGAACTTATCATCCACGTCTAGGATAAACCTATCCCTCCAAGAAGTATAGCAATATACTGTATTAATTTTCACCACACACGTGGTTCCTATCCAGGCCAATTTAATTTACGGCGACATCCGGTCGCCCCCGGCCTTTAACCGGCGTGAATAAAAGAAACCGACACTGGCGATTATTTAACACTTTGTCCATGCCAATTTCATTTACGGGAATATCCGATTCCCTCCGGCCTGGTTACCGGCGTGAATAAAAGAAACTGACATTGGCGATTGTTAGAACTCGTTTTACAACATGGACCGGTACCAAATTAATTTATTTTATATCAATAATTTTTCTTTTAGTCTTTAATTTTTGTTAATATATTTTTAATTTAATTTTTTTTTAAATTTATTTTTTATATATTTTTTTTTTTAACTTTACTATTTCACTGTATTCGCTATATTTAGGATGTAAAGAGTTTCATTTTATCACAAAAAAACTGTAACTGATGATCTTTTTTTTTTATAGTACCACATGGGCCGATATCATTTTGATTTTAAATCCGTTATCATCCAGTAAATAAACCGTTTAATGCACTAGAAACTTAACGTAAAACACTTATTAAGTTGTAAATTATTAATTTTGACAAGAATTTATTAATTTAAATTATTTGTAAGGGCTTTCAATCTCCCAAACTTATCGCTTGCGCTATTTGGCGGGAAGAAGGGCAAAGCACACGTCTGCCATGTTCAACCATCACGATAGAACTCCGCCAAAAGGCGATCTTTCGCTTTTATACCAGGGTGCGTTTGGGAATAGCACACTTCAAGGATTTTCGTTTTACAATTGGTCTTGGTTCTGGTTGAACCAGAACCGCAACCGGTCCTTTCGTTTTAAAACAATGACGTCACAGTTGCAACCCGGTTAAGGAATTTTAGAACCAGCCTGGGAGGTTGGTTCGGCCCTTTGGTTGTAAACATAACCCCTAAAATTTTGCAAAATTATAGATAGTCTTTTTTTGAGTAAAATCAAAGATATCTTAATAATATTTTAAATGACGTCATTATTTTAGAACCGCTGTCAAAATTTATGTCAAAATAATGTCAACCAGAACCAGGACCAATTCTTAAATCGAAAATCTTTTTCGTTGTGAGTTAATTGCATTGAATTATAAACCAGACTGGTTTATAATTCAATGACCGCAACCGAGCCTTTCGTTTTAAAAGAATGACGTCACAGTTGCAACCCGGTTATGAAATTTTACAACCAGCCTGGGAGGTTGGTTCGGCCCTTTGGTTGTAAACATAACCCCTAAAATTTTGCAAAATTATAGATGGTCTTTGTTTGAGTAAAATCAAAGATATCTTAATAATATTTTAAATGACGTCATTATTTTAGAACCGCTGTCAAAATTTATGTCAAAATAATGTCAACCAGAACCAGGACCAATTCTTAAATCGAAAATCCTTAAGATCAACTCATGCAGGCCCAAAATAAATTTGGTTTACTTGTACACAAAAAGTTATAATACAAGATAAAATTTAATTTAATTTGTAAAACCTTATTTTAAATGGCGGACAAAAATCAGCTGCTATCTGTGTCGTCATCAGGTCGAAGAGTGGGGCAAAATTACTAGACTGTACCTCTTCACGGACCGTGAGTGTTTACCGCACTGGATCTCTCTCAGACGAATACATTTAGAAAGAGAAAATAATAGTAACTATGTTAAGCTCGCAAAAACGGACCTTTTGACTTTTAAGGTTATCTATAAAATAAATTAAAAAAATTAAAATTCTAAAATTTTTGCCCTTTCTTGTTATAATACGGAGTAATAATCCTAGTTTAATTTAAATACAAATTTTTAAATTTTAACGTTAAATAAAATCCTAGAGAACATCTACTTTTAAAAAAATATTTTTTAAATTAAAATTATATAACATGAATTTTACCTAATATTTTAATTCATAGTTTAAGTCGCCCCTTAACTAACGTTTTAAATAAGCCCGTAAATAAATCTCAACACAACTGAATAATCTTAGAAAACAAAATGAGTGAGCCGGGAAAGAAAGTCTCTGAGCCTGCTAAAACTTCAGATGATCAAGAGTTGGCTGATCTTTTGGACAGTAAGTACTTATGAAGATCTAATCATGGAATAAAGCTGGAAATATAAACTGTTTAGATAGGAAGAAAAAGATAGGGATATGCAAAATGATTGTGAAAGGCAAGTCAATGTAATCTGACTTTGTGTGAGTGCTTTTGAATTGCTTTAAAAAAATTATTGTCTGTTCTTCTGATTTAATGGGATATTTTCTAATTTTTTTAATAGAAACTTGAGGGTTCTCTTCTTAAATGCTCATAATTATTTTGGTTTCTAAGGCGCCCTTGAAGACTTTTCCAAAGAACCAAAAGAAGAACCCAGTCCAAAAGCACAAACAAGTGACTCTGCAGCTGACTCGGCTAACCTTCCATCTCAAGAATGGTCAGAAGAGTTTGTTAAAGAGGCAGCAAGTCAGTTTGAAGCTAACTTTGCAAGGTTGTTGGCTGGCGCTAATCCAAATGAGGAGGTTACCCCCAATCTGATTCAGCAAAAGTTACAGGAGATGGCTGGTTAGATATTATATTTTTTATCCCATTTATAGGGAGGCCAAAAAAAAACATGACTCTTTGACTGTCCATTACTCAAATGGTTTTTGTCTAATTTCAAAAATTTTAACCACTTTAAAAAGCCAAGATGGCAGAACTTTTTAAAAATTGGTTAATTTGGATGCCCTGGGCCCCCTCTTGCCATTTTTTTGCATTTGCACCACTGGTAAAAAACTTAACCTTTGCATGTATAGCTTTATCTTTCTTGAGTGCATTTGATTAACCAAATTTAGTCAAGCCAAAACAAGTAATTTTTGCATGGCTATGCTTTCAGATGTATTTTAATAATTCTGACCATTTTAAAAAGACAAGGTTTTAAAATTTTACGGTGGGATTTACTAAAAGGGTTTAGTCTATTTTAAAATGATCCTAAGTTTAAGTGAGAGGTGGTCTAAAAACTCACCAACTTTATAACCTCAAACACAGATGATGAAGCTATTATGTATGGGTAAGTGTTTCTTTAAATTTGGTTTTAAAATTTAGTACCCCCCACAGCTGTTAATATTTAGATCTGTGAGGGGTACTATTTTAGATCTTAGTATCAAATCAAATTAAATTGTGGTTTATTGTCAAGTAATTTAGTTAAGAACATTAATTAAGAATAATACATTAATAAGTCACTGTTATAGTTTTATGTGAAATTTTTGAAAAATTAATGTAGTTTTTTTTTGGTTTACTTATTTCTTTTTAAATTTTCTCTTTTGTATAGGATGCCAGATTAAATCATTAACATTTTTTTCTTAGATGCAGCCCAAACTGTCCTAACCAACCCAACCGAAGTGTCAGACACTTCCGTAGACTTTGCTTCGACTATAAAAGAAGCCATCCAAAATCTTAATACTGGAGCGGAACCATCGCAACAGCAGGGATTTAATGAAAATGATCTTATGCGTATGTTTGGCGGACAGGGAGGGGATTTGTTGCCTTTTATGCAAGGTAAGTAAATATGGCAACATGGAAAGGGGAGGGGGGCTCAGGATAAATGTGGGTGTCCACAATATACAGGGTGGTCCAATAAGACTGGCCACCAGATTTATCTGAGAAAAGTTTTCCTTGTAATTACAGGGTGACAGGCGAGTTTGTAAATTCAACATTTTTTAGACAGCGGTGGAATATCGGTGCCAACATTCGGTTGACAGATGGGTTTGACATCCATCTGAGATCTAGCAGTGATGAAAGGTCGTTGTTCCATCGAATACAAAAAGAACTTGTTGCGGTGCGTAAACAGCTGAGTGCCAATAACCACATTTAAAATAATAAAATCATTCCAGCTCGAGAAAATCGGAAATGTGACTTACAAGGCCCGTATTCATAGTCTCTCCCAAGTCTCCCTTCTTCCTTGGGAAATGTAAATTTTTTATGGGCGAAGGAAGGAAGGAAGGAGAATTGTGGAAAGACTATGAATACCATCCTTAAATAAGGCACTTATGCTGTACTTCTGGACAGTTTACAGTCTTCAATGCAAGTACATTTTTTGCTCAAATTTAGTATGATGTCTAGCTCATCATCGGAGTCTTCTCTTGAAAGCATCCTATACTGTACCTTGTATTAACCAAAATGCATAAAAAAATATCTTGGTTTGAATAAGTTATAAAAAAACTGGAAAAAATAAATAACCATAAAGTAGGGTTATGTTTAATCCAACGAAGATTTTCCACCTACTCCCGAAGCCGGTGGCGATCGGTGCCAACATTTGTTGGATTGGTGAAATCCATCGAAAAATTTAGGAACTCTATTGTTGGACTGGTGAAATCCATCTAAAATTTATGAACTCTTTTGTTGGCACCGGTGGACCACCGGTGGATTTACAAACTTGCCTGACCTGTCATAAAATCATAATTTTTTAAGATTTGTCCTAGAATTGCTGAATATCATAATAATCATCAAGTGCCCCCTGCCCCTCTCCCTTTGTAGCCATGAAAAAATTAAAATTTTTAGCTGAAATTTCAAAAAAAATTTGCCTGCAGTGCTATAATGGCATTGTTTGTTACAATTTTAGTCGTGTTTCAAGCAGTTGTATTAATAGCCTTGAAAATGTGTAATAAATAGCAAATTAATTATTAGAGTAGTAATAGAGACAGGTGGCCTGTGGGTCTGGCAATTAGGCCACTTCATGGGCCCTTTCTGCTAAAAAAAAGAACTATTATGACTTGATTTTACCAACAAATCTGGAACTAATACTACCCAGGTGGAAAAACTGCATGGGTTCTCATGAAAGTTGTTCAGTTTTTATGAAATCTGACAATATTTGTCCAGGTTTCTTCAGTTTGTTTTACATACCGCATAGAAAACATAAAACAAGGTAGATCCCACCTAAACCGTGCCTCTTTAATGTTTAATATTTTTAATGAAAAGGCAGGTCCCAATATATGTAAGAAAAAATGTTTGCCAAGTTGTTGGGTCCCATTGTTTCCCAGACAAATCCTGTGGCCAGTTATTGGACCAGGGGCCAGTCTCATTGAATAACCCTTTAGATATATTTCTTTAAAACCAAAGAGTTTTCTCAGCTGCTCATTTTTTTTCAATATCCACTGAAACTTCAGGAATATACAGATTATTATATTGCTTATTGTTGTTATTGTTATCTTATGATATGTTGTAATAATTATTAATTATAATTAAATAGGTCTAGGTTAATATTATGTTATAATAACATAACATTTTCACTTATTGTTTTTAAGTTTTTTCAGATGTGCATAAAAGATAATCGGGGGGCAAGTTTTCTTATGAAATACAAGGCAATTCTAATAGTAGTTCTTACGAGCGTTGCTTTAAATAACAAGCGCAGCTAGCGATTTAAATAAGTTATACTTATCTTATTTTAAAGCTCTTTTAAATGCCTTTACAAACATGTTAAAATTTAAAAAATCCAAGTTTTTTTTTTCTAAATATAGTTTTTTAAGCTTTCTTATTTTGATGGAGACATTCACTTTGCCTATTTATATTCTGGTGGTGTAACTCACCCAAAAGTTTAAATTATAAATAAAACATTTTATTGTACTCCAGATTCTTGAGAAAGCTTGTTGAAACACCCTGTAGTATGCTGCCAAGGCTCGAGCAAGTTCACTGGTTTTACTTTACATAAATATGTAGGGATCTATCGCGTAGTTGTGCAGTATTAGTGTAATGTCATACTTTTTTATATCTTTTTGAAAAGGATTATAAATTTGCTTTTGTGTATATTTATAAATTATATCAGGTAAAAGTAGTATAAAATAACTAAATTTTCTTTCATGCTCTCTTTGAAAGTTGACTATCATCAATGCACCTTATCTATGGTCTTGAAATGAAAATGAAAAGTGTCGTAATACTAATGCCATACCATTGCCTAAGATTTTTAAGCCATGATACTCGTCTGCGACCCGAACCTCTCCTGCCTTAAAATTTTTCTCCATAGCTATTATTTTAGGCTTATGTCTTTTGATGGTGAATCAAACTTAAAAAAACTTATTTATTCTGGACAAAACGTCTATGATAGCACCACACATCTTCGAAATTCTCCAATCTTTTACACATGGCATCAGTGAGCAGGGTTTGTACGCAAAAACGATCTTCAATTTCGACATGTTTTCCAGACTTTCCAGGTTATTTCTTAATAGATTTCCAGGTTAAAAAAAAATAAAAACGGATAAAATACCGAAGCCAGAGAAAAATTTTAAAAGTAATAAATTTTAATATCTGGTAAAAAATATAAAGGCAATACAAAAATACGAATCAAAGCTGACTAAACTCTACTTTTTTTACTCGCGGTTTTAAAAAAGATCCCTTCGCTTGTTCTTTAAAATATCATTCAAACAAAAATTTAAAAAAAGTAAATGATTGATATATGTAATTAAACTGTGATTGTTTTTAGTTTCTCATGGTGTCTCTCATAATTTAATATTTCTGTTAGCATTTTTTTGCATTTTAAGCAATCTCTTTTATGTTTTTTTGTGAAAAAAAAAGTGGATTGGGTTAGCTGCCAAAGAAAGTTGTCTTTTGGAGGGGTTTATAGGCTTATGCTAAAATTTTGCCTAAAGTTAGATTAAAATTTTACTAATCGACGTTAAAGCGCCGCAGATAAAAATTTTCGAGATTTAAACCAGAACTTCTCCAAAAATGTTGATATTTTTACAGTTTGAAATATTTTAAAACCGATCGAGCAAGTAAGAAAAAAAATTACAAAATTACACTATGTCACATACTGATCATTTTTCCATGTTTTTTCATGTTTTGCACAATTTTCCAGGTGTTTTCAAGGTTTTTTTTCGTTTTTAATTTTCCAGATGTTTTCCTGATTTTCCAGTATCATACGAATTAGAGTGAGTGTTCATGCCTCTGCGCAATACTATAAAATGCCAAACACAAAAATGAAGCACACAAACTTGGAGGGTCTACACACCACTGATCATTATTTTCTATTTTAGGTATGATGCAAGGACTCCTTTCCAAGGAAGTTCTCGGTCCCAGCTTGCAAGACTTTGTGGAAAAACTGCCGCCTTATTTGGAGAAAAATAAGGACACTCTTTCGGAAGAGGACGTCACGCGATACAGTAACCAAAAATCAATAATGGAACAAGTTTTAGAGGAGCTGAATCAAGAAAACGATTCAGATTCGTTGGAGTTGAAAAAAGAAAGGTTTAATAAAGTGTTGGGGCTGATGCAAAAGGTAAGATTTTTTATTTTTATCAGGTCCGGTTTACGTCTGAGTTAAGATACTTCTTGAAGTCCTAAAAAAACTCTAGAAGGTATTCGAACATAGAAATTGTTGCCTAACTTTTGTCTAAAAATCAACAATTTTTCTAGAAAAAGTAAAACTTACAAAATGGTCAAGAATACAGTTTTTTTAGTTGGTATCTGTTTAACTGGGGGGTCATCTTAACTCATATAAAACCGGTTTTAGGCGCGTATAAACATAGTAAATGTAATATTTCAGCTCCAAGACTACGGGCAACCCCCCACCGAACTAGTGGGGGACGTCGAAGCTCCTTTCAACTTTGACCCTACAACAGGGAATCCCGTCGGGGTCCCAAATTTGGATCCATCAGCTAACCCCGAGTGCTCTATGATGTGATAGTCCCTAAATTATTATATTTATTTTTCTTGTTTATGCAAGGTTCTTATTTAAATTGGTGAATTACTGATGGTCAACTTTGTTCATATTACCTAAAGCGTACACCTCAATTTAAAAAAAAAAAGTGATACTGCCGTTACTGCAATCATACAGTTCAATGTCTTTTACATACAGGGTGTCCAACTGGCTAACCGAATAATCTGAAAAACTATGAACCCTACAAAGTTTTTTATTAAAAATATTTTTATGCATCTCAAAACTAGTTATAAGGACTCTAAAACTTATTTTTAATAAATCCAGTGGCCAGTCTTATTACACCACCCTGGTAGGTACCATTACTTACCTCTTTTAAGGGAATGGTCACAATTCTATTTTTTATTTATTTTTAATTAATGTTTGTAAAACACTATTGACTGCACAATATATTAATACCAAATCCAAGCCCCATTTTGGCCATCTAATTCACCAATTTTATTTCATGTGTAGGTATTTTGTTGGTTGGTTTCTGATGTATCTGTATTTCTGACTTTATTTTTGTTGCAATGTTTTTGGGTGCATTTGGTTTAATGCATTTTGTGGTATCAATAAATTACTGTTGAACAATATATTGAAGATTTTATTTTTTTAAAACTTGTGTAACAAATGGATGGTAACTTTAAAAAAAAAACATTTTTTTAAACCTGCTAAACTTCACAGTTGTATTTTTTAAAGTAATTTTATATTTTAAGAGGTCTAGTTAAGTCACATCCCAATCGCTGTACTATTTCTCTGGAACATTTAAGACCACACAGGACACAATCATCCAAATTATTGTTTACCAAATATTTAGCAAGAAAACCACCTAAAAGTAAAAAAAATATTGGATATCTCTTAATTCTCAAATGGGATTTTATCAGTAGCAAAAATATTTGCAATAAAAGTTCCGCCAGTGCTCAAGAGAATTGCCATGGCAAATTCCAAAGTGTTCATCACAAAACGCCGGGAAGAGAGCCGGGAAACTCCTTGAGCTCACCAGGCAAGAGATCCGGACAATGGTTGATCTATACAGGGTAGATTCTTTAAACGGAATAGTGCTTCTAGCGACTTCAAGGATGAGGTTTTAATAAAACGTATAAGCCAAATTTTAATGATTTTTTACGAACTTTATGTCTCTGACAAAAAAAGAATTTGAGGCCCTCAGCTGAAGGCCCCAGCCACTGAATTATGTAGGTGGCACCACTGGTTTTCGGGCGCACGGACGGCAATATCCAACCTTGTTCCTGCTACACAGCGACGTGCCTTTTTCTCCGGTGACCGCCACGAGACCAACATGTCCGTATGTCTACTTTCTTATAAATGCCCTTACTGAATGCCCAGGGCCACCCCAGGGCCTACTTTTTCTTCATGCGAAGGTACGCACTTATAGAGCCTTTTTGGAGATTCTCTCAACCCATATATGTGTCATAAATTGTAATTTTAACTAAAAAAAAAATAGTTGGAGCTTTTAACTTTTTTTAAACCTCAACCCTAAAGCCGCTAGAAGCACCGTTCCGTTTAAAGAATCCGCTCTGTATACCTGACATTGCAAGCTGAGAGTACCATTGCACAGGATGGTTTTAACGGAAACTCTTTATAAAGACAGATCGACTTAGTGGATCTGAGTGATGCTTCACCAAAGAAAATTGCAAGCCTCTTTAAGGGGCTAAATATAATTTAGAGAAGAACAATCTCAAAAGTGAGCCACATAATAGACCTGCTGGTGTTCGCAGTGGAAAATGCCAGATGGCACACTCATGCACAAATAAATCAATCAACCTATATAGATCTCTATCTTTAAACAGAAATTTCGTACCTACAAATGCATCCCCAGCGCCATTAGTATCAACTATATTGTCAAGTTTTTTCACTGAGTATTTCTTGATATTTCCATTTTTAAAAACAAAGACTGATTCAGGTCCGTTTGTTTTAACGAATACTTTGTCCGATTTGCAGCTATAGTCTTGAATTATTTTGTTGATTTTGGACACCATCTCATCATTATCTGTTGAGTGGATGAAAAACTCGATAAATTCCTAAAGAAAATAAACAAATGCTGGGTGATTACTTAAACATTTTTTCGTTGGGTAAGACATTATTTTACAAATCGTATACTCAATACGTATTGAAAAGATTATCTTCTTTTTCTGTCATAGAGCATGTTCTCTGTTCTGACAAAGAGCGTCGTGATAAATATGAAAAAACAAGATGCTTAATTTTCGACGCGTATTGAGTACGATATGAAAACATACTATATTTTAGCTACAGGTGCAAAAAGTAGCCCTCCCAAGTGCTAAGTTTATGCGTCTTCACCTCGGTATTTAGGTACCTACCAATGTCCAAACTTTGTCTGCTGTAGCAAACAACAATGCAAGCTAAATGAGACACTATGTACTATAAGAGATACTAAGAGAAGTCTAAACAGTAGAGACATAAAGCTATTTGTAACTCATCGCGTTATACGTATCCGCATCTAGCGAGAACCAAGCACATTGATTGGTCAGAAACTTGTAGCACGTTCGAAAAGAGCAGATATATGCTAATTTAAGGCGTTTCTGAACGCAATAGGTGCTGAGATACGATACGTGTGCCGTAACGATACGTGATACCTAACGCATCTCAACAGCTATCGCGTTCAAGAACACCTTAGATTAGCATATATCTGCTTTTTTCGAACGTGGTACAAGTTTCTGACCAATTAATGTGCTTGGTTCTCGCTAGATGCGGATACGTATACCGCGATGAGTTACAAATAGCTTTATGTCGCTATTACCTACTTAAATTTAACTGAGAATTGATAAATTATTGAGCCTCCAATATTGAACATTCCTTATATATTTAGTAATAGCTTACCGACTGATTTCCTATTACTATATCAGCATTTTGCACCATGAATTTTATTTCTTGTGCGTATTTTTTGCACACAACCGCTGCACCTAAATTAACGACAACTTTTTTCTTATGATCTAGGAAATAGGTAATTATTATCTTTGTGACTTCAGTGGAAACTCCTAGGAAAAACGTCTAAAAGTTAAAAACAAATACTTTAAATATACTTTCCTTTGAAAGAAACTCGTTAAAAATTAATCCAGTAATAAAATTAAAGTAACCATGTAAAAAGAGATGAGATTATGAGAAAGTGGGAAAAGGGGGAAATTGTTTTTCTAACATAAATACTTACTGAGATATAAAGATATTCAGACTGCTCCAGATAAAAGTGCATTTTGCTGGCATTGAAATCATCTAAATTAAAACAGCTGGATGCTCCCAAATCTGCTACTAAACAGCGCCATTTTCCTTTTTCTGAGAGTAAAACTGCACACTTTCCTGTTTCCTTATTTTCCTTTTCTTTAAAAAAATTAGGAATTTTATTTTCTGGTTAATGAGTTATATTTAAGTATGTATAGATTTTTATAAATTTTCTCAAATACAAATCATTATTGTCTTAAAAACCATAATAAAAAATAGTGTGTGTATGTATACAAAGTCAAAAAATTGAAGTTTATACAGCACTGTATAATGAAAAGTTGATTTGTAAATAATTTCTAAACTTACCAATCAAATAAGTAACAATGCTTTCTTTGTCTAAATTATCTTTTATTATTTTTCCAAAATTATCTTTTCCAATGGATCCGACATAAACAACACTTTCTGGTGTTTTGGAAATGGCCTGGAAGATTCTTACTGTGTTGGTCACACTCCCTATCAAATAAAAAAAAATAATAATAATTAAAAACTTAACTAATGAAAAAAACGAATTATCAACCAGCTGCAGCTTTTGCACAGAAATAAATGTGGTTGGTTGCAAAAAAACTAACCAAGCGGGTCCCGTTAAGCCTTCGTACTTCTGTTCGGTTATTTTTGGAAACTCTCCGTATACGTATATCTAAAGTATCCCGACCAAAATTAGTACAAAGAATTAGTATTCAATGGTTTTATAACAGTTGGTTTTTATTAAAAGCGTCGAGTAAACAAGTTTTGTCCCAAACAGCTAAAAGGTTCTTTTTTTTAATACCTTCAGCAAAAACGTGATTTTATAGTAACTGTCTGCAGATAACTAAAGCATGTCTTTTTTGGTTACCGATGCAAAAAAACTTTTTTTTTATCACGGGTGCAAAAAAAGATTTCTGTCCATTTTTTACCCAAAATTAAAGAGAAATAGCACAAAATAGTTCTTGCCTAAAAATTAAGCCATTTCCGCCAGTTTTCCCCAAGTATTTACGAAAACAATCATTTGAAAACATCGTCAAAATTTTAATCTGTCAACGACTAAAATGTCGCAACAATGAACGTCACCCAATAAAAAGGCCCATCGCCTTGGAAACCACCATTGTTATTTCATTTACCAGCCCCTTTGATTTATTATAGTGTAGATGATGTGTTGCGAGAAGTGCTCTTCGTTCGAGATTTTTAAAAGTATTTTCCTGTTTTTCTTGATGGATTTTTTGATAAAAAGGTATTTTAAAAAAAATAATGTCAACAACTCGCGTTTTTAAATACCTCGCTGCCCTCTTTATTTAAACCAACACTTGTAAAAAAAGAACTATTTTAACCACTACTATTTTACTTTAACTTTCCGTAGACGTGCGGATAAATGAACAAATTTAAAACAAGCTAAAAGTACCTATTGAGTACGCTATGAAACTTCGAATATTCGATGCGCGAAAAGTATATCGTGATTAAAATAACTATCTTGTATACAGGCCTTAGCAATTTTTTAAGAGCCTACTACTTCTGAGAGTGACCCAGGCTACTACACCATACTAGCAAAATGCGGGCCTGTCAGACAGCTCATAAATTTGTCAGCGAGTTTGATCTCTCTCTCAGACCGATGGAATTAGAAAAGACCGATGCAATTAAAAAAGAGAACAATATAGTAACCAATATGTTCACAAAAAATTGCTACTTGCTGTCCTAAAATAACTTTTCTTTTTTTTTTCTGATATTAAAGATTAGCTACTATAATCAGAACACTAACCTCCTGCTAAAAATTTTGGTCTCATATCCATGATTTCCGGGAAAATCTCCTTATTACCTGATGTTGCTCGATACTGTGCATCTGGATTTAAATTATATTTTTCTAAATATTCTTTTGAGACTTCAACAATAATGTCAATTATTGGACTTCCAACACACAACAACATTTTAAGACCTAAAAATAAATGTTTAAATCGTGTTGACGATTAATCTCTCTGGAGGTGTACTCTGGAACAGGGAGCGGCATAGACCTATGGCCAATGATCAGATGGGACGAAAAACTTATATTTTTGAGCGATCGATGATCCGATTTGACATATTTTGGAAATCAAAATAACATATTAAATTTTAGAAATAATCACAAAGCCCGAAAGTTTGTCTTTATGCCTATTTAATTTACCTCCCCTCTTTTTGCTAAGTGCTCAGCCGCACAAATAAGCATAAGCACAGAAAATGTTATTTTAGGTGAACCAAAAAGTCCCTAATAAAACTTATTTCAGGACAAAAAAAATTTATGCACTTCAGAGATTAAATAGGTACTTTTAATCTCTCTTATTAGAAACTAAAGTGACACTTTTAATCCAAGGGATTCAAAGAAAATTTAATCCCAAAGAGATTAAAAATAAATTTAATCCCTGAGCGATTAAAAATAAATTTAATCCCTCAGCTTAGTGATAGAAGTAAATTTAATCCCTCCGGGATTAAAAAAAAACATCCCTGGAAAATTATAACTAAATTTATGGCAAGTCAAGCCAAACAGCACTTGCTCTTGGCCAAGATTTCATTCTTAGCACCCTTTCTTGTAGTTAACGAACCATTTTTCCTAAAGTGCATAAAATAGTATATAAACCTCGGGACTAAAGTGTCGTTTAATCCCTTAGCGAATTGTAGCCCTCGCTACGGTCGGGCTACAAACCTTTCGCCGCGGGATTAAATGTGGCACTTTAGTCCCTAGGTTTATAATGTACTATTAAAGAAGTCGGCGTTGACTACAAAACATTAATCGAAAAACTATAAAAAAAAAGAAATATACTCTTCAGGTTGTCTTACGCAAATAAACCTCAAGGCTTCCTAAGGGAGGTCTATGAATACGGCCCTTAGATGTAGTCTTTTTTTGTACGCAGTGCTCTCATCAAAAAAGTGTATTCTATTGGCACTGCACCACCTCGATTGCACATCAGATATTGTAGTTTTTGGGTACAAAAAACTCCATGGAACATGGTAGTGTGGGAATATAGCCAAATAGCTGCAGTGTCACGTAAAATCTAAATTTTACATAGCTAGTGTTACATGGTAACTTTACCCCCAGATGCACAGTAAAAATATTCGGGTTAGTTTAGCTAATCCATGCTTCCTCTTTGTTCATTTATGTGGGACCAAGAGAGAAAAAGGATGGATAAGATAGCCAATCGCGATTAGGTGCCTACGGTGCATTTACCCTTTTAATTACATCGGTCTGAGAGATCAAACTTACCAGAAATTGCTCCCCCTGCACCCCTCTAACCATGAACCTATAACTTATCTTCTTGAAATAGTTACCGTTGACAGATATACGGCATCGAAGGGTGTACAGGCGAGGGCGGATTGACACAAAGATGTTAGTTATTCTCACGGTCCCTAGATATCTAGAGACCGTAGGTTATTCTGAGAGGCCATTTTCCTGTGTAGTATAGTATGCTAGATCTCTCTCAAACGCATGCTTTTAGAAAAAGAGTCAATAGGCGCCTTTCTGCGAGCACATAGTTACTAATATTCTCTTTTTCTAAATGCAACCGTCTGAGAGAGACCCAGAATACCAGGAACACACCGCCTGTACACTCTTCGACCTCGCTGTCTAATCTACCTTTTTGCGATAGTTATCCCCTGACAGATATGTGTGGTCGAAGGGTGTAAGGGCTAATTTTACAACCAAAGGTGTAAGATTAAACCATAGTTTAAACTTCAGTTTAATCTTTGGATTAATCCATCGGTAAACAAGTTGTTCAATTTTATAAGTCGGAGTTAAACCACGGCCATGAGGAAAGACTACATTTTCTTTACATATATAGGGTTGATTATTTTAACCAAAATGGCACCAACTAGAGCCAAACGTGATAAAAATCAGTCAAGTAGTTTTTGAGATATCAGCGTTGGTTACAGACAGACATACAGTCAAACGACACAACAAAAATTTTCAGATTTGTCAAAAAGATATACAGTATATATATATACGTGTGAGCTCGATATGAGAATAAAACTTGCTGTGGTCTGTGGGATGTTCCAACTCTTGTCGAATTTCCTTTTGCACAATTTCGCATATCTCTTTAGATAATTCCAACCTCTTTTTAAAATCTACATATCGTCGGACTCCTCCAAATGATTTGTTCTAGGACAAATAATATAGTCTTCGTGCTTCGACAATGTCAATAATTTCGTCATTCTTTATCCAGTTGATTAAAAATAAATTTTAAGTCATTGATCATAGCGATTTCACTAAATACTTACAGTCTTTTTACCAAAAACAAATTTTTAATAACTTTTTTGAGGTTAGAATCTTTCGGTAACTATTAAACTGAAGTTTAACAAACACCCAGACCACCGGTAACGGTTAAACCGAAGTTTGTTGGTAAACTGCACCTATAAAACGTAAAAAAGTCGACATCTGTGGTTTAAACTGAGGTTTGACGTTTAACTATGAGTTGTAAAATTGCGCATACAGGCGGGTATTTTTTGCTTTTCGAGTGCCTATCGTTGGTTTGCACGGTAAAAACTTAGTGCTCCTTGCTTGCTCGCTTGATTGTAGATTCGCCTTCCAGGTGTGGTTTCAGTCAAGTGGCGCTAGTGTGATCCCGCCCAACATCAACAAACAACAAAACGATGGCGCCTCTGGTGATTGTGTTTTTATCAATTTTGATAAATTATCTGCATTTATGTAAGTAAATAAAATTCGTAATAAATGATAAGAAACAAAATAACCTCGATAATAATTTTAAAATGAGACAAATAACGACGTACTGTGGTTTGTTTGTTGATTAAAAATTGATTCCATTGTGAGTGTGCCGCACTTTTCAGTCTATTGGTCACTTTTGAGAAAAATATGTTTAACCCCTTAAAGAGCATTGCTGAAAAAAGACAATTTCTTTAACAATACTTAATTAGTTATGGATTAAGATGAAGAAATGTGGGTAATTATGCAGTATACGGTTTTCTGCCATTTTTGATTTTTTTTGAAAAATTCTTTATGAGGGCACCTTCTAGGGTCCCTAGGACCCCAAATCCGTCTGCGCCGGTTGGTTTTTTTTTTTATTTTTTTTTTATTTTTTTAGAAATTTTTTCACTAAAACAAACCAAACCAACACAGTCCAACCCAACCTAATCCAAACCAACCCAAAACAATTAAAAAAACACTTTACAACCCCCCCTGGGCACCCTTTTTTCTCGTTAAAAAAAAAAAATCGGGCGCAGGCGGATTTGGGGTCCTAGGGACCCTAGAAGGTGCCCCCATAAAGAATTTTTCAAAAAAAATTAAAAATGGCAGAAAACCGTATACTGCATAATTACCAAATATTTTACCAAATATCTTGATATTATTTCAGTTTCTAGCCTCCATACCTGTTTCAAAATAAATACTCATTCATTATGTAGTTTGAAATATTGCTTGTTATATGTACGTATATTTTGTACAATAAGCAATAGGTAGGCTAAGAGAAAAGAACCCCACTATATAGCACAAACTTATGGTCATCTTGCATAAAACTCTTTAAAACAGCTGTTTTAAACTCATTAAAACAATTGTTTTAAACTTAAGTAATCATTGCATTTCACTCTGGGGTCTTTGTTAATTTGATATATTGGAGCAAGTGCAAGCAAGTTTTTTCAAAACATTACTTAATCTTAAGTATTGTTCATACAAGGCATAGTCTTAGTTTTAGTTCTAATTTTAGTCATAACAGTATCTCTGTCACTGTTTTTTTTACTTAACGAGACAGTGACAGAGATAGCGTTATGACTAAAATTAGAACTAAAACTATGACTATGCCTTGTATGAACGATACTTTAGATCAACTCCTTATGGCATCATGGCTAAATTGAATTGAAATTAATACACTACCAAATGAGATTAAAACAGAAACAGAACTAAAAAAATTCAAAAAAGCAATTTTTAATTTGCTGGTAAAAATTGAGCCCTACAGAATAAGTTGACAGGACATCTTAAATTGAAAAGGATCGTCCATTTTCTCAAAGAGACTTGAAATTCAAATGCTTCAACTTGGAAGTCATAAAGTCTCAAAATATTTTGAGACTTTATGACTTTGAGTTTTGTAACTTTAAAGGTATCTTATGTGTTACAAATCCTTATATATATGCCTTTTAAGAGACATCTTAAAGATGTCTACTGGAGATGTTCAATGTAAGGGGTGCGTTCAGGATTCAGGTACCAAACTGTTATGAAGTCAATGTATTTTAGCATTAACTTGAGCAACATAACCTTGCAACTTTTTAAAAAGCGAGTTAAAATTAACTCCAGGGTAACCAAGGCCTCAAGGTTAACCTACAAAAAATTTTGGCTTAAAACTGCAAAAAACTGGGATTTGTAGACCGAGTTAATTTAACTCTGGTAACCCGCTATTGAGAAACCAGCCCTTATACAAGCTAGAAAAGGACAAAGACACACTTAGTGGGCACTGTTGCAGCCAAAGGGCACTGCCATGAGACATTTGTAAGCCAATTCTTGTAACCTTACCGGGAAGCAAGAATAAGCAGAGGAGGGAAAATTTCAAAATATTTTTTATGGTGTGTGACAAAGCTAAGGGAGATGGTGGGTTGGCAGCTACCTACGTGATGTTGTACATTTTGTTTGTATCTGCGGTCGCCTGTTTTTGCTGTCCAGATAAACTAACTTTGAACAAATTTGGCAAAACTAAAAATTTTTTATTATTTTTGAACATTTCTGGATTTTTTTCATCACTTTGAAAGCATTTACTTGACTATAAAGACTTTAACCTAAACAAATTTACTAGACGCTAAATGACATAAAAAAAGATATCTTATGGTGCTAGAACTTTTAGACATTATTTGGATGTAACTTTAGGATGTGCTATATGGGACAAGATATAAAAATATTTGCTACAATAGGCTCTTTCTTCTCCAAGAGGAAAATTCAAAATACAATTGGCTAAAACATATGAAATCAATATTTGTGACACTTGGCTAAGAGCAACTTTGGCTGAATCTCGGATAAAAAACTCAAAACAGATTTTGAATTTATTTATATTTAGCACTTCTTCACAATCATATTTTCTCCTAAATATGCCAACTCAATTTACTGGAATTATATCTCAGTTACGCCTAGCATCAAACTATGTAATAACATTTTATTTTAATAATATGTCATATAAGATGGATCAAATGTTAATTTGTACCATTTGCAATTTACAACAACTGGAAACCATCATCCATATTTTATTTGAGTGCACTACTGCTATAACACAGATATTTGGAACTGAAACTGACTTTGTTAATATATTAGATAAAAAGAATGAAATACAATGTCGCCAAACAAATTTTATAGGCACTTTGGTTGGAAAGAATAATGATAAAGGATGCAAAAAAGATTTAGCAAAGGTGAATAACTAACAAAAAACAAAGAATAGTGAGCTTTCCCGCAAAAAAGGTAATGGTAACTGTAGACCCAGGTTTCGCACTTGTGGTGCTAATCAGTATGGTGCTAGGAATTAGGAGATGAAATGATGAAACAGGATTCATGTAAAAAACAACCATCTGTCTGTACCTTCAATCTGAAGGAAAATTGAGTGTCTCTACAGAGACAGATATAATTATCTTTACAGATATCCTAAACTCTGGAGTTGACAAATGCAAAAAAGATTTAGTGTGGGTGAATAAATAAAAAACAAATAGCAAGCTTTCCCTCAAAAAAAGTAATGGTAACTGTAGATCCGGGATATTTAACTTAAATATAGTCAATAATAATTAATTTACTATTAATCTATTACATACTACTATTAATGTATAGTTTTAGGTTCTTTATTTTTTAAGAATTATTACATCCTGCCTGACGGATGTGTGGTCTGTTATGCCGATGATACTGCAATTATTGTCACAGAAAACAGCTGGGAAGAGGCTGTAGCTAAATATTTTACCAAAGAAAAGCATTCTATAAACATATAAGGCGCGGACGTAAAAAGTCCCCCCCCCCCCCGCTAACTCTTGAACGGATTGAGGTATCGATCTCAAATAAAAACCATGTTTAATGATAAAACTTTTGCAAAATAGGCGTCATATTGACTTAAGTCTATAAGGTCACTAACTACTTTAAAATTTTAAATAGAAAGGGGGGTCGAGTGATACCTTGTTTAAAAGGTATTTTAATTCCCTATTTAAAATTTATTTTTTTAAAAAATCGGTATACCTATTACTTACAGAGTTATGAGCATTTGTAACTATAGTTTGCGCACCTCTCCTCTTACTTTTGAATGAACTCAGTTGACTTCAAATAAATTTTTTGAGGTAAGACCATAAGGTCACTAGTAACTTAAAGTTTTTATTATTGTTGAGTAAGACTATACGTAATACATAAACTATAGTCAAAAAAACTCATAACTCTGTAAGTCGTTAACTAATTTAAAAAAAAAATAAAATTTTAAATAGGGACCTGAAATACCTTTTAAACAAGGTATCACTCGACTTCCTTTTGTATTTAAAATTTTAAAGTAGTTAGTGACCTTACAGATTTACGTCAATGTGACGCTTACAAAAAATACGTCAGAAAGTGGTAAAATCGTTATCATTACGCATGTTTTGATATCTCAATTCATTCAAAAGTAAGGTGAAGTGTGTAAACTATAGCCAATAAAACTCATAACTCTGTAAGTCGTAAACCGATTTTTAAAAAAATTAAAACTTTAAATAGGGAATTAAAATACCTTTTAAACAAGGTAGCAGTCAACCCCTCTTTCTGTTTAAAATTTTATAGTAGTTATTGATCTTATAGACTTACGTCAATATGACGCTTATAAAAAATACGTCAAAAAGTAGCAAAATGTTATCATTAAACATGATTTTTATTTGAAATCGATACTTCAATCCGTTCAAGAATTAGCAGGGGGGGGGACTTTTTACGTCCGCACTGTATAAGGCACTAGCTGAATCTATCCTGGGTTATAGCATATGTGTCTGGGGTGTTGCATGTAAAAATTTAACTCAAACTTTAGAGATTACACAGAAAATATTACTAAAAATCTGTCTTTTCAAAAATAAACTTTTTTCTCCTGTAGTACTGTTTAAGGAGGCACAACTTCTAAAACTGCATCAAATTTATATAAAGAAGGTTATGTGACTTTTCAGAACCAAATTTAAAAAAAGTTAGTCAGGCATACTTTTACTTTGTTTATACGGGTCTCTTAAAGCACTTTTATGTATGGACAGTTTAAAAATGTTGTCATATAAACACCAGTAAAACCGATATTATAAACACTTTAAAAACAGTTTAGCGCATTTCTTCCAACCTAAAGAAATTTGTTTTTTGTTAACTGACATATTTAATGGCATTTAATGAAGGACGTATAAACCCTCGGAGAAAGCGATTTTATTTGAAACCGTCCTTATATAAAAGCGTTTTTAGGTGCGAATAAACATAATAAGTTTCTACTAGATTGCAGACAGCAGACATTGGGAAGTACTTCCCATCCATTTTATGCAGATCCTAGGATAATGCCATACCTCAAAAATTAAACCTTGGCTATTGCAACAAGAGCATTGCATATATTGATGCCCCTTGTCATGAAATAAAACAAATTTAAAACCTTAAAAAATAATTGCTTAAATTACTGTCCTTATTTTTATTTTTTTCTTTTCCTGTAGAGTATTAATGTAGCATAACTTTAATAGTAACTATATAGGTAAAAAGGAGACACACACACAAGCTTTCATAGCTCATCGTATCTCTATACAATTAAGGCAGTACCATAGTGAAAATTATGTATTCTACTATATGATAAGACAAATATTTACCTTTGGTACAAGTGGATTTATACTAATAAAGAATTTTATTTATTATTTGTTTTATTTCCTTATACTTAAATTTGTACCTAACTATCTTGTATATACAGACCGCTTCAAGCTACTGCGAACATAGGGCGGAAGAAGTCTAATTTGCCAGTGTACGTACATGTAGAGACACCGCACGCCTATCAGTGAAGCAACCAACACTCAGGCTTCCGATCGCCATTCGCTGCCGTTCGCCGCCTTTCGCCTTGTATTTAGTACGCCTCTAACCACGGTGCTGTGTGGAGCGTAGTCAATGAAACCGGAATTTGTTCAATGAATACGCAAATTTTTATAACGTAATTTTCTTATTTTTTGTCACTGATAAATAAGAGCGTTTTATTGTCAACTGCTCAGATTTATCAGTGACGACGTGTTACAATGAAAATAATAAGGAGAAACAAAATAAAAGCAAGTTCTCAAAATAAAATAATACATTCTAAAAACCAAAAAGATTCTCCCAGTCAAAAAAAAATTAAAGCAAATGTTCGAAAAGTCCTCCTTGCTCGGCTAGACAATATCCGAGCCTACTATAAAAACCCCTTCTAACGTTTCCAAGCATGTTAGGGGTGATAATTTGAAAAGCTTCTTCAAAAACAGATAGAAGTCATTAGGAGCAAGATCGGGAGATCGAGCTGGCCATAAAATAGTTCCCCGTGTACTTATAACCTGATGAGGAAATACATTATCAAGATATTCCCTAACAAGGCCAACATTGTGAGCGGAACAACCATCTTGTTGAAACCATGTTTCACCAAATCTTACACCTAACAACTGCCTAGCAGTTGGAATAATGTGCTGCTGCAGTAGATCCAAGTATCTAGGACCATTCAAATTGCAATTGCCGTTAATAAAAAATGGCCCAATTACGTGTTCCCCTATAATACCCCCCCCCCAAACATTTAGTTTTTGGGGATACTGTGTTCTTACGTCAAAATACAAATGCAAATTTTCCCTCGACCAATATCGAACGTGTGTTGGGTTATGACGATTTGACCATTTGACCATCTGCACTTTTTCGGCAACTTCGTAGACATCCATTTTTAGTTTTAAAAATGTATTATTTCAATTAAGAACTTACCCATCTGTTTCTCGAGCAAGGCAGAAATAAAACAAAATAATAAAAACAAAATGAATTTCCAAAAGATAACACTGCAGCGTGCTACGAATCCACCTCGGTCGTACGGCACGGAGAGTAAATTGGACTTGATTCCCCCTATGTTCGTAGTAGCTTGAAGCGGTCTATATAGCACACCAGAATATGGCAATGATTCTTTTAAAAGCCAACATTTAGGTTATTTAATTTATACCCAAAGGAGAGGACACTAAATACATTGTTTACAGGTATCGGTGAAATGGCTTGGGGTTGCAATATGACCTCCTGACCTCCCTGATATTTTAAAGAAAAAAATTTGGGCGGGTCGCCGGTTTTGTTTTTGAGCTATACCCGTTTAAAAGTACGCCCCTGGAAAATAAGAAAATATGCCATGGCCCACTCTATTTGCAATATCTTTTCAAAAAAGAGACACAGGAGACCAACACTCATACAGTATTATTAAGAACGCATGTCGAGGTCAGATTTGATTATTTTTTGACCTATCATATTGTTACACACATAAAGGGGGCTCTAAAAATCTTTAGATAAAATCAGTTAATAAGGACATTGTTTGATTTTACTATAAAGGTAGGAAAAAAAGATCAACTAAATTCATATTTATGAGAAAAAACAATGTTTTTCAAATATTCTGTTCTTCAAAATTCCTATAGGGTGATCTCAATATAATTCTCATATATCAGCTGTCGAAACGCTGAAGTACATATACTTGTTTCTGGTAAAATATTAAAAAGTTTAGCAAATATCTCTGTTTTATCAGTATTACGTCGCCAGAAGATGAATTTAATAACTCAATCTTACTTACAGGGTTTACCATTAAAATAATCTGGCAGAAGCCCCAATGCAAAAAGTAAATTGGAAGGAAAATTCAGTTTAATTTGATAAAATAACATTTGCTTTTATGACGATTCAATTCTATCTGTTTTCAATTTTTAACATATTCTATGAAGTTTACAGAGTGGCCATCTTGTATGTGGGGTTTCAGTTTTTGTTTATAAAATAATAAAGTCGATTGTTAGTCACTATATTATATATGGTATCTTTTTTCAAAATGTTTTTTTTTTAAGTATTTTTTGCAACCACTGTTACTCTCCTTGGATCTCTCTCACTTCGGTGTTTTTTGGTCAAACGTCTCCTTTAAAAATAATTTGCTTTTTTTTAATTATAAGAAACCGAGAGAATAGCTTATTAATCTATAAACAAAATAAAACGAAACACTTTATATTTATTTTACGGCTACCTTGATAATGTATCAACTTCTTATTTCTATGTTTCTTCTTCTTCTCTTCTCAATTTTTGTCCTTGGCTGCTCTAGAGCCATGCTGGACAAGTCCCATGTTTTATTTCCTTAGATTTTGACAACCCGCGTCTTGTAATTATATTCGGTTAAAATTTTATCAAACCTTAAGAAGAGCATGATTTTCAAAAGCGGTATTCATCCTACAAAAAAAAAACAGCAGAATGAGGGAGATTGGCGCGGGGGGGGGGGAAGATTGAAAAAACTGTTCGCAGGAAAAACATTTTCAAAATAGATAACACACTCGTAACACTTAAAATAAAAAAACTAAAGAATTTCTTGCCCAATGTTTATTCTAGCTACTCTGTATACAAGGTTGGCCATTTAAAAGGGTTCACCTGGATTTTTTTAAAAACTAAAGAATTGGAGAAAATGCTGAAAAACGTCGATTTTGTTTGTAAGGGAGAGACTTTTTGGCTATCTTGAAATTTTTATAGCATGCATCCTCTTTGAGGGGTAAACTTTACCCCTATATTTTGGATAGGAAAAGTGTCTATGTTGGGAATTTGGAACTTTTGGTTGCACTAAAACAAAATTATGATTGTTTTCCACAAACCAAAACTACACTTTTTTGCACTCGACGCGCGTTTCGCTAACAACGTTAGCATCATCAGGAGACGATAAACAATGAACTAAATTAATCTACGCTCTATCTTATATACAATCCTTTAGTGGGCGGAGATAAGACTAATAATTTGTGATTGATCTCGATTTTTAATCCTATCTCGCCTCAACCAAAGAATAAAGTGTACTAAACGGGATGGGTCCTCTATCTTTATTTAAACTATTTCTGGATTTAATGATTTCCATACTTTTTTGGTTTGTGGAAAACAATCATAATTTTGTTTTAGGAAAAGTGTCGACTGATATCTTGTTTTGAAGGTCTCCTGAATCTCTTGACAATCGTGTAAAAAATTCTAAAATCTATCTATTAGTTTTTGAGATAATCACTGTCACAGTTGCATGGACAAATGCAAAAAAAATTTTTTTAATCTTTTTTTTTGAGAAATTCTGGGATACAACGACTTTGCTTTTGTTAATAGAACATTTTATCATTGCATTTTTTCTTCTAGGATATATTCCTAGGACAGGTGAAATTTACCTGTACAATTTGAGCTTACTTTGAAAGTAAATATCTCAAAAACGAATCGATAGATTTTCAAAATTTTTACTCGATTGTCAAGACATTCAGGAGACCTTCTAAACTTTCCGTGTTAAAATATAGGGATAAAGTTTACCCCTCAAAAAGAATGCGCGCTATAAAAATTTCAAGTCTCCCCCTTACAAACAAAATCAACGTGTTTCTTCTTTACAGTTTAAAAAAAAATCCAGGTGAACCCTTTTAAATGGCCAACCCTGTATATCAAAACACTTAGTGTAAAGTAAAAATTGAAAACAGATAGAATTGAATCGCCGTAAAAAGTGAAAGTTATTTTATCAAAATGCACTGAATTTTCCTTTCAAATGCACTTGTTTCCTTGCGGCTTCTGCCGGATTTTTTTATTGGTAAGTAACTTTGACTTATTAAAATCACCTTCTGGCACTACAACAGTGATATTTGCTATTTTTTAAAATATTTTACAAGAAACAACTTAGTTCGAACTTAATAAAATAGAATTCTATTCTATTTTATACCACCCTATAGGAATTTTGATGAGCAGAATATCTAAATAACTTATTGCGTTTTCTCATACATATGAATTTAGTTAAACTTTGATGTTTTATCGTACCTTTCTAGTAAAATAAAATCGTGTTCTTATTACTGCCGTGCAATTCAAGAACCTAGTAAGTCGCCATACTAAATTCAACTTTTTTATTTTTTTTTCAAGAACTGGAAGAGTCTGCAAATTTGAAAATTCACTATACTGAGAGCCAGTTGACCTTGTACTTGGTAGTAGTAATTTTCATTTTAAATCCTTTTGATTGTCATTTTTGTAGAGCAGATTTTTTATAGTCTTTTTAGGGTTGTTTAGTGGTTTTGATGTTAACTTGGATATTTTACCAAAATTTGAAGCAGTAAATCGTATCGATCTGCACCGGACGCTTATGCTCTTTTTAAAACACAAATAAATGCGTTTTGGTTTAACATATTGCTTCCGAACAAGAACCTTTTTGAAATATTTTTCAATGAAGTGATACTAATTAGGTCGCGATTCTTCAAAAAAGTCGCGATTCTTCAGAAAAGACAGAAAATCTCACCCGTCAGAATTCTGGAAAGTGGCGATTTTTACTTATCGCCTCATTTAAAATAAAAACAGCGTTCTTCATATCTATCCTAACGTTGTAAGAGAAACTGCGTCATTTTTTTAATAACATTTAATAGAGACCTTTTGCACCTATAATTTTGATGCCTTTTTACTTTATCGGTTATTTCGGGCATGCGCAGTTACGAGGTAATAACGAAATCCCTTACTAACCGATAAAGTTTCACGTTACCTGCGGGAGAATACCGTATCTCCTATAATTGACATGGTTGCCGACAGTAAAAGTAGAAAAACAAAAAATTTAAGTTTATTTTTTAATGCAAATATGTTCTGTATTCTTTTTAATTGTAAAGATAAGTGTCAATTTTTGTTTAATCATTTTCTTTGTCTAGAATTTCGTAAGAAATGTAAAACATTGATTTGCACTGGCAACTATGATAAGTGATTCCGATCTGTTTATCAGAACATCCCTTTTCTCTGTTGTATTTTCGAGTTTTTAAAGATTATTATATTATATAATATATATATTAATAATTAAAATTCACCGTAAAAGACACAAGAATAAGATATTCTAAATGAAAAATATTATGGGACAAATTCTTTTTGTAAATCTTTATAATAATAAATACCGTATAAAGTGGGCCATAAACAAATCAAAGGCGGCGTGCAAAAACTAAAAATGCTGTCTTAAAAATAACGTGACGTTAGCTACGTCACAACGCGTTATTAAGCGATAAGGTCACCTAACGGGGAATTTTAATAAGAGGTGCAAAAGGTCTCTAATATTTTAAAGATGTTCCGTAGGACTAGTTTCTGGCGGAACTAAATTGTTACTACACATGCCAATAAACGTCAAAAAGTGTCGAAATTCTCACCATGTAAAAGGAAAGACAGAATTTCTGAACAGTGACAGCGAAATATTCCATGGCTATCTATGGTTTTGTATGTTAAAAGTTTTAAAGGTTTGTTTACACATAAAAATAAGCTTAATAACATACATTTTTAAATAAAAAACAGGGATTTCAGAAAAACAGTCGACAAAAATTAAAACTGACATATTGTTTATTTACTAGAACAGTATTAAGAAACTAAATTTTAAGAAATATTAGAAAATAGTTCTGACGAAAAAGCTTTAAGTGTAAACTTGCTTTTAAAAATCGTCAGATTTTTTGTCAGGACTAATATTCCTTAAAATTTAGTTTCTTAATACTTTTCTAGTAAATAAACAATATATCAGGTTTAATTTTTGTAGGGTGTTTTTCTTAAAAACCCTTTTTTTATTTAAAAATGTATGTTATTAAGCCTATTTTTTTTGTGTAAACAAACCTTTAAAACTTAACATACAAAACCATAGATAGCCATGGAATATGCCGCTGTCACTGTTCAGAAAAGTTACACAAATTCTGTCTCTCCTTTTACATGGTGAGAATTTTCGACACTTTTCGACGTTTATTGGTACGCGTAGTAACAGTTTAGCTCCGCCGCAAACTAGTCCTGCGGAATATCTATAAAATATTAAATTTAGAAAATGTTATTAAAGAAATGACGCAGTTATTCTTTCACAACTTTAGGATAAATATTAGGGACGCTGTGTTTTTATTTTAAATAAGGCGATAAGTAAAAATCGCCACTTTCCAGAATTGTGACGGGTGAGATTTTCTGTTGTTTTTGAAGAATTGCGACCTAGATTTGTTTTTTCCAGCCAATGCCCAAAGGTCCCCTACAATCTCCTATATCTCGCAAACTCAAATCAAAGACATTGGTGGCGTGGTAGAGCTGTCATGTTCGGTCCAGTACACCTCAGAATACCCTGTTTTGTGGATGAAGGTGGATTCCAGTACAAATGCTCCTAGCTTACCTATTTCAACTGGGAGTTCCTTGATTTTGCATGACTCGCGGTTCTCCTTGAGGTTTGATCAGGTAAGTTGATTTGGTAAGGCAAAATTTACCTTAATTAACTCCCTGCAGCTTTACCTGTTTTTCCCGTTTTTCTTGCTTTAATTGATAATAAATAAATGAAATAAAGCCTTTGCCCTCTCCAGGACTTCAAGTAATCCAATAGTGAAACTCAAATTAAAATCTGGTCAGTTGTTTTTTTTTTTTTTGATAAATTGGACAGATAGCATACCAAATCCTGCATCATCTACATCCCTGTAGAGCTATTGGTAGATTTTATGTATGTAGGCAGGTATTTTTAAGTGAATTTTCCCTTTTTAAAAAAAAAACAAACTCACATACCTAAATTTTCTAGCTTAAAAGAACAGTAAATAAAAAAACTTCACCATGTAGCTTCCATTGCTTGCCATCCATGCTACTAAAACTGGCCGTACACTCGAAGGTTTTGTTAAATAAACCAGTAGTTGATCCATTTTAATTTTAAACACCAAAAAAATAAACAGAAGTGAGGTTACGTTTTGAACTACTCATTTTTTCTCGGTTCTAAATGATGACGTCACATCTAAATAGTTTCAAATAATATTTCAAAATAATTTCAACGCGAGAAAACGCCTCAGACAGCTACTTTGAGATTGAGAATTTCAGGAGCGGGTAAATGGAGGTAGTTTTTCAAAAAGTTTGTTTAGTTCCTCATTATTCATACGTTCAAGTTTTATGTTAGAGGTTGTTGGGGGTTTTGAAACTTTTTAATTTTACTTGTTCACAGGAAAGTTCCACATACACCCTTCAAATTAAAGACATGCAAGAAACGGACGCTGGCACGTACGCTTGTCAAATCATCATATCACCTAGCAACAGAATCAGCGCCGAAGTCGACGTTCAAGTTAGGCGACCGCCGTTTATTTCCGACAATTCGACTAGGTCAGTGGTGGTGTCCGAAGGAGAAGGTAAGCGGCCACACACGTTACATATTTAGTACACTAAAAGTATCATGTCGTCAAAAAAAGGACTTAATGGGCTGCTTTTGTAGTTGTAGGCTAACTAACCAGACGTCTGGATAAATGTGCGTCTTTTTCGGTTAAATCATAATTTCGGGCCGGCTTTTTATCAAAGGATTAGCTAGGTATTGTAATTATTTTGCCTGGGTTTAACAGCTTTAAAAGCAAAGATTATTTCAAAAAAGGAAGTGTAAGTCTGGGTTGACCCAACTTTTCATATTGATAATTAATTCATAAGTTAGTGTGTAAAAAGGTAATGTGTACCTTGCAATTTATATGTTTCTCTTGACAGGAAAGGGAGAGTGGACTTGGAACATATTTTAAGCGAAAAAACATTAAAAAAGTCTTCCTCTGAGGAGTTTTAAATTAGTTGATGGACAACCCTAAGCCTGGGTTGACCCAACTTTTCATATTGATCATTCATAATTTTGGTGCTAAATGTCTGTCTTTTTCTTTCCTTATCAAAATAATGGGAAAATTTGTTTAAATTAATAATATACATTTTTAAATAAAAATGTCAGGCTTTGTTATCGAAAATCAAGCGTTTTTCTCCTGATTGGCCTCCTTTTGTGCAAACACCTCACCCTACTTAAACTTAAAACAAAAACAGTAGTGATTGAAAATAACTTAAAATAGACCCTCTATTAAAATCCTTGGGCAAATCATACATCCAGGCTCAAATTCCGGAAATTTAGACCGCGGTTGCCGAGTTTTCATAATTATTCCTTATTTTATTTCGTCTAATTACTTGCAATAGGTAGCATAAATACAATACATCATTTTAAGGCCACAAAAATGGCATGGATCTGACAACACTGCTTTGCTATTTTTTTGAAAGAACAACAATAGGTGGCATCACTAATACCATTTCGAGTGAGATCGTGCAGAACACGGTACGAACACCATATGTGAGAAAAGTGTAACTTATTAGGAACGTAACCATTTATTAATGCTTCTTTAAAAGGTTTTGATGCTCGGCTTCAGGCTGCATGGATTGCAATGTCTCGAAATTAAAAAGAATCAAAAGAAAAATCATTATTCAACATAAAAAAACACAAATTTCCGTATTATTTTTATCACTTGACATGTATCAATTTATTGGCCACATGTTTCATTAGACAAGTGGCCGGTGTCTATGCGGAACCTGAATTCCAATACTCCAATCGAACTTACTTCAGTTTCCTTGGGCCTACTAAATTACGTCACCTTGGCGTTTCAGAATTCCGGCAGAATATTGCTTACGAAGAAAAAAACCATAACTATTTTGTTATCAGATAATAGGATTTATAAAAATCTACAACCGTATTCAAAGGATTTTTCAAAATTTGGTGTATTTTGTTCAAAAAATAAAAAAATCCATAAATTGCTGTTACAGATTTCTGTATTATCGACGAGGCTAAAGAAAAAGCCAGGTACGATTTTAGACTATTGTTAGCCGTGTTTATTTTATTTCGAAAATGAGAGAGTCCAGCAAAAAACTGTCTATGAGGAATTCAAAAATAAACATTTCTGCCAAATTTCATCAGATTCGGTTTTCTCGTTTCCGATACTCTGCCCGGTAAAGACTGGCCCAAAACCAGCAAAGCAGTGTTGTCAAATCTATGCCGTTTTTGTGGCCTTAATAAAGTAGTACCGAAAAAGTTTAGTTTAAAATGCATGAGGAAGTTTTTTTAATATAATGTTTTGTGTTACCTTCTAGAAACTATTATTTAAATCAGGATTAGGACTTTTTTTGCTTACTATCTGACAACCAGGGCAGAACAGTTATTGATTTGTCGTGGCGCAATTTGCCATCTTAGGTCCGACCGATCCGACTGGTTTTTGAGAGTTTTTTGTGTTTTTTGCAATTGTAATTTCGATTTTAAGACTTATTAAAATGCATGTGTGTGTATTAGTTAAAAAAAAGTGGTGAAAAATCGCCGGAAATATCTTTTCGCGGGTAAATAATACATCTATTAAACCGTCACATTTTAAATATTGCTTCAGAACCAATTTGAGCCACGTTCGAGCTAGGACAGTGACGCTCTTTTTGGTCACGACCCCCTCGAATGAAGTAGGCCTTTTACATTTAAATTAACGTAATTTAAATAAAAAAAGAAAGAATTTCTTATATTTTCGTATGCTGCATTGCACCAGTAACCTTTTTTTTTAATTTTTTATAAGCAAATATTACGACAAATAATAAGAAAAAACATTATTTTGATCGCGGTCATCTTATGTCTGAGACATGCAGTACGTGTCACAGTTACTTCCGCCTGTTTCCTGCAACTGCTCTTACCTAATTTTGAAATTTTTCTAACACCGGTTTCCAACCAGTTATTAAACTATAGTTTAAAGACCGCCAATATTCGGTCCCTTCCGTGCGGCCTTTTCTATAAAGCCTAGACCCCCGTCACAATCAATGTCGTGCTGCTCAAATTACTATCTCTTTGTTTATATGGAAAGTCATTAAGCTTTATCAAAATTTTAGAAGGATGCAGTTTACTCTTTTAGTTGGTCCCTGCAATTTCCTTAGCTTTGGTTACTGATTTGAGAAATTTGCCTTCAATATATGGGGTGTGCCTTCTAGTTTATTTTAACTTTTTCGATTGTTTGATTGATTTATTGAGTTTAGCCGTCGAAATGGAATGCTACGCCGGTGGCTACCCGGTGCCCAAAATCTCCTGGAGGCGAGAAAACAACGCCATCTTGCCAACCGGTGGCTCCATCTACCGGGGAAACAAGTTGAAAATCAAGGCAATCAGGAAAGAAGACAGGGGTACTTATTATTGCGTCGCAGACAACGGCGTTGGAAAAGGGAGCAAACGTAAGTGGAAATGTTTACTTGCGTCATTTAAAACTTTTTTTAACTTAGATAAATCTCTTTTTAAACTATCGATTATTTACTCGCTTGTACAGGGTGACCATTTAAAAGTGAATTATTACTCATGAAATTACGTAGATTTCTACCATATTTTCAGTTTATTCCTTAATCACTATACGCAAGGTGGCCATGAGGTTCTCTTTTGTAATTCAAATACCCTGTATATTTTCTAAAATTTTAATAGATCTTTTCTTTCTGATTCCGAAAATATATCGTCTTACGTCAACGTTTTTATGAATTTGTAAAAATTTAAAAAAATATACAGTATGTTCCATTAAAAAAAGGACTTCATGGCCATACTTTTTTGTGATTATAACAAAAAAAAATTCCGCACGAAAAATCACCTAGTCAGCCATTCATAATGAAGGCTATTGGGATCGTAAAAAAGTTTTTTTGTTGAGGTATTGGGGTTAACAAAGGCTTAAATAAAAAAAACGTCGTAATGCTGGGACACAAAAATTGCTACACCAATTTTTACCGGCATAAAAATTATAGGTGGTGGGGTTGGAAAGAGGGTAGGAACGAGGGTTTAACAGAAGACAGACGTTTTTCATATTTATATGGATAAAATGCCTAAAATTTGTTGTTTATCCAGGTAACATAGCCGTGGAGGTGGAATTCGCCCCTGTGGTGACGGTGCCCCGCCCCCGTCTGGGCCAAGCCCTTCAATACGACATGGATCTCGAGTGTCACGTGGAGGCCTACCCCCCACCCGCCATTACATGGGAAAAGGACTCGGTCACGTTGTCCAACAACCAACATTACAAGATATCCCATTTTGCCGTGGCTGACGAATTTACCGATACTACTTTAAGGGTAATAATGGTCATAGTATAGGGTGTTTAAACAAAAAATAATTTAAAAGAAAATAGATAAATATAACGTATCTTCCCAACCATTTTTAACCGACTTCCAAAAAAGACGAGGTTATAAGTTCGGCGCGTATTTTTTTTTATATGTATGTTTCAGCATAACTTCCAAACGGCCCAAGCGATTTACATAATTCTTTTTTAATTCGATTCAGGAGACCTTCAATTTGGTGCCGTTTTGATTAAAAAAATACTTTTTTTTTATAACCAAATTGACATGTAAAACATGGATTTTCACCGCTATACTAGGCTAAAGGATACTAAAAATCGAAAAAGATTTAACTGGCTTTTAGAGAATGTCAAATGAAATAAACTTTTTACATATATACAGGGTGTTCCAAATTCGATGCTCACCATGGGGATCTCCTAAACGGTAGTTGAGCAATTTGATGCTTTGCTAAAAACTAAAAAAAAAGTTTACAAATTCCGGATAGTTCCGGAGATAGGCGAAAAAAACCGAAATCTTCATTTTTAGTTTTTATTTTTCTGCGCCTTTATTCTTAAAGCGGTCCAAAAACGCTTATAATTTTCTACAGGCACGTTTTTAGGATCTACCTAGTGAGACAGGAGCACTGTCAAATTCATTTTTTCTTATGGACACATGCTTTTTTTCTCCTGCCGTTTGGTTCATAAAGGATAGCAGATATTTTGCAACCTTATTTTTACAAGTATCTGACGTTTTGAGTTATTTGACCATCATCAGCCCATATTCAAAGATTAAAGAACAAGAAAAAAACGTATTTTTAAAACATTAGGTAAAGTTATTTGTTATTTCCAAAACATCTTGAGTAAGTTTAGCAAAAATAAAATTTGGGCTGATGATGGTCAATAAAACCAAAACGTCAGGTGACTTGCCAAAGTAAGCGTGCAAAATGTTATCTGTCATCCTTTATGAATCAATCCGCAGAAGAAAAAAAGGATGTGTCCATAAGAAAAAATGAACTTGACCGTGCCCCTGTCAAACTGAAATGTCAAGTCTCAAAAACAGACCCCTCACTAGGTAGATCCTAAAAAAGTGCCTGTAGAAAGTTTTGAGCGTTTTTTGACAGCTTCAAGAATAAGGGCGCAGAAAAATAAAATCTAAAAATGAAGATCTGGGTTTTTTCCGCCTACCTCCGGAACTATCCGGAATTTGTAAACTTTTTCTAGCAAAGCATCAAATTGCGCAACTTTGCCCTAATTTAAACCTTTTCGTATCTCCTACCGTTTAGGAGATCCTTATGGTGAGCATCAAATTTGAAACACCCTGTATATATACAAAATAAATAAAACGTATTTCCTACATTTTCCCAAAGTGAATTGCCCCAATATCCTGTTTTTATTGTTTCATAAATAAAATGTATGACAAATAATAAGAAAAAAAAACATTTTGATCGCGGTGAAAAACGCCATATGTCTGAGACATGCCCCTGTTTAACTGCCCACCCAATCTAATTTTTAGGGCTCTATGACCCTGGTTTCCAACCAAATCGCGAATATTCAGTCCTTTTCTAAAAAAAAATCAGTAAAAGCCTACAAGTCGTATCTTTGATCTTCTACATATACTACAAACAAAAATATTTTATTTTATACTTTTTGGTGTACTTTCCTAAAGTCGGTTTTAAACTTTTGGTAAAAAGTTGTGATGCCCATTATTTTTGTTCCTAGAAAACCAATTTGAACAGCATTTGACTTGATTGAATTATAGACTTAGTTTTTTTTTTTAACAGAAGCTTTCAATGAATGTATTCAATGTTCTTTTAGGTAATAACAATTGAAAAAAGGCAGTACGGTCAGTATGTCTGCAAAGCAGCTAACAAATTAGGAACGTCAGAAGGCATTGTAGAACTTTTTGGTAAGTTGAATTAATCTATAGTGAAATGAATAAAAAATAGTTAAATCCATAAAAAAAGCACGTTCTTAGTGTAAGATTTTAGAATTGTACAGTAAAATATTTATTTGTAGGTAGACTAAATTTAGAAAAAAAACCTTTTCAGCATAACCTTCGTTTTTTTTTTTAACTAGGATTACTAGAAAAGAGTTTCTTTTAGCATCTTGATGCATTAAATTATCATTTGTAATTGATTAGTAATTTTTTTGACACTGCCATTGAAAATTCCTGTGTCTAAATGTCAACAGTAGTTTTTTTCACCCCGACCCACTTCTATTTGAATCTTTTGTTTATTTTTTTGAGTTTGTAGATTAGTTTTTTTGCATCAGATTTTTTTTTGTTTCATAGAAACTGTAATACCCGTATGTCCACCGGCCTGTGGCACCAGCAGGTACGCAGGAGCGTCCACGATAACCACCAGTACGGCTGCCTTGCTGATTGCGATGGTTATATTCATGTTCAGGTAATTTTTTGCTTGAAAAAAATGTATGAGAATGTATATTGTTAATATTGTGTTTTCCTTTGCAGAAATTTCAATACCAAACATTAACTATTCAGGACTACAGTGGTTAAACAACGCCAAATCCACGGGCCCGTCCGTATTATTTTACGGATTTTTGCTCGTAGCCTTACTCAAATTAGGAATCTCATTTTAGGAATCTAGTTGCTGAGATTATCTGCAAATCATAAACAACTATATTATATATTGATTTAAAAAAAAAAAATGTAATTTGTCAAAACCATTTTCCGCCAAAATCGCAATTTGTCGAATCAATTGTTTTGTCAGATCATTTTTTAACAGAATCGTAATCTATCAGAATGAAACGATCATCTCCCTCAAGGTCATATAGATCAGTTACGCAAGTGACCCTTTTATAGGACTGCTTTAAAGATCATAGACGTCACGTGATTACTTTTACCCCGCGCATAGAACAATTCAGAACCCTTGCCGTTTGTCGGCACGGTTACGCTGGACGATGGACTCCGGTCTTTCCACTTAAAGTGGGTGTGGGTAGATACGGAACAGTTTCTTATGAAAAAAACTGACAACTCGACTTTTTTGTGCTCTTATCATTTTTTTTGTATAAGATGTTTTTCTAAACTTTGATTTAAACCTGTAAAACCATAACACCTCGAGGGTGATGATCCTTTAATTCCGATAGATTAATTACGATTCTATAAAAAAAGACAGTCTGAAAAATAATGAATTCTATTAGTTGCGATTCTAATGGAAAATGGATTTAACGATCGAGTTCTTATGGAAAATGGTTTTTACAAAAAACGTCCTTGCATTTAACATTTCTGACTGCTTGACGTTTAAGTATCGTTCATGCATAGACAGTGTTAGTCTTTTGTTAAATATTTATTACAGGCTTAATCATACTATACTTTTTCATAGGTTTAGTCACACTCCTAATAAAAGGTGAGAAAATATTTTTCTTTTGAACCTAAGAAAATAAAAAAAACGTCCAAAAGTAATATTAAATGCACCAATCAACTAAATTATACCTATACATATAATCTCTAGATATACCATTTCTGTACATTAAATATATTATTAAAACTTTTGGTGTAGGATTCTAACCAAACCATACAAATACAAAAAATCCAATTTTTGATGTTTGTTTGTGTGTTTGTTTGTCTCTTTATGTGTTTTTCTATTTGTAACAGCATCACGCAAAAACTACTTTTATGGATTTTAATGGGAGTTTCACTATTGGATTCCATAGAGTTCTGCGCAGGATATGGGTTTTATTTTATCAAAATCGTTTCACGGCACGGGACCGAGAGTTATGATTATTTAAAGAAAAAAAATTATAAAACTGCGAGATCTTCAGCTAATATAATTATAATAAACAGGGTGCTCACCAGTCAGAAAAAGAGTAGTGAGGAAGTCAGGGGTTTTTACTTAAAAAACACCAAAACTACTGAAGATATGTCACTTGTGGTTATCAAACCTTAAAATGCATCGCCTTGTGGTTTGATAACCACAAGTGGTTATCCAAAAAGGGTCAGGATTTTTTTTACAGTTTGGTCAGGGGAAATCAGGATTTTTTGTGGATTGGGACAAATTTTGTCTGGTGGTAGCAGGGACGAGTATTAAAAGTAAGCAATTTTTATGACTAAAACTATTGCCCACACCACATATAACAAAACCAAATACTAGTTACGTGACTTATGCCTTTATAATGAACGATATTTTAGGACACATCCATAGTTTTTGAATTGAAAAAGAGACATGCAAAAAAGCACTATTTAAACCAAGGAAGATCGTAATAAAGTTAGAGCTGCCATAATATTACAAAAAATGGCGGCAAATCAGATTTGCCACCTTATTATTTGAACATATGTCTAATAACTAAGGCTTTTTTTTCATGAAAATGTTATATAATTATTTTTAGGTGAGGACATTCGAGGTGAATGTAAAATATTTTTTGTGGGTGTTTTACAGATATGGTTTGTGGCATATGCCTAGACAAGACAGTAAAACTTGTATTTAAAAACGTGTTATTGGCATTATACATATTAAGTACACGACTGTACATTCCAAGATTTAGACTTTGAGAAAACTGCTTAAATAATTTTTTTAATCCATTTTAATAGTTACTAAATATACAAAACTCTTAGTAATTAAGAATAATGGGTATACACAGGGTGCACCATTAAGAATATAGTCTTCGCTGGCACTGCAGGGGTATTTTTGGCCCCACATTTTTCTATTCAAATACAGAAATTTTTTAAACGTTTTAGTCTTATTTTAAAGATAAAGCTTGACTCTAGGGTTCTCTACTAGTAGGTTTTAAAATTTGTGATTAGTCTTGCAGTTATGAGCAGACCAAATACGTAAAACTCGACAATATTGCCCATTGCAGACAACTTTGCCCGGTGCAATACACCCTCTACTAGGTGGTGTTGCCCGGTTGGTCCTGGTTCTGGTTAAATCGAAACCGGAACCGGTCCTTTCGTTTTAAAACAATGACGTCACAACCCGGTTATGAAATCTTGGAACCAGCCTGGGAGGTTGGTTCAGCCCTTTGGTTGTAAACGTATCCCCTAAAATTTTGCAAATTATAGGGGATACGTTTACAATTTGAGTAAAATCAAAGATATCTTCACAATATTTTCAATGACGTCATTATTTTAGAACCGCTGTCAAAATTTATGTCAAAATAAGGTCAACGAGAACCAGGACCAATTCTGAAATCGAAAATCCGTAAATAATTAATTTTTGACACTTATTTGGCAAAATTGTAAAGGCGGATGTACAATTAAGCAAGCAAGCGGACAAATGTCAATGTCAAATTTTCCGACTTTTCCAATTTTCTCGAAAAGTACAAATTATTTTCGAAATAGAATGCTTTTAAAACATTTCTCTATTTCGAAAGTAATTTGTACTTTTCGGGAAAATTGGAAAAGCCGGGAAATTTGACATTGACATTTGCCCACTTACTTGCGTGCTTGCTTGCTTAATTGTATATTCACCTTAAAAGGTCTGAAAATTTGTCGAGTTTTTCGACAAGTAGTTAATTCTCTAATATTAAGCTGGAATTTATTTAACAGGTTTAGTTTTGGTAAATTATGAAACAGTGATATAATCTTGCGAGGAATAGCTAGAATGTAAGTTATTTTTAAGGCAGTTTTGTAGCTTAATTGGAATGCATTACTATTTTATGGCTAAAAGCGTGCCAGTACCAAGTAAAGCACCAACTAACTAATTAAAGTCGGGTAAAAAATGAGGACGTCGCCGCGTCGGCGAAAAATATGATGCCCGGACAGAATACATGTTTGATCAACTGTTTTAGTAATTCTATAAGGGTATTTTTTATAATTGAATTTATTATCTGAAATGGCATTTACACTGGCATAGTCATGTAATTAATAATATTACCAATATAATATTAAAAACATCTTTGAAAGAATGAAAGTCAGTAGAAAGATAATAAAATAAACCAAAATAACTCTTGAAAACCTTGATTTTCTGTTTACGCAGAATTTATATATACTTTTATTTCGTCCAAAATTTAGTCTTTTTTATACTTTACATTTTGTATTAAATAAATAAAATTAAGAAAAAACTATGTTTATTTTTCTTTGAAAACTTCGCCGAAAAGAGCGATACTTATTCAAAATAGCGATATCAAATCAGCGACGTTTAAAACGACGACATATTAAAAGAGCGACACACGATAAAAACAGAGACATTCACATAAAGGTTGTAAAAATACTTTCCATTGGTTTATTACATCATTTTATAGCTTATTTTATACCTTTTATTTACTTTATGGTCTTATTCATAATAGGACTTACAGGAATTAAAATGGGCATATTCATTTTTAAAAAAAAATAGTTTTTTTTTCTAAATTTTTTTATTCTTAATTTTTTTCTAAATTTTTTTTTTCGTTTTTTTTATTCTAAACTTTTTTTTGCCAATCCTTTTTTTTTAATTTTTTTCTTTCCATTTTTTTTCCCTTCCTGTATTATCACAAGTTATAAGCACATACCACAATTTTTCAGTTTCATTTCACAGTGTTATAGAAATCCTTCATTTTTATCATTTGGAGAAAAAAACCATTTTATCACAAAGAAGAGTCCAGAAAGGTATTCTGCTTATCTCTACATTCTATAATTTCAAAATTAAAATCTTGTACTGAAAGATTTTGAATTTTTGAGAAAAGAATGTTTGAGTTTTGGCTTAAAAATTAATTTAGCAAAGTGTTAATTTTTAAATTTATAGTTTATCAAAAGTTGATCTTGAAAATCTCACCCTTTTAGGAGTACCTTTCTTTGAAAAGGAAATTGGCAAAAATTTTTCCTCAAAGATTGATGTTTTTACAAAGTTTTCCGGCAAACTTTTATCTCTAAATTCTCATACTGCCTATCATTTATTAAAACATTCATTTTCGATTCCTAGAATCACTTATTTACTTCGGACAGCGCCATGTTGGAAGATGCTGGAATGTTTAGAAAAATTTGACGATCTACTGAAATTTAGTTTAGAAAATATTATAAACTGTAAAATGATTCGAATGCTTGTTCACTGTGCATTCTTCCAATTAAATTAGGTGGTTTAGGAATCAGAAATAGCTCATCTCTTTGTTACTCAGCTTTTCTTGGTTCTTTGAATGATCCATCATATCTTTTTCCACAAATTCTTCCTGAGGAAATTATTTTGCATCCGGACTTTGCTTTGATCGAAGCATCAAATAAATATCAAAATTTAACAGGAATTTCGAATATTTTTAATCTAAAATCACAAAGAGATTTGGATACTGCAATGTGTGACGTATTCTTTCAGCAAATGTTTTATCTTCAAAATCTCAACTTGATCAAGCACGTCGTCTAGCTCTTAATAAGCCAGAGAGCAACGCGTGGCTTAATGCTTTGCCCTCCTCTTCTTTAGGAAATTTATTGGAGATCACTTTGATGCCTTGGAAGGGTGGAAAAACTTTAGAAATATAAGACGTGCTTGATCAAGTTGAGATTTTGAAGATAAAAGAATTTGGTGAAAGAATACGTCACACATTGCGTGTGTGTGTCACACATTGTGATTTTAGAATAGAAATATCCGAAATTCCTGTTAAATTTTGATACTTATTTCATGCTTCGATCAAAGCAAATGCTTAGTAACAAAGAGATGGGCTATTTCTGATTCCTAATTAAACCACCTAATTTAATTGGAAGAATACACAGTGACCAAGCATTGGAATCAATTTTACAGTATATAATATTTTCTAAACTAAATTTCAGTTTTTGATGCTACCTGCCGAGACACGCTTTGCAGTTCCTATCTGGGTAAAACTTCTCATAAAGCGGGAGAGGCGGCTAAGATAAGAGAAATACAAAAAAAACAAAATATAAAGAACTAGAAGACAGAGGATTTTTGTTTTACACTTTTGCAGTGGAAACCCTAGGACCTTTCTGAAATAGCAAAAAAAAATTGAAACAAAAAATGCTAGAAGTTTCATCACCCAGCGGGTCAGTATTGCCATTCAAAGGGGGAAGGCGGCCTCTGTGCTGGAGACCTTACCCGAGGAACAAGGATCGGAAGAATTTTCTTTTATTTATAGTTTTTTTATAATTAATTTTAATTTCAAAATATATTTTTTTTAACTAAAAAAAATATTTTAGAAGTAGTATGGCCTTATCCATAATAGGACTTACAGAAATTAAAATAAGGCAAATACATTTTTGAAAAAAATCTTGTGAAAAAATTCCGACCAAATGGGTAACCTAAAATCGCATATTTTCAGGTTTTAAAAATACTTTGCATTGGGTTATTAAATCACTTTTTTTATACCTTCCTCAAAAACATAATTTTAGTAACTGTCTGCAGATAACTAAAGCATGGTTTTTTTGGTTACCGATGCAAAAAATTTTTTTGATCACGGGTGCAAAAAAAGATTTCTGTCCGTTTTTTACCCAAAATTAAAGAGAAATAGCAGAAAATAGTAATATTGGAAAAATCCAAGTATTCTTGCTTAAAAATTAAGCCATTTCCGCCAGTTTTCATCAAGTATTTACGAAAAAATTATTTAAAAAAATTGTCAAAGTATGAAACTGTCAAAGACTAAAATTGAAATGAAATGAACGTCACCGAGTAAAATAGCACATCTCTATGGAAACGATTGTTATTTGATTTACCAGCCGCTTTGATTTATAATGTAAAAATGGTGTGTTGCGAGAAGTGCTCTTCGTTCGAGATTTTTAAAAGTATTTGTCTTTTTTTCTTGGATTTCTTGATAGAGGTATTAAAAAAAATAGTATTAACAACTCGCGGCTAAACTGTGCTTCTTTTTTACTCGCGTTTTTAAATACCTCGCTGCGCTCGTTATTTAAACCAACGCTTGTAAAAAAAACACTATTTTAGCCACTAGTTGTTAAAACTACTATTATAGCTTATTTTATACCTTTAGGTACCTGCTTTATTCTTATGTAAAATATAGTCCCCTTTCCAAATTGGTTTAGGAGCTACCAGCTCTCAAAGGGAACTCAGTTTTGGAATTCGGGGCATTGTTTTAGTTTTGATTTTTTTTTTATTTCGCCTAAACTAAAAGCTTTGGACCAAGAAAAGCACCAGTTTACCTAGGTTTTCGGGTGCGCTGAACCTAAAAATAATAACTGTTCGAGTTTATCCGCAATAGGAAAAAAGTTTACAAAATTTTGACAAAAATTTAAAGATTCACATTTTTGATTTAAGTTTTCTCGTAAACCAAACAAGTTACAAGGCTAATATTTTAGACCTTAGGCCTTTTCCATAATAGGACTTACAGGAATTAAAATAGGGCAAATTCATTATTCCACCAAATAGGTGCCCTAAAATCGCATATTTTCAGGTTTCTAAAATACTTTCCGTTGAGTTATTAAATCACTTTAAATTTTTTTTTATTTTCTTTTCTCAATTTTTTTTTTCCAGTTTTTATATTATATTTTTTTTTATAAAATTTTTTTTTCCCAAAAATTTTTAATTTTTTTTATTTTCTTTTCCCAAAATTTGTTTTTTCCTAATTTTTTTTTACAATTCTTTTTTCAATTTTTTTATATATATATATATATATATATATATATATATATATATATATCAATTTTTTTTATAATTTTTTTTACGTAGATTTTTGGGTGCGCTGAACCTAAAAACCATAACAGTTTGAGGCTATCTGCCATAGGAAAAAGTTTACAAAATTTTGAAAAAAATTTAAAAATTCACATTTTTGATTTAAGTTTTCTCGTAAAGCAAACAAGTTACAAGGCTAATATTTTAGAAGTAGTATGACCTTTTCCATAATAGTGCTTACAGGAGTTAAAATAGGGCAAATTCATTATTCAAAAAAATCTTGTGAAAAAATTTCCGACCAAATGGGGACTCCAAAAGCGCATATTTTCAGGTTTTAAAAATACTTCCCGTTGAGTTATGAAATCACTTAATAGCTTATTTTATACCCTGCGGCACTTGCTTTATTCTCGTGTTAATTATAGTCCCTGTGTAAAATGGTTTAGGAGCTACCGGTTCTCAAAGTGAACTCAGTTTTGGATTTCGGGGTATTGTTTGAGTTTTGATTTTTTTTTTATTTCCGCCAAACTAAAAGCTCTGGACCAAAAAAAGCATCAGTTTACCTAGGTTTTCGGGTGCGCTAAACCTAAAAACAATAACAGTTTAAGTTTATCTGCAATAGGAAAAAAGTTTACAAAAAATTTAAAAATTCAAATTTTTGATTTAAGTTTTCTCGTAAACCAAACAAGTTACAAGGCTAATATTTTAGAAGTAGTATGGCCTTTTCCATAATAGTGCTTACAGGAATTAAAATAGGGCAAATTCATTATTCAAAAAAATCTTGTGAAAAAATTTCCGACCAAATGGGTACCCCAAAATCGCATATTTTCAGGTTTTAAAAATACTTCCCGTTGAGTTGTGAAATCACTTAATAGCTTATTTTATACCCTGCGGCACTTGCTTTATTCTCGTGTTAATTATAGTCCTTTGTGTAAAATGGTTTAGGAGCTACCGGTTCTCAAAGTGAACTCAGTTTTGGATTTCGGGGTATTGTTTGAGTTTTGATTTTTTTTTATATCCGCCAAACTAAAAGCTCTTTCGGGTGCGCTAAACCTAAAAACAATAACAGTTTAAGTTTATCTGCAATAGGAAAAAAGTTTACAAAAAATTTAAAAATTCACATTTTTGATTTAAGTTTTCTCGTAAACCAAACAAGTTACAAGGCTAATATTTTAGAAGTAGTATGGACTTTTCCATAATAGTGCTTACAGGAATTAAAATAGGGCAAATTCATTATTCAAAAAAATCTTGTGAAAAAATTTCCGACCAAATGGGGACTCCAAAAGCGCATATTTTCAGGTTTTAAAAATACTTCCCGTTGAGTTATGAAATCACTTAATAGCTTATTTTATACCCTGCGGCACTTGCTTTATTCTCGTGTTAATTATAGTCCCTGTGTAAAATGGTTTAGGAGCTACCGGTTCTCAAAGTGAACTCAGTTTTGGATTTCGGGGTATTGTTTGAGTTTTGATTTTTTTTTATTTCCTCCAAACTAAAAGCTCTGAACCAAGAAAAGCATCAGTTTACCTAGTTTTTCGGGTGCGCTAAACCTAAAAACCATAACAGTTTAAGTTTATCTGCAATAGGAAAAAAGTTTACAAAAAATTTAAAAATTCACATTTTTGATTTAAGTTTTCTCGTAAACGAAACAAGTTACAAGGCTAATATTTTAGAAGTAGTATGGCCTTTTCCATAATAGTGCTTACAGGAATTAAAATAGGGCAAATTCATTATTCAAAAAAATCTTGTGAAAAAATTTCCGACCAAATGGGTACCCCAAAATCGCATATTTTCAGGTTTTAAAAATACTTCCCGTTGAGTTATGAAATCACTTAATAGCTTATTTTATACCCTGCGGCACTTGCCTTATTCTCGTGTTAATTATAGTCCCCTGTGTAAATTGGTTTATGAGCTACCGGTTCTCAAAGTGAACTCAGTTTAGGATTTCGGGTGCGCTGAACCTAAAAACAATAACAGTTTAAGTTTATCTGCAATAGGAAAAAAGTTTACAAAAAATTTAAAAATTCACATGTTTGATTTAAGTTTTCTCGTAAACCAAACAAGTTACAAGGCTAATATTTTAGAAGTAGTATGGCCTTTTCCATAATAGTGCTTACAGGAGTTAAAATAGGGCAAATTCATTATTCAAAAAAATCTTGTGAAAAAATTTCCGACCAAATGGGGACCCCAAAATCGCATATTTTCAGGTTTTAAAAATACTTCCCGTTGAGTTATGAAATCACTTAATAGCTTATTTTATACCCTGCGACACTTGCTTTATTCTCGTGTTAATTATAGTCCCCTGTGTAAAATGGTTTAGGAGCTACCGGTTCTCAAAGTGAACTCAGTTTTGGATTTCGGGGTATTGTTTGAGTTTTGATTTTTTTTTATTTCCGCCAAACTAAAAGCTCTGGACCAAAAAAAGCATCAGTTTACCTAGGTTTTCGGGTGCGCTAAACCTAAAAACAATAACAGTTTAAGTTTATCTGCAATAGGAAAAAAGTTTACAAAAAATTTAAAAATTCAAATTTTTGATTTAAGTTTTCTCGTAAACCAAACAAGTTACAAGGCTAATATTTTAGAAGTAGTATGGCCTTTTCCATAATAGTGCTTACAGGAATTAAAATAGGGCAAATTCATTATTCAAAAAAATCTTGTGAAAAAATTTCCGACCAAATGGGTACCCCAAAATCGCATATTTTCAGGTTTTAAAAATACTTCCCGTTGAGTTATGAAATCACTTAATAGCTTGTTTTATACCCTGCGGCACTTGCTTTATTCTCGTGTTAATTATAGTCCCCTGTGTAAAATGGTTTAGGAGTTACCGGTTCTCAAAGTGAACTCAGTTTTGGATTTCGGGGTATTGTTTGAGTTTTGATTTTTTTTTATTTCCGCCAAACTAAAAGCTCTTTCGGGTGCGCTAAATCTAAAAACAATAACAGTTTAAGTTTATCTGCAATAGGAAAAAAGTTTACAAAAAATTTAAGTTTTCTCGTAAACCAAACAAGTTACAAGGCTAATATTTTAGAAGTAGTATGTCCTTTTCCATAATAGTGCTTACAGGAATTAAAATAGGGCAAATTCATTATTCAAAAAAATCTTGTGAAAAAATTTCCGACCAAATGGGTACCTCAAAATCGCATATTTTCAGGTTTTAAAAATACTTCCCGTTGAGTTGTGAAATCACTTAATAGCCTATTTTATACCCTGCGGCACTTGCTTTATTCTCGTGTTAATTATAGTCCCCTGTGTAAAATGGTTTAGGAGTTACAGGTTCTCAAAGTGAACTCAGTTTTGGATTTCGGGGTATTGTTTGAGTTTTGATTTTTGTTTATTTCCGCCAAACTAAAAGCTCTTTCGGGTGCGCTAAATCTAAAAACAATAACAGTTTAAGTTTATCTGCAATAGGAAAAAAGTTTACAAAAAATTTAAAAATTCACATTTTTGATTTAAGTTTTCTCGTAAACCAAACAAGTTACAAGGCTAATATTTTAGAAGTAGTATGTCCTTTTCCATAATAGTGCTTACAGGAATTAAAATAGGGCAAATTCATTATTCAAAAAAATCTTGTGAAAAAATTTCCGACCAAATGGGTACCTCAAAATCGCATATTTTCAGATTTTAAAAATACTTCCCGTTGAGTTGTGAAATCATTTAATAGCCTATTTTATACCCTGCGGAACTTGCTTTATTCTCGTGTTAATTATAGTCCCCTGTGTAAAATGGTTTAGGAGCTACCGGTTCTCAAAGTGAACTCAGTTTTGGATTTCGGGGTATTGTTTGAGTTTTGATTTTTTTTTATTTCCGCCAAACTAAAAGCTCTGGACCAAAAAAAGTATCAGTTTACCTAGGTTTTCGGGTGCGCATAACCTAAAAACAATAACAGTTTAAGTTTATCTGCAATAGGAAAAAAGTTTACAAAAAATTTAAAAATTCACATTTTTGATTTAAGTTTTCTCGTAAACCAAACAAGTTACAAGGCTAATATTTTAGAAGTAGTATGGACTTTTCCATAATAGTGCTTACAGGAATTAAAATAGGGCAAATTCATTATTCAAAAAAATCTTGTGAAAAAATTTCCGACCAAAAGGGTACCCCAAAATCGCATATTTTCAGGTTTTAAAAATACTTCCCGTTAAGGTATGAAATCACTTAATAGCTTATTTCATACCCTGCGGCACTTGCTTTATTCTCGTGTTAATTATAGTCCCCTGTGTAAAATGGTTTAGGAGCTACCGGTTCTCAAAGTGAACTCAGTTTTGGATTTCGGGGTATTGTTTGAGTTTTGATTTTTTTTTATTTCCGCCAAACTAAAAGCTCTGGACCAAAAAATGCATCAGTTTACCTAGGTTTTCGGGTGCGCTAAACCTAAAAATAATAACAGTTTAAGTTTATCTGCAATAGGAAAAAAGTTTACAAAGAATTTAAAAATTCAAATTTTTGATTTAAGTTTTCTCGTAAACCAAACAAGTTACAAGGCTAATATTTTAGAAGTAGTATGGCCTTTTCCATAATAGTGCTTACAGGAGTTAAAATAGGGCAAATTCATTATTCAAAAAAATCTTGTGAAAAAATTTCCGACCAAATGGGTACCCCAAAATCGCATATTTTCAGGTTTTAAAAATACTTCCCGTTGAGTTGTGAAATCACTTAATAGCTTATTTTATACCCTGCGGCACTTGCTTTATTCTGGTGTTAATTATAGTCCTTTGTGTAAAATGGTTTAGGAGCTACCGATTCTCAAAGTGAACACAGTTTTGGATTTCGGGGTATTGTTTGAGTTTTGAATTTTTTTTATTTCCGCCAAACTAAAAGCTCTTTCGGGTGCGCTAAACCTAAAAACAATAACAGTTTAAGTTTATCTGCAATAGGAAAAAAGTTTACAAAAAATTTAAAAATTCACATTTTTGATTTAAGTTTTCTCGTAAACCAAACAAGTTACAAGGCTAATATTTTAGAAGTAGTATGGACTTTTCCATAATAGTGCTTACAGGAATTAAAATAGGGCAAATTCATTATTCAAAAAAATCTTGTGAAAAAATTTCCGACCAAATGGGTACCCCAAAATCGCATATTTTCAGGTTTTAAAAATACTTCCCGTTAAGTTATGAAATCACTTAATAGCTTATTTCATACCCTGCGGCACTTGCTTTATTCTCGTGTTAATTATAGTCCCCTGTGTAAAATGGTTTAGGAGCTACCGGTTCTCAAAGTGAACTCAGTTTTGGATTTCGGGGTATTGTTTGAGTTTTGATTTTTTTTAATTTCCGCCAAACTAAAAGCTCTGGACCAAAAAAAGCATCAGTTTACCTAGGTTTTCGGGTGCGCTAAACCTAAAAATAATAACAGTTTAAGTTTATCTGCAATAGGAAAAAAGTTTACAAAGAATTTAAAAATTCAAATTTTTGATTTAAGTTTTCTCGTAAACCAAACAAGTTACAAGGCTAATATTTTAGAAGTAGTATGGCCTTTTCCATAATAGTGCTTACAGGAGTTAAAATAGGGCAAATTCATTATTCAAAAAAATCTTGTGAAAAAATTTCCGACCAAATGGGTACCCCAAAATCGCATATTTTCAGGTTTTAAAAATACTTCCCGTTGAGTTGTGAAATCACTTAATAGCTTATTTTATACCCTGCGGCACTTGCTTTATTCTCGTGTTAATTATAGTCCTTTGTGTAAAATGGTTTAGGAGCTACCGGTTCTCAAAGTGAACTCAGTTTTGGATTTCGGGGTATTGTTTGAGTTTTGATTTTTTTTTATTTCCGCCAAACTAAAAGCTCTGGACCAAGAAAAACATCAGTTTACCTAGGTTTTTGGGTGCGCTAAACCTAACAACAATAACAGTTTAAGTTTATCTGCAATAGGAAAAAAGTTTACAAAAAATTGAAAAATTCACATTTTTGATTTAAGTTTTCTCGTAAACCAAACAAGTTACAAGGCTAATATTTTAGAAGTAGTATTGCCTTTTCCATAATAGTGCTTACAGGAATTAAAATAGGGCAAATTCATTATTCAAAAAAATCTTGTGAAAAAATTTCCGACCAAATGGGTACCCCAAAATCGCATATTTTCAGGTTTTAAAAATACTTCCCGTTGAGTTATGAAATCACTTAATAGCTTATTTTATACCCTGCGGCACTTGCTTTATTCTCGTGTTAATTATAGTCCTCTGTGTAAAATGGTTTAGGAGCTACCGGTTCTCAAAGTGAACTCAGTTTTGGATTTCGGGGTATTGTTTGAGTTTTGATTTTTTTTTATTTCCGCCAAACTAAAAGCTCTGGACCAAGAAAAGCATCAGTTTACCTAGGTTTTTGGGTGCGCTAAACCTAACAACAATAACAGTTTAAGTTTATCTGCAATAGGAAAAAAGTTTACAAAAAATTGAAAAATTCACATTTTTGATTTAAGTTTTCTCGTAAACCAAACAAGTTACAAGGCTAATATTTTAGAAGTAGTATGGCCTTTTCCATAATAGTGCTTACAGGAATTAAAATAGGGCAAATTCATTATTCAAAAAAATCTTGTGAAAAAATTTCCGACCAAATGGGTACCCCAAAATCGCATATTTTCAGGTTTTAAAAATACTTCCCGTTGAGTTATGAAATCACTTAATAGCTTATTTTATACCCTGCGGCACTTGCTTTATTCTCGTGTTAATTATAGTCCCCTGTGTAAAATGGTTTAGGAGCTACCGGTTCTCAAAGTGAACTCAGTTTTGGATTTCGGGGTATTGTTTGAGTTTTGATTTTTTTTTATTTCCGCCAAACTAAAAGCTCTGGACCAAGAAAAGTATCAGTTTACCTAGGTTTTCGGGTGCGCTAAACCTAAAAACAATAACAGTTTAAGTTTATCTGCAATAGGAAAAAAGTTTACAAAAAATTTAAAAATTCACATTTTTGATTTAAGTTTTCTCGTAAACCAAACAAGTTACAAGGCTAATATTTTAGAAGTATTATGGCCTTTTCCATAATAGTGCTTACAGGACTTAAAATAGGGTAAATTCATTATTCAAAAAAATCTTGTGAAAAAATTTCCGACCAAATGGGTACCCCAAAATCGCATATTTTCAGGTTTTAAAAATACTTCCCTTTGAGTTATGAAATCACTTAATAGCTTATTTTATACCCTGCGGCACTTGCTTTATTCTCGTGTTAATTATAGTCCCCTGTGTAAAATCGTTTAGGAGCTACAGGTTCTCAAATTGAAATCAGTTTTGGATTTCGGGGTATTGTTTGAGTTTTAATTTTTTTTTATTTCCGCCAAACTAAAAGCTCTGGACCAAGAAAAGCATCAGTTTACCTAGGTTTTCGGGTGCGCTTAACCTAAAAACAATAACAGTTTAAGTTTATCTGCAATAGGAAAAAAGTTTACAAAAAATTTAAAAATTCACATTTTTGATTTAAGTTTTCTCGTAAACCAAACAAGTTACAAGGCTAATACTTTAGAAGTAGTATGGCCTTTTCCTTAATAGTGCTTACAGGAATTAAAATAGGGCAAATTCATTATTCAAAAAAATCTTGTGAAAAAATTTCCGACCAAATGGGTACCCCAAAATCGCATATTTTCAGGTTTTAAAAATACTTCCCGTTGAGTTATGAAATCACTTAATAGCTTATTTTATACCCTGCGGCACTTGCTTTATTCTCGTGTTAATTATAGTCCCCTGGGTAAAATGGTTTAGGAGCTACCGGTTCTCAAAGTGAACTCAGTTTCGGATTTCGGGGTATTGTTTGAGTTTTGATTTTTTTTTATTTCCGCCAAACTAAAAGCTCTGGACCAAGAAAAGCATCAGTTTACCTAGGTTTTCGAATGCGCTAAACCTAAAAACAATAACAGTTTAAGTTTATCTGCAATAGGAAAAAAGTTTACAAAAAATTTCAAAATTCACATTTTTGATTTAAGTTTTCTCGTAAACCAAACAAGTTACAAGGCTAATATTTTAGAAGTAGTATGGCCTTTTCCATAATAGTGCTTACATGAATTAAAATAGGGCAAATTCATTATTCAAAAAAATCTTGTGAAAAAATTTCCGACCAAATGGGTACCCCAAAATCGCATATTTTCAGGTTTTAAAAATACTTCCCGTTAAGTTATGAAATCACTTAATAGCTTATTTTATACCCTGCGGCACTTGCTTTATTCTCGTGTTAATTATAGTCCCCTGTGTAAAATGGTTTAGGTGCTACCGGTTCTCAAAGTGAACTCAGTTTTGGATTTCGGGGTATTGTTTGAGTTTTGATTTTTTTTTATTTCCGCCAAACTAAAAGCTCTGGACCAAGAAAAGCATCAGTTTACCTAGGTTTTCGGGTGCGCTAAACCTAAAAACAATAACAGTTTAAGTTTATCTGCAATAGGAAAAAAGTTTACAAAAAATTTAAAAACTCACATTTTTGATTTAAGTTTTCTCGTAAACCAAACAAGTTACAAGGCTAATATTTTAGAAGTATTATGGCCTTTTCCATAATAGTGCTTACAGGAGTTAAAATAGGGTAAATTCATTATTCAAAAAAATCTTGTGAAAAAATTTCCGACCAAATGAGTACCCCAAAATCGCATATTTTCAGGTTTTAAAAATACTTCCCGTTGAGTTATGAAATCACTTAATAGCTTATTTTATACCCTGCGGCACTTGCTTTATTCTCGTGTTAATTATAGTCCCCTGTGTAAAATGGTGTAGGAGCTACCGGTTCTCAAAGTGAACTCAGTTTTGGATTTCGGGGTATTGTTTGAGTTTTGATTTTTTTTTATTTCCGCCAAACTAAAAGCTCTGGACCAAGAAAAGCATCAGTTTACCTAGGTTTTCGGGTGCGCTAAACCTAAAAACAATAACAGTTTAAGTTTATCTGCAATAGGAAAAAAGTTTACAAAAAATTTAAAAATTCACATTTTTGATTTAAGTTTTCTCGTAAACCAAACAAGTTACAAGGCTAATATTTTAGAAGTAGTATGGCCTTTTCCATAATAGTGCTTACAGGAGTTAAAATAGGGCAAATTCATTATTCAAAAAAATCTTGTGAAAAAATTTCCGACCAAATGGGTACCCCAAAATCGCATATTTTCAGGTTTTAAAAATACTTCCCGTTGAGTTATGAAATCACTTAATAGCTTATTTTATACCCTGCGGCACTTGCTTTATTCTCGTGTTAATTATAGTCCCCTGTGTAAAATGGTTTAGGAGCTACCGGTTCTCAAAGTGAACTCAGTTTTGGATTTCGGGGTATTGTTTGAGTTTTGATTTTTTTTTATTTCCGCCAAACTAAAAGCTCTGGACCAAGAAAAGTATCAGTTTACCTAGGTTTTCGGGTGCGCTAAACCTAAAAACAATAACAGTTTAAGTTTATCTGCAATAGGAAAAAAGTTTACAAAAAATTTAAAAATTCACATTTTTGATTTAAGTTTTCTCGTAAACCAAACAAGTTACAAGGCTAATATTTTAGAAGTAGTATGGCCTTTTCCATAATAGTGCTTACAGGAGTTAAAATAGGGCAAATTCATTATTCAAAAAAATCTTGTGAAAAAATTTCCGACCAAATGGGTACCCCAAAATCGCATATTTTCAGGTTTTAAAAATACTTCCCGGTAAGTTATGAAATCACTTAATAGCTTATTTTACACCCTGCGGCACTTGCTTTATTCTCGTGTTAATTATGGTCCCCTGTGTAAAATGGTTTAGGAGCTACCGGTTCTCAAAGTGAACACAGTTTTGGATTTCGGGGTATTGTTTGAGTTTTGAATTTTTTTTATTTCCGCCAAACTAAAAGCTCTGGACCAAAAAAAGCATCAGTTTACCTAGGTTTTCGGGTGCGCTAAACCTAAAAAATATAACAGTTTAAGTTTATCTGCAACAGGAAAAAAGTTTACAAAAAATTTAAAAATTCACATTTTTGATTTAAGTTTTCTCGTAAACCAAACAAGTTACAAGGCTAATATTTTAGAAGTAGTATTGCCTTTTCCATAATAGTGCTTACAGGAATTAAAATAGGGCAAATGCATTATTCAAAAAAATCTTGTGAAAAAATTTCCGACCAAATGGGTACCCCAAAATCGCATATTTTCAGGTTTTAAAAATACTTCCCGTTGAGTTATGAAATCACTTAATAGCTTATTTTATACCCTGCGGCACTTGCTTTATTCTCGTGTTAATTATAGTCCCCTTTGTAAAATGGTTTAGGAGCTACCGGTTCTCAAAGTGAACTCAGTTTTGGATTTCGGGGTATTGTTTGAGTTTTGATTTTTTTTTATTTCCGCCAAACTAAAAGCTCTGGACCAAGAAAAGCATCAGTTTACCTAGGTTTTTGGGTGCGCTAAACCTAAAAACAATAACAGTTTAAGTTTATCTGCAATAGGAAAAAAGTTTACAAAAAATTTAAAAATTCACATTTTTGATTTAAGTTTTCTCGTAAACCAAACAAGTTACAAGACTAATATTTTAGAAGTAGTATGGCCTTTTCCATAATAGTGCTTACAGGAATTAAAATAGGGCAAATTCATTATTCAAAAAAATCTTGTGAAAAAATTTCCGACCAAATGGGTACCCCAAAATCGCATATTTTCAGGTTTTAAAAATACTTCCCGTTGAGTTATGAAATCACTTAATAGCTTATTTTATACCCTGCGGCACTTGCTTTATTCTCGTGTTAATTATAGTCCCCTGTGTAAAATGGTTTAGGAGCTACCGGTTCTCAAAGTGAACTCAGTTTTGGATTTCGGGGTATTGTTTGAGTTTTGATTTTTTTTATTTCCGACAAACTAAAAGCTCTGGACCAAGAAAAGTATCAGTTTACCTAGGTTTTCGGGAGCGCTAAACCTAAAAACAATAACAGTTTAAGTTTATCTGCAATAGGAAAAAAGTTTACAAAAAATTTAAAAATTCACATTTTTGATTTAAGTTTTCTCGTAAACCAAACAAGTTACAAGGCTAATATTTTAGAAGTAGTATGGCCTTTTCCATAATAGTGCTTACAGGAATTAAAATAGGGCAAATTCATTATTCAAAAAAATCTTGTGAAAAAATTTCCGACCAAATGGGTACCCCAAAATCGCATATTTTCAGGTTTTAAAAATACTTCCCGTTAAGTTATGAAATCACTTAATAGCTTATTTTATACCCTGCGGCACTTGCTTTATTCTCGTGTTAATTATAGTCCCCTGTGTAAAATGGTTTAGGAGCTACCGGTTCTCAAAGTGAACTCAGTTTTGGATTTCGGGGTATTGTTTGAGTTTTGATTTTTTTTATTTCCGCCAAACTTAAAGCTCTGGACCAAGAAAAGCATCAGTTTACCTAGGTTTTTGGGTGCGCTAAACCTAAAAACAATAACAGTTTAAGTTTATCTGCAATAGGAAAAAAGTTTACAAAAAATTTAAAAATTCACATTTTTGATTTAAGTTTTCTCGTAAACCAAACAAGTTACAAGTCTAATATTTTAGAAGTATTATGGCCTTTTCCATAATAGTGCTTACAGGAGTTAAAATAGGGTAAATTCATTATTCAAAAAAATCTTGTGAAAAAATTTCCGACCAAATGGGTACCCCAAAATCGCATATTTTCAGGTTTTAAAAATACTTCCCGTTGAGTTATGAAATCACTTAATAGCTTATTTTATACCCTGCGGCACTTGCTTTATTCTCGTGTTAATTATAGTCCCCTGTGTAAAATGGTTTAGGAGCTACCGGTTCTCAAAGTGAACTCAGTTTTGGATTTCGGGGTATTGTTTGAGTTTTGATTTTTTTTTATTTCCGCCAAACTAAAAGCTCTGGACCAAGAAAAGCATCAGTTTACCTAGGTTTTCGGGTGCGCTAAACCTAAAAACAATAACAGTTTAAGTTTATCTGCAATAGGAAAAAAGTTTACAAAAAATTTAAAAATTCACATTTTTGATTTAAGTTTTCTCGTAAACCAAACAAGTTACAAGGCTAATATTTTAGAAGTAGTATGGCCTTTTCCATAATAGTGCTTACAGGAATTAAAATAGGGCAAATTCATTATTCAAAAAAATCTTGTGAAAAAATTTCCGACCAAATGGGTACCCCAAAATCGCATATTTTCAGGTTTTAAAAATACTTCCCGTTGAGTTATGAAATCACTTAATAGCTTATTTTATACCCTGCGGCACTTGCTTTATTCTCGTGTTAATTATAGTCCCCTTTGTAAAATGGTTTAGGAGCTACCGGTTCTCAAAGTGAACTCAGTTTTGGATTTCGGGGTATTGTTTGAGTTTTGATTTTTTTTATTTCCGCCAAACTAAAAGCTCTGGACCAAGAAAAGCATCAGTTTACCTAGGTTTTCGGGTGCGCTGAACCTAAAAACAATAACAGTTTAAGTTTATCTGCAATAGGAAAAAAGTTTACAAAAAATTTAAAAATTCACATTTTTGATTTAAGTTTTCTCGTAAACCAAACAAATTACAAGGCTAATATTTTAGAAGTAGTATAGCCTTTTTTATAATAGTGCTTACAGGAGTTAAAATAGGGCAAATTCATTATTCAAAAAAATATAACAGTTTAAGTTTATCTGCAACAGGAAAAAAGTTTACAAAAAATTTAAAAATTCACATTTTTGATTTAAGTTTTCTCGTAAACCAAACAAGTTACAAGGCTAATATTTTAGAAGTAGTATTGCCTTTTCCATAATAGTGCTTACAGGAATTAAAATAGGGCAAATGCATTATTCAAAAAAATCTTGTGAAAAAATTTCCGACCAAATGGGTACCCCAAAATCGCATATTTTCAGGTTTTAAAAATACTTCCCGTTGAGTTATGAAATCACTTAATAGCTTATTTTATACCCTGCGGCACTTGCTTTATTCTCGTGTTAATTATAGTCCCCTTTGTAAAATGGTTTAGGAGCTACCGGTTCTCAAAGTGAACTCAGTTTTGGATTTCGGGGTATTGTTTGAGTTTTGATTTTTTTTTATTTCCGCCAAACTAAAAGCTCTGGACCAAGAAAAGCATCAGTTTACCTAGGTTTTTGGGTGCGCTAAACCTAAAAACAATAACAGTTTAAGTTTATCTGCAATAGGAAAAAAGTTTACAAAAAATTTAAAAATTCACATTTTTGATTTAAGTTTTCTCGTAAACCAAACAAGTTACAAGACTAATATTTTAGAAGTAGTATGGCCTTTTCCATAATAGTGCTTACAGGAATTAAAATAGGGCAAATTCATTATTCAAAAAAATCTTGTGAAAAAATTTCCGACCAAATGGGTACCCCAAAATCGCATATTTTCAGGTTTTAAAAATACTTCCCGTTGAGTTATGAAATCACTTAATAGCTTATTTTATACCCTGCGGCACTTGCTTTATTCTCGTGTTAATTATAGTCCCCTGTGTAAAATGGTTTAGGAGCTACCGGTTCTCAAAGTGAACTCAGTTTTGGATTTCGGGGTATTGTTTGAGTTTTGATTTTTTTTATTTCCGACAAACTAAAAGCTCTGGACCAAGAAAAGTATCAGTTTACCTAGGTTTTCGGGAGCGCTAAACCTAAAAACAATAACAGTTTAAGTTTATCTGCAATAGGAAAAAAGTTTACAAAAAATTTAAAAATTCACATTTTTGATTTAAGTTTTCTCGTAAACCAAACAAGTTACAAGGCTAATATTTTAGAAGTAGTATGGCCTTTTCCATAATAGTGCTTACAGGAATTAAAATAGGGCAAATTCATTATTCAAAAAAATCTTGTGAAAAAATTTCCGACCAAATGGGTACCCCAAAATCGCATATTTTCAGGTTTTAAAAATACTTCCCGTTAAGTTATGAAATCACTTAATAGCTTATTTTATACCCTGCGGCACTTGCTTTATTCTCGTGTTAATTATAGTCCCCTGTGTAAAATGGTTTAGGAGCTACCGGTTCTCAAAGTGAACTCAGTTTTGGATTTCGGGGTATTGTTTGAGTTTTGATTTTTTTTATTTCCGCCAAACTTAAAGCTCTGGACCAAGAAAAGCATCAGTTTACCTAGGTTTTTGGGTGCGCTAAACCTAAAAACAATAACAGTTTAAGTTTATCTGCAATAGGAAAAAAGTTTACAAAAAATTTAAAAATTCACATTTTTGATTTAAGTTTTCTCGTAAACCAAACAAGTTACAAGTCTAATATTTTAGAAGTATTATGGCCTTTTCCATAATAGTGCTTACAGGAGTTAAAATAGGGTAAATTCATTATTCAAAAAAATCTTGTGAAAAAATTTCCGACCAAATGGGTACCCCAAAATCGCATATTTTCAGGTTTTAAAAATACTTCCCGTTGAGTTATGAAATCACTTAATAGCTTATTTTATACCCTGCGGCACTTGCTTTATTCTCGTGTTAATTATAGTCCCCTGTGTAAAATGGTTTAGGAGCTACCGGTTCTCAAAGTGAACTCAGTTTTGGATTTCGGGGTATTGTTTGAGTTTTGATTTTTTTTTATTTCCGCCAAACTAAAAGCTCTGGACCAAGAAAAGCATCAGTTTACCTAGGTTTTCGGGTGCGCTAAACCTAAAAACAATAACAGTTTAAGTTTATCTGCAATAGGAAAAAAGTTTACAAAAAATTTAAAAATTCACATTTTTGATTTAAGTTTTCTCGTAAACCAAACAAGTTACAAGGCTAATATTTTAGAAGTAGTATGGCCTTTTCCATAATAGTGCTTACAGGAATTAAAATAGGGCAAATTCATTATTCAAAAAAATCTTGTGAAAAAATTTCCGACCAAATGGGTACCCCAAAATCGCATATTTTCAGGTTTTAAAAATACTTCCCGTTGAGTTATGAAATCACTTAATAGCTTATTTTATACCCTGCGGCACTTGCTTTATTCTCGTGTTAATTATAGTCCCCTTTGTAAAATGGTTTAGGAGCTACCGGTTCTCAAAGTGAACTCAGTTTTGGATTTCGGGGTATTGTTTGAGTTTTGATTTTTTTTATTTCCGCCAAACTAAAAGCTCTGGACCAAGAAAAGCATCAGTTTACCTAGGTTTTCGGGTGCGCTGAACCTAAAAACAATAACAGTTTAAGTTTATCTGCAATAGGAAAAAAGTTTACAAAAAATTTAAAAATTCACATTTTTGATTTAAGTTTTCTCGTAAACCAAACAAATTACAAGGCTAATATTTTAGAAGTAGTATAGCCTTTTTTATAATAGTGCTTACAGGAGTTAAAATAGGGCAAATTCATTATTCAAAAAAATCTTGTGAAAAAATTTCCGACCAAATGGGCACCCCAAAATCGCATATTTTCAGGTTTTAAAAATACTTCCCGTTAAGTTATGAAATCACTTAATAGCTTATTTTATACCCTGCGGCACTTGCTTTATTCTCGTGTTAATTATAGTCCCCTGTGTAAAATGGTTTAGGAGCTACCGGTTCTCAAATTGAACTCAGTTTTGGATTTCGGGGTATTGTTTGAGTTTTAATTTTTTTTTATTTCCGCCAAACTAAAAGCTCTGGACCAAGAAAAGTATCAGTTTACCTAGGTTTTCGGGTGCGCTAAACCTAAAAACAATAACAGTTTAAGTTTATCTGCAATAGGAAAAAAGTTTACAAAAAATTTAAAAATTCACATTTTTGATTTAAGTTTTCTCGTAAACCAAACAAGATACAAGGCTAATATTTTAGAAGTAGTATGGCCTTTTCCATAATAGTGCTTACAGGAATGAAAATAGGGCAAATTCATTATTCAAAAAAATCTTGTGAAAAAATTTCCGACCAAATGGGTACCCCAAAATCGCATATTTTCAGGTTTTAAAAATACTTCCCGTTGAGTTATGAAATCACTTAATAGCTTATTTTATACCCTGCGGCACTTGCTTTATTCTCGTGTTAATTATAGTCCCCTGTGTAAAATGGTTTAGGAGCTACCGGTTCTCAAAGTGAACTCAGTTTTGGATTTCGGGGTATTGTTTGAGTTTTGATTTTTTTTTATTTCCGCCAAACTAAAAGCTCTGGACCAAGAAAAGCATCAGTTTACCTAGGTTTTCGGGTGCGCTAAACCTAAAAACAATAACAGTTTAAGTTTATCTGCAATAGGAAAAAAGTTTACAAAAAATTTAAAAATTCACATTTTTGATTTAAGTTTTCTCGTAAACCAAACAAGTTACAAGGCTAATATTTTAGAAGTAGTATGGCCTTTTCCATAATAGTGCTTACAGGAATTAAAATAGGGCAAATTCATTATTCAAAAAAATCTTGTGAAAAAATTTCCGACCAAATGGGTACCCCAAAATCGCATATTTTCAGGTTTTAAAAATACTTCCCGTTGAGTTATGAAATCACTTAATAGCTTATTTTATACCCTGCGGCACTTGCTTTATTCTCGTGTTAATTATAGTCCCCTTTGTAAGATGGTTTAGGAGCTACCGGTTCTCAAAGTGAACTCAGTTTTGGATTTCGGGGTATTGTAACAATAAAAGTTTAAGTTTATCTGCAATAGGAAAAAAGTTTACAAAAAATTTAAAAATTCACATTTTTGATTTAAGTTTTCTCGTAAACCAAACAAATTACAAGGCTAATATTTTAGAAGTAGTATAGCCTTTTTCATAATAGTGCTTACAGGAGTTAAAATAGGGCAAATTCATTATTCAAAAAAATCTTGTGAAAAAATTTCCGACCAAATGGGCACCCCAAAATCGCATATTTTCAGGTTTTAAAAATACTTCCCGTTAAGTTATGAAATCACTTAATAGCTTATTTTATACCCTGCGGCACTTGCTTTATTCTCGTGTTAATTATAGTCCCCTGTGTAAAATGGTTTAGGAGCTACCGGCTCTCAAATTGAACTCAGTTTTGGATTTCGGGGTATTGTTTGAGTTTTAATTTTTTTTTATTTCCGCCAAACTAAAAGCTCTGGACCAAGAAAAGTATCAGTTTACCTAGGTTTTCGGGTGCGCTAAACCTAAAAACAATAACAGTTTAAGTTTATCTGCAATAGGAAAAAAGTTTACAAAAAATTTAAAAATTCACATTTTTGATTTAAGTTTTCTCGTAAACCAAACAAGATACAAGGCTAATATTTTAGAAGTAGTATGGCCTTTTCCATAATAGTGCTTACAGGAATGAAAATAGGGCAAATTCATTATTCAAAAAAATCTTGTGAAAAAATTTCCGACCAAATGGGTACCCCAAAATCGCATATTTTCAGGTTTTAAAAATACTTCCTGTTAAGTTATGAAATCACTTAATAGCTTATTTTATACCCTGCGGCACTTGCTTTATTCTCGTGTTAATTATAGTCCCCTGTGTAAAATTGTTTAGGAGCTACCGGTTCTCAAAGTGAACTCAGTTTTGGATTTCGGGGTATTGTTTGAGTTTTGATTTTTTTTTATTTCCGCCAAACTAAAAGCTCTGGACCAAGAAAAGCATCAGTTTACCTAGGTTTACGGAAGCGCTAAATCTAAAAACAATAACAGTTTAAGTTTATCTGCAATAGGAAAAAAGTTTACAAAAAATTTAAAAATTCACATTTTTGATTTAAGTTTTCTCGTAAACCAAACAAGATACAAGGCTAATATTTTAGAAGTAGTATGGCCTTTTCCATAATAGTGCTTACAGGAGTTAAAATAGGGCAAATTCATTATTCAAAAAAATCTTGTGAAAAAATTTCCGACCAAATGGGTACCCCAAAATCGCATATTTTCAGGTTTTAAAAATACTTCCTGTTAAGTTATGAAATCACTTATTAGCTTATTTTATACCCTGCGGCACTTGCTTTATTCTCGTGTTAATTATAGTCCCCTGTGTAAAGTGGTTTAGGAGCTACCGGTTCTCAAAGTGAACTCAGTTTTGGATTTCGGGGTATTGTTTGAGTTTTGATTTTTTTTTATTTCCGCCAAACTAAAAGCTCTGGACCAAAAAAAGCATCAGTTTACCTAGGTTTTCGGGTGCGCTAAACCTAAAAACAATAACAGTTTAAGTTTATCTGCAATAGGAAAAAAGTTTACAAAAAATTTAAAAATTCAAATTTTTGATTTAAGTTTTCTCGTAAACCAAACAAGTTACAAGGCTAATATTTTAGAAGTAGTATGGCCTTTTCCATAATAGTGCTTACAGGAATTAAAATAGGGCAAATTCATTATTCAAAAAAATCTTGTGAAAAAATTTCCGACCAAATGGGTACCCCAAAATCGCATATTTTCAGGTTTTAAAAATTCTTCCCGTTGAGTTATGAAATCACTTAATAGCTTGTTTTATACTCTGCGGCACTTGCTTTATTCTCGTGTTAATTATAGTCCCCTGTGTAAAATGGTTTAGGAGTTACCGGTTCTCAAAGTGAACTCAGTTTTGGATTTCGGGGTATTGTTTGAGTTTTGATTTTTTTTTATTTCCGCCAAACTAAAAGCTCTTTCAGGTGCGCTTAACCTAAAAACAATAACAGTTTAAGTTTATCTGCAATAGGAAAAAAGTTTACAAAAAATTTAAAAATTCACATTTTTGATTTAAGTTTTCTCGTAAACCAAACAAGTTACAAGGCTAATATTTTAGAAGTAGTATGTCCTTTTCAATCATAGTGCTTACAGGAATTAAAATAGGGCAAATTCATTATTCAAAAAAATCTTGTGAAAAAATTTCCGACCAAATGGGTACCCCAAAATCGCATATTTTCAGGTTTTAAAAATACTTTCCGTTGAGTTGTGAAATCACTTAATAGCTTATTTTATACCCTGCGGCACTTGCTTTATTCTCGTGTTAATTATAGTCCCCTGTGTAAAATGGTTTAGGAGCTACCGGTTCTCAAAGTGAACTCAGTTTTGGATTTCGGGGTATTGTTTGAGTTTTGATTTTTTTTTTATTTCCGCCAAACTAAAAGCTCTGGAACAAGAAAAACATCAGTTTACCTAGGTTTTTGGGTGCGCTAAACCTAACAACAATAACAGTTTAAGTTTATCTGCAATAGGAAAAAAGTTTACAAAAAATTGAAAAATTCACATTTTTGATTTAAGTTTTCTCGTAAACCAAACAAGTTACAAGGCTAATATTTTAGAAGTAGTATTGCCTTTTCCATAATAGTGCTTACAGGAATTAAAATAGGGCAAATTCATTATTCAAAAAAATCTTGTGAAAAAATTTCCGACCAAATGGGTACCCCAAAATCGCATATTTTCAGGTTTTAAAAATACTTCCCGTTGAGTTATGAAATCACTTAATAGCTTATTTTATACCCTGCGGCACTTGCTTTATTCTCGTGTTAATTATAGTCCCCTGTGTAAAATGGTTTAGGAGCTACCGGTTCTCAAAGTGAACTCAGTTTTGGATTTCGGGGTATTGTTTGAGTTTTGATTTTTTTTTATTTCCGCCAAACTAAAAGCTCTGGACCAAGAAAAGCATCAGTTTACCTAGGTTTTTGGGTGCGCTAAACCTAACAACAATAACAGTTTAAGTTTATCTGCAATAGGAAAAAAGTTTACAAAAAATTGAAAAATTCACATTTTTGATTTAAGTTTTCTCGTAAACCAAACAAGTTACAAGGCTAATATTTTAGAAGTAGTATGGCCTTTTCCATAATAGTGCTTACAGGAATTAAAATAGGGCAAATTCATTATTCAAAAAAATCTTGTGAAAAAATTTCCGACCAAATGGGTACCCCAAAATCGCATATTTTCAGGTTTTAAAAATACTTCCCGTTGAGTTATGAAATCACTTAATAGCTTATTTTATACCCTGCGGCACTTGCTTTATTCTCGTGTTAATTATAGTCCCCTGTGTAAAATGGTTTAGGAGCTACCGGTTCTCAAAGTGAACTCAGTTTTGGATTTCGGGGTATTGTTTGAGTTTTGATTTTTTTTTATTTCCGCCAAACTAAAAGCTCTGGACCAAGAAAAGTATCAGTTTACCTAGGTTTTCGGGTGCGCTAAACCTAAAAACAATAACAGTTTAAGTTTATCTGCAATAGGAAAAAAGTTTACAAAAAATTTAAAAATTCACATTTTTGATTTAAGTTTTCTCGTAAACCAAACAAGTTACAAGGCTAATATTTTAGAAGTATTATGGCCTTTTCCATAATAGTGCTTACAGGACTTAAAATAGGGTAAATTCATTATTCAAAAAAATCTTGTGAAAAAATTTCCGACCAAATGGGTACCCCAAAATCGCATATTTTCAGGTTTTAAAAATACTTCCCTTTGAGTTATGAAATCACTTAATAGCTTATTTTATACCCTGCGGCACTTGCTTTATTCTCGTGTTAATTATAGTCCCCTGTGTAAAATCGTTTAGGAGCTACAGGTTCTCAAATTGAAATCAGTTTTGGATTTCGGGGTATTGTTTGAGTTTTAATTTTTTTTTATTTCCGCCAAACTAAAAGCTCTGGACCAAGAAAAGCATCAGTTTACCTAGGTTTTCGGGTGCGCTTAACCTAAAAACAATAACAGTTTAAGTTTATCTGCAATAGGAAAAAAGTTTACAAAAAATTTAAAAATTCACATTTTTGATTTAAGTTTTCTCGTAAAACAAACAAGTTACAAGGCTAATACTTTAGAAGTAGTATGGCCTTTTCCATAATAGTGCTTACAGGAATTAAAATAGGGCAAATTCATTATTCAAAAAAATCTTGTGAAAAAATTTCCGACCAAATGGGTACCCCAAAATCGCATATTTTCAGGTTTTAAAAATACTTCCCGTTGAGTTATGAAATCACTTAATAGCTTATTTTATACCCTGCGGCACTTGCTTTATTCTCGTGTTAATTATAGTCCCCTGGGTAAAATGGTTTAGGAGCTACCGGTTCTCAAAGTGAACTCAGTTTCGGATTTCGGGGTATTGTTTGAGTTTTGATTTTTTTTTATTTCCGCCAAACTAAAAGCTCTGGACCAAGAAAAGCATCAGTTTACCTAGGTTTTCGAATGCGCTAAACCTAAAAACAATAACAGTTTAAGTTTATCTGCAATAGGAAAAAAGTTTACAAAAAATTTAAAAATTCACATTTTTGATTTAAGTTTTCTCGTAAACCAAACAAGTTACAAGGCTAATATTTTAGAAGTAGTATGGCCTTTTCCATAATAGTGCTTACATGAATTAAAATAGGGCAAATTCATTATTCAAAAAAATCTTGTGAAAAAATTTCCGACCAAATGGGTACCCCAAAATCGCATATTTTCAGGTTTTAAAAATACTTCCCGTTAAGTTATGAAATCACTTAATAGCTTATTTTATACCCTGCGGCACTTGCTTTATTCTCGTGTTAATTATAGTCCCCTGTGTAAAATGGTTTAGGTGCTACCGGTTCTCAAAGTGAACTCAGTTTTGGATTTCGGGGTATTGTTTGAGTTTTGATTTTTTTTTATTTCCGCCAAACTAAAAGCTCTGGACCAAAAAAAGCATCAGTTTACCTAGGTTTTCGGGTGCGCTAAACCTAAAAACAATAACAGTTTAAGTTTATCTGCAATAGGAAAAAAGTTTACAAAAAATTTAAAAATTCACATTTTTGATTTAAGTTTTCTCGTAAACCAAACAAGTTACAAGGCTAATATTTTAGAAGTAGTATGGCCTTTTCTATAATAGTGCTTACAGGAGTTAAAATAGGGCAAATTCATTATTTAAAAAAATCTTGTGAAAAAATTTCCGACCAAATGGGTACCCCATAATCGCATATTTTCAGGTTTTAAAAATACTTCCCGGTAAGTTATGAAATCACTTAATAGCTTATTTTACACCCTGCGGCACTTGCTTTATTCTCGTGTTAATTATGGTCCCCTGTGTAAAATGGTTTAGGAGCTACCGGTTCTCAAAGTGAACACAGTTTTGGATTTCGGGGTATTGTTTGAGTTTTGAATTTTTTTTATTTCCGCCAAACTAAAAGCTCTGGATCAAAAAAAGCATCAGTTTACCTAGGTTTTCGGGTGCGCTAAACCTAAAAAATATAACAGTTTAAGTTTATCTGCAACAGGAAAAAAGTTTACAAAAACTTTAAAAATTCACATTTTTGATTTAAGTTTTCTCGTAAACCAAACAAGTTACAAGGCTAATATTTTAGAAGTAGTATTGCCTTTTCCATAATAGTGCTTACAGGAATTAAAATAGGGCAAATGCATTATTCAAAAAAATCTTGTGAAAAAATTTCCGACCAAATGGGTACCCCAAAATCGCATATTTTCAGGTTTTAAAAATACTTCCCGTTGAGTTATGAAATCACTTAATAGCTTATTTTATACCCTGCGGCACTTGCTTTATTCTCGTGTTAATTATAGTCCCCTTTGTAAAATGGTTTAGGAGCTACCGGTTCTCAAAGTGAACTCAGTTTTGGATTTCGGGGTATTGTTTGAGTTTTGATTTTTTTTTATTTCCGCCAAACTAAAAGCTCTGGACCAAGAAAAGCATCAGTTTACCTAGGTTTTTGGGTGCGCTAAACCTAAAAACAATAACAGTTTAAGTTTATCTGCAATAGGAAAAAAGTTTACAAAAAATTTAAAAATTCACATTTTTGATTTAAGTTTTCTCGTAAACCAAACAAGTTACAAGGCTAATATTTTAGAAGTAGTATGGCCTTTTCCATAATAGTGCTTACAGGAATTAAAATAGGGCAAATTCATTATTCAAAAAAATCTTGTGAAAAAATTTCCGACCAAATGGGTACCCCAAAATCGCATATTTTCAGGTTTTAAAAATACTTCCCGTTGAGTTATGAAATCACTTAATAGCTTATTTTATACCCTGCGGCACTTGCTTTATTCTCGTGTTAATTATAGTCCCCTTTGTAAAATGGTTTAGGAGCTACCGGTTCTCAAAGTGAACTCAGTTTTGGATTTCGGGGTATTGTTTGAGTTTTGATTTTTTTTATTTCCGACAAACTAAAAGCTCTGGACCAAGAAAAGTATCAGTTTACCTAGGTTTTCGGGAGCGCTAAACCTAAAAACAATAACAGTTTAAGTTTATCTGCAATAGGAAAAAAGTTTACAAAAAATTTAAAAATTCACATTTTTGATTTAAGTTTTCTCGTAAACCAAACAAGTTACAAGGCTAATATTTTAGAAGTAGTATGGCCTTTTCCATAATAGTGCTTACAGGAATTAAAATAGGGCAAATTCATTATTCAAAAAAATCTTGTGAAAAAATTTCCGACCAAATGGGTACCCCAAAATCGCATATTTTCAGGTTTTAAAAATACTTCCCGTTAAGTTATGAAATCACTTAATAGCTTATTTTATACCCTGCGGCACTTGCTTTATTCTCGTGTTAATTATAGTCCCCTGTGTAAAATGGTTTAGGAGCTACCGGTTCTCAAAGTGAACTCAGTTTTGGATTTCGGGGTATTGTTTGAGTTTTGATTTTTTTTATTTCCGCCAAACTTAAAGCTCTGGACCAAGAAAAGCATCAGTTTACCTAGGTTTTTGGGTGCGCTAAACCTAAAAACAATAACAGTTTAAGTTTATCTGCAATAGGAAAAAAGTTTACAAAAAATTTAAAAATTCACATTTTTGATTTAAGTTTTCTCGTAAACCAAACAAGTTACAAGGCTAATATTTTAGAAGTATTATGGCCTTTTCCATAATAGTGCTTACAGGAGTTAAAATAGGGTAAATTCATTATTCAAAAAAATCTTGTGAAAAAATTTCCGACCAAATGGGTACCCCAAAATCGCATATTTTCAGGTTTTAAAAATACTTCCCGTTGAGTTATGAAATCACTTAATAGCTTATTTTATACCCTGCGGCACTTGCTTTATTCTCGTGTTAATTATAGTCCCCTGTGTAAAATGGTTTAGGAGCTACCGGTTCTCAAAGTGAACTCAGTTTTGGATTTCGGGGTATTGTTTGAGTTTTGATTTTTTTTTATTTCCGCCAAACTAAAAGCTCTGGACCAAGAAAAGCATCAGTTTACCTAGGTTTTCGGGTGCGCTAAACCTAAAAACAATAACAGTTTAAGTTTATCTGCAATAGGAAAAAAGTTTACAAAAAATTTAAAAATTCACATTTTTGATTTAAGTTTTCTCGTAAACCAAACAAGTTACAAGGCTAATATTTTAGAAGTAGTATGGCCTTTTCCATAATAGTGCTTACAGGAATTAAAATAGGGCAAATTCATTATTCAAAAAAATCTTGTGAAAAAATTTCCGACCAAATGGGTACCCCAAAATCGCATATTTTCAGGTTTTAAAAATACTTCCCGTTGAGTTATGAAATCACTTAATAGCTTATTTTATACCCTGCGGCACTTGCTTTATTCTCGTGTTAATTATAGTCCCCTTTGTAAAATGGTTTAGGAGCTACCGGTTCTCAAAGTGAACTCAGTTTTGGATTTCGGGGTATTGTTTGAGTTTTGATTTTTTTTATTTCCGCCAAACTAAAAGCTCTGGACCAAGAAAAGCATCAGTTTACCTAGGTTTTCGGGTGCGCTGAACCTAAAAACAATAAAAGTTTAAGTTTATCTGCAATAGGAAAAAAGTTTACAAAAAATTTAAAAATTCACATTTTTGATTTAAGTTTTCTCGTAAACCAAACAAATTACAAGGCTAATATTTTAGAAGTAGTATAGCCTTTTTCATAATAGTGCTTACAGGAGTTAAAATAGGGCAAATTCATTATTCAAAAAAATCTTGTGAAAAAATTTCCGACCAAATGGGCACCCCAAAATCGCATATTATCAGTTTTTAAAAATACTTCCCGTTAAGTTATGAAATCACTTAATAGCTTATTTTATACCCTGCGGCACTTGCTTTATTCTCGTGTTAATTATAGTCCCCTGTGTAAAATGGTTTAGGAGCTACCGGTTCTCAAATTGAACTCAGTTTTGGATTTCGGGGTATTGTTTGAGTTTTAATTTTTTTTTATTTCCGTCAAACTAAAAGCTCTGGACCAAGAAAAGTATCAGTTTACCTAGGTTTTCGGGTGCGCTAAACCTAAAAACAATAACAGTTTAAGTTTATCTGCAATAGGAAAAAAGTTTACAAAAAATTTAAAAATTCACATTTTTGATTTAAGTTTTCTCGTAAACCAAACAAGATACAAGGCTAATATTTTAGAAGTAGTATGGCCTTTTCCATAATAGTGCTTACAGGAATGAAAATAGGGCAAATTCATTATTCAAAAAAATCTTGTGAAAAAATTTCCGACCAAATGGGTACCCCAAAATCGCATATTTTCAGGTTTTAAAAATACTTCCTGTTAAGTTATGAAATCACTTAATAGCTTATTTTATACCCTGCGGCACTTGCTTTATTCTCGTGTTAATTATAGTCCCCTGTGTAAAATTGTTTAGGAGCTACCGGTTCTCAAAGTGAACTCAGTTTTGGATTTCGGGGTATTGTTTGAGTTTTGATTTTTTTTTATTTCCGCCAAACTAAAAGCTCTGGACCAAGAAAAGCATCAGTTTACCTAGGTTTACGGAAGCGCTAAATCTAAAAACAATAACAGTTTAAGTTTATCTGCAATAGGAAAAAAGTTTACAAAAAATTTAAAAATTCACATTTTTGATTTAAGTTTTCTCGTAAACCAAACAAGATACAAGGCTAATATTTTAGAAGTAGTATGGCCTTTTCCATAATAGTGCTTACAGGAGTTAAAATAGGGCAAATTCATTATTCAAAAAAATCTTGTGAAAAAATTTCCGACCAAATGGGTACCCCAAAATCGCATATTTTCAGGTTTTAAAAATACTTCCTGTTAAGTTATGAAATCACTTAGTAGCTTATTTTATACCCTGCGGCACTTGCTTTATTCTCGTGTTAATTATAGTCCCCTGTGTAAAATGGTTTAGGAGCTACCGGTTCTCAAATTGAACTCAGTTTTGGATTTCGGGGTATTGTTTGAGTTTTGATTTTTTTTTATTTCCGCCAAACTAAAAGCTCTGGACCAAGAAAAGCATCAGTTTACCTAGGTTTTCGGGTGCGCTAAACCTAAAAACAATAACAGTTTAAGTTTATCTGCAATAGGAAAAAAGTTTACAAAAAATTAAAAAATTCACATTTTTGATTTAAGTTTTCTCGTAAACCAAACAAGTTACAAGGCTAATATTTTAGAAGTAGTATGGCCTTTTCCATAATAGTGCTTACAGGAGTTAAAATAGGGCAAATTCATTATTCAAAAAAATCTTGTGAAAAAATTTCCGACCAAATGGGTACCCCAAAATCGCATATTTTCAGGTTTTAAAAATACTTCCCGTTGAGTTATGAAATCACTTAATAGCTTATTTTATACCCTGCGGCACTTGCTTTATTCTCGTGTTAATTATAGTCCCCTGTGTAAAATGGTTTAGGAGCTACCGGTTCTCAAAGTGAACTCAGTTTTGGATTTCGGGGTATTGTTTGAGTTTTGATTTTTTTTTATTTCCGCCAAACTAAAAGCTCTGGACCAAGAAAAGTATCAGTTTACCTAGGTTTTCGGGTGCGCTAAACCTAAAAACAATAACAGTTTAAGTTTATCTGCAATAGGAAAAAAGTTTACAAAAAATTTAAAAATTCACATTTTTGATTTAAGTTTTCTCGTAAACCAAACAAGTTACAAGGCTAATATTTTAGAAGTAGTATGGCCTTTTCCATAATAGTGCTTACAGGAGTTAAAATAGGGTAAATTCATTATTCAAAAAAATCTTGTGAAAAAATTTCCGACCAAATGGGTACCCCAAAATCGCATATTTTCAGGTTTTAAAAATACTTCCCGGTAAGTTATGAAATTACTTAATAGCTTATTTTACACCCTGCGGCACTTGCTTTATTCTCGTGTTAATTATAGTCCCCTGTGTAAAATGGTTTAGGAGCTACCGGTTCTCAAAGTGAACACAGTTTTGGATTTCGGGGTATTGTTTGAGTTTTGAATTTTTTTTATTTCCGCCAAACTAAAAGCTCTGGACCAAAAAAAGCATCAGTTTACCTAGGTTTTCGGGTGCGCTAAACCTAAAAACAATAACAGTTTAAGTTTATCTGCAACAGGAAAAAAGTTTACAAAAAATTTAAAAATTCACATTTTTGATTTAAGTTTTCTCGTAAACCAAACAAGTAACAAGGCTAATATTTTAGAAGTAGTATGGCCTTTTCCATAATAGTGCTTACAGGAGTTAAAATAGGGCAAATTCATTATTCAAAAAAATCTTGTGAAAAAATTTCCGACCAAATGGGTACCCCAAAATTGCATATTTTCAGGTTTTAAAAATACTTCCCGTTGAGTTATGAAATCACTTAATAGCTTATTTTATACCCTGCGGCACTTGCTTTATTCTCGTGTTAATTATAGTCCCCTGTGTAAAATGGTTTAGGAGCTACCGGTTCTCAAAGTGAACACAGTTTTGGATTTCGGGGTATTGTTTGAGTTTTGAATTTTTTTTATTTCCGCCAAACTAAAAGCTCTGGACCAAAAAAAGCATCAGTTTACCTAGGTTTTCGGGTGCGCTAAACCTAAAAACAATAACAGTTTAAGTTTATCTGCAACAGGAAAAAAGTTTACAAAAAATTTAAAAATTCACATTTTTGATTTAAGTTTTCTCGTAAACCAAACAAGTAACAAGGCTAATATTTTAGAAGTAGTATGGCCTTTTCCATAATAGTGCTTACAGGAGTTAAAATAGGGCAAATTCATTATTCAAAAAAATCTTGTGGAAAAATTTCCGACCAAATGGGTACCCCAAAATTGCATATTTTCAGGTTTTAAAAATACTTCCCGTTGAGTTATGAAATCACTTAATAGCTTATTTTATACCCTGCGGCACTTGCTTTATTCTCGTGTTAATTATAGTCCCCTGTGTAAAATGGCTTAGGAGCTACCGGTTCTCAAAGTGAACACAGTTTTGGATTTCGGGGTATTGTTTGAGTTTTGAATTTTTTTTATTTCCGCCAAACTAAAAGCTCTGGACCAAAAAAAGCATCAGTTTACCTAGGTTTTCGGGTGCGCTAAACCTAAAAACAATAACAGTTTAAGTTTATCTGCAACAGGAAAAAAGTTTACAAAAAATTTAAAAATTCACATTTTTGATTTAAGTTTTCTCGTAAACCAAACAAGTAACAAGGCTAATATTTTAGAAGTAGTATGGCCTTTTCCATAATAGTGCTTACAGGAGTTAAAATAGGGCAAATTCATTATTCAAAAAAATCTTGTGAAAAAATTTCCGACCAAATGGGTACCCCAAAATCGCATATTTTCAGGTTTTAAAAATACTTCCCGTTAAGTTATGAAATCACTTAATAGCTTATTTTATACCCTGCGGCACTTGCTTTATTCTCGTGTTAATTATAGTCCCCTGTGTAAAATAGTTTAGGAGCTACCGGTTCTCAAAGTGAACTCAGTTTTGGATTTCGGGGTATTGTTTGAGTTTTGATTTTTTTTATTTCCGCCAAACTTAAAGCTCTGGACCAAGAAAAGCATCAGTTTACCTAGGTTTTTGGGTGCGCTAAACCTAAAAACAATAACAGTTTAAGTTTATCTGCAATAGGAAAAAAGTTTACAAAAAATTTAAAAATTCACATTTTTGATTTAAGTTTTCTCGTAAACCAAACAAGTTACAAGGCTAATATTTTAGAAGTATTATGGCCTTTTCCATAATAGTGCTTACAGGAGTTAAAATAGGGTAAATTCATTATTCAAAAAAATCTTGTGAAAAAATTTCCGACCAAATGGGTACCCCAAAATCGCATATTTTCAGGTTTTAAAAATACTTCCCGTTGAGTTATGAAATCACTTAATAGCTTATTTTATACCCTGCGGCACTTGCTTTATTCTCGTGTTAATTATAGTCCCCTGTGTAAAATGGTTTAGGAGCTACCGGTTCTCAAAGTGAACTCAGTTTTGGATTTCGGGGTATTGTTTGAGTTTTGATTTTTTTTTATTTCCGCCAAACTAAAAGCTCTGTACCAAGAAAAGCATCAGTTTACCTAGGTTTTCGGGTGCGCTAAACCTAAAAACAATAACAGTTTAAGTTTATCTGCAATAGGAAAAAAGTTTACAAAAAATTGAAAAATTCACATTTTTGATTTAAGTTTTCTCGTAAACCAAACAAGTTACAAGGCTAATATTTTAGAAGTATTATGGCCTTTTCCATAATAGTGCTTACAGGAGTTGAAATAGGGTAAATTCATTATTCAAAAAAATCTTGTGAAAAAATTTCCGACCAAATGGGTACCCCAAAATCGCATATTTTCAGGTTTTAAAAATAATTCCCGTTGAGTTATGAAATCACTTAATAGCTTATTTTATACCCTGCGGCACTTGCTTTATTCTCGTGTTAATTATAGTCCCCTGTGTAAAATGGTTTAGGAGCTACCGGTTTTCAAATTGAACTCAGTTTTGGATTTCGGGGTATTGTTTGAGTTTTGATTTTTTTTTTATTTCCGCCAAACTAAAAGCTCTGGACCAAGAAAAGCATCAGTTTACTTAGGTTTTCGGGTGCGCTAAACCTAACAACAATAACAGTTTAAGTTTATCTGCAATAGGAAAAAAGTTTACAAAAAATTTAAAAATTCACATTTTTGATTTAAGTTTTCTCGTAAACCATACAAGTTACAAGGGTAATATTTTAGAAGTAGTATGGCCTTTTCCATAATAGTGCTTACAGGAATTAAAATAGGGCAAATTCATTATTCAAAAAAATCTTGTGAAAAAATTTCCGACCAAATGGGTTCCCCAAAATCGAATATTTTCAGGTTTTAAAAATACTTCCCGTTGAGTTATGAAATCACTTAATAGCTTATTTTATACCCTGCGGCACTTGCTTTATTCTCGTGTTAATTATAGTCCCCTGTGTAAAATGGTTTAGGAGCTACCGGTTCTCAAAGTGAACTCAGTTTTGGATTTCGGGGTATTGTTTGAGTTTTGATTTTTTTTTATTTCCGCCAAACTAAAAGCTCTGGACCAAAAAAAGTATCAGTTTACCTAGGTTTTCGGGTGCGCTAAACCTAAAAACAATAACAGTTTAAGTTTATCTGCAATAGGAAAAAAGTTTACAAAAAATTTAAAAATTCACATTTTTGATTTAAGTTTTCTCGTAAACCAAACAAGTTACAAGGCTAATATTTTAGAAGTAGTATGGACTTTTCCATAATAGTGCTTACAGGAATTAAAATAGGGCAAATTCATTATTCAAAAAAATCTTGTGAAAAAATTTCCGACCAAATGGGTACCCCAAAATCGCATATTTTCAGGTTTTAAAAATACTTCCCGTTAAGTTATGAAATCACTTAATAGCTTATTTCATACCCTGCGGCACTTGCTTTATTCTCGTGTTAATTATAGTCCCCTGTGTAAAATGGTTTAGGAGCTACCGGTTCTCAAAGTGAACTCAGTTTTGGATTTCGGGGTATTGTTTGAGTTTTGATTTTTTTTTATTTCCGCCAAACTAAAAGCTCTGGACCAAAAAAAGCATCAGTTTACCTAGGTTTTCGGGTGCGCTAAACCTAAAAACAATAACAGTTTAAGTTTATCTGCAATAGGAAAAAAGTTTACAAAAAATTTAAAAATTCAAATTTTTGATTTAAGTTTTCTCGTAAACCAAACAAGTTACAAGGCTAATATTTTAGAAGTAGTATGGCCTTTTCCATAATAGTGCTTACAGGAATTAAAATAGGGCAAATTCATTATTCAAAAAAATCTTGTGAAAAAATTTCCGACCAAATGGGTACCCCAAAATCGCATATTTTCAGGTTTTAAAAATACTTCCCGTTGAGTTATGAAATCACTTAATAGCTTATTTTATACCCTGCGGCACTTACTTTATTCTCGTGTTAATTATAGTCCCCTGTGTAAAATGGTTTAGGAGCTACCGGTTCTCAAAGTGAACTCAGTTTTGGATTTCGGGGTATTGTTTGAGTTTTGATTTTTTTTTTATTTCCGCCAAACTAAAAGCTCTGGACCAAGAAAAGCATCAGTTTACCTAGGTTTTTGGGTGCGCTAAACCTAACAACAATAACAGTTTAAATTTATCTGCAATAGGAAAAAAGTTTACAAAAAATTGAAAAATTCACATTTTTGATTTAAGTTTTCTCGTAAACCAAACAAGTTACAAGGCTAATATTTTAGAAGTAGTATGGCCTTTTCCATAATAGTGCTTACAGGAATTAAAATAGGGCAAATTCATTATTCAAAAAAACCTTGTGAAAAAATTTCCGACCAAATGGGTACCCCAAAATCGCATATTTTCAGGTTTTAAAAATACTTCCCGTTAAGTTATGAAATCACTTAATTGCTTATTTTATACCCTGCGGCACTTGCTTTATTCTCGTGTTAATTATAGTCCCCTGGGTAAAATGGTTTAGGAGCTACCGGTTCTCAAAGTGAACTCAGTTTCGGATTTCGGGGTATTGTTTGAGTTTTGATTTTTTTTTATTTCCGCCAAACTAAAAGCTCTGGACCAAGAAAAGCATCAGTTTACCTAGGTTTTCGAATGCGCCAAACCTAAAAACAATAACAGTTTAAGTTTATCTGCAATAGGAAAAAAGTTTACAAAAAATTTAAAAATTCACATTTTTGATTTAAGTTTTCTCGTAAACCAAACAAGTTACAAGGCTAATATTTTAGAAGTAGTATGGCCTTTTCCATAATAGTGCTTACATGAATTAAAATAGGGCAAATTCATTATTCAAAAAAATCTTGTGAAAAAATTTCCGACCAAATGGGTACCCCAAAATCGCATATTTTCAGGTTTTAAAAATACTTCCCGTTAAGTTATGAAATCACTTAATTGCTTATTTTATACCCTGCGGCACTTGCTTTATTCTCGTGTTAATTATAGTCCCCTGTGTAAAATGGTTTAGGAGCTACCGGTTCTCAAAGTGAACTCAGTTTTGGATTTCGGGGTATTGTTTGAGTTTTGATTTTTTTTTATTTCCGCCAAACTAAAAGCTCTGGACCAAGAAAAGCATCAGTTTACCTAGGTTTTCGGGTGCGCTAAACCTAAAAACAATAACAGTTTAAGTTTATCTGCAATAGGAAAAAAGTTTACAAAAAATTTAAAAATTCACATTTTTGATTTAAGTTTTCTCGTAAACCAAACAAGTTACAAGGCTAATATTTTAGAAGTAGTATGGCCTTTTCCATAATAGTGCTTACAGGAGTTAAAATAGGGCAAATTCATTATTCAAAAAAATCTTGTGAAAAAATTTCCGACTAAATGGGTACCCCAAAATCGCATATTTTCAGGTTTTAAAAATACTTCCCGTTGAGTTATGAAATCACTTAATAGCTTATTTTATACCCTGCGGCACTTGCTTTATTCTCGTGTTAATTATAGTCCCCTGTGTAAAATGGTTTAGGAGCTACCGGTTCTCAAAGTGAACTCAGTTTTGGATTTCGGGGTATTGTTTGAGTTTTGATTTTTTTTTATTTCCGCCAAACTAAAAGCTCTGGACCAAGAAAAGTATCAGTTTACCTAGGTTTTCGGGTGCGCTAAACCTAAAAACAATAACAGTTTAAGTTTATCTGCAATAGGAAAAAAGTTTACAAAAAATTTAAAAATTAACATTTTTGATTTAAGTTTTCTCGTAAACCAAACAAGTTACAAGGCTAATATTTTAGAAGTAGTATGGCCTTTTCCATAATAGTGCTTACAGGAGTTAAAATAGGGCAAATTCATTATTCAAAAAAATCTTGTGAAAAAATTTCCGACCAAATGGGTACCCCAAAATCGCATATTTTCAGGTTTTAAAAATACTTCCCGGTAAGTTATGAAATCACTTAATATCTTATTTTACACCCTGCGGCACTTGCTTGATTCTCGTGTTAATTATAGTCCCCTGTGTAAAATGGTTTAGGAGCTACCGGTTCTCAAAGTGAACACAGTTTTGGATTTCGGGGTATTGTTTGAGTTTTGAATTTTTTTTATTTCCGCCAAACTAAAAGCTCTGGACCAAAAAAAGCATCAGTTTACCTAGGTTTTCGGGTGCGCTAAACCTAAAAACAATAACAGTTTAAGTTTATCTGCAACAGGAAAAAAGTTTACAAAAAATTTAAAAATTCACATTTTTGATTTAAGTTTTCTCGTAAACCAAACAAGTTACAAGGCTAATATTTTAGAAGTAGTATGGCCTTTTCCATAATAGTGCTTACAGGAATTAAAATAGGGCAAATTCATTATTCAAAAAAATCTTGTGAAAAAATTTCCGACCAAATGGGTACCCCAAAATCGCATATTTTCAGGTTTTAAAAATACTTCCCGTTGAGTTATGAAATCACTTAATAGCTTATTTTATACCCTGCGGCACTTGCTTTATTCTCGTGTTAATTATAGTCCCCTTTGTAAAATGGTTTAGGAGCTACCGGTTCTCAAAGTGAACTCAGTTTTGGATTTCGGGGTATTGTTTGAGTTTTGATTTTTTTTTATTTCCGCCAAACTAAAAGCTCTGGACCAAGAAAAGCATCAGTTTACCTAGGTTTTTGGGTGCGCTAAACCTAAAAACAATAACAGTTTAAGTTTATCTGCAATAGGAAAAAAGTTTACAAAAAATTTAAAAATTCACATTTTTGATTTAAATTTCTCGTAAACCAAACAAGTTACAAGACTAATATTTTAGAAGTAGTATGGCCTTTTCCATAATAGTGCTTACAGGAATTAAAATAGGGCAAATTCATTATTCAAAAAAATCTTGTGAAAAAATTTCCGACCAAATGGGTACCCCAAAATCGCATATTTTCAGGTTTTAAAAATACTTCCCGTTGAGTTATGAAATCACTTAATAGCTTATTTTAGACCCTGCGGCACTTGCTTTATTCTCGTGTTAATTATAGTCCCCTTTGTAAAATGGTTTAGGAGCTACCGGTTCTCAAAGTGAACTCAGTTTTGGATTTCGGGGTATTGTTTGAGTTTTGATTTTTTTTATTTCCGACAAACTAAAAGCTCTGGACCAAGAAAAGTATCAGTTTACCTAGGTTTTCGGGTGCGCTAAACCTAAAAACAATAACAGTTTAAGTTTATCTGCAATAGGAAAAAAGTTTACAAAAAATTTAAAAATTCACATTTTTGATTTAAGTTTTCTCGTAAACCAAACAAGTTACAAGGCTAATATTTTAGAAGTAGTATGGCCTTTTCCATAATAGTGCTTACAGGAATTAAAATAGGGCAAATTCATTATTCAAAAAAATCTTGTGAAAAAATTTCCGACCAAATGGGTACCCCAAAATCGCATATTTTCAGGTTTTAAAAATACTTCCCGTTAAGTTATGAAATCACTTAATAGCTTATTTTATACCCTGCGGCACTTGCTTTATTCTCGTGTTAATTATAGTCCCCTGTGTAAAATGGTTTAGGAGCTACCGGTTCTCAAAGTGAACTCAGTTTTGGATTTCGGGGTATTGTTTGAGTTTTGATTTTTTTTATTTCCGCCAAACTTAAAGCTCTGGACCAAGAAAAGCATCAGTTTACCTAGGTTTTTGGGTGCGCTAAACCTAAAAACAATAACAGTTTAAGTTTATCTGCAATAGGAAAAAAGTTTACAAAAAATTTAAAAATTCACATTTTTGATTTAAGTTTTCTCGTAAACCAAACAAGTTACAAGGCTAATATTTTAGAAGTATTATGGCCTTTTTCATAATAGTGCTTACAGGAGTTAAAATAGGGTAAATTCATTATTCAAAAAAATCTTGTGAAAAAATTTCCGACCAAATGGGTACCCCAAAATCGCATATTTTCAGGTTTTAAAAATACTTCCCGTTGAGTTATGAAATCACTTAATAGCTTATTTTATACCCTGCGGCACTTGCTTTATTCTCGTGTTAATTATAGTCCCCTGTGTAAAATGGTTTAGGAGCTACCGGTTCTCAAAGTGAACTCAGTTTTGGATTTCGGGGTATTGTTTGAGTTTTGATTTTTTTTTATTTCCGCCAAACTAAAAGCTCTGGACCAAGAAAAGCATCAGTTTACCTAGGTTTTCGGGTGCGCTGAACCTAAAAACAATAAAAGTTTAAGTTTATCTGCAATAGGAAAAAAGTTTACAAAAAATTTAAAAATTCACATTTTTGATTTAAGTTTTCTCGTAAACCAAACAAATTACAAGGCTAATATTTTAGAAGTAGTATAGCCTTTTTCATAATAGTGCTTACAGGAGTTAAAATAGGGCAAATTCATTATTCAAAAAAATCTTGTGAAAAAATTTCCGACCAAATGGGCACCCCAAAATCGCATATTTTCAGGTTTTAAAAATACTTCCCGTTAAGTTATGAAATCACTTAATAGCTTATTTTATACCCTGCGGCACTTGCTTTATTCTCGTGTTAATTATAGTCCCCTGTGTAAAATGGTTTAGGAGCTACCGGTTCTCAAATTGAACTCAGTTTTGGATTTCGGGGTATTGTTTGAGTTTTAATTTTTTTTTATTTCCGCCAAACTAAAAGCTCTGGACCAAGAAAAGTATCAGTTTACCTAGGTTTTCGGGTGCGCTAAACCTAAAAACAATAACAGTTTAAGTTTATCTGCAATAGGAGAAAAGTTTACAAAAAATTTAAAAAATCACATTTTTGATTTAAGTTTTCTCGTAAACCAAACGAGTTACAAGGCTAATATTTTAGAAGTAGTATGGCCTTTTCCATAATAGTGCTTACAGGAATTAAAATAGGGCAAATTCATTATTCAAAAAAATCTTGTGAAAAAATTTCCGACCAAATGGGTACCCCAAAATCGCATATTTTCAGGTTTTAAAAATACTTCCCGTTGAGTTATGAAATCACTTAATAGATTATTTTATACCCTGCGGCACTTGCTTTATTCTCGTGTTAATTATAGTCCCCTTTGTAAAATGGTTTAGGAGCTACCGGTTCTCAAAGTGAACTCAGTTTTGGATTTCGGGGTATTGTTTGAGTTTTGATTTTTTTTATTTCCGCCAAACTAAAAGCTCTGGACCAAGAAAAGCATCAGTTTACCTAGGTTTTCGGGTGCGCTGAACCTAAAAACAATAAAAGTTTAAGTTTATCTGCAATAGGAAAAAAGTTTACAAAAAATTTAAAAACTCACATTTTTGATTTAAGTTTTCTCGTAAACCAAACAAGTTACAAGGCTAATATTTTAGAAGTAGTATGGCCTTTTCCATAATAGTGCTTACAGGAATTAAAATAGGGCAAATTCATTATTCAAAAAAATCTTGTGAAAAAATTTCCGACCAAATGGGTACCCCAAAATCGCATATTTCCAGGTTTTAAAAATACTTCTCGTTAAGTTATGAAATCACTTAATAGCTTATTTTATACCCTGCGGCACTTGCTTTATTCTCGTGTTAATTATAGTCCCCTGTGTAAAATGGTTTAGGAGCTACCGGTTCTCAAAGTGAACTCAGTTTTGGATTTCGGGGTATTGTTTGAGTTTTGATTTTTTTTTATTTCCGCCAAACTAAAAGCTCTGGACCAAAAAAAGCATCAGTTTACCTAGGTTTTCGGGTGCGCTAAACCTAAAAACAATAACAGTTTAAGTTTATCTGCAATGGGAAAAAAGTTTACAAAAAATTTAAAAATTCACATTTTTGATTTAAGTTTTCTCGTAAACCAAACAAGTTACAAGGCTAATATTTTAGAAGTAGTATGGCCTTTTCTATAATAGTGCTTACAGGAATTAAAATAGGGCAAGATCATTATTCAAAAAAATCTTGTGAAAAAATTTCCGACCAAATGGGTACCCCAAAATCGCATATTTTCAGGTTTTAAAAATACTTCCCGTTGAGTTATGAAATCACTTAATAGCTTATTTTATACCCTGCGGCACTTGCTTTATTCTCGTGTTAATTATAGTCCCCTTTGTAAAATGGTTTAGGAGCTACCGGTTCTCAAAGTGAACTCAGTTTTGGATTTCGGGGTATTGTTTGAGTTTTGATTTTTTTTATTTCCGCCAAACTTAAAGCTCTGGACCAAGAAAAGCATCAGTTTACCTAGGTTTTTGGGTGCGCTAAACCTAAAAACAATAACAGTTTAAGTTTATCTGCAATAGGAAAAAAGTTTACAAAAAATTTAAAAATTCACATTTTTGATTTAAGTTTTCTCGTAAACCAAACAAGTTACAAGGCTAATATTTTAGAAGTATTATGGCCTTTTCCATAATAGTGCTTACAGGAGTTAAAATAGGGTAAATTCATTATTCAAAAAAATCTTGTGAAAAAATTTCCCAACAAATGGGTACCCCAAAATCGCATATTTTCAGGTTTTAAAAATACTTCCCGTTGAGTTATGAAATCACTTAATAGCTTATTTTATACCCTGCGGCACTTGCTTTATTCTCGTGTTAATTATAGTCCCCTGTGTAAAATGGTTTAGGAGCTACCGGTTCTCAAAGTGAACTCAGTTTTGGATTTCGGGGTATTGTTTGAGTTTTGATTTTTTTTTATTTCCGCCAAACTAAAAGCTCTGGACCAAGAAAAGCATCAGTTTACCTAGGTTTTCGGGTGCGCTAAACCTAAAAACAATAACAGTTTAAGTTTATCTGCAATAGGAAAAAAGTTTACAAAAAATTTAAAAATTCACATTTTTGATTTAAGTTTTCTCGTAAACCAAACAAGTTACAAGGCTAATATTTTAGAAGTAGTATGGCCTTTTCCATAATAGTGCTTACAGGAATTAAAATAGGGCAAATTCATTATTCAAAAAAATCTTGTGAAAAAATTTCCGACCAAATGGGTACCCCAAAATCGCATATTTTCAGGTTTTAAAAATACTTCCCGTTGAGTTATGAAATCACTTAATAGCTTATTTTATACCCTGCGGCACTTGCTTTATTCTCGTGTTAATTATAGTCCCCTTTGTAAAATGGTTTAGGAGCTACCGGTTCTCAAAGTGAACTCAGTTTTGGATTTCGGGGTATTGTTTGAGTTTTGATTTTTTTTATTTCCGCCAAACTAAAAGCTCTGGACCAAGAAAAGCATCAGTTTACCTAGGTTTTCGGGTGCGCTGAACCTAAAAACAATAAAAGTTTAAGTTTATCTGCAATAGGAAAAAAGTTTACAAAAAATTTAAAAATTCACATTTTTGATTTAAGTTTTCTCGTAAACCAAACAAATTACAAGGCTAATATTTTAGAAGTAGTATAGCCTTTTTCATAATAGTGCTTACAGGAGTTAAAATAGGGCAAATTCATTATTCAAAAAAATCTTGTGAAAAAATTTCCGACCAAATGGGCACCCCAAAATCGCATATTTTCAGGTTTTAAAAATACTTCCCGTTAAGTTATGAAATCACTTAATAGCTTATTTTATACCCTGCGGCACTTGCTTTATTCTCGTGTTAATTATAGTCCCCTGTGTAAAATGGTTTAGGAGCTACCGGTTCTCAAATTGAACTCAGTTTTGGATTTCGGGGTATTGTTTGAGTTTTAATTTTTTTTTATTTCCGCTAAACTAAAAGCTCTGGACCAAGAAAAGTATCAGTTTACCTAGGTTTTCGGGTGCGCTAAACCTAAAAACAATAACAGTTTAAGTTTATCTGCAATAGGAAAAAAGTTTACAAAAAATTTAAAAATTCACATTTTTGATTTAAGTTTTCTCGTAAACCAAACAAGATGCACGGCTAATATTTTAGAAGTAGTATGGCCTTTTCCATAATAGTGCTTACAGGAATTAAAATAGGGCAAATTCATTATTCAAAAAAATCTTGTGAAAAAATTTCCGACCAAATGGGTACCCCAAAATCGCATATTTTCAGGTTTTAAAAATACTTCCCGTTGAGTTATGAAATCACTTAATAGCTTATTTTATACCCTGCGGCAGTTGCTTTATTCTCGTGTTAATTATAGTCCTCTGTGTAAAATGGTTTAGGAGTTACCGGTTCCCAAAGTGAACTCAGTTTTGGATTTCGGGGTATTGTTTGAGTTTTGATTTTTTTTTATTTCCGCCAAACTAAAAGCTCTTTCGGGTGCGCTAAATCTAAAAACAATAACAGTTTAAGTTTATCTGCAATAGGAAAAAAGTTTACAAAAAATTTAAAAATTCACATTTTTGATTTAAGTTTTCTCGTAAACCAAACAAGTTACAAGGCTAATATTTTAGAAGTAGTATGTCCTTTTTCCATAATAGTGCTTACAGGAATTAAAATAGGGCAAATTCATTATTCAAAAAAATCTTGTGAAAAAATTTCCGACCAAATGGGTACCTCAAAATCGCATATTTTCAGGTTTTAAAAATACTTCCCGTTGAGTTGTGAAATCACTTAATAGCTTATTTTATACCCTGCGGCACTTGCTTTATTCTCGTGTTAATTATAGTCCCCTGTGTAAAATGGTTTAGGAGTTACCGGTTCTCAAAGTGAACTCAGTTTTGGATTTCGGGGTATTGTTTGAGTTTTGATTTTTTTTTATTTCCGCCAAACTAAAAGCTCTTTCGGGTGCGCTAAACCTAAAAACAATAACAGTTTAAGTTTATCTGCAATAGGAAAAAAGTTTACAAAAAATTTAAAAATTCACATTTTTGATTTAAGTTTTCTCGTAAAGCAAACAAGTTACAAGGCTAATATTTTAGAAGTAGTATGGCCTTTTCCATAATAGTGCTTACAGGAGTTAAAATAGGGCAAATTCATTATTCAAAAAAATCTTGTGAAAAAATTTCCGACCAAATGGGTACCCCAAAATCGCATATTTTCAGGTTTTAAAAATACTTCCCGTTAAGGTATGAAATCACTTAATAGCTTATTTCATACCCTGCGGCACTTGCTTTATTCTCGTGTTAATTATAGTCCCCTGTGTAAAATGGTTTAGGAGCTACCGGTTCTCAAAGTGAACTCAGTTTTGGAATTCGGGGTATTGTTTGAGTTTTGATTTTTTTTTATTTCCGCCAAACTGAAAGCTCTGGACCAAAAAATGCATCAGTTTACCTAGGTTTTCGGGTGCGCTAAACCTAAAAATAATAACAGTTTAAGTTTATCTGCAATAGGAAAAAAGTTTACAAAAAATTTAAAAATTCACATTTTTGATTTAAGTTTTCTCGTAAACCAAACAAGTTACAAGGCTAATATTTTAGAAGTAGTATGGACTTTTCCATAATAGTGCTTACAGGAATTAAAATAGGGCAAATTCATTATTCAAAAAAATCTTGTGAAAAAATTTCCGACCAAATGGGTACCCCAAAATCGCATATTTTCAGGTTTTAAAAATACTTCCCGTTAAGGTATGAAATCACTTAATAGCTTATTTCATACCCTGCGGCACTTGCTTTATTCTCGTGTTAATTATAGTCCCCTGTGTAAAATGGTTTAGGAGCTACCGGTTCTCAAAGTGAACTCAGTTTTGGAATTCGGGGTATTGTTTGAGTTTTGATTTTTTTTTATTTCCGCCAAACTGAAAGCTCTGGACCAAAAAATGCATCAGTTTACCTAGGTTTTCGGGTGCGCTAAACCTAAAAATAATAACAGTTTAAGTTTATCTGCAATAGGAAAAAAGTTTACAAAAAATTTAAAAATTCACATTTTTGATTTAAGTTTTCTCGTAAACCAAACAAGTTACAAGGCTAATATTTTAGAAGTAGTATGGCCTTTTCCATAATAGTGCTTACAGGAGTTAAAATAGGGCAAATTCATTATTCAAAAAAATCTTGTGAAAAAATTTCCGACCAAATGGGTACCCCAAAATCGCATATTTTCAGGTTTTAAAAATACTTCCCGTTAAGGTATGAAATCACTTAATAGCTTATTTCATACCCTGCGGCACTTGCTTTATTCTCGTGTTAATTATAGTCCCCTGTGTAAAATGGTTTAGGAGCTACCGGTTCTCAAAGTGAACTCAGTTTTGGAATTCGGGGTATTGTTTGAGTTTTGATTTTTTTTTATTTCCGCCAAACTGAAAGCTCTGGACCAAAAAATGCATCAGTTTACCTAGGTTTTCGGGTGCGCTAAACCTAAAAATAATAACAGTTTAAGTTTATCTGCAATAGGAAAAAAGTTTACAAAAAATTTAAAAATTCACATTTTTAATTAAGTTTTCTCGTAAACCAAACAAGTTACAAGGCTAATATTTTAGAAGTAGTATGTCCTTTTTCCATAATAGTGCTTACAGGAATTAAAATAGGGCAAATTCATTATTCAAAAAAATCTTGTGAAAAAATTTCCGACCAAATGGGTACCCCAAAATCGCATATTTTCAGGTTTTAAAAATACTTCCCGTTGAGTTGTGAAATCACTTAATAGCTTATTTTATACCCTGCGGCACTTGCTTTATTCTCGTGTTAATTATAGTCCTTTGTGTAAAATGGTTTAGGAGCTACCGGTTCTCAAAGTGAACTCAGTTTTGGATTTCGGGGTATTGTTTGAGTTTTGATTTTTTTTTATATCCGCCAAACTAAAAGCTCTTTCGGGTGCGCTAAACCTAAAAACAATAACAGTTTAAGTTTATCTGCAATAGGAAAAAAGTTTACAAAAAATTTAAAAATTCACATTTTTGATTTAAGTTTTCTCGTAAACCAAACAAGTTACAAGGCTAATATTTTAGAAGTAGTATGGCCTTTTCCATAATAGTGCTTACAGGAATTAAAATAGGGCAAATTCATTATTCAAAAAAATCTTGTGAAAAAATTTCCGACCAAATGGGTTCCCCAAAATCGCATATTTTCAGGTTTTAAAAATACTTCCCGTTGAGTTATGAAATCACTTAATAGCTTATTTTATACCCTGCGGCACTTGCTTTATTCTCGTGTTAATTATAGTCCCCTGTGTAAAATGGTTTAGGAGCTACCGGTTCTCAAAGTGAACTCAGTTTTGGATTTCGGGGTATTGTTTGAGTTTTGATTTTTTTTTATTTCCGCCAAACTAAAAGCTCTGGACCAAAAAAAGTATCAGTTTACCTAGGTTTTCGGGTGCGCTAAACCTAAAAACAATAACAGTTTAAGTTTATCTGCAATAGGAAAAAACTTTACAAAAAATTTAAAAATTCACATTTTTGATTTAAGTTTTCTCGTAAACCAAACAAGTTACAAGGCTAATATTTTAGAAGTAGTATGGACTTTTCCATAATAGTGCTTACAGGAATTAAAATAGTGCAAATTCATTATTCAAAAAAATCTTGTGAAAAAATTTCCGTACAAATGGGTACCCCAAAATCGCATATTTTCAGGTTTTAAAAATACTTCCCGTTAAGTTATGAAATCACTTAATAGCTTATTTCATACCCTGCGGCACTTGCTTTATTCTCGTGTTAATTATAGTCCCCTGTGTAAAATGGTTTAGGAGCTACCGGTTCTCAAAGTGAACTCAGTTTTGGATTTCGGGGTATTGTTTGAGTTTTGATTTTTTTTATTTCCGCCAAACTAAAAGCTCTGGACCAAAAAAAGCATCAGTTTACCTAGGTTTTCGGGTGCGCTAAACCTAAAAACAATAACAGTTTAAGTTTATCTGCAATAGGAAAAAAGTTTACAAAAAATTTAAAAATTCAAATTTTTGATTTAAGTTTTCTCGTAAACCAAACAAGTTACAAGGCTAATATTTTAGAAGTAGTATGGCCTTTTCCATAATAGTGCTTACAGGAATTAAAATAGGGCATATTCATTATTCAAACAAATCTTGTGAAAAAATTTCCGACCAAATGGGTACCCCAAAATCGCATATTTTCAGGTTTTAAAAATACTTCCCGTTGAGTTATGAAATCACTTAATAGCTTGTTTTATACCCTGCGGCACTTGCTTTATTCTCGTGTTAATTATAGTCCCCTGTGTAAAATGGTTTAGGAGTTACCGGTTCTCAAAGTGAACTCAGTTTTGGATTTCGGGGTATTGTTTGAGTTTTGATTTTTTTTTATTTCCGCCAAACTAAAAGCTCTTTCGGGTGCGCTAAACCTAAAACCAATAACAGTTTAAGTTTATCTGCAATAGGAAAAAAGTTTACAAAAAATTTAAAAATTCACATTTTTGATTTAAGTTTTCTCGTAAACCAAACAAGTTACAAGGCTAATATTTTAGAAGTAGTATGTCCTTTTCCATAATAGTGCTTACAGGAATTAAAATAGGGCAAATTCATTATTCAAAAAAATCTTGTGAAAAAATTTCCGACCAAATGGGTACCCCAAAATCGCATATTTTCAGGTTTTAAAAATACTTCCCGTTGAGTTATGAAATCACTTAATAGCTTATTTTATACCCTGCGGCACTTGCTTTATTCTCGTGTTAATTATAGTCCCCTGTGTAAAATGGTTTAGGAGCTACCGGTTCTCAAAGTGAACTCAGTTTTGGATTTTGGGGTATTGTTTGAGTTTTGATTTTTTTTTTTATTTCCGCCAAACTAAAAGCTCTGGACCAAAAAATGCATCAGTTTACCTAGGTTTTCGGGTGCGCTAAACCTAAAAATAATAACAGTTTAAGTTTATCTGCAATAGGAAAAAAGTTTACAAAGAATTTAAAAATTCAAATTTTTGATTTAAGTTTTCTCGTAAACCAAACAAGTTACAAGGCTAATATTTTAGAAGTAGTATGGCCTTTTCCATAATAGTGCTTACAGGAGTTAAAATAGGGCAAATTCATTATTCAAAAAAATCTTGTGAAAAAATTTCCGACCAAATGGGTACCCCAAAATCGCATATTTTCAGGTTTTAAAAATACTTCCCGTTGAGTTGTGAAATCACTTAATAGCTTATTTTATACCCTGCGGCACTTGCTTTATTCTCGTGTTAATTATAGTCCTTTGTGTAAAATGGTTTAGGAGCTACCGGTTCTCAAAGTGAACTCAGTTTTGGATTTCGGGGTATTGTTTGAGTTTTGATTTTTTTTTATTTCCGCCAAACTAAAAGCTCTTTCGGGTGCCCTAAACCTAAAAACAATAACAGTTTAAGTTTATCTGCAATAGGAAAAAAGTTTACAAAAAATTTAAAAATTCACATTTTTGATTTAAGTTTTCTCGTAAACCAAACAAGTTACAAAGCTAATATTTTAGAAGTAGTATGGCCTTTTCCATAATAGTGCTTACAGGAATTAAAATAGGGCAAACTCATTATTCAAAGAAATCTTGTGAAAAAATTTCCGACCAAATGGGTACCCCAAAATCGCATATTTTCAGGTTTTAAAAATACTTCCCGTTGAGTTATGAAATCACTTAATAGCTTATTTTATACCCTGCGGCACTTGCTTTATTCTCGTGTTAATTATAGTCCCCTGTGTAAAATGGTTTAGGAGCTACCGGTTCTCAAAGTGAACTCAGTTTTGGATTTCGGGGTATTGTTTGAGTTTTGATTTTTTTTTATTTCCGCCAAACTAAAAGCTCTGGACCAAGAAAAGCATCAGTTTACCTAGGTTTTCGGGTGCGCTAAACCTAAAAACAATAACAGTTTAAGTTTATCTGCAATAGGAAAAAAGTTTACAAAAAATTGAAAAATTCACATTTTTGATTTAAGTTTTCTCGTAAACCAAACAAGTTACAAGGCTAATATTTTAGAAGTATTATGGCCTTTTCCATAATAGTGCTTACAGGAGTTGAAATAGGGTAAATTCATTATTCAAAAAAATCTTGTGAAAAAATTTCCGACCAAATGGGTACCCCAAAATCGCATATTTTCAGGTTTTAAAAATACTTCCCGTTGGGTTATGAAATCACTTAATAGCTTATTTTATACCCTGCGGCACTTGCTTTATTCTCGTGTTAATTATAGTCCCCTGTGTAAAATGGTTTAGGAGCTACCGGTTTTCAAATTGAACTCAGTTTTGGATTTCGGGGTATTGTTTGAGTTTTGATTTTTTTTTTATTTCCGCCAAACTAAAAGCTCTGGACCAAGAAAAGCATCAGTTTACTTAGGTTTTCGGGTGCGCTAAACCTAACAACAATAACAGTTTAAGTTTATCTGCAATAGGAAAAAAGTTTACAAAAAATTTAAAAATTCACATTTTTGATTTAAGTTTTCTCGTAAACCAAACAAGTTACAAGGGTAATATTTTAGAAGTAGTATGGCCTTTTCCATAATAGTGCTTACAGGAATTAAAATAGGGCAAATTCATTATTCAAAAAAATCTTGTGAAAAAATTTCCGACCAAATGGGTTCCCCAAAATCGAATATTTTCAGGTTTTAAAAATACTTCCCGTTGAGTTATGAAATCACTTAATAGCTTATTTTATACCCTGCGGCACTTGCTTTATTCTCGTGTTAATTATAGTCCCCTTTGTAAAATGGTTTAGGAGCTACCGGTTCTCAAAGTGAACTCAGTTTTGGATTTCGGGGTATTGTTTGAGTTTTGATTTTTTTTATTTCCGACAAACTAAAAGCTCTGGACCAAGAAAAGTATCAGTTTACCTAGGTTTTCGGGTGCGCTAAACCTAAAAACAATAACAGTTTAAGTTTATCTGCAATAGGAAAAAAGTTTACAAAAAATTTAAAAATTCACATTTTTGATTTAAGTTTTCTCGTAAACCAAACAAGTTACAAGGCTAATATTTTAGAAGTAGTATGGACTTTTCCATAATAGTGCTTACAGGAATTAAAATAGGGCAAATTCATTATTCAAAAAAATCTTGTGAAAAAATTTCCGACCAAATGGGTACCCCAAAATCGCATATTTTCAGGTTTTAAAAATACTTCCCGTTAAGTTATGAAATCACTTAATAGCTTATTTCATACCCTGCGGCACTTGCTTTATTCTCGTGTTAATTATAGTCCCCTGTGTAAAATGGTTTAGGAGCTACCGGTTCTCACAGTGAACTCAGTTTTGGATTTCGGGGTATTGTTTGAGTTTTGATTTTTTTTTATTTCTGCCAAACTAAAAGCTCTGGACCAAAAAAAGCATCAGTTTACCTAGGTTTTCGGGTGCGCTAAACCTAAAAACAATAACAGTTTAAGTTTATCTGCAATAGGAAAAAAGTTTACAAAAAATTTAAAAATTCAAATTTTTGATTTAAGTTTTCTCGTAAACCAAACAAGTTACAAGGCTAATATTTTAGAAGTAGTATGGCCTTTTCCATAATAGTGCTTACAGGAATTAAAATAGGGCAAATTCATTATTCAAAAAAATCTTGTGAAAAAATTTCCGACCAAATGGGTACCCCAAAATCGCATATTTTCAGGTTTTAAAAATTCTTCCCGTTGAGTTATGAAATCACTTAATAGCTTGTTTTATACCCTGCGGCACTTGCTTTATTCTCGTGTTAATTATAGTCCCCTGTGTAAAATGGTTTAGGAGTTACCGGTTCTCAAAGTGAACTCAGTTTTGGATTTCGGGGTATTGTTTGAGTTTTGATTTTTTTTTATTTCCGCCAAACTAAAAGCTCTTTCAGGTGCGCTTAACCTAAAAACAATAACAGTTTAAGTTTATCTGCAATAGGAAAAAAGTTTACAAAAAATTTAAAAATTCACATTTTTGATTTAAGTTTTCTCGTAAACCAAACAAGTTACAAGGTTAATATTTTAGAAGTAGTATGTCCTTTTCCATAATAGTGCTTACTGGAATTAAAATAGGGCAAATTCATTATTCAAAAAAATCTTGTGAAAAAATTTCCGACCAAATGGGTACCCCAAAATCGCATATTTTCAGGTTTTAAAAATACTTTCCGTTGAGTTGTGAAATCACTTAATAGCTTATTTTATACCCTGCGGCACTTGCTTTATTCTCGTGTTAATTATAGTCCCCTGTGTAAAATGGTTTAGGAGCTACCGGTTCTCAAAGTGAACTCAGTTTTGGATTTCGGGGTATTGTTTGAGTTTTGATTTTTTTTTTATTTCCGCCAAACTAAAAGCTCTGGACCAAGAAAAGCATCAGTTTACCTAGGTTTTTGGGTGCGCTAAACCTAACAACAATAACAGTTTAAGTTTATCTGCAATAGGAAAAAAGTTTACAAAAAATTGAAAAATTCACATTTTTGATATAAGTTTTCTCGTAAACCAAACAAGTTACAAGGCTAATATTTTAGAAGTAGTATTGCCTTTTCCATAATAGTGCTTACAGGAATTAAAATAGGGCAAATTCATTATTCAAAAAAATCTTGTGAAAAAATTTCCGACCAAATGGGTACCCCAAAATCGCATATTTTCAGGTTTTAAAAATACTTCCCGTTGAGTTATGAAATCACTTAATAGCTTATTTTATACCCTGCGGCACTTGCTTTATTCTCGTGTTAATTATAGTACCCTGTGTAAAATGGTTTAGGAGCTACCGGTTCTCAAAGTGAACTCAGTTTTGGATTTCGGGGTATTGTTTGAGTTTTGATTTTTTTTTTATTTCCGCCAAACTAAAAGCTCTGGACCAAGAAAAGCATCAGTTTACCTAGGTTTTTGGGTGCGCTAAACCTAACAACAATAACAGTTTAAGTTTATCTCCAATAGGAAAAAAGTTTACAAAAAATTGAAAAATTCACATTTTTGATTTAAGTTTTCTCGTAAACCAAACAAGTTACAAGGCTAATATTTTAGAAGTAGTATGGCCTTTTCCATAATAGTGCTTACAGGAATTAAAATAGGGCAAATTCATTATTCAAAAAAATCTTGTGAAAAAATTTCCGACCAAATGGGTACCCCAAAATCGCATATTTTCAGGTTTTAAAAATACTTCCCGTTGAGTTATGAAATCACTTAATAGCTTATTTTATACCCTGCGGCACTTGCTTTATTCTCGTGTTAATTATAGTCCCCTGTGTAAAATGGTTTAGGAGCTGCCGGTTCTCAAAGTGAACTCAGTTTTGGATTTCGGGGTATTGTTTGAGTTTTGATTTTTTTTTATTTCCGCCAAACTAAAAGCTCTGGACCAAGAAAAGCATCAGTTTACCTAGGTTTTCGGGTGCGCTAAACCTAAAAACAATAACAGTTTAAGTTTATCTGCAATAGGAAAAAAGTTTACAAAAAATTTAAAAACTCACATTTTTGATTTAAGTTTTCTCGTAAACCAAACAAGTTACAAGGCTAATATTTTAGAAGTATTATGGCCTTTTCCATAATAGTGCTTACAGGAGTTAAAATAGGGTAAATTCATTATTCAAAAAAATCTTGTGAAAAAATTTCCGACCAAATGGGTACCCCAAAATCGCATATTTTCAGGTTTTAAAAATACTTCCCGTTGAGTTATGAAATCACTTAATAGCTTATTTTATACCCTGCGGCACTTGCTTCATTCTCGTGTTAATTATAGTCCCCTGTGTAAAATGGTTTAGGAGCTACCGGTTCTCAAAGTGAACTCAGTTTTGGATTTCGGGGTATTGTTTGAGTTTTGATTTTTTTTTATTTCCGCCAAACTAAAAGCTCTGGACCAAGAAAAGCATCAGTTTACCTAGGTTTTCGGGTGCGCTAAACCTAAAAACAATAACAGTTTAAGTTTATCTGCAATAGGAAAAAAGTTTACAAAAAATTGAAAAATTCACATTTTTGATTTAAGTTTTCTCGTAAACCAAACAAGTTACAAGGCTAATATTTTAGAAGTATTATGGCCTTTTCCATAATAGTGCTTACAGGAGTTGAAATAGGGTAAATTCATTATTCAAAAAAATCTTGTGAAAAAATTTCCGACCAAATGGGTACCCCAAAATCGCATATTTTCAGGTTTTAAAAATACTTCCCGTTGAGTTATGAAATCACTTAATAGCTTATTTTATACCCTGCGGCACTTGCTTTATTCTCGTGTTAATTATAGTCCCCTGTGTAAAATGGTTTAGGAGCTACCGGTTCTCAAAGTGAACTCAGTTTTGGATTTCGGGGTATTGCTTGAGTTTTGATTTTTTTTTATTTCCGCCAAACTAAAAGCTCTGGACCAAAAAAAGCATCAGTTTACCTAGGTTTTCGGGTGCGCTAAACCTAAAAATAATAACAGTTTAAGTTTATCTGCAATAGGAAAAAAGTTTACAAAAAATTTAAAAATTCACATTTTTGATTTAAGTTTTCTCGTAAACCAAACAAGTTACAAGGCTAATATTTTAGAAGTAGTATGGACTTTTCCATAATAGTGCTTACAGGAATTAAAATAGGGCAAATTCATTATTCAAAAAAATCTTGTGAAAAAATTTCCGACCAAATGGGTACCCCAAAATCGCATATTTTCAGGTTTTAAAAATACTTCCCGTTAAGTTATGAAATCACTTAATAGCTTATTTCATACCCTGCGGCACTTGCTTTATTCTCGTGTTAATTATAGTCCCCTGTGTAAAATGGTTTAGGAGCTACCGGTTCTCAAAGTGAACTCAGTTTTGGATTTCGGGGTATTGTTTGAGTTTTGATTTTTTTTTATTTCCGCCAAACTAAAAGCTCTGGACCAAAAAAAGCATCAGTTTACCTAGGTTTTCGGGTGCGCTAAACCTAAAAACAATAACAGTTTAAGTTTATCTGCAATAGGAAAAAAGTTTACAAAAAATTTAAAAATTCAAATTTTTGATTTAAGTTTTCTCGTAAACCAAACAAGTTACAAGGCTAATATTTTAGAAGTAGTATGGCCTTTTCCATAATAGTGCTTACAGGAATTAAAATAGGGCAAATTCATTATTCAAAAAAATCTTGTGAAAAAATTTCCGACCAAATGGGTACCCCAAAATCGCATATTTTCAGGTTTTAAAAATTCTTCCCGTTGAGTTATGAAATCACTTAATAGCTTGTTTTATACCCTGCGGCACTTGCTTTATTCTCGTGTTAATTATAGTCCCCTGTGTAAAATGGTTTAGGAGTTACCGGTTCTCAAAGTGAACTCAGTTTTGGATTTCGGGGTATTGTTTGAGTTTTGATTTTTTTTTATTTCCGCCAAACTAAAAGCTCTTTCAGGTGCGCTTAACCTAAAAACAATAACAGTTTAAGTTTATCTGCAATAGGAAAAAAGTTTACAAAAAATTTAAAAATTCACATTTTTGATTTAAGTTTTCTCGTAAACCAAACAAGTTACAAGGTTAATATTTTAGAAGTAGTATGTCCTTTTCCATAATAGTGCTTACTGGAATTAAAATAGGGCAAATTCATTATTCAAAAAAATCTTGTGAAAAAATTTCCGACCAAATGGGTACCCCAAAATCGCATATTTTCAGGTTTTAAAAATACTTTCCGTTGAGTTGTGAAATCACTTAATAGCTTATTTTATACCCTGCGGCACTTGCTTTATTCTCGTGTTAATTATAGTCCCCTGTGTAAAATGGTTTAGGAGCTACCGGTTCTCAAAGTGAACTCAGTTTTGGATTTCGGGGTATTGTTTGAGTTTTGATTTTTTTTTTATTTCCGCCAAACTAAAAGCTCTGGACCAAGAAAAGCATCAGTTTACCTAGGTTTTTGGGTGCGCTAAACCTAACAACAATAACAGTTTAAGTTTATCTGCAATAGGAAAAAAGTTTACAAAAAATTGAAAAATTCACATTTTTGATATAAGTTTTCTCGTAAACCAAACAAGTTACAAGGCTAATATTTTAGAAGTAGTATTGCCTTTTCCATAATAGTGCTTACAGGAATTAAAATAGGGCAAATTCATTATTCAAAAAAATCTTGTGAAAAAATTTCCGACCAAATGGGTACCCCAAAATCGCATATTTTCAGGTTTTAAAAATACTTCCCGTTGAGTTATGAAATCACTTAATAGCTTATTTTATACCCTGCGGCACTTGCTTTATTCTCGTGTTAATTATAGTACCCTGTGTAAAATGGTTTAGGAGCTACCGGTTCTCAAAGTGAACTCAGTTTTGGATTTCGGGGTATTGTTTGAGTTTTGATTTTTTTTTTATTTCCGCCAAACTAAAAGCTCTGGACCAAGAAAAGCATCAGTTTACCTAGGTTTTTGGGTGCGCTAAACCTAACAACAATAACAGTTTAAGTTTATCTCCAATAGGAAAAAAGTTTACAAAAAATTGAAAAATTCACATTTTTGATTTAAGTTTTCTCGTAAACCAAACAAGTTACAAGGCTAATATTTTAGAAGTAGTATGGCCTTTTCCATAATAGTGCTTACAGGAATTAAAATAGGGCAAATTCATTATTCAAAAAAATCTTGTGAAAAAATTTCCGACCAAATGGGTACCCCAAAATCGCATATTTTCAGGTTTTAAAAATACTTCCCGTTGAGTTATGAAATCACTTAATAGCTTATTTTATACCCTGCGGCACTTGCTTTATTCTCGTGTTAATTATAGTCCCCTGTGTAAAATGGTTTAGGAGCTGCCGGTTCTCAAAGTGAACTCAGTTTTGGATTTCGGGGTATTGTTTGAGTTTTGATTTTTTTTTATTTCCGCCAAACTAAAAGCTCTGGACCAAGAAAAGCATCAGTTTACCTAGGTTTTCGGGTGCGCTAAACCTAAAAACAATAACAGTTTAAGTTTATCTGCAATAGGAAAAAAGTTTACAAAAAATTTAAAAACTCACATTTTTGATTTAAGTTTTCTCGTAAACCAAACAAGTTACAAGGCTAATATTTTAGAAGTATTATGGCCTTTTCCATAATAGTGCTTACAGGAGTTAAAATAGGGTAAATTCATTATTCAAAAAAATCTTGTGAAAAAATTTCCGACCAAATGGGTACCCCAAAATCGCATATTTTCAGGTTTTAAAAATACTTCCCGTTGAGTTATGAAATCACTTAATAGCTTATTTTATACCCTGCGGCACTTGCTTTATTCTCGTGTTAATTATAGTCCCCTGTGTAAAATGGTTTAGGAGCTACCGGTTCTCAAAGTGAACTCAGTTTTGGATTTCGGGGTATTGTTTGAGTTTTGATTTTTTTTTATTTCCGCCAAACTAAAAGCTCTGGACCAAGAAAAGCATCAGTTTACCTAGGTTTTCGGGTGCGCTAAACCTTAAAACAATAACAGTTTAAGTTTATCTGCAATAGGAAAAAAGTTTACAAAAAATTGAAAAATTCACATTTTTGATTTAAGTTTTCTCGTAAACCAAACAAGTTACAAGGCTAATATTTTAGAAGTATTATGGCCTTTTCCATAATAGTGCTTACAGGAGTTGAAATAGGGTAAATTCATTATTCAAAAAAATCTTGTGAAAAAATTTCCGACCAAATGGGTACCCCAAAATCGCATATTTTCAGGTTTTAAAAATACTTCCCGTTGAGTTATGAAATCACTTAATAGCTTATTTTATACCCTGCGGCACTTGCTTTATTCTCGTGTTAATTATAGTCCCCTGTGTAAAATGGTTTAGGAGCTACCGGTTCTCAAAGTGAACTCAGTTTTGGATTTCGGGGTATTGCTTGAGTTTTGATTTTTTTTTATTTCCGCCAAACTAAAAGCTCTGGACCAAAAAAAGCATCAGTTTACCTAGGTTTTCGGGTGCGCTAAACCTAAAAATAATAACAGTTTAAGTTTATCTGCAATAGGAAAAAAGTTTACAAAGAATTTAAAAATTCAAATTTTTGATTTAAGTTTTCTCGTAAACCAAACAAGTTACAAGGCTAATATTTTAGAAGTAGTATGGCCTTTTCCATAATAGTGCTTACAGGAGTTAAAATAGGGCAAATTCATTATTCAAAAAAATTTTGTGAAAAAATTTCCGACCAAATGGGTACCCCAAAATCGCATATTTTCAGGTTTTAAAAATACTTCCCGTTGAGTTGTGAAATCACTTAATAGCTTATTTTATACCCTGCGGCACTTGCTTTATTCTCGTGTTAATTATAGTCCTTTGTGTAAAATGGTTTAGGAGCTACCGGTTCTCAAAGTGAACTCAGTTTTGGATTTCGGGGTATTGTTTGAGTTTTGATTTTTTTTTATTTCCGCCAAACTAAAAGCTCTTTCGGGTGCCCTAAACCTAAAAACAATAACAGTTTAAGTTTATCTGCAATAGGAAAAAAGTTTACAAAAAATTTAAAAATTCACATTTTTGATTTAAGTTTTCTCGTAAACCAAACAAGTTACAAAGCTAATATTTTAGAAGTAGTATGGCCTTTTCCATAATAGTGCTTACAGGAATTAAAATAGGGCAAACTCATTATTCAAAGAAATCTTGTGAAAAAATTTCCGACCAAATGGGTACCCCAAAATCGCATATTTTCAGGTTTTAAAAATACTTCCCGTTGAGTTATGAAATCACTTAATAGCTTATTTTATACCCTGCGGCACTTGCTTTATTCTCGTGTTAATTATAGTCCCCTGTGTAAAATGGTTTAGGAGCTACCGGTTCTCAAAGTGAACTCAGTTTTGGATTTCGGGGTATTGTTTGAGTTTTGATTTTTTTTTATTTCCGCCAAACTAAAAGCTCTGGACCAAGAAAAGCATCAGTTTACCTAGGTTTTCGGGTGCGCTAAACCTAAAAACAATAACAGTTTAAGTTTATCTGCAATAGGAAAAAAGTTTACAAAAAATTGAAAAATTCACATTTTTGATTTAAGTTTTCTCGTAAACCAAACAAGTTACAAGGCTAATATTTTAGAAGTATTATGGCCTTTTCCATAATAGTGCTTACAGGAGTTGAAATAGGGTAAATTCATTATTCAAAAAAATCTTGTGAAAAAATTTCCGACCAAATGGGTACCCCAAAATCGCATATTTTCAGGTTTTAAAAATACTTCCCGTTGAGTTATGAAATCACTTAATAGCTTATTTTATACCCTGCGGCACTTGCTTTATTCTCGTGTTAATTATAGTCCCCTGTGTAAAATGGTTTAGGAGCTACCGGTTTTCAAATTGAACTCAGTTTTGGATTTCGGGGTATTGTTTGAGTTTTGATTTTTTTTTTATTTCCGTCAAACTAAAAGCTCTGGACCAAGAAAAGCATCAGTTTACTTAGGTTTTCGGGTGCGCTAAACCTAACAACAATAACAGTTTAAGTTTATCTGCAATAGGAAAAAAGTTTACAAAAAATTTAAAAATTCACATTTTTGATTTAAGTTTTCTCGTAAACCAAACAAGTTACAAGGGTAATATTTTAGAAGTAGTATGGCCTTTTCCATAATAGTGCTTACAGGAATTAAAATAGGGCAAATTCATTATTCAAAAAAATCTTGTGAAAAAATTTCCGACCAAATGGGTTCCCCAAAATCGAATATTTTCAGGTTTTAAAAATACTTCCCGTTGAGTTATGAAATCACTTAATAGCTTATTTTATACCCTGCGGCACTTGCTTTATTCTCGTGTTAATTATAGTCCCCTGTGTAAAATGGTTTAGGAGCTACCGGTTCTCAAAGTGAACTCAGTTTTGGATTTCGGGGTATTGTTTGAGTTTTGATTTTTTTTTATTTCCGCCAAACTAAAAGCTCTTTCAGGTGCGCTTAACCTAAAAACAATAACAGTTTAAGTTTATCTGCAATAGGAAAAAAGTTTACAAAAAATTTAAAAATTCACATTTTTGATTTAAGTTTTCTCGTAAACCAAACAAGTTACAAAGCTAATATTTTAGAAGTAGTATGGACTTTTCCATAATAGTGCTTACAGGAATTAAAATAGGGCAAATTCATTATTCAAAAAAATCTTGTGAAAAAATTTCCGACCAAATGGGTACCCCAAAATCGCATATTTTCAGGTTTTAAAAATACTTCCCGTTAAGTTATGAAATCACTTAATAGCTTATTTCATACCCTGCGGCACTTGCTTTATTCTCGTGTTAATTATAGTCCCCTGTGTAAAATGGTTTAGGAGCTACCGGTTCTCAAAGTGAACTCAGTTTTGGATTTCGGGGTATTGTTTGAGTTTTGATTTTTTTTTATTTCCGCCAAACTAAAAGCTCTGGACCAAAAAAAGCATCAGTTTACCTAGGTTTTCGGGTGCGCTAAACCCAAAAACAATAACAGTTTAAGTTTATCTGCAATAGGAAAAAAGTTTACAAAAAATTTAAAAATTCAAATTTTTGATTTAAGTTTTCTCGTAAACCAAACAAGTTACAAGGCTAATATTTTAGAAGTAGTATGGCCTTTTCCATAATAGTGCTTACAGGAATTAAAATAGGGCAAATTCATTATTCAAAAAAATCTTGTGAAAAAATTTCCGACCAAATGGGTACCCCAAAATCGCATATTTTCAGGTTTTAAAAATTCTTCCCGTTGAGTTATGAAATCACTTAATAGCTTGTTTTATACCCTGCGGCACTTGCTTTATTCTCGTGTTAATTATAGTCCCCTGTGTAAAATGGTTTAGGAGTTACCGGTTCTCAAAGTGAACTCAGTTTTGGATTTCGGGGTATTGTTTGAGTTTTGATTTTTTTTTATTTCCGCCAAACTAAAAGCTCTTTCAGGTGCGCTTAACCTAAAAACAATAACAGTTTAAGTTTATCTGCAATAGGAAAAAAGTTTACAAAAAATTTAAAAATTCACATTTTTGATTTAAGTTTTCTCGTAAACCAAACAAGTTACAAGGCTAATATTTTAGAAGTAGTATGTCCTTTTCCATAATAGTGCTTACAAGAATTAAAATAGGGCAAATTCATTATTCAAAAAAATCTTGTGAAAAAATTTCCGACCAAATGGGTACCCCAAAATCGCATATTTTCAGGTTTTAAAAATACTTTCCGTTGAGTTGTGAAATCACTTAATAGCTTATTTTATACCCTGCGGCACTTGCTTTATTCTCGTGTTAATTATAGTCCCCTGTGTAAAATGGTTTAGGAGCTACCGGTTCTCAAAGTGAACTCAGTTTTGGATTTCGGGGTATTGTTTGAGTTTTGATTTTTTTTTTATTTCCGCCAAACTAAAAGCTCTGGACCAAGAAAAGCATCAGTTTACCTAGGTTTTTGGGTGCGCTAAACCTAACAACAATAACAGTTTAAGTTTATCTGCAATAGGAAAAAAGTTTACAAAAAATTGAAAAATTCACATTTTTGATTTAAGTTTTCTCGTAAACCAAACAAGTTACAAGGCTAATATTTTAGAAGTAGTATTGCCTTTTCCATAATAGTGCTTACAGGAATTAAAATAGGGCAAATTCATTATTCAAAAAAATCTTGTGAAAAAATTTCCGACCAAATGGGTACCCCAAAATCGCATATTTTCAGGTTTTAAAAATACTTCCCGTTGAGTTATGAAATCACTTAATAGCTTATTTTATACCCTGCGGCACTTGCTTTATTCTCGTGTTAATTATAGTCCCCTGTGTAAAATGGTTTAGGAGCTACCGGTTCTCAAAATGAACTCAGTTTTGGATTTCGGGGTATTGTTTGAGTTTTGATTTTTTTTTTATTTCCGCCAAACTAAAAGCTCTGGACCAAGAAAAGCATCAGTTTACCTAGGTTTTTGGGTGCGCTAAACCTAACAACAATAACAGTTTAAGTTTATCTGCAATAGGAAAAAAGTTTACAAAAAATTGAAAAATTCACATTTTTGATTTAAGTTTTCTCGTAAACCAAACAAGTTACAAGGCTAATATTTTAGAAGTAGTATGGCCTTTTCCATAATAGTGCTTACAGGAATTAAAATAGGGCAAATTCATTATTCAAAAAAATCTTGTGAAAAAATTTCCGACCAAATGGGTACCCCAAAATCGCATATTTTCAGGTTTTAAAAATACTTCCCGTTGAGTTATGAAATCACTTAATAGCTTATTTTATACCCTGCGGCACTTGCTTTATTCTCGTGTTAATTATAGTCCCCTGTGTAAAATCGTTTAGGAGCTACAGGTTCTCAAATTGAACTCAGTTTTGGATTTCGGGGTATTGTTTGAGTTTTAATTTTTTTTTATTTCCGCCAAACTAAAAGCTCTGGACCAAAAAAAGCATCAGTTTACCTAGGTTTTCGGGTGCGCTTAACCTAAAAACAATAACAGTTTAAGTTTATCTGCAATAGGAAAAAAGTTTACAAAAAATTTAAAAATTCACATTTTTGATTTAAGTTTTCTCGTAAACCAAACAAGTTACCGGTTTTGAATACTTTAGAAGTAGTATGGCCTTTTCCATAATAGTGCTTACAGGAATTAAAATAGGGCAAATTCATTATTCAAAAAAATCTAGTGAAAAAATTTCCGACCAAATGGGTACCCCAAAATCGCATATTTTCAGGTTTTAAAAATACTTCCCGTTGAGTTATGAAATCACTTAATAGCTTATTTTATACCCTGCGGCACTTGCTTTATTCTCGTGTTAATTATAGTCCCCTGGGTAAAATGGTTTAGGAGCTACCGGTTCTCAAAGTGAACTCAGTTTCGGATTTCGGGGTATTGTTTGAGTTTTGATTTTTTTTTATTTCCGCCAAACTAAAAGCTCTGGACCAAGAAAAGCATCAGTTTACCTAGGTTTTCGAATGCGCTAAACCTAAAAACAATAACAGTTTAAGTTTATCTGCAATAGGAAAAAAGTTTACAAAAAATTTAAAAATTCACATTTTTGATTTAAGTTTTCTCGTAAACCAAACAAGTTACAAGGCTAATATTTTAGAAGTAGTATGGCCTTTTCCATAATAGTGCTTACATGAATTAAAATAGGGCAAATTCATTATTCAAAAAAATCTTGTGAAAAAATTTCCGACCAAATGGGTACCCCAAAATCGCATATTTTCAGGTTTTAAAAATACTTCCCGTTAAGTTATGAAATCACTTAATAGCTTATTTTATACCCTGCGGCACTTGCTTTATTCTCGTGTTAATTATAGTCCCCTGTGTAAAATGGTTTAGGTGCTACCGGTTCTCAAAGTGAACTCAGTTTTGGATTTCGGGGTATTGTTTGAGTTTTGATTTTTTTTTTATTTCCGCCAAACTAAAAGCTCTGGACCAAGAAAAGCATCAGTTTACCTAGGTTTTCGGGTGCGCTAAACCTAAAAACAATAACAGTTTAAGTTTATCTGCAATAGGAAAAAAGTTTACAAAAAATTTAAAAACTCACATTTTTGATTTAAGTTTTCTCGTAAACCAAACAAGTTACAAGGCTAATATTTTAGAAGTATTATGGCCTTTTCCATAATAGTGCTTACAGGAGTTAAAATAGGGTAAATTCATTATTCAAAAAAATCTTGTGAAAAAATTTCCGACCAAATGGGTACCCCAAAATCGCATATTTTCAGGTTTTAAAAATACTTCCCGTTGAGTTATGAAATCACTTAATAGCTTATTTTATACCCTGCGGCACTTGCTTTATTCTCGTGTTAATTATAGTCCCCTGTGTAAAATGGTTTAGGAGCTACCGGTTCTCAAAGTGAACTCAGTTTTGGATTTCGGGGTATTGTTTGAGTTTTGATTTTTTTTTATTTCCGCCAAACTAAAAGCTCTGGACCAAGAAAAGCATCAGTTTACCTAGGTTTTCGGGTGCGCTAAACCTAAAAACAATAACAGTTTAAGTTTATCTGCAATAGGAAAAAAGTTTACAAAAAATTTAAAAATTCACATTTTTGATTTAAGTTTTCTCGTAAACCAAACAAGTTACAAGGCTAATATTTTAGAAGTAGTATGGCCTTTTCCATAATAGTGCTTACAGGAGTTAAAATAGGGCAAATTCATTATTCAAAAAAATCTTGTGAAAAAATTTCCGACTAAATGGGTACCCCAAAATCGCATATTTTCAGGTTTTAAAAATACTTCCCGTTGAGTTATGAAATCACTTAATAGCTTATTTTATACCCTGCGGCACTTGCTTTATTCTCGTGTTAATTATAGTCCCCTGTGTAAAATGGTTTAGGAGCTACCGGTTCTCAAAGTGAACTCAGTTTTGGATTTCGGGGTATTGTTTGAGTTTTGATTTTTTTTTATTTCCGCCAAACTAAAAGCTCTGGACCAAGAAAAGTATCAGTTTACCTAGGTTTTCGGGTGCGCTAAACCTAAAAACAATAACAGTTTAAGTTTATCTGCAATAGGAAAAAAGTTTACAAAAAATTTAAAAATTCACATTTTTGATTTAAGTTTTCTCCTAAACCAAACAAGTTACAAGGCTAATATTTTAGAAGTAGTATGGCCTTTTCCATAATAGTGCTTACAGGAGTTAAAATAGGGCAAATTCATTATTCAAAAAAATCTTGTGAAAAAATTTCCGACCAAATGGGTACCCCAAAATCGCATATTTTCAGGTTTTAAAAATACTTCCCGGTAAGTTATGAAATCACTTAATAGCTTATTTTACACCCTGCGGCACTTGCTTTATTCTCGTGTTAATTATAGTCCCCTGTGTAAAATGGTTTGGGAGCTACCGGTTCTCAAAGTGAACACAGTTTTGGATTTCGGGGTATTGTTTGAGTTTTGAATTTTTTTTATTTCCGCCAAACTAAAAGCTCTGGACCAAAAAAAGCATCAGTTTACCTAGGTTTTCGGGTGCGCTAAACCTAAAACCAATAACAGTTTAAGTTTATCTGCAACAGGAAAAAAGTTTACAAAAAATTTAAAAATTCACATTTTTGATTTAAGTTTTCTCCTAAACCAAACAAGTTACAAGGCTAATATTTTAGAAGTAGTATGGCCTTTTCCATAATAGTGCTTACAGGAGTTAAAATAGGGCAAATTCATTATTCAAAAAAATCTTGTGAAAAAATTTCCGACCAAATGGGTACCCCAAAATCGCATATTTTCAGGTTTTAAAAATACTTCCCGTTAAGTTGTGAAATCACTTAATAGCTTATTTTATACCCTGCGGCACTTGCTTTATTCTCGTGTTAATTATAGTCCTTTGTGTAAAATGGTTTAGGAGCTACCGGTTCTCAAAGTGAACTCAGTTTTGGATTTCGGGGTATTGTTTGAGTTTTGATTTTTTTTTATTTCCGCCAAACTAAAAGCTCTTTCGGGTGCGCTAAATCTAAAAACAATAACAGTTTAAGTTTATCTGCAATAGGAAAAAAGTTTACAAAAAATTTAAAAATTCACATTTTTGATTTAAGTTTTCTCGTAAACCAAACAAGTTACAAGGCTAATATTTTAGAAGTAGTATGTCCTTTTTCCATAATAGTGCTTACAGGAATTAAAATAGGGCAAATTCATTATTCAAAAAAATCTTGTGAAAAAATTTCCGACCAAATGGGTACCCCAAAATCGCATATTTTCAGGTTTTAAAAATACTTCCCGTTGAGTTGTGAAATCACTTAATAGCTTATTTTATACCCTGCGGCACTTGCTTTATTCTCGTGTTAATTATAGTCCTTTGTGTAAAATGGTTTAGGAGCTACCGGTTCTCAAAGTGAACTCAGTTTTGGATTTCGGGGTATTGTTTGAGTTTTGATTTTTTTTTATTTCCGCCAAACTAAAAGCTCTTTCGGGTGCCCTAAACCTAAAAACAATAACAGTTTAAGTTTATCTGCAATAGGAAAAAAGTTTACAAAAAATTTAAAAATTCACATTTTTGATTTAAGTTTTCTCGTAAACCAAACAAGTTACAAAGCTAATATTTTAGAAGTAGTATGGCCTTTTCCATAATAGTGCTTACAGGAATTAAAATAGGGCAAACTCATTATTCAAAGAAATCTTGTGAAAAAATTTCCGACCAAATGGGTACCCCAAAATCGCATATTTTCAGGTTTTAAAAATACTTCCCGTTGAGTTATGAAATCACTTAATAGCTTATTTTATACCCTGCGGCACTTGCTTTATTCTCGTGTTAATTATAGTCCCCTGTGTAAAATGGTTTAGGAGCTACCGGTTCTCAAAGTGAACTCAGTTTTGGATTTCGGGGTATTGTTTGAGTTTTGATTTTTTTTTATTTCCGCCAAACTAAAAGCTCTGGACCAAGAAAAGCATCAGTTTACCTAGGTTTTCGGGTGCGCTAAACCTAAAAACAATAACAGTTTAAGTTTATCTGCAATAGGAAAAAAGTTTACAAAAAATTTAAAAATTCACATTTTTGATTTAAGTTTTCTCGTAAACCAAACAAGTTACAAGGGTAATATTTTAGAAGTAGTATGGCCTTTTCCATAATAGTGCTTACAGGAATTAAAATAGGGCAAATTCATTATTCAAAAAAATCTTGTGAAAAAATTTCCGACCAAATGGGTTCCCCAAAATCGAATATTTTCAGGTTTTAAAAATACTTCCCGTTGAGTTATGAAATCACTTAATAGCTTATTTTATACCCTGCGGCACTTGCTTTATTCTCGTGTTAATTATAGTCCCCTTTGTAAAATGGTTTAGGAGCTACCGGTTCTCAAAGTGAACTCAGTTTTGGATTTCGGGGTATTGTTTGAGTTTTGATTTTTTTTATTTCCGACAAACTAAAAGCTCTGGACCAAGAAAAGTATCAGTTTACCTAGGTTTTCGGGTGCGCTAAACCTAAAAACAATAACAGTTTAAGTTTATCTGCAATAGGAAAAAAGTTTACAAAAAATTTAAAAATTCACATTTTTGATTTAAGTTTTCTCGTAAACCAAACAAGTTACAAGGCTAATATTTTAGAAGTAGTATGGACTTTTCCATAATAGTGCTTACAGGAATTAAAATAGGGCAAATTCATTATTCAAAAAAATCTTGTGAAAAAATTTCCGACCAAATGGGTACCCCAAAATCGCATATTTTCAGGTTTTAAAAATACTTCCCGTTAAGTTATGAAATCACTTAATAGCTTATTTCATACCCTGCGGCACTTGCTTTATTCTCGTGTTAATTATAGTCCCCTGTGTAAAATGGTTTAGGAGCTACCGGTTCTCAAAGTGAACTCAGTTTTGGATTTCGGGGTATTGTTTGAGTTTTGATTTTTTTTTATTTCCGCCAAACTAAAAGCTCTTTCGGGTGCGCTAAATCTAAAAACAATAACAGTTTAAGTTTATCTGCAATAGGAAAAAAGTTTACAAAAAATTTAAAAATTCACATTTTTGATTTAAGTTTTCTCGTAAACCAAACAAGTTACAAGGCTAATATTTTAGAAGTAGTATGTCCTTTTTCCATAATAGTGCTTACAGGAATTAAAATAGGGCAAATTCATTATTCAAAAAAATCTTGTGAAAAAATTTCCGACCAAATGGGTACCTCAAAATCGCATATTTTCAGGTTTTAAAAATACTTCCCGTTGAGTTGTGAAATCACTTAATAGCTTATTTTATACCCTGCGGCACTTGCTTTATTCTCGTGTTAATTATAGTCCCCTGTGTAAAATGGTTTAGGAGTTACCGGTTCTCAAAGTGAACTCAGTTTTGGATTTCGGGGTATTGTTTGAGTTTTGATTTTTTTTTATTTCCGCCAAACTAAAAGCTCTTTCGGGTGCGCTAAACCTAAAAACAATAACAGTTTAAGTTTATCTGCAATAGGAAAAAAGTTTACAAAAAATTTAAAAATTCACATTTTTGATTTAAGTTTTCTCGTAAAGCAAACAAGTTACAAGGCTAATATTTTAGAAGTAGTATGGCCTTTTCCATAATAGTGCTTACAGGAGTTAAAATAGGGCAAATTCATTATTCAAAAAAATCTTGTGAAAAAATTTCCGACCAAATGGGTACCCCAAAATCGCATATTTTCAGGTTTTAAAAATACTTCCCGTTAAGGTATGAAATCACTTAATAGCTTATTTCATACCCTGCGGCACTTGCTTTATTCTCGTGTTAATTATAGTCCCCTGTGTAAAATGGTTTAGGAGCTACCGGTTCTCAAAGTGAACTCAGTTTTGGAATTCGGGGTATTGTTTGAGTTTTGATTTTTTTTTATTTCCGCCAAACTGAAAGCTCTGGACCAAAAAATGCATCAGTTTACCTAGGTTTTCGGGTGCGCTAAACCTAAAAATAATAACAGTTTAAGTTTATCTGCAATAGGAAAAAAGTTTACAAAAAATTTAAAAATTCACATTTTTGATTTAAGTTTTCTCGTAAACCAAACAAGTTACAAGGCTAATATTTTAGAAGTAGTATGGACTTTTCCATAATAGTGCTTACAGGAATTAAAATAGGGCAAATTCATTATTCAAAAAAATCTTGTGAAAAAATTTCCGACCAAATGGGTACCCCAAAATCGCATATTTTCAGGTTTTAAAAATACTTCCCGTTAAGGTATGAAATCACTTAATAGCTTATTTCATACCCTGCGGCACTTGCTTTATTCTCGTGTTAATTATAGTCCCCTGTGTAAAATGGTTTAGGAGCTACCGGTTCTCAAAGTGAACTCAGTTTTGGAATTCGGGGTATTGTTTGAGTTTTGATTTTTTTTTATTTCCGCCAAACTGAAAGCTCTGGACCAAAAAATGCATCAGTTTACCTAGGTTTTCGGGTGCGCTAAACCTAAAAATAATAACAGTTTAAGTTTATCTGCAATAGGAAAAAAGTTTACAAAAAATTTAAAAATTCACATTTTTGATTTAAGTTTTCTCGTAAACCAAACAAGTTACAAGGCTAATATTTTAGAAGTAGTATGGCCTTTTCCATAATAGTGCTTACAGGAGTTAAAATAGGGCAAATTCATTATTCAAAAAAATCTTGTGAAAAAATTTCCGACCAAATGGGTACCCCAAAATCGCATATTTTCAGGTTTTAAAAATACTTCCCGTTAAGGTATGAAATCACTTAATAGCTTATTTCATACCCTGCGGCACTTGCTTTATTCTCGTGTTAATTATAGTCCCCTGTGTAAAATGGTTTAGGAGCTACCGGTTCTCAAAGTGAACTCAGTTTTGGAATTCGGGGTATTGTTTGAGTTTTGATTTTTTTTTATTTCCGCCAAACTGAAAGCTCTGGACCAAAAAATGCATCAGTTTACCTAGGTTTTCGGGTGCGCTAAACCTAAAAATAATAACAGTTTAAGTTTATCTGCAATAGGAAAAAAGTTTACAAAAAATTTAAAAATTCACATTTTTGATTTAAGTTTTCTCGTAAACCAAACAAGTTACAAGGCTAATATTTTAGAAGTAGTATGTCCTTTTTCCATAATAGTGCTTACAGGAATTAAAATAGGGCAAATTCATTATTCAAAAAAATCTTGTGAAAAAATTTCCGACCAAATGGGTACCCCAAAATCGCATATTTTCAGGTTTTAAAAATACTTCCCGTTGAGTTGTGAAATCACTTAATAGCTTATTTTATACCCTGCGGCACTTGCTTTATTCTCGTGTTAATTATAGTCCTTTGTGTAAAATGGTTTAGGAGCTACCGGTTCTCAAAGTGAACTCAGTTTTGGATTTCGGGGTATTGTTTGAGTTTTGATTTTTTTTTATATCCGCCAAACTAAAAGCTCTTTCGGGTGCGCTAAACCTAAAAACAATAACAGTTTAAGTTTATCTGCAATAGGAAAAAAGTTTACAAAAAATTTAAAAATTCACATTTTTGATTTAAGTTTTCTCGTAAACCAAACAAGTTACAAGGCTAATATTTTAGAAGTAGTATGGCCTTTTCCATAATAGTGCTTACAGGAATTAAAATAGGGCAAATTCATTATTCAAAAAAATCTTGTGAAAAAATTTCCGACCAAATGGGTTCCCCAAAATCGCATATTTTCAGGTTTTAAAAATACTTCCCGTTGAGTTATGAAATCACTTAATAGCTTATTTTATACCCTGCGGCACTTGCTTTATTCTCGTGTTAATTATAGTCCCCTGTGTAAAATGGTTTAGGAGCTACCGGTTCTCAAAGTGAACTCAGTTTTGGATTTCGGGGTATTGTTTGAGTTTTGATTTTTTTTTATTTCCGCCAAACTAAAAGCTCTGGACCAAAAAAAGTATCAGTTTACCTAGGTTTTCGGGTGCGCTAAACCTAAAAACAATAACAGTTTAAGTTTATCTGCAATAGGAAAAAACTTTACAAAAAATTTAAAAATTCACATTTTTGATTTAAGTTTTCTCGTAAACCAAACAAGTTACAAGGCTAATATTTTAGAAGTAGTATGGACTTTTCCATAATAGTGCTTACAGGAATTAAAATAGTGCAAATTCATTATTCAAAAAAATCTTGTGAAAAAATTTCCGTACAAATGGGTACCCCAAAATCGCATATTTTCAGGTTTTAAAAATACTTCCCGTTAAGTTATGAAATCACTTAATAGCTTATTTCATACCCTGCGGCACTTGCTTTATTCTCGTGTTAATTATAGTCCCCTGTGTAAAATGGTTTAGGAGCTACCGGTTCTCAAAGTGAACTCAGTTTTGGATTTCGGGGTATTGTTTGAGTTTTGATTTTTTTTATTTCCGCCAAACTAAAAGCTCTGGACCAAAAAAAGCATCAGTTTACCTAGGTTTTCGGGTGCGCTAAACCTAAAAACAATAACAGTTTAAGTTTATCTGCAATAGGAAAAAAGTTTACAAAAAATTTAAAAATTCAAATTTTTGATTTAAGTTTTCTCGTAAACCAAACAAGTTACAAGGCTAATATTTTAGAAGTAGTATGGCCTTTTCCATAATAGTGCTTACAGGAATTAAAATAGGGCAAATTCATTATTCAAACAAATCTTGTGAAAAAATTTCCGACCAAATGGGTACCCCAAAATCGCATATTTTCAGGTTTTAAAAATACTTCCCGTTGAGTTATGAAATCACTTAATAGCTTGTTTTATACCCTGCGGCACTTGCTTTATTCTCGTGTTAATTATAGTCCCCTGTGTAAAATGGTTTAGGAGTTACCGGTTCTCAAAGTGAACTCAGTTTTGGATTTCGGGGTATTGTTTGAGTTTTGATTTTTTTTTATTTCCGCCAAACTAAAAGCTCTTTCGGGTGCGCTAAACCTAAAACCAATAACAGTTTAAGTTTATCTGCAATAGGAAAAAAGTTTACAAAAAATTTAAAAATTCACATTTTTGATTTAAGTTTTCTCGTAAACCAAACAAGTTACAAGGCTAATATTTTAGAAGTAGTATGTCCTTTTCCATAATAGTGCTTACAGGAATTAAAATAGGGCAAATTCATTATTCAAAAAAATCTTGTGAAAAAATTTCCGACCAAATGGGTACCCCAAAATCGCATATTTTCAGGTTTTAAAAATACTTCCCGTTGAGTTATGAAATCACTTAATAGCTTATTTTATACCCTGCGGCACTTGCTTTATTCTCGTGTTAATTATAGTCCCCTGTGTAAAATGGTTTAGGAGCTACCGGTTCTCAAAGTGAACTCAGTTTTGGATTTTGGGGTATTGTTTGAGTTTTGATTTTTTTTTTATTTCCGCCAAACTAAAAGCTCTGGACCAAAAAATGCATCAGTTTACCTAGGTTTTCGGGTGCGCTAAACCTAAAAATAATAACAGTTTAAGTTTATCTGCAATAGGAAAAAAGTTTACAAAGAATTTAAAAATTCAAATTTTTGATTTAAGTTTTCTCGTAAACCAAACAAGTTACAAGGCTAATATTTTAGAAGTAGTATGGCCTTTTCCATAATAGTGCTTACAGGAGTTAAAATAGGGCAAATTCATTATTCAAAAAAATCTTGTGAAAAAATTTCCGACCAAATGGGTACCCCAAAATCGCATATTTTCAGGTTTTAAAAATACTTCCCGTTGAGTTGTGAAATCACTTAATAGCTTATTTTATACCCTGCGGCACTTGCTTTATTCTCGTGTTAATTATAGTCCTTTGTGTAAAATGGTTTAGGAGCTACCGGTTCTCAAAGTGAACTCAGTTTTGGATTTCGGGGTATTGTTTGAGTTTTGATTTTTTTTTATTTCCGCCAAACTAAAAGCTCTTTCGGGTGCCCTAAACCTAAAAACAATAACAGTTTAAGTTTATCTGCAATAGGAAAAAAGTTTACAAAAAATTTAAAAATTCACATTTTTGATTTAAGTTTTCTCGTAAACCAAACAAGTTACAAAGCTAATATTTTAGAAGTAGTATGGCCTTTTCCATAATAGTGCTTACAGGAATTAAAATAGGGCAAACTCATTATTCAAAGAAATCTTGTGAAAAAATTTCCGACCAAATGGGTACCCCAAAATCGCATATTTTCAGGTTTTAAAAATACTTCCCGTTGAGTTATGAAATCACTTAATAGCTTATTTTATACCCTGCGGCACTTGCTTTATTCTCGTGTTAATTATAGTCCCCTGTGTAAAATGGTTTAGGAGCTACCGGTTCTCAAAGTGAACTCAGTTTTGGATTTCGGGGTATTGTTTGAGTTTTGATTTTTTTTTATTTCCGCCAAACTAAAAGCTCTGGACCAAGAAAAGCATCAGTTTACCTAGGTTTTCGGGTGCGCTAAACCTAAAAACAATAACAGTTTAAGTTTATCTGCAATAGGAAAAAAGTTTACAAAAAATTGAAAAATTCACATTTTTGATTTAAGTTTTCTCGTAAACCAAACAAGTTACAAGGCTAATATTTTAGAAGTATTATGGCCTTTTCCATAATAGTGCTTACAGGAGTTGAAATAGGGTAAATTCATTATTCAAAAAAATCTTGTGAAAAAATTTCCGACCAAATGGGTACCCCAAAATCGCATATTTTCAGGTTTTAAAAATACTTCCCGTTGGGTTATGAAATCACTTAATAGCTTATTTTATACCCTGCGGCACTTGCTTTATTCTCGTGTTAATTATAGTCCCCTGTGTAAAATGGTTTAGGAGCTACCGGTTTTCAAATTGAACTCAGTTTTGGATTTCGGGGTATTGTTTGAGTTTTGATTTTTTTTTATTTCCGCCAAACTAAAAGCTCTGGACCAAGAAAAGCATCAGTTTACTTAGGTTTTCGGGTGCGCTAAACCTAACAACAATAACAGTTTAAGTTTATCTGCAATAGGAAAAAAGTTTACAAAAAATTTAAAAATTCACATTTTTGATTTAAGTTTTCTCGTAAACCAAACAAGTTACAAGGGTAATATTTTAGAAGTAGTATGGCCTTTTCCATAATAGTGCTTACAGGAATTAAAATAGGGCAAATTCATTATTCAAAAAAATCTTGTGAAAAAATTTCCGACCAAATGGGTTCCCCAAAATCGAATATTTTCAGGTTTTAAAAATACTTCCCGTTGAGTTATGAAATCACTTAATAGCTTATTTTATACCCTGCGGCACTTGCTTTATTCTCGTGTTAATTATAGTCCCCTTTGTAAAATGGTTTAGGAGCTACCGGTTCTCAAAGTGAACTCAGTTTTGGATTTCGGGGTATTGTTTGAGTTTTGATTTTTTTTATTTCCGACAAACTAAAAGCTCTGGACCAAGAAAAGTATCAGTTTACCTAGGTTTTCGGGTGCGCTAAACCTAAAAACAATAACAGTTTAAGTTTATCTGCAATAGGAAAAAAGTTTACAAAAAATTTAAAAATTCACATTTTTGATTTAAGTTTTCTCGTAAACCAAACAAGTTACAAGGCTAATATTTTAGAAGTAGTATGGACTTTTCCATAATAGTGCTTACAGGAATTAAAATAGGGCAAATTCATTATTCAAAAAAATCTTGTGAAAAAATTTCCGACCAAATGGGTACCCCAAAATCGCATATTTTCAGGTTTTAAAAATACTTCCCGTTAAGTTATGAAATCACTTAATAGCTTATTTCATACCCTGCGGCACTTGCTTTATTCTCGTGTTAATTATAGTCCCCTGTGTAAAATGGTTTAGGAGCTACCGGTTCTCAAAGTGAACTCAGTTTTGGATTTCGGGGTATTGTTTGAGTTTTGATTTTTTTTTATTTCCGCCAAACTAAAAGCTCTGGACCAAAAAAAGCATCAGTTTACCTAGGTTTTCGGGTGCGCTAAACCTAAAAACAATAACAGTTTAAGTTTATCTGCAATAGGAAAAAAGTTTACAAAAAATTTAAAAATTCAAATTTTTGATTTAAGTTTTCTCGTAAACCAAACAAGTTACAAGGCTAATATTTTAGAAGTAGTATGGCCTTTTCCATAATAGTGCTTACAGGAATTAAAATAGGGCAAATTCATTATTCAAAAAAATCTTGTGAAAAAATTTCCGACCAAATGGGTACCCCAAAATCGCATATTTTCAGGTTTTAAAAATTCTTCCCGTTGAGTTATGAAATCACTTAATAGCTTGTTTTATACCCTGCGGCACTTGCTTTATTCTCGTGTTAATTATAGTCCCCTGTGTAAAATGGTTTAGGAGTTACCGGTTCTCAAAGTGAACTCAGTTTTGGATTTCGGGGTATTGTTTGAGTTTTGATTTTTTTTTATTTCCGCCAAACTAAAAGCTCTTTCAGGTGCGCTTAACCTAAAAACAATAACAGTTTAAGTTTATCTGCAATAGGAAAAAAGTTTACAAAAAATTTAAAAATTCACATTTTTGATTTAAGTTTTCTCGTAAACCAAACAAGTTACAAGGTTAATATTTTAGAAGTAGTATGTCCTTTTCCATAATAGTGCTTACTGGAATTAAAATAGGGCAAATTCATTATTCAAAAAAATCTTGTGAAAAAATTTCCGACCAAATGGGTACCCCAAAATCGCATATTTTCAGGTTTTAAAAATACTTTCCGTTGAGTTGTGAAATCACTTAATAGCTTATTTTATACCCTGCGGCACTTGCTTTATTCTCGTGTTAATTATAGTCCCCTGTGTAAAATGGTTTAGGAGCTACCGGTTCTCAAAGTGAACTCAGTTTTGGATTTCGGGGTATTGTTTGAGTTTTGATTTTTTTTTTATTTCCGCCAAACTAAAAGCTCTGGACCAAGAAAAGCATCAGTTTACCTAGGTTTTTGGGTGCGCTAAACCTAACAACAATAACAGTTTAAGTTTATCTGCAATAGGAAAAAAGTTTACAAAAAATTGAAAAATTCACATTTTTGATATAAGTTTTCTCGTAAACCAAACAAGTTACAAGGCTAATATTTTAGAAGTAGTATTGCCTTTTCCATAATAGTGCTTACAGGAATTAAAATAGGGCAAATTCATTATTCAAAAAAATCTTGTGAAAAAATTTCCGACCAAATGGGTACCCCAAAATCGCATATTTTCAGGTTTTAAAAATACTTCCCGTTGAGTTATGAAATCACTTAATAGCTTATTTTATACCCTGCGGCACTTGCTTTATTCTCGTGTTAATTATAGTACCCTGTGTAAAATGGTTTAGGAGCTACCGGTTCTCAAAGTGAACTCAGTTTTGGATTTCGGGGTATTGTTTGAGTTTTGATTTTTTTTTTATTTCCGCCAAACTAAAAGCTCTGGACCAAGAAAAGCATCAGTTTACCTAGGTTTTTGGGTGCGCTAAACCTAACAACAATAACAGTTTAAGTTTATCTCCAATAGGAAAAAAGTTTACAAAAAATTGAAAAATTCACATTTTTGATTTAAGTTTTCTCGTAAACCAAACAAGTTACAAGGCTAATATTTTAGAAGTAGTATGGCCTTTTCCATAATAGTGCTTACAGGAATTAAAATAGGGCAAATTCATTATTCAAAAAAATCTTGTGAAAAAATTTCCGACCAAATGGGTACCCCAAAATCGCATATTTTCAGGTTTTAAAAATACTTCCCGTTGAGTTATGAAATCACTTAATAGCTTATTTTATACCCTGCGGCACTTGCTTTATTCTCGTGTTAATTATAGTCCCCTGTGTAAAATGGTTTAGGAGCTGCCGGTTCTCAAAGTGAACTCAGTTTTGGATTTCGGGGTATTGTTTGAGTTTTGATTTTTTTTTATTTCCGCCAAACTAAAAGCTCTGGACCAAGAAAAGCATCAGTTTACCTAGGTTTTCGGGTGCGCTAAACCTAAAAACAATAACAGTTTAAGTTTATCTGCAATAGGAAAAAAGTTTACAAAAAATTTAAAAACTCACATTTTTGATTTAAGTTTTCTCGTAAACCAAACAAGTTACAAGGCTAATATTTTAGAAGTATTATGGCCTTTTCCATAATAGTGCTTACAGGAGTTAAAATAGGGTAAATTCATTATTCAAAAAAATCTTGTGAAAAAATTTCCGACCAAATGGGTACCCCAAAATCGCATATTTTCAGGTTTTAAAAATACTTCCCGTTGAGTTATGAAATCACTTAATAGCTTATTTTATACCCTGCGGCACTTGCTTTATTCTCGTGTTAATTATAGTCCCCTGTGTAAAATGGTTTAGGAGCTACCGGTTCTCAAAGTGAACTCAGTTTTGGATTTCGGGGTATTGTTTGAGTTTTGATTTTTTTTTATTTCCGCCAAACTAAAAGCTCTGGACCAAGAAAAGCATCAGTTTACCTAGGTTTTCGGGTGCGCTAAACCTAAAAACAATAACAGTTTAAGTTTATCTGCAATAGGAAAAAAGTTTACAAAAAATTGAAAAATTCACATTTTTGATTTAAGTTTTCTCGTAAACCAAACAAGTTACAAGGCTAATATTTTAGAAGTATTATGGCCTTTTCCATAATAGTGCTTACAGGAGTTGAAATAGGGTAAATTCATTATTCAAAAAAATCTTGTGAAAAAATTTCCGACCAAATGGGTACCCCAAAATCGCATATTTTCAGGTTTTAAAAATACTTCCCGTTGAGTTATGAAATCACTTAATAGCTTATTTTATACCCTGCGGCACTTGCTTTATTCTCGTGTTAATTATAGTCCCCTGTGTAAAATGGTTTAGGAGCTACCGGTTCTCAAAGTGAACTCAGTTTTGGATTTCGGGGTATTGCTTGAGTTTTGATTTTTTTTTATTTCCGCCAAACTAAAAGCTCTGGACCAAAAAAAGCATCAGTTTACCTAGGTTTTCGGGTGCGCTAAACCTAAAAATAATAACAGTTTAAGTTTATCTGCAATAGGAAAAAAGTTTACAAAAAATTTAAAAATTCACATTTTTGATTTAAGTTTTCTCGTAAACCAAACAAGTTACAAGGCTAATATTTTAGAAGTAGTATGGACTTTTCCATAATAGTGCTTACAGGAATTAAAATAGGGCAAATTCATTATTCAAAAAAATCTTGTGAAAAAATTTCCGACCAAATGGGTACCCCAAAATCGCATATTTTCAGGTTTTAAAAATACTTCCCGTTAAGTTATGAAATCACTTAATAGCTTATTTCATACCCTGCGGCACTTGCTTTATTCTCGTGTTAATTATAGTCCCCTGTGTAAAATGGTTTAGGAGCTACCGGTTCTCAAAGTGAACTCAGTTTTGGATTTCGGGGTATTGTTTGAGTTTTGATTTTTTTTTATTTCCGCCAAACTAAAAGCTCTGGACCAAAAAAAGCATCAGTTTACCTAGGTTTTCGGGTGCGCTAAACCTAAAAACAATAACAGTTTAAGTTTATCTGCAATAGGAAAAAAGTTTACAAAAAATTTAAAAATTCAAATTTTTGATTTAAGTTTTCTCGTAAACCAAACAAGTTACAAGGCTAATATTTTAGAAGTAGTATGGCCTTTTCCATAATAGTGCTTACAGGAATTAAAATAGGGCAAATTCATTATTCAAAAAAATCTTGTGAAAAAATTTCCGACCAAATGGGTACCCCAAAATCGCATATTTTCAGGTTTTAAAAATTCTTCCCGTTGAGTTATGAAATCACTTAATAGCTTGTTTTATACCCTGCGGCACTTGCTTTATTCTCGTGTTAATTATAGTCCCCTGTGTAAAATGGTTTAGGAGTTACCGGTTCTCAAAGTGAACTCAGTTTTGGATTTCGGGGTATTGTTTGAGTTTTGATTTTTTTTTATTTCCGCCAAACTAAAAGCTCTTTCAGGTGCGCTTAACCTAAAAACAATAACAGTTTAAGTTTATCTGCAATAGGAAAAAAGTTTACAAAAAATTTAAAAATTCACATTTTTGATTTAAGTTTTCTCGTAAACCAAACAAGTTACAAGGTTAATATTTTAGAAGTAGTATGTCCTTTTCCATAATAGTGCTTACTGGAATTAAAATAGGGCAAATTCATTATTCAAAAAAATCTTGTGAAAAAATTTCCGACCAAATGGGTACCCCAAAATCGCATATTTTCAGGTTTTAAAAATACTTTCCGTTGAGTTGTGAAATCACTTAATAGCTTATTTTATACCCTGCGGCACTTGCTTTATTCTCGTGTTAATTATAGTCCCCTGTGTAAAATGGTTTAGGAGCTACCGGTTCTCAAAGTGAACTCAGTTTTGGATTTCGGGGTATTGTTTGAGTTTTGATTTTTTTTTTATTTCCGCCAAACTAAAAGCTCTGGACCAAGAAAAGCATCAGTTTACCTAGGTTTTTGGGTGCGCTAAACCTAACAACAATAACAGTTTAAGTTTATCTGCAATAGGAAAAAAGTTTACAAAAAATTGAAAAATTCACATTTTTGATATAAGTTTTCTCGTAAACCAAACAAGTTACAAGGCTAATATTTTAGAAGTAGTATTGCCTTTTCCATAATAGTGCTTACAGGAATTAAAATAGGGCAAATTCATTATTCAAAAAAATCTTGTGAAAAAATTTCCGACCAAATGGGTACCCCAAAATCGCATATTTTCAGGTTTTAAAAATACTTCCCGTTGAGTTATGAAATCACTTAATAGCTTATTTTATACCCTGCGGCACTTGCTTTATTCTCGTGTTAATTATAGTACCCTGTGTAAAATGGTTTAGGAGCTACCGGTTCTCAAAGTGAACTCAGTTTTGGATTTCGGGGTATTGTTTGAGTTTTGATTTTTTTTTTATTTCCGCCAAACTAAAAGCTCTGGACCAAGAAAAGCATCAGTTTACCTAGGTTTTTGGGTGCGCTAAACCTAACAACAATAACAGTTTAAGTTTATCTCCAATAGGAAAAAAGTTTACAAAAAATTGAAAAATTCACATTTTTGATTTAAGTTTTCTCGTAAACCAAACAAGTTACAAGGCTAATATTTTAGAAGTAGTATGGCCTTTTCCATAATAGTGCTTACAGGAATTAAAATAGGGCAAATTCATTATTCAAAAAAATCTTGTGAAAAAATTTCCGACCAAATGGGTACCCCAAAATCGCATATTTTCAGGTTTTAAAAATACTTCCCGTTGAGTTATGAAATCACTTAATAGCTTATTTTATACCCTGCGGCACTTGCTTTATTCTCGTGTTAATTATAGTCCCCTGTGTAAAATGGTTTAGGAGCTGCCGGTTCTCAAAGTGAACTCAGTTTTGGATTTCGGGGTATTGTTTGAGTTTTGATTTTTTTTTATTTCCGCCAAACTAAAAGCTCTGGACCAAGAAAAGCATCAGTTTACCTAGGTTTTCGGGTGCGCTAAACCTAAAAACAATAACAGTTTAAGTTTATCTGCAATAGGAAAAAAGTTTACAAAAAATTTAAAAACTCACATTTTTGATTTAAGTTTTCTCGTAAACCAAACAAGTTACAAGGCTAATATTTTAGAAGTATTATGGCCTTTTCCATAATAGTGCTTACAGGAGTTAAAATAGGGTAAATTCATTATTCAAAAAAATCTTGTGAAAAAATTTCCGACCAAATGGGTACCCCAAAATCGCATATTTTCAGGTTTTAAAAATACTTCCCGTTGAGTTATGAAATCACTTAATAGCTTATTTTATACCCTGCGGCACTTGCTTTATTCTCGTGTTAATTATAGTCCCCTGTGTAAAATGGTTTAGGAGCTACCGGTTCTCAAAGTGAACTCAGTTTTGGATTTCGGGGTATTGTTTGAGTTTTGATTTTTTTTTATTTCCGCCAAACTAAAAGCTCTGGACCAAGAAAAGCATCAGTTTACCTAGGTTTTCGGGTGCGCTAAACCTAAAAACAATAACAGTTTAAGTTTATCTGCAATAGGAAAAAAGTTTACAAAAAATTGAAAAATTCACATTTTTGATTTAAGTTTTCTCGTAAACCAAACAAGTTACAAGGCTAATATTTTAGAAGTATTATGGCCTTTTCCATAATAGTGCTTACAGGAGTTGAAATAGGGTAAATTCATTATTCAAAAAAATCTTGTGAAAAAATTTCCGACCAAATGGGTACCCCAAAATCGCATATTTTCAGGTTTTAAAAATACTTCCCGTTGAGTTATGAAATCACTTAATAGCTTATTTTATACCCTGCGGCACTTGCTTTATTCTCGTGTTAATTATAGTCCCCTGTGTAAAATGGTTTAGGAGCTACCGGTTCTCAAAGTGAACTCAGTTTTGGATTTCGGGGTATTGCTTGAGTTTTGATTTTTTTTTATTTCCGCCAAACTAAAAGCTCTGGACCAAAAAAAGCATCAGTTTACCTAGGTTTTCGGGTGCGCTAAACCTAAAAATAATAACAGTTTAAGTTTATCTGCAATAGGAAAAAAGTTTACAAAAAATTTAAAAATTCACATTTTTGATTTAAGTTTTCTCGTAAACCAAACAAGTTACAAGGCTAATATTTTAGAAGTAGTATGGACTTTTCCATAATAGTGCTTACAGGAATTAAAATAGGGCAAATTCATTATTCAAAAAAATCTTGTGAAAAAATTTCCGACCAAATGGGTACCCCAAAATCGCATATTTTCAGGTTTTAAAAATACTTCCCGTTAAGTTATGAAATCACTTAATAGCTTATTTCATACCCTGCGGCACTTGCTTTATTCTCGTGTTAATTATAGTCCCCTGTGTAAAATGGTTTAGGAGCTACCGGTTCTCAAAGTGAACTCAGTTTTGGATTTCGGGGTATTGTTTGAGTTTTGATTTTTTTTTATTTCCGCCAAACTAAAAGCTCTGGACCAAAAAAAGCATCAGTTTACCTAGGTTTTCGGGTGCGCTAAACCTAAAAACAATAACAGTTTAAGTTTATCTGCAATAGGAAAAAAGTTTACAAAAAATTTAAAAATTCAAATTTTTGATTTAAGTTTTCTCGTAAACCAAACAAGTTACAAGGCTAATATTTTAGAAGTAGTATGGCCTTTTCCATAATAGTGCTTACAGGAATTAAAATAGGGCAAATTCATTATTCAAAAAAATCTTGTGAAAAAATTTCCGACCAAATGGGTACCCCAAAATCGCATATTTTCAGGTTTTAAAAATTCTTCCCGTTGAGTTATGAAATCACTTAATAGCTTGTTTTATACCCTGCGGCACTTGCTTTATTCTCGTGTTAATTATAGTCCCCTGTGTAAAATGGTTTAGGAGTTACCGGTTCTCAAAGTGAACTCAGTTTTGGATTTCGGGGTATTGTTTGAGTTTTGATTTTTTTTTATTTCCGCCAAACTAAAAGCTCTTTCAGGTGCGCTTAACCTAAAAACAATAACAGTTTAAGTTTATCTGCAATAGGAAAAAAGTTTACAAAAAATTTAAAAATTCACATTTTTGATTTAAGTTTTCTCGTAAACCAAACAAGTTACAAGGTTAATATTTTAGAAGTAGTATGTCCTTTTCCATAATAGTGCTTACTGGAATTAAAATAGGGCAAATTCATTATTCAAAAAAATCTTGTGAAAAAATTTCCGACCAAATGGGTACCCCAAAATCGCATATTTTCAGGTTTTAAAAATACTTTCCGTTGAGTTGTGAAATCACTTAATAGCTTATTTTATACCCTGCGGCACTTGCTTTATTCTCGTGTTAATTATAGTCCCCTGTGTAAAATGGTTTAGGAGCTACCGGTTCTCAAAGTGAACTCAGTTTTGGATTTCGGGGTATTGTTTGAGTTTTGATTTTTTTTTTATTTCCGCCAAACTAAAAGCTCTGGACCAAGAAAAGCATCAGTTTACCTAGGTTTTTGGGTGCGCTAAACCTAACAACAATAACAGTTTAAGTTTATCTGCAATAGGAAAAAAGTTTACAAAAAATTGAAAAATTCACATTTTTGATATAAGTTTTCTCGTAAACCAAACAAGTTACAAGGCTAATATTTTAGAAGTAGTATTGCCTTTTCCATAATAGTGCTTACAGGAATTAAAATAGGGCAAATTCATTATTCAAAAAAATCTTGTGAAAAAATTTCCGACCAAATGGGTACCCCAAAATCGCATATTTTCAGGTTTTAAAAATACTTCCCGTTGAGTTATGAAATCACTTAATAGCTTATTTTATACCCTGCGGCACTTGCTTTATTCTCGTGTTAATTATAGTACCCTGTGTAAAATGGTTTAGGAGCTACCGGTTCTCAAAGTGAACTCAGTTTTGGATTTCGGGGTATTGTTTGAGTTTTGATTTTTTTTTTATTTCCGCCAAACTAAAAGCTCTGGACCAAGAAAAGCATCAGTTTACCTAGGTTTTTGGGTGCGCTAAACCTAACAACAATAACAGTTTAAGTTTATCTCCAATAGGAAAAAAGTTTACAAAAAATTGAAAAATTCACATTTTTGATTTAAGTTTTCTCGTAAACCAAACAAGTTACAAGGCTAATATTTTAGAAGTAGTATGGCCTTTTCCATAATAGTGCTTACAGGAATTAAAATAGGGCAAATTCATTATTCAAAAAAATCTTGTGAAAAAATTTCCGACCAAATGGGTACCCCAAAATCGCATATTTTCAGGTTTTAAAAATACTTCCCGTTGAGTTATGAAATCACTTAATAGCTTATTTTATACCCTGCGGCACTTGCTTTATTCTCGTGTTAATTATAGTCCCCTGTGTAAAATGGTTTAGGAGCTGCCGGTTCTCAAAGTGAACTCAGTTTTGGATTTCGGGGTATTGTTTGAGTTTTGATTTTTTTTTATTTCCGCCAAACTAAAAGCTCTGGACCAAGAAAAGCATCAGTTTACCTAGGTTTTCGGGTGCGCTAAACCTAAAAACAATAACAGTTTAAGTTTATCTGCAATAGGAAAAAAGTTTACAAAAAATTTAAAAACTCACATTTTTGATTTAAGTTTTCTCGTAAACCAAACAAGTTACAAGGCTAATATTTTAGAAGTATTATGGCCTTTTCCATAATAGTGCTTACAGGAGTTAAAATAGGGTAAATTCATTATTCAAAAAAATCTTGTGAAAAAATTTCCGACCAAATGGGTACCCCAAAATCGCATATTTTCAGGTTTTAAAAATACTTCCCGTTGAGTTATGAAATCACTTAATAGCTTATTTTATACCCTGCGGCACTTGCTTTATTCTCGTGTTAATTATAGTCCCCTGTGTAAAATGGTTTAGGAGCTACCGGTTCTCAAAGTGAACTCAGTTTTGGATTTCGGGGTATTGTTTGAGTTTTGATTTTTTTTTATTTCCGCCAAACTAAAAGCTCTGGACCAAGAAAAGCATCAGTTTACCTAGGTTTTCGGGTGCGCTAAACCTAAAAACAATAACAGTTTAAGTTTATCTGCAATAGGAAAAAAGTTTACAAAAAATTGAAAAATTCACATTTTTGATTTAAGTTTTCTCGTAAACCAAACAAGTTACAAGGCTAATATTTTAGAAGTATTATGGCCTTTTCCATAATAGTGCTTACAGGAGTTGAAATAGGGTAAATTCATTATTCAAAAAAATCTTGTGAAAAAATTTCCGACCAAATGGGTACCCCAAAATCGCATATTTTCAGGTTTTAAAAATACTTCCCGTTGAGTTATGAAATCACTTAATAGCTTATTTTATACCCTGCGGCACTTGCTTTATTCTCGTGTTAATTATAGTCCCCTGTGTAAAATGGTTTAGGAGCTACCGGTTCTCAAAGTGAACTCAGTTTTGGATTTCGGGGTATTGCTTGAGTTTTGATTTTTTTTTATTTCCGCCAAACTAAAAGCTCTGGACCAAAAAAAGCATCAGTTTACCTAGGTTTTCGGGTGCGCTAAACCTAAAAATAATAACAGTTTAAGTTTATCTGCAATAGGAAAAAAGTTTACAAAGAATTTAAAAATTCAAATTTTTGATTTAAGTTTTCTCGTAAACCAAACAAGTTACAAGGCTAATATTTTAGAAGTAGTATGGCCTTTTCCATAATAGTGCTTACAGGAGTTAAAATAGGGCAAATTCATTATTCAAAAAAATTTTGTGAAAAAATTTCCGACCAAATGGGTACCCCAAAATCGCATATTTTCAGGTTTTAAAAATACTTCCCGTTGAGTTGTGAAATCACTTAATAGCTTATTTTATACCCTGCGGCACTTGCTTTATTCTCGTGTTAATTATAGTCCTTTGTGTAAAATGGTTTAGGAGCTACCGGTTCTCAAAGTGAACTCAGTTTTGGATTTCGGGGTATTGTTTGAGTTTTGATTTTTTTTTATTTCCGCCAAACTAAAAGCTCTTTCGGGTGCCCTAATCCTAAAAACAATAACAGTTTAAGTTTATCTGCAATAGGAAAAAAGTTTACAAAAAATTTAAAAATTCACATTTTTGATTTAAGTTTTCTCGTAAACCAAACAAGTTACAAAGCTAATATTTTAGAAGTAGTATGGCCTTTTCCATAATAGTGCTTACAGGAATTAAAATAGGGCAAACTCATTATTCAAAGAAATCTTGTGAAAAAATTTCCGACCAAATGGGTACCCCAAAATCGCATATTTTCAGGTTTTAAAAATACTTCCCGTTGAGTTATGAAATCACTTAATAGCTTATTTTATACCCTGCGGCACTTGCTTTATTCTCGTGTTAATTATAGTCCCCTGTGTAAAATGGTTTAGGAGCTACCGGTTCTCAAAGTGAACTCAGTTTTGGATTTCGGGGTATTGTTTGAGTTTTGATTTTTTTTTATTTCCGCCAAACTAAAAGCTCTGGACCAAGAAAAGCATCAGTTTACCTAGGTTTTCGGGTGCGCTAAACCTAAAAACAATAACAGTTTAAGTTTATCTGCAATAGGAAAAAAGTTTACAAAAAATTGAAAAATTCACATTTTTGATTTAAGTTTTCTCGTAAACCAAACAAGTTACAAGGCTAATATTTTAGAAGTATTATGGCCTTTTCCATAATAGTGCTTACAGGAGTTGAAATAGGGTAAATTCATTATTCAAAAAAATCTTGTGAAAAAATTTCCGACCAAATGGGTACCCCAAAATCGCATATTTTCAGGTTTTAAAAATACTTCCCGTTGAGTTATGAAATCACTTAATAGCTTATTTTATACCCTGCGGCACTTGCTTTATTCTCGTGTTAATTATAGTCCCCTGTGTAAAATGGTTTAGGAGCTACCGGTTTTCAAATTGAACTCAGTTTTGGATTTCGGGGTATTGTTTGAGTTTTGATTTTTTTTTTATTTCCGTCAAACTAAAAGCTCTGGACCAAGAAAAGCATCAGTTTACTTAGGTTTTCGGGTGCGCTAAACCTAACAACAATAACAGTTTAAGTTTATCTGCAATAGGAAAAAAGTTTACAAAAAATTTAAAAATTCACATTTTTGATTTAAGTTTTCTCGTAAACCAAACAAGTTACAAGGGTAATATTTTAGAAGTAGTATGGCCTTTTCCATAATAGTGCTTACAGGAATTAAAATAGGGCAAATTCATTATTCAAAAAAATCTTGTGAAAAAATTTCCGACCAAATGGGTTCCCCAAAATCGAATATTTTCAGGTTTTAAAAATACTTCCCGTTGAGTTATGAAATCACTTAATAGCTTATTTTATACCCTGCGGCACTTGCTTTATTCTCGTGTTAATTATAGTCCCCTGTGTAAAATGGTTTAGGAGCTACCGGTTCTCAAAGTGAACTCAGTTTTGGATTTCGGGGTATTGTTTGAGTTTTGATTTTTTTTTATTTCCGCCAAACTAAAAGCTCTTTCAGGTGCGCTTAACCTAAAAACAATAACAGTTTAAGTTTATCTGCAATAGGAAAAAAGTTTACAAAAAATTTAAAAATTCACATTTTTGATTTAAGTTTTCTCGTAAACCAAACAAGTTACAAAGCTAATATTTTAGAAGTAGTATGGACTTTTCCATAATAGTGCTTACAGGAATTAAAATAGGGCAAATTCATTATTCAAAAAAATCTTGTGAAAAAATTTCCGACCAAATGGGTACCCCAAAATCGCATATTTTCAGGTTTTAAAAATACTTCCCGTTAAGTTATGAAATCACTTAATAGCTTATTTCATACCCTGCGGCACTTGCTTTATTCTCGTGTTAATTATAGTCCCCTGTGTAAAATGGTTTAGGAGCTACCGGTTCTCAAAGTGAACTCAGTTTTGGATTTCGGGGTATTGTTTGAGTTTTGATTTTTTTTTATTTCCGCCAAACTAAAAGCTCTGGACCAAAAAAAGCATCAGTTTACCTAGGTTTTCGGGTGCGCTAAACCCAAAAACAATAACAGTTTAAGTTTATCTGCAATAGGAAAAAAGTTTACAAAAAATTTAAAAATTCAAATTTTTGATTTAAGTTTTCTCGTAAACCAAACAAGTTACAAGGCTAATATTTTAGAAGTAGTATGGCCTTTTCCATAATAGTGCTTACAGGAATTAAAATAGGGCAAATTCATTATTCAAAAAAATCTTGTGAAAAAATTTCCGACCAAATGGGTACCCCAAAATCGCATATTTTCAGGTTTTAAAAATTCTTCCCGTTGAGTTATGAAATCACTTAATAGCTTGTTTTATACCCTGCGGCACTTGCTTTATTCTCGTGTTAATTATAGTCCCCTGTGTAAAATGGTTTAGGAGTTACCGGTTCTCAAAGTGAACTCAGTTTTGGATTTCGGGGTATTGTTTGAGTTTTGATTTTTTTTTATTTCCGCCAAACTAAAAGCTCTTTCAGGTGCGCTTAACCTAAAAACAATAACAGTTTAAGTTTATCTGCAATAGGAAAAAAGTTTACAAAAAATTTAAAAATTCACATTTTTGATTTAAGTTTTCTCGTAAACCAAACAAGTTACAAGGCTAATATTTTAGAAGTAGTATGTCCTTTTCCATAATAGTGCTTACAAGAATTAAAATAGGGCAAATTCATTATTCAAAAAAATTTCGTGAAAAAATTTCCGACCAAATGGGTACCCCAAAATCGCATATTTTCAGGTTTTAAAAATACTTTCCGTTGAGTTGTGAAATCACTTAATAGCTTATTTTATACCCTGCGGCACTTGCTTTATTCTCGTGTTAATTATAGTCCCCTGTGTAAAATGGTTTAGGAGCTACCGGTTCTCAAAGTGAACTCAGTTTTGGATTTCGGGGTATTGTTTGAGTTTTGATTTTTTTTTTATTTCCGCCAAACTAAAAGCTCTGGACCAAGAAAAGCATCAGTTTACCTAGGTTTTTGGGTGCGCTAAACCTAACAACAATAACAGTTTAAGTTTATCTGCAATAGGAAAAAAGTTTACAAAAAATTGAAAAATTCACATTTTTGATTTAAGTTTTCTCGTAAACCAAACAAGTTACAAGGCTAATATTTTAGAAGTAGTATTGCCTTTTCCATAATAGTGCTTACAGGAATTAAAATAGGGCAAATTCATTATTCAAAAAAATCTTGTGAAAAAATTTCCGACCAAATGGGTACCCCAAAATCGCATATTTTCAGGTTTTAAAAATACTTCCCGTTGAGTTATGAAATCACTTAATAGCTTATTTTATACCCTGCGGCACTTGCTTTATTCTCGTGTTAATTATAGTCCCCTGTGTAAAATGGTTTAGGAGCTACCGGTTCTCAAAATGAACTCAGTTTTGGATTTCGGGGTATTGTTTGAGTTTTGATTTTTTTTTTATTTCCGCCAAACTAAAAGCTCTGGACCAAGAAAAGCATCAGTTTACCTAGGTTTTTGGGTGCGCTAAACCTAACAACAATAACAGTTTAAGTTTATCTGCAATAGGAAAAAAGTTTACAAAAAATTGAAAAATTCACATTTTTGATTTAAGTTTTCTCGTAAACCAAACAAGTTACAAGGCTAATATTTTAGAAGTAGTATGGCCTTTTCCATAATAGTGCTTACAGGAATTAAAATAGGGCAAATTCATTATTCAAAAAAATCTTGTGAAAAAATTTCCGACCAAATGGGTACCCCAAAATCGCATATTTTCAGGTTTTAAAAATACTTCCCGTTGAGTTATGAAATCACTTAATAGCTTATTTTATACCCTGCGGCACTTGCTTTATTCTCGTGTTAATTATAGTCCCCTGTGTAAAATCGTTTAGGAGCTACAGGTTCTCAAATTGAACTCAGTTTTGGATTTCGGGGTATTGTTTGAGTTTTAATTTTTTTTTATTTCCGCCAAACTAAAAGCTCTGGACCAAGAAAAGCATCAGTTTACCTAGGTTTTCGGGTGCGCTTAACCTAAAAACAATAACAGTTTAAGTTTATCTGCAATAGGAAAAAAGTTTACAAAAAATTTAAAAATTCACATTTTTGATTTAAGTTTTCTCGTAAACCAAACAAGTTACCGGTTTTGAATACTTTAGAAGTAGTATGGCCTTTTCCATAATAGTGCTTACAGGAATTAAAATAGGGCAAATTCATTATTCAAAAAAATCTAGTGAAAAATTTCCGACCAAATGGGTACCCCAAAATCGCATATTTTCAGGTTTTAAAAATACTTCCCGTTGAGTTATGAAATCACTTAATAGCTTATTTTATACCCTGCGGCACTTGCTTTATTCTCGTGTTAATTATAGTCCCCTGGGTAAAATGGTTTAGGAGCTACCGGTTCTCAAAGTGAACTCAGTTTCGGATTTCGGGGTATTGTTTGAGTTTTGATTTTTTTTTATTTCCGCCAAACTAAAAGCTCTGGACCAAGAAAAGCATCAGTTTACCTAGGTTTTCGAATGCGCTAAACCTAAAAACAATAACAGTTTAAGTTTATCTGCAATAGGAAAAAAGTTTACAAAAAATTTAAAAATTCACATTTTTGATTTAAGTTTTCTCGTAAACCAAACAAGTTACAAGGCTAATATTTTAGAAGTAGTATGGCCTTTTCCATAATAGTGCTTACATGAATTAAAATAGGGCAAATGCATTATTCAAAAAAATCTTGTGAAAAAATTTCCGACCAAATGGGTACCCCAAAATCGCATATTTTCAGGTTTTAAAAATACTTCCCGTTAAGTTATGAAATCACTTAATAGCTTATTTTATACCCTGCGGCACTTGCTTTATTCTCGTGTTAATTATAGTCCCCTGTGTAAAATGGTTTAGGTGCTACCGGTTCTCAAAGTGAACTCAGTTTTGGATTTCGGGGTATTGTTTGAGTTTTGATTTTTTTTTTATTTCCGCCAAACTAAAAGCTCTGGACCAAGAAAAGCATCAGTTTACCTAGGTTTTCGGGTGCGCTAAACCTAAAAACAATAACAGTTTAAGTTTATCTGCAATAGGAAAAAAGTTTACAAAAAATTTAAAAACTCACATTTTTGATTTAAGTTTTCTCGTAAACCAAACAAGTTACAAGGCTAATATTTTAGAAGTATTATGGCCTTTTCCATAATAGTGCTTACAGGAGTTAAAATAGGGTAAATTCATTATTCAAAAAAATCTTGTGAAAAAATTTCCGACCAAATGGGTACCCCAAAATCGCATATTTTCAGGTTTTAAAAATACTTCCCGTTGAGTTATGAAATCACTTAATAGCTTATTTTATACCCTGCGGCACTTGCTTTATTCTCGTGTTAATTATAGTCCCCTGTGTAAAATGGTTTAGGAGCTACCGGTTCTCAAAGTGAACTCAGTTTTGGATTTCGGGGTATTGTTTGAGTTTTGATTTTTTTTTATTTCCGCCAAACTAAAAGCTCTGGACCAAGAAAAGCATCAGTTTACCTAGGTTTTCGGGTGCGCTAAACCTAAAAACAATAACAGTTTAAGTTTATCTGCAATAGGAAAAAAGTTTACAAAAAATTTAAAAATTCACATTTTTGATTTAAGTTTTCTCGTAAACCAAACAAGTTACAAGGCTAATATTTTAGAAGTAGTATGGCCTTTTCCATAATAGTGCTTACAGGAGTTAAAATAGGGCAAATTCATTATTCAAAAAAATCTTGTGAAAAAATTTCCGACTAAATGGGTACCCCAAAATCGCATATTTTCAGGTTTTAAAAATACTTCCCGTTGAGTTATGAAATCACTTAATAGCTTATTTTATACCCTGCGGCACTTGCTTTATTCTCGTGTTAATTATAGTCCCCTGTGTAAAATGGTTTAGGAGCTACCGGTTCTCAAAGTGAACTCAGTTTTGGATTTCGGGGTATTGTTTGAGTTTTGATTTTTTTTTATTTCCGCCAAACTAAAAGCTCTGGACCAAGAAAAGTATCAGTTTACCTAGGTTTTCGGGTGCGCTAAACCTAAAAACAATAACAGTTTAAGTTTATCTGCAATAGGAAAAAAGTTTACAAAAAATTTAAAAATTCACATTTTTGATTTAAGTTTTCTCCTAAACCAAACAAGTTACAAGGCTAATATTTTAGAAGTAGTATGGCCTTTTCCATAATAGTGCTTACAGGAGTTAAAATAGGGCAAATTCATTTTTCAAAAAAATCTTGTGAAAAAATTTCCGACCAAATGGGTACCCCAAAATCGCATATTTTCAGGTTTTAAAAATACTTCCCGGTAAGTTATGAAATCACTTAATAGCTTATTTTACACCCTGCGGCACTTGCTTTATTCTCGTGTTAATTATAGTCCCCTGTGTAAAATGGTTTGGGAGCTACCGGTTCTCAAAGTGAACACAGTTTTGGATTTCGGGGTATTGTTTGAGTTTTGAATTTTTTTTATTTCCGCCAAACTAAAAGCTCTGGACCAAAAAAAGCATCAGTTTACCTAGGTTTTCGGGTGCGCTAAACCTAAAACCAATAACAGTTTAAGTTTATCTGCAACAGGAAAAAAGTTTACAAAAAATTTAAAAATTCACATTTTTGATTTAAGTTTTCTCGTAAACCAAACAAGTTACAAGGCTAATATTTTAGAAGTAGTATGGCCTTTTCCATAATAGTGCTTACAGGAATTAAAATAGGGCAAATTCATTATTCAAAAAAATCTTGTGAAAAAATTTCCGACCAAATGGGTACCCCAAAATCGCATATTTTCAGGTTTTAAAAATACTTCCCGTTGAGTTATGAAATCACTTAATAGCTTATTTTATACCCTGCGGCACTTGCTTTATTCTCGTGTTAATTATAGTCCCCTGTGTAAAATGGTTTAGGAGCTACCGGTTCTCAAAGTGAACTCAGTTTTGGATTTCGGGGTATTGTTTGAGTTTTGATTTTTTTTTATTTCCGCCAAACTAAAAGCTCTGGACCAAGAAAAGTATCAGTTTACCTAGGTTTTCGGGTGCGCTAAACCTAAAAACAATAACAGTTTAAGTTTATCTGCAATAGGAAAAAAGTTTACAAAAAATTTAAAAATTCACATTTTTGATTTAAGTTTTCTCCTAAACCAAACAAGTTACAAGGCTAATATTTTAGAAGTAGTATGGCCTTTTCCATAATAGTGCTTACAGGAGTTAAAATAGGGCAAATTCATTATTCAAAAAAATCTTGTGAAAAAATTTCCGACCAAATGGGTACCCCAAAATCGCATATTTTCAGGTTTTAAAAATACTTCCCGGTAAGATATGAAATCACTTAATAGCTTATTTTACACCCTGCGGCACTTGCTTTATTCTCGTGTTAATTATAGTCCCCTGTGTAAAATGGTTTAGGAGCTACCGGTTCTCAAAGTGAACACAGTTTTGGATTTCGGGGTATTGTTTGAGTTTTGAATTTTTTTTATTTCCGCCAAACTAAAAGCTCTGGACCAAAAAAAGCATCAGTTTACCTAGGTTTTCGGGTGCGCTTAACCTAAAAACAATAACAGTTTAAGTTTATCTGCAACAGGAAAAAAGTTTACAAAAAATTTAAAAATTCACATTTTTGATTTAAGTTTTCTCGTAAACCAAACAAGTTACAAGGCTAATATTTTAGAAGTAGTATGGCCTTTTCCATAATAGTGCTTACAGGAATTAAAATAGGGCAAATTCATTATTCAAAAAAATCTTGTGAAAAAATTTCCGACCAAATGGGTACCCCAAAATCGCATATTTTCAGGTTTTAAAAATACTTCCCGTTGAGTTATGAAATCACTTAATAGCTTATTTTATACCCTGCGGCACTTGCTTTATTCTCGTGTTAATTATAGTCCCCTTTGTAAAATGGTTTAGGAGCTACCGGTTCTCAAAGTGAACTCAGTTTTGGATTTCGGGGTATTGTTTGAGTTTTGATTTTTTTTTATTTCCGCCAAACTAAAAGCTCTGGACCAAGAAAAGCATCAGTTTACCTAGGTTTTTGGGTGCGCTAAACCTAAAAACAATAACAGTTTAAGTTTATCTGCAATAGGAAAAAAGTTTACAAAAAATTTAAAAATTCACATTTTTGATTTAAGTTTTCTCGTAAACCAAACAAGTTACAAGGGTAATATTTTAGAAGTAGTATGGCCTTTTCCATAATAGTGCTTACAGGAATTAAAATAGGGCAAATTCATTATTCAAAAAAATCTTGTGAAAAAATATCCGACCAAATGGGTTCCCCAAAATCGAATATTTTCAGGTTTTAAAAATACTTCCCGTTGAGTTATGAAATCACTTAATAGCTTATTTTATACCCTGCGGCACTTGCTTTATTCTCGTGTTAATTATAGTCCCCTGTGTAAAATGGTTTAGGAGCTACCGGTTCTCAAAGTGAACTCAGTTTTGGATTTCGGGGTATTGTTTGAGTTTTGATTTTTTTTTATTTCCGCCAAACTAAAAGCTCTGGACCAAAAAAAGTATCAGTTTACCTAGGTTTTCGGGTGCGCTAAACCTAAAAACAATAACAGTTTAAGTTTATCTGCAATAGGAAAAAAGTTTACAAAAAATTTAAAAATTCACATTTTTGATTTAAGTTTTCTCGTAAACCAAACAAGTTACAAGGCTAATATTTTAGAAGTAGTATGGACTTTTCCATAATAGTGCTTACAGGAATTAAAATAGGGCAAATTCATTATTCAAAAAAATCTTGTGAAAAAATTTCCGACCAAATGGGTACCCCAAAATCGCATATTTTCAGGTTTTAAAAATACTTCCCGTTAAGTTATGAAATCACTTAATAGCTTATTTCATACCCTGCGGCACTTGCTTTATTCTCGTGTTAATTATAGTCCCCTGTGTAAAATGGTTTAGGAGCTACCGGTTCTCAAAGTGAACTCAGTTTTGGATTTCGGGGTATTGTTTGAGTTTTGATTTTTTTTTATTTCCGCCAAACTAAAAGCTCTGGACCAAAAAAAGCATCAGTTTACCTAGGTTTTCGGGTGCGCTAAACCTAAAAACAATAACAGTTTAAGTTTATCTGCAATAGGAAAAAAGTTTACAAAAAATTTAAAAATTCAAATTTTTGATTTAAGTTTTCTCGTAAACCAAACAAGTTACAAGGCTAATATTTTAAAAGTAGTATGGCCTTTTCCATAATAGTGCTTACAGGAATTAAAATAGGGCAAATTCATTATTCAAAAAAATCTTGTGAAAAAATTTCCGACCAAATGGGTACCCCAAAATCGCATATTTTCAGGTTTTAAAAATTCTTCCCGTTGAGTTATGAAATCACTTAATAGCTTGTTTTATACCCTGCGGCACTTGCTTTATTCTCGTGTTAATTATAGTCCCCTGTGTAAAATGGTTTAGGAGTTACCGGTTCTCAAAGTGAACTCAGTTTTGGATTTCGGGGTATTGTTTGAGTTTTGATTTTTTTTTATTTCCGCCAAACTAAAAGCTCTTTCAGGTGCGCTTAACCTAAAAACAATAACAGTTTAAGTTTATCTGCAATAGGAAAAAAGTTTACAAAAAATTTAAAAATTCACATTTTTGATTTAAGTTTTCTCGTAAACCAAACAAGTTACAAGGCTAATATTTTAGAAGTAGTATGTCCTTTTCCATAATAGTGCTTACAGGAATTAAAATAGGGCAAATTCATTATTCAAAAAAATCTTGTGAAAAAATTTCCGACCAAATGGGTACCCCAAAATCGCATATTTTCAGGTTTTAAAAATACTTCCCGTTGAGTTATGAAATCACTTAATAGCTTATTTTATACCCTGCGGCACTTGCTTTATTCTCGTGTTAATTATAGTCCCCTGTGTAAAATGGTTTAGGAGCTACCGGTTCTCAAAGTGAACTCAGTTTTGGATTTCGGGGTATTGTTTGAGTTTTGATTTTTTTTTATTTCCGCCAAACTAAAAGCTCTGGACCAAGAAAAGTATCAGTTTACCTAGGTTTTCGGGTGCGCTAAACCTAAAAACAATAACAGTTTAAGTTTATCTGCAATAGGAAAAAAGTTTACAAAAAATTTAAAAATTCACATTTTTGATTTAAGTTTTCTCCTAAACCAAACAAGTTACAAGGCTAATATTTTAGAAGTAGTATGGCCTTTTCCATAATAGTGCTTACAGGAGTTAAAATAGGGCAAATTCATTATTCAAAAAAATCTTGTGAAAAAATTTCCGACCAAATGGGTACCCCAAAATCGCATATTTTCAGGTTTTAAAAATACTTCCCGGTAAGTTATGAAATCACTTAATAGCTTATTTTACACCCTGCGGCACTTGCTTTATTCTCGTGTTAATTATAGTCCCCTGTGTAAAATGGTTTGGGAGCTACCGGTTCTCAAAGTGAACACAGTTTTGGATTTCGGGGTATTGTTTGAGTTTTGAATTTTTTTTATTTCCGCCAAACTAAAAGCTCTGGACCAAAAAAAGCATCAGTTTACCTAGGTTTTCGGGTGCGCTAAACCTAAAAACAATAACAGTTTAAGTTTATCTGCAACAGGAAAAAAGTTTACAAAAAATTTAAAAATTCACATTTTTGATTTAAGTTTTCTCGTAAACCAAACAAGTTACAAGGCTAATATTTTAGAAGTAGTATGGCCTTTTCCATAATAGTGCTTACAGGAATTAAAATAGGGCAAATTCATTATTCAAAAAAATCTTGTGAAAAAATTTCCGACCAAATGGGTACCCCAAAATCGCATATTTTCAGGTTTTAAAAATACTTCCCGTTGAGTTATGAAATCACTTAATAGCTTATTTTATACCCTGCGGCACTTGCTTTATTCTCGTGTTAATTATAGTCCCCTGTGTAAAATGGTTTAGGAGCTACCGGTTCTCAAAGTGAACTCAGTTTTGGATTTCGGGGTATTGTTTGAGTTTTGATTTTTTTTTATTTCCGCCAAACTAAAAGCTCTGGACCAAGAAAAGTATCAGTTTACCTAGGTTTTCGGGTGCGCTAAACCTAAAAACAATAACAGTTTAAGTTTATCTGCAATAGGAAAAAAGTTTACAAAAAATTTAAAAATTCACATTTTTGATTTAAGTTTTCTCCTAAACCAAACAAGTTACAAGGCTAATATTTTAGAAGTAGTATGGCCTTTTCCATAATAGTGCTTACAGGAGTTAAAATAGGGCAAATTCATTATTCAAAAAAATCTTGTGAAAAAATTTCCGACCAAATGGGTACCCCAAAATCGCATATTTTCAGGTTTTAAAAATACTTCCCGGTAAGTTATGAAATCACTTAATAGCTTATTTTACACCCTGCGGCACTTGCTTTATTCTCGTGTTAATTATAGTCCCCTGTGTAAAATGGTTTAGGAGCTACCGGTTCTCAAAGTGAACACAGTTTTGGATTTCGGGGTATTGTTTGAGTTTTGAATTTTTTTTATTTCCGCCAAACTAAAAGCTCTGGACCAAAAAAAGCATCAGTTTACCTAGGTTTTCGGGTGCGCTTAACCTAAAAACAATAACAGTTTAAGTTTATCTGCAACAGGAAAAAAGTTTACAAAAAATTTAAAAATTCACATTTTTGATTTAAGTTTTCTCGTAAACCAAACAAGTTACAAGGCTAATATTTTAGAAGTAGTATGGCCTTTTCCATAATAGTGCTTACAGGAATTAAAATAGGGCAAATTCATTATTCAAAAAAATCTTGTGAAAAAATTTCCGACCAAATGGGTACCCCAAAATCGCATATTTTCAGGTTTTAAAAATACTTCCCGTTGAGTTATGAAATCACTTAATAGCTTATTTTATACCCTGCGGCACTTGCTTTATTCTCGTGTTAATTATAGTCCCCTGTGTAAAATGGTTTAGGAGCTACCGGTTCTCAAAGTGAACTCAGTTTTGGATTTCGGGGTATTGTTTGAGTTTTGATTTTTTTTTATTTCCGCCAAACTAAAAGCTCTGGACCAAAAAAAGTATCAGTTTACCTAGGTTTTCGGGTGCGCTAAACCTAAAAACAATAACAGTTTAAGTTTATCTGCAATAGGAAAAAAGTTTACAAAAAATTTAAAAATTCACATTTTTGATTTAAGTTTTCTCGTAAACCAAACAAGTTACAAGGCTAATATTTTAGAAGTAGTATGGACTTTTCCATAATAGTGCTTACAGGAATTAAAATAGGGCAAATTCATTATTCAAAAAAATCTTGTGAAAAAATTTCCGACCAAATGGGTACCCCAAAATCGCATATTTTCAGGTTTTAAAAATACTTCCCGTTAAGTTATGAAATCACTTAATAGCTTATTTCATACCCTGCGGCACTTGCTTTATTCTCGTGTTAATTATAGTCCCCTGTGTAAAATGGTTTAGGAGCTACCGGTTCTCAAAGTGAACTCAGTTTTGGATTTCGGGGTATTGTTTGAGTTTTGATTTTTTTTTATTTCCGCCAAACTAAAAGCTCTGGACCAAAAAAAGCATCAGTTTACCTAGGTTTTCGGGTGCGCTAAACCTAAAAACAATAACAGTTTAAGTTTATCTGCAATAGGAAAAAAGTTTACAAAAAATTTAAAAATTCAAATTTTTGATTTAAGTTTTCTCGTAAACCAAACAAGTTACAAGGCTAATATTTTAAAAGTAGTATGGCCTTTTCCATAATAGTGCTTACAGGAATTAAAATAGGGCAAATTCATTATTCAAAAAAATCTTGTGAAAAAATTTCCGACCAAATGGGTACCCCAAAATCGCATATTTTCAGGTTTTAAAAATTCTTCCCGTTGAGTTATGAAATCACTTAATAGCTTGTTTTATACCCTGCGGCACTTGCTTTATTCTCGTGTTAATTATAGTCCCCTGTGTAAAATGGTTTAGGAGTTACCGGTTCTCAAAGTGAACTCAGTTTTGGATTTCGGGGTATTGTTTGAGTTTTGATTTTTTTTTATTTCCGCCAAACTAAAAGCTCTTTCAGGTGCGCTTAACCTAAAAACAATAACAGTTTAAGTTTATCTGCAATAGGAAAAAAGTTTACAAAAAATTTAAAAATTCACATTTTTGATTTAAGTTTTCTCGTAAACCAAACAAGTTACAAGGCTAATATTTTAGAAGTAGTATGGCCTTTTCCATAATAGTGCTTACAGGAATTAAAATAGGGCAAATTCATTATTCAAAAAAATCTTGTGAAAAAATTTCCGACCAAATGGGTACCCCAAAATCGCATATTTTCAGGTTTTAAAAATACTTCCCGTTAAGTTATGAAATCACTTAATAGCTTATTTTATACCCTGCGGCACTTGCTTTATTCTCGTGTTAATTATAGTCCCCTGTGTAAAATGGTTTAGGAGCTACCGGTTCTCAAAGTGAACTCAGTTTTGGATTTCGGGGTATTGTTTGAGTTTTGATTTTTTTTTATTTCCGCCAAACTAAAAGCTCTGGACCAAGAAAAGCATCAGTTTACTTAGGTTTTCGGGTGCGCTAAACCTAACAACAATAACAGTTTAAGTTTATCTGCAATAGGAAAAAAGTTTACAAAAAATTTAAAAATTCACATTTTTGATTTAAGTTTTCTCGTAAACCAAACAAGTTACAAGGGTAATATTTTAGAAGTAGTATGGCCTTTTCCATAATAGTGCTTACAGGAATTAAAATAGGGCAAATTCATTATTCAAAAAAATCTTGTGAAAAAATATCCGACCAAATGGGTTCCCCAAAATCGAATATTTTCAGGTTTTAAAAATACTTCCCGTTGAGTTATGAAATCACTTAATAGCTTATTTTATACCCTGCGGCACTTGCTTTATTCTCGTGTTAATTATAGTCCCCTGTGTAAAATGGTTTAGGAGCTACCGGTTCTCAAAGTGAACTCAGTTTTGGATTTCGGGGTATTGTTTGAGTTTTGATTTTTTTTTATTTCCGCCAAACTAAAAGCTCTGGACCAAAAAAAGTATCAGTTTACCTAGGTTTTCGGGTGCGCTAAACCTAAAAACAATAACAGTTTAAGTTTATCTGCAATAGGAAAAAAGTTTACAAAAAATTTAAAAATTCACATTTTTGATTTAAGTTTTCTCGTAAACCAAACAAGTTACAAGGCTAATATTTTAGAAGTAGTATGGACTTTTCCATAATAGTGCTTACAGGAATTAAAATAGGGCAAATTCATTATTCAAAAAAATCTTGTGAAAAAATTTCCGACCAAATGGGTACCCCAAAATCGCATATTTTCAGGTTTTAAAAATACTTCCCGTTAAGTTATGAAATCACTTAATAGCTTATTTCATACCCTGCGGCACTTGCTTTATTCTCGTGTTAATTATAGTCCCCTGTGTAAAATGGTTTAGGAGCTACCGGTTCTCAAAGTGAACTCAGTTTTGGATTTCGGGGTATTGTTTGAGTTTTGATTTTTTTTTATTTCCGCCAAACTAAAAGCTCTGGACCAAAAAAAGCATCAGTTTACCTAGGTTTTCGGGTGCGCTAAACCTAAAAACAATAACAGTTTAAGTTTATCTGCAATAGGAAAAAAGTTTACAAAAAATTTAAAAATTCACATTTTTGATTTAAGTTTTCTCGTAAACCAAACAAGTTACAAGGCTAATATTTTAGAAGTAGTATGGCCTTTTCCATAATAGTGCTTACAGGAGTTAAAATAGGGCAAATTCAGTATTCAAAAAAATCTTGTGAAAAAATTTCCGACTAAATGGGTACCCCAAAATCGCATATTTTCAGGTTTTAAAAATACTTCCCGTTGAGTTATGAAATCACTTAATAGCTTATTTTATACCCTGCGGCACTTGCTTTATTCTCGTGTTAATTATAGTCCCCTGTGTAAAATGGTTTAGGAGCTACCGGTTCTCAAAGTGAACTCAGTTTTGGATTTCGGGGTATTGTTTGAGTTTTGATTTTTTTTTATTTCCGCCAAACTAAAAGCTCTGGACCAAGAAAAGTATCAGTTTACCTAGGTTTTCGGGTGCGCTAAACCTAAAAACAATAACAGTTTAAGTTTATCTGCAATAGGAAAAAAGTTTACAAAAAATTTAAAAATTCACATTTTTGATTTAAGTTTTCTCCTAAACCAAACAAGTTACAAGGCTAATATTTTAGAAGTAGTATGGCCTTTTCCATAATAGTGCTTACAGGAGTTAAAATAGGGCAAATTCATTATTCAAAAAAATCTTGTGAAAAAATTTCCGACCAAATGGGTACCCCAAAATCGCATATTTTCAGGTTTTAAAAATACTTCCCGGTAAGTTATGAAATCACTTAATAGCTTATTTTACACCCTGCGGCACTTGCTTTATTCTCGTGTTAATTATAGTCCCCTGTGTAAAATGGTTTGGGAGCTACCGGTTCTCAAAGTGAACACAGTTTTGGATTTCGGGGTATTGTTTGAGTTTTGAATTTTTTTTATTTCCGCCAAACTAAAAGCTCTGGACCAAAAAAAGCATCAGTTTACCTAGGTTTTCGGGTGCGCTAAACCTAAAAACAATAACAGTTTAAGTTTATCTGCAACAGGAAAAAAGTTTACAAAAAATTTAAAAATTCACATTTTTGATTTAAGTTTTCTCGTAAACCAAACAAGTTACAAGGCTAATATTTTAGAAGTAGTATGGCCTTTTCCATAATAGTGCTTACAGGAATTAAAATAGGGCAAATTCATTATTCAAAAAAATCTTGTGAAAAAATTTCCGACCAAATGGGTACCCCAAAATCGCATATTTTCAGGTTTTAAAAATACTTCCCGTTGAGTTATGAAATCACTTAATAGCTTATTTTATACCCTGCGGCACTTGCTTTATTCTCGTGTTAATTATAGTCCCCTGTGTAAAATGGTTTAGGAGCTACCGGTTCTCAAAGTGAACTCAGTTTTGGATTTCGGGGTATTGTTTGAGTTTTGATTTTTTTTTATTTCCGCCAAACTAAAAGCTCTGGACCAAAAAAAGCATCAGTTTACCTAGGTTTTCGGGTGCGCTTAACCTAAAAACAATAACAGTTTAAGTTTATCTGCAACAGGAAAAAAGTTTACAAAAAATTTAAAAATTCACATTTTTGATTTAAGTTTTCTCGTAAACCAAACAAGTTACAAGGCTAATATTTTAGAAGTAGTATGGCCTTTTCCATAATAGTGCTTACAGGAATTAAAATAGGGCAAATTCATTATTCAAAAAAATCTTGTGAAAAAATTTCCGACCAAATGGGTACCCCAAAATCGCATATTTTCAGGTTTTAAAAATACTTCCCGTTGAGTTATGAAATCACTTAATAGCTTATTTTATACCCTGCGGCACTTGCTTTATTCTCGTGTTAATTATAGTCCCCTTTGTAAAATGGTTTAGGAGCTACCGGTTCTCAAAGTGAACTCAGTTTTGGATTTCGGGGTATTGTTTGAGTTTTGATTTTTTTTTATTTCCGCCAAACTAAAAGCTCTGGACCAAGAAAAGCATCAGTTTACCTAGGTTTTTGGGTGCGCTAAACCTAAAAACAATAACAGTTTAAGTTTATCTGCAATAGGAAAAAAGTTTACAAAAAATTTAAAAATTCACATTTTTGATTTAAGTTTTCTCGTAAACCAAACAAGTTACAAGACTAATATTTTAGAAGTAGTATGGCCTTTTCCATAATAGTGCTTACAGGAATTAAAATAGGGCAAATTCATTATTCAAAAAAATCTTGTGAAAAAATTTCCGACCAAATGGGTACCCCAAAATCGCATATTTTCAGGTTTTAAAAATACTTCCCGTTGAGTTATGAAATCACTTAATAGCTTATTTTAGACCCTGCGGCACTTGCTTTATTCTCGTGTTAATTATAGTCCCCTTTGTAAAATGGTTTAGGAGCTACCGGTTCTCAAAGTGAACTCAGTTTTGGATTTCGGGGTATTGTTTGAGTTTTGATTTTTTTTATTTCCGACAAACTAAAAGCTCTGGACCAAGAAAAGTATCAGTTTACCTAGGTTTTCGGGTGCGCTAAACCTAAAAACAATAACAGTTTAAGTTTATCTGCAATAGGAAAAAAGTTTACAAAAAATTTAAAAATTCACATTTTTGATTTAAGTTTTCTCGTAAACCAAACAAGTTACAAGGCTAATATTTTAGAAGTAGTATGGCCTTTTCCATAATAGTGCTTACAGGAATTAAAATAGGGCAAATTCATTATTCAAAAAAATCTTGTGAAAAATTTTCCGACCAAATGGGTACCCCAAAATCGCATATTTTCAGGTTTTAAAAATACTTCCCGTTAAGTTATGAAATCACTTAATAGCTTATTTTATACCCTGCGGCACTTGCTTTATTCTCGTGTTAATTATAGTCCCCTGTGTAAAATGGTTTAGGAGCTACCGGTTCTCAAAGTGAACTCAGTTTTGGATTTCGGGGTATTGTTTGAGTTTTGATTTTTTTTTATTTCCGCCAAACTAAAAGCTCTGGACCAAGAAAAGCATCAGTTTACTTAGGTTTTCGGGTGCGCTAAACCTAACAACAATAACAGTTTAAGTTTATCTGCAATAGGAAAAAAGTTTACAAAAAATTTAAAAATTCACATTTTTGATTTAAGTTTTCTCGTAAACCAAACAAGTTACAAGGGTAATATTTTAGAAGTAGTATGGCCTTTTCCATAATAGTGCTTACAGGAATTCAAATAGGGCAAATTCATTATTCAAAAAAATCTTGTGAAAAAATATCCGACCAAATGGGTTCCCCAAAATCGAATATTTTCAGGTTTTAAAAATACTTCCCGTTGAGTTATGAAATCACTTAATAGCTTATTTTATACCCTGCGGCACTTGCTTTATTCTCGTGTTAATTATAGTCCCCTGTGTAAAATGGTTTAGGAGCTACCGGTTCTCAAAGTGAACTCAGTTTTGGATTTCGGGGTATTGTTTGAGTTTTGATTTTTTTTTATTTCCGCCAAACTAAAAGCTCTGGACCAAAAAAAGTATCAGTTTACCTAGGTTTTCGGGTGCGCTAAACCTAAAAACAATAACAGTTTAAGTTTATCTGCAATAGGAAAAAAGTTTACAAAAAATTTAAAAATTCACATTTTTGATTTAAGTTTTCTCGTAAACCAAACAAGTTACAAGGCTAATATTTTAGAAGTAGTATGGACTTTTCCATAATAGTGCTTACAGGAATTAAAATAGGGCAAATTCATTATTCAAAAAAATCTTGTGAAAAAATTTCCGACCAAATGGGTACCCCAAAATCGCATATTTTCAGGTTTTAAAAATACTTCCCGTTAAGTTATGAAATCACTTAATAGCTTATTTCATACCCTGCGGCACTTGCTTTATTCTCGTGTTAATTATAGTCCCCTGTGTAAAATGGTTTAGGAGCTACCGGTTCTCAAAGTGAACTCAGTTTTGGATTTCGGGGTATTGTTTGAGTTTTGATTTTTTTTTATTTCCGCCAAACTAAAAGCTCTGGACCAAAAAAAGCATCAGTTTACCTAGGTTTTCGGGTGCGCTAAACCTAAAAACAATATCAGTTTAAGTTTATCTGCAATAGGAAAAAAGTTTACAAAAAATTTAAAAATTCAAATTTTTGATTTAAGTTTTCTCGTAAACCAAACAAGTTACAAGGCTAATATTTTAAAAGTAGTATGGCCTTTTCCATAATAGTGCTTACAGGAATTAAAATAGGGCAAATTCATTATTCAAAAAAATCTTGTGAAAAAATTTCCGACCAAATGGGTACCCCAAAATCGCATATTTTCAGGTTTTAAAAATTCTTCCCGTTGAGTTATGAAATCACTTAATAGCTTGTTTTATACCCTGCGGCACTTGCTTTATTCTCGTGTTAATTATAGTCCCCTGCGTAAAATGGTTTAGGAGTTACCGGTTCTCAAAGTGAACTCAGTTTTGGATTTCGAAGTATTGTTTGAGTTTTGATTTTTTTTTATTTCCGCCAAACTAAAAGCTCTTTCAGGTGCGCTTAACCTAAAAACAATAACAGTTTAAGTTTATCTGCAATAGGAAAAAAGTTTACAAAAAATTTAAAAATTCACATTTTTGATTTAAGTTTTCTCGTAAACCAAACAAGTTACAAGGCTAATATTTTAGAAGTAGTATGTCCTTTTCCATAATAGTGCTTACAGGAATTAAAATAGGGCAAATTCATTATTCAAAAAAATCTTGTGAAAAAATTTCCGACCAAATGGGTACCCCAAAATCGCATATTTTCAGGTTTTAAAAATACTTTCCGTTGAGTTGTGAAATCACTTAATAGCTTATTTTATACCCTGCGGCACTTGCTTTATTCTCGTGTTAATTATAGTCCCCTGTGTAAAATGGTTTAGGAGCTACCGGTTCTCAAAGTGAACTCAGTTTTGGATTTCGGGGTATTGTTTGAGTTTTGATTTTTTTTTTATTTCCGCCAAATTAAAAGCTCTGGACCAAGAAAAGCATCAGTTTACCTAGGTTTTCGGGTGCGCTTAACCTAAAAACAATAACAGTTTAAGTTTATCTGCAACAGGAAAAAAGTTTACAAAAAATTTAAAAATTCACATTTTTGATTTAAGTTTTCTCGTAAACCAAACAAGTTACAAGGCTAATATTTTAGAAGTAGTATGGCCTTTTCCATAATAGTGCTTACAGGAATTAAAATAGGGCAAATTCATTATTCAAAAAAATCTTGTGAAAAAATTTCCGACCAAATGGGTACCCCAAAATCGCATATTTTCAGGTTTTAAAAATACTTCCCGTTGAGTTATGAAATCACTTAATAGCTTATTTTATACCCTGCGGCACTTGCTTTATTCTCGTGTTAATTATAGTCCCCTTTGTAAAATGGTTTAGGAGCTACCGGTTCTCAAAGTGAACTCAGTTTTGGATTTCGGGGTATTGTTTGAGTTTTGATTTTTTTTTATTTCCGCCAAACTAAAAGCTCTGGACCAAGAAAAGCATCAGTTTACCTAGGTTTTTGGGTGCGCTAAACCTAAAAACAATAACAGTTTAAGTTTATCTGCAATAGGAAAAAAGTTTACAAAAAATTTAAAAATTCACATTTTTGATTTAAGTTTTCTCGTAAACCAAACAAGTTACAAGACTAATATTTTAGAAGTAGTATGGCCTTTTCCATAATAGTGCTTACAGGAATTAAAATAGGGCAAATTCATTATTCAAAAAAATCTTGTGAAAAAATTTCCGACCAAATGGGTACCCCAAAATCGCATATTTTCAGGTTTTAAAAATACTTCCCGTTGAGTTATGAAATCACTTAATAGCTTATTTTAGACCCTGCGGCACTTGCTTTATTCTCGTGTTAATTATAGTCCCCTTTGTAAAATGGTTTAGGAGCTACCGGTTCTCAAAGTGAACTCAGTTTTGGATTTCGGGGTATTGTTTGAGTTTTGATTTTTTTTATTTCCGACAAACTAAAAGCTCTGGACCAAGAAAAGTATCAGTTTACCTAGGTTTTCGGGTGCGCTAAACCTAAAAACAATAACAGTTTAAGTTTATCTGCAATAGGAAAAAAGTTTACAAAAAATTTAAAAATTCACATTTTTGATTTAAGTTTTCTCGTAAACCAAACAAGTTACAAGGCTAATATTTTAGAAGTAGTATGGCCTTTTCCATAATAGTGCTTACAGGAATTAAAATAGGGCAAATTCATTATTCAAAAAAATCTTGTGAAAAAATTTCCGACCAAATGGGTACCCCAAAATCGCATATTTTCAGGTTTTAAAAATACTTCCCGTTAAGTTATGAAATCACTTAATAGCTTATTTTATACCCTGCGGCACTTGCTTTATTCTCGTGTTAATTATAGTCCCCTGTGTAAAATGGTTTAGGAGCTACCGGTTCTCAAAGTGAACTCAGTTTGGGATTTCGGGGTATTGTTTGAGTTTTGATTTTTTTTTATTTCCGCCAAACTAAAAGCTCTGGACCAAGAAAAGCATCAGTTTACTTAGGTTTTCGGGTGCGCTAAACCTAACAACAATAACAGTTTAAGTTTATCTGCAATAGGAAAAAAGTTTACAAAAAATTTAAAAATTCACATTTTTGATTTAAGTTTTCTCGTAAACCAAACAAGTTACAAGGGTAATATTTTAGAAGTAGTATGGCCTTTTCCATAATAGTGCTTACAGGAATTAAAATAGGGCAAATTCATTATTCAAAAAAATCTTGTGAAAAAATATCCGACCAAATGGGTTCCCCAAAATCGAATATTTTCAGGTTTTAAAAATACTTCCCGTTGAGTTATGAAATCACTTAATAGCTTATTTTATACCCTGCGGCACTTGCTTTATTCTCGTGTTAATTATAGTCCCCTGTGTAAAATGGTTTAGGAGCTACCGGTTCTCAAAGTGAACTCAGTTTTGGATTTCGGGGTATTGTTTGAGTTTTGATTTTTTTTTATTTCCGCCAAACTAAAAGCTCTGGACCAAAAAAAGTATCAGTTTACCTAGGTTTTCGGGTGCGCTAAACCTAAAAACAATAACAGTTTAAGTTTATCTGCAATAGGAAAAAAGTTTACAAAAAATTTAAAAATTCACATTTTTGATTTAAGTTTTCTCGTAAACCAAACAAGTTACAAGGCTAATATTTTAGAAGTAGTATGGACTTTTCCATAATAGTGCTTACAGGAATTAAAATAGGGCAAATTCATTATTCAAAAAAATCTTGTGAAAAAATTTCCGACCAAATGGGTACCCCAAAATCGCATATTTTCAGGTTTTAAAAATACTTCCCGTTAAGTTATGAAATCACTTAATAGCTTATTTCATACCCTGCGGCACTTGCTTTATTCTCGTGTTAATTATAGTCCCCTGTGTAAAATGGTTTAGGAGCTACCGGTTCTCAAAGTGAACTCAGTTTTGGATTTCGGGGTATTGTTTGAGTTTTGATTTTTTTTTATTTCCGCCAAACTAAAAGCTCTGGACCAAAAAAAGTATCAGTTTACCTAGGTTTTCGGGTGCGCTAAACCTAAAAACAATAACAGTTTAAGTTTATCTGCAATAGGAAAAAAGTTTACAAAAAATTTAAAAATTCACATTTTTGATTTAAGTTTTCTCGTAAACCAAACAAGTTACAAGGCTAATATTTTAGAAGTAGTATGGACTTTTCCATAATAGTGCTTACAGGAATTAAAATAGGGCAAATTCATTATTCAAAAAAATCTTGTGAAAAAATTTCCGACCAAATGGGTACCCCAAAATCGCATATTTTCAGGTTTTAAAAATACTTCCCGTTAAGTTATGAAATCACTTAATAGCTTATTTCATACCCTGCGGCACTTGCTTTATTCTCGTGTTAATTATAGTCCCCTGTGTAAAATGGTTTAGGAGCTACCGGTTCTCAAAGTGAACTCAGTTTTGGATTTCGGGGTATTGTTTGAGTTTTGATTTTTTTTTATTTCCGCCAAACTAAAAGCTCTGGACCAAAAAAAGTATCAGTTTACCTAGGTTTTCGGGTGCGCTAAACCTAAAAGCAATAACAGTTTAAGTTTATCTGCAATAGGAAAAAAGTTTACAAAAAATTTAAAAATTCACATTTTTGATTTAAGTTTTCTCGTAAACCAAACAAGTTACAAGGCTAATATTTTAGAAGTAGTATGGACTTTTCCATAATAGTGCTTACAGGAATTAAAATAGGGCAAATTCATTATTCAAAAAAATCTTGTGAAAAAATTTCCGACCAAATGGGTACCCCAAAATCGCATATTTTCAGGTTTTAAAAATACTTCCCGTTAAGTTATGAAATCACTTAATAGCTTATTTCATACCCTGCGGCACTTGCTTTATTCTCGTGTTAATTATAGTCCCCTGTGTAAAATGGTTTAGGAGCTACCGGTTCTCAAAGTGAACTCAGTTTTGGATTTCGGGGTATTGTTTGAGTTTTGATTTTTTTTTATTTCCGCCAAACTAAAAGCTCTGGACCAAGAAAAGCATCAGTTTACCTAGGTTTTCGGGTGCGCTAAACCTAAAAACAATAACAGTTTAAGTTTATCTGCAATAGGAAAAAAGTTTACAAAAAATTTAAAAATTCAAATTTTTGATTTAAGTTTTCTCGTAAACCAAACAAGTTACAAGGCTAATATTTTAAAAGTAGTATGGCCTTTTCCATAATAGTGCTTACAGGAATTAAAATAGGGCAAATTCATTATTCAAAAAAATCTTGTGAAAAAATTTCCGACCAAATGGGTACCCCAAAATCGCATATTTTCAGGTTTTAAAAATTCTTCCCGTTGAGTTATGAAATCACTTAATAGCTTGTTTTATACCCTGCGGCACTTGCTTTATTCTCGTGTTAATTATAGTCCCCTGTGTAAAATGGTTTAGGAGTTACCGGTTCTCAAAGTGAACTCAGTTTTGGATTTCGGGGTATTGTTTGAGTTTTGATTTTTTTTTATTTCCGCCAAACTAAAAGCTCTTTCAGGTGCGCTTAACCTAAAAACAATAACAGTTTAAGTTTATCTGCAATAGGAAAAAAGTTTACAAAAAATTTAAAAATTCACATTTTTGATTTAAGTTTTCTCGTAAACCAAACAAGTTACAAGGCTAATATTTTAGAAGTAGTATGTCCTTTTCCATAATAGTGCTTACAGGAATTAAAATAGGGCAAATTCATTATTCAAAAAAATCTTGTGAAAAAATTTCCGACCAAATGGGTACCCCAAAATCGCATATTTTCAGGTTTTAAAAATACTTTCCGTTGAGTTGTGAAATCACTTAATAGCTTATTTTATACCCTGCGGCACTTGCTTTATTCTCGTGTTAATTATAGTCCCCTGTGTAAAATGGTTTAGGAGCTACCGGTTCTCAAATTGAACTCAGTTTTGGATTTCGGGGTATTGTTTGAGTTTTAATTTTTTTTTATTTCCGCCAAACTAAAAGCTCTGGACCAAGAAAAGTATCAGTTTACCTAGGTTTTCGGGTGCGCTAAACCTAAAAACAATAACAGTTTAAGTTTATCTGCAATAGGAAAAAAGTTTACAAAAAATTTAAAAATTCACATTTTTGATTTAAGTTTTCTCGTAAACCAAACAAGTTACAAGGCTAATATTTTAGAAGTAGTATGGCCTTTTCCATAATAGTGCTTACAGGAATTAAAATAGGGCAAATTCATTATTCAAAAAAATCTTGTGAAAAAATTTCCGACCAAATGGGTACCCCAAAATCGCATATTTTCAGGTTTTAAAAATACTTCCCGTTGAGTTATGAAATCACTTAATAGATTATTTTATACCCTGCGGCACTTGCTTTATTCTCGTGTTAATTATAGTCCCCTTTGTAAAATGGTTTAGGAGCTACCGGTTCTCAAAGTGAACTCAGTTTTGGATTTCGGGGTATTGTTTGAGTTTTGATTTTTTTTATTTCCGCCAAACTAAAAGCTCTGGACCAAGAAAAGCATCAGTTTACCTAGGTTTTCGGGTGCGCTGAACCTAAAAACAATAAAAGTTTAAGTTTATCTGCAATAAGAAAAAAGTTTACAAAAAATTTAAAAACTCACATTTTTGATTTAAGTTTTCTCGTAAACCAAACAAGTTACAAGGCTAATATTTTAGAAGTAGTATGGCCTTTTCCATAATAGTGCTTACAGGAATTAAAATAGGGCAAATTCATTATTCAAAAAAATCTTGTGAAAAAATTTCCGACCAAATGGGTACCCCAAAATCGCATATTTTCAGGTTTTAAAAATACTTCCCGTTAAGTTATGAAATCACTTAATAGCTTATTTTATACCCTGCGGCACTTGCTTTATTTTCGTGTTAATTATAGTCCCCTGTGTAAAATGGTTTAGGTGCTACCGGTTCTCAAAGTGAACTCAGTTTTGGATTTCGGGGTATTGTTTGAGTTTTGATTTTTTTTTATTTCCGCCAAACTAAAAGCTCTGGACCAAGAAAAGCATCAGTTTACCTAGGTTTTCGGGTGCGCTAAACCTAAAAACAATAACAGTTTAAGTTTATCTGCAATAGGAAAAAAGTTTACAAAAAATTTAAAAACTCACATTTTTGATTTAAGTTTTCTCGTAAACCAAACAAGTTACAAGGCTAATATTTTAGAAGTATTATGGCCTTTTCCATAATAGTGCTTACAGGAGTTAAAATAGGGTAAATTCATTATTCAAAAAAATCTTGTGAAAAAATTTCCGACCAAATGGGTACCCCAAAATCGCATATTTTCAGGTTTTAAAAATACTTCCCGTTGAGTTATGAAATCACTTAATAGCTTATTTTATACCCTGCGGCACTTGCTTTATTCTCGTGTTAATTATAGTCCCCTGTGTAAAATGGTTTAGGAGCTACCGGTTCTCAAAGTGAACTCAGTTTTGGATTTCGGGGTATTGTTTGAGTTTTGATTTTTTTTTATTTCCGCCAAACTAAAAGCTCTGGACCAAGAAAAGCATCAGTTTACCTAGGTTTTCGGGTGCGCTAAACCTAAAAACAATAACAGTTTAAGTTTATCTGCAATAGGAAAAAAGTTTACAAAAAATTTAAAAATTCACATTTTTGATTTAAGTTTTCTCGTAAACCAAACAAGTTACAAGGCTAATATTTTAGAAGTAGTATGGCCTTTTCCATAATAGTGCTTACAGGAGTTAAAATAGGGCAAATTCATTATTCAAAAAAATCTTGTGAAAAAATTTCCGACTAAATGGGTACCCCAAAATCGCATATTTTCAGGTTTTAAAAATACTTCCCGTTGAGTTATGAAATCACTTAATAGCTTATTTTATACCCTGCGGCACTTGCTTTATTCTCGTGTTAATTATAGTCCCCTGTGTAAAATGGTTTAGGAGCTACCGGTTCTCAAAGTGAACTCAGTTTTGGATTTCGGGGTATTGTTTGAGTTTTGATTTTTTTTTATTTCCGCCAAACTAAAAGTTCTGGACCAAGAAAAGTATCAGTTTACCTAGGTTTTCGGGTGCGCTAAACCTAAAAACAATAACAGTTTAAGTTTATCTGCAATAGGAAAAAAGTTTACAAAAAATTTAAAAATTCACATTTTTGATTTAAGTTTTCTCCTAAACCAAACAAGTTACAAGGCTAATATTTTAGAAGTAGTATGGCCTTTTCCATAATAGTGCTTACAGGAGTTAAAATAGGGCAAATTCATTATTCAAAAAAATCTTGTGAAAAAATTTCCGACCAAATGGGTACCCCAAAATCGCATAGTTTCAGGTTTTAAAAATACTTCCCGGTAAGTTATGAAATCACTTAATAGCTTATTTTACACCCTGCGGCACTTGCTTTATTCTCGTGTTAATTATAGTCCCCTGTGTAAAATGGTTTAGGAGCTACCGGTTCTCAAAGTGAACACAGTTTTGGATTTCGGGGTATTGTTTGAGTTTTGAATTTTTTTTATTTCCGCCAAACTAAAAGCTCTGGACCAAAAAAAGCATCAGTTTACCTAGGTTTTCGGGTGCGCTAAACCTAAAAACAATAACAGTTTAAGTTTATCTGCAACAGGAAAAAAGTTTACAAAAAATTTAAAAATTCACATTTTTGATTTAAGTTTTCTCGTAAACCAAACAAGTTACAAGGCTAATATTTTAGAAGTAGTATGGCCTTTTCCATAATAGTGCTTACAGGAATTAAAATAGGGCAAATTCATTATTCAAAAAAATCTTGTGAAAAAATTTCCGACCAAATGGGTACCCCAAAATCGCATATTTTCAGGTTTTAAAAATACTTCCCGTTGAGTTATGAAATCACTTAATAGCTTATTTTATACCCTGCGGCACTTGCTTTATTCTCGTGTTAATTATAGTCCCCTTTGTAAAATGGTTTAGGAGCTACCGGTTCTCAAAGTGAACTCAGTTTTGGATTTCGGGGTATTGTTTGAGTTTTGATTTTTTTTTATTTCCGCCAAACTAAAAGCTCTGTACCAAGAAAAGCATCAGTTTACCTAGGTTTTTGGGTGCGCTAAACCTAAAAACAATAACAGTTTAAGTTTATCTGCAATAGGAAAAAAGTTTACAAAAAATTTAAAAATTCACATTTTTGATTTAAGTTTTCTCGTAAACCAAACAAGTTACAAGACTAATATTTTAGAAGTAGTATGGCCTTTTCCATAATAGTGCTTACAGGAATTAAAATAGGGCAAATTCATTATTCAAAAAAATCTTGTGAAAAAATTTCCGACCAAATGGGTACCCCAAAATCGCATATTTTCAGGTTTTAAAAATACTTCCCGTTGAGTTATGAAATCACTTAATAGCTTATTTTAGACCCTGCGGCACTTGCTTCATTCTCGTGTTAATTATAGTCCCCTTTGTAAAATGGTTTAGGAGCTACCGGTTCTCAAAGTGAACTCAGTTTTGGATTTCGGGGTATTGTTTGAGTTTTGATTTTTTTTATTTCCGCCAAACTTAAAGCTCTGGACCAAGAAAAGCATCAGTTTACCTAGGTTTTTGGGTGCGCTAAACCTAAAAACAATAACAGTTTAAGTTTATCTGCAATAGGAAAAAAGTTTACAAAAAATTTAAAAATTCACATTTTTGATTTAAGTTTTCTCGTAAACCAAACAAGTTACAAGGCTAGTATTTTAGAAGTAGTATGGCCTTTTCCATAATAGTGCTTACAGGAATTAAAATAGGGCAAATTCATTATTCAAAAAAATCTTGTGAAAAAATTTCCGACCAAATGGGTACCCCAAAATCGCATATTTTCAAATTTTAAAAATACTTCCCGTTGAGTTATGAAATCACTTAATAGCTTATTTTATACCCTGCGGCACTTGCTTTATTCTCGTGTTAATTATAGTCCCCTGTGTAAAATGGTTTAGGAGCTACCGGTTCTCAAAGTGAACTCAGTTTTGGATTTCGGGGTATTGTTTGAGTTTTGATTTTTTTTTATTACCGCCAAATTAAAAGCTCTGGACCAAGAAAAGCATCAGTTTACCTAGGTTTTCGGGTGCGCTAAACCTAAAAACAATAACAGTTTAAGTTTATCTGCAATAGGAAAAAAGTTTACAAAAAATTTAAAAATTCACATTTTTGATTTAAGTTTTCTCGTAAACCAAACAAGTTACAAGGCTAGTATTTTAGAAGTAGTATGGCCTTTTCCATAATAGTGCTTACAGGAATTAAAATAGGGCAAATTCATTATTCAAAAAAATCTTGTGAAAAAATTTCCGACCAAATGGGTACCCCAAAATCGCATATTTTCAGGTTTTAAAAATACTTCCCGTTGAGTTATGAAATCACTTAATAGCTTATTTTATACCCTGCGGCACTTGCTTTATTCTCGTGTTAATTATAGTCCCCTTTGTTAAATGGTTTAGGAGCTACCGGTTCTCAAAGTGAACTCAGTTTTGGATTTCGGGGTATTGTTTGAGTTTTGATTTTTTTTATTTCCGCCAAACTAAAAGCTCTGGACCAAGAAAAGCATCAGTTTACCTAGGTTTTCGGGTGCGCTGAACCTAAAAACAATAAAAGTTTAAGTTTATCTGCAATAGGAAAAAAGTTTACAAAAAATTTAAAAATTCACATTTTTGATTTAAGTTTTCTCGTAAACCAAACAAATTACAAGGCTAATATTTTAGAAGTAGTATAGCCTTTTTCATAATAGTGCTTACAGGAGTTAAAATAGGGCAAATTCATTATTCAAAAAAATCTTGTGAAAAAATTTCCGACCAAATGGGCACCCCAAAATCGCATATTTTCAGGTTTTAAAAATACTTCCCGTTAAGTTATGAAATCACTTAATAGCTTATTTTATACCCTGCGGCACTTGCTTTATTCTCGTGTTAATTATAGTCCCCTGTGTAAAATGGTTTAGGAGCTACCGGTTCTCAAATTGAACTCAGTTTTGGATTTCGGGGTATTGTTTGAGTTTTAATTTTTTTTTATTTCCGCCAAACTAAAAGCTCTGGACCAAGAAAAGTATCAGTTTACCTAGGTTTTCGGGTGCGCTAAACCTAAAAACAATAACAGTTTAAGTTTATCTGCAATAGGAAAAAAGTTTACAAAAAATTTAAAAATTCACATTTTTGATTTAAGTTTTTTCGTAAACCAAACAAGTTACAAGGCTAATATTTTAGAAGTAGTATGGCCTTTTCCATAATAGTGCTTACAGGAATTAAAATAGGGCAAATTCATTATTCAAAAAAATCTTGTGAAAAAATTTCCGACCAAATGGGTACCCCAAAATCGCATATTTTCAGGTTTTAAAAATACTTCCCGTTGAGTTATGAAATCACTTAATAGATTATTTTATACCCTGCGGCACTTGCTTTATTCTCGTGTTAATTATAGTCCCCTTTGTAAAATGGTTTAGGAGCTACCGGTTCTCAAAGTGAACTCAGTTTTGGATTTCGGGGTATTGTTTGAGTTTTGATTTTTTTTATTTCCGCCAAACTAAAAGCTCTGGACCAAGAAAAGCATCAGTTTACCTAGGTTTTCGGGTGCGCTGAACCTAAAAACAATAAAAGTTTAAGTTTATCTGCAATAGGAAAAAAGTTTACAAAAAATTTAAAAACTCACATTTTTGATTTAAGTTTTCTCGTAAACCAAACAAGTTACAAGGCTAATATTTTAGAAGTAGTATGGCCTTTTCCATAATAGTGCTTACAGGAATTAAAATAGGGCAAATTCATTATTCAAAAAAATCTTGTGAAAAAATTTCCGACCAAATGGGTACCCCAAAATCGCATATTTCCAGGTTTTAAAAATACTTCTCGTTAAGTTATGAAATCACTTAATAGCTTATTTTATACCCTGCGGCACTTGCTTTATTCTCGTGTTAATTATAGTCCCCTGTGTAAAATGGTTTAGGAGCTACCGGTTCTCAAAGTGAACTCAGTTTTGGATTTCGGGGTATTGTTTGAGTTTTGATTTTTTTTTATTTCCGCCAAACTAAAAGCTCTGGACCAAAAAAAGCATCAGTTTACCTAGGTTTTCGGGTGCGCTAAACCTAAAAACAATAACAGTTTAAGTTTATCTGCAATAGGAAAAAAGTTTACAAAAAATTTAAAAATTCACATTTTTGATTTAAGTTTTCTCGTAAACCAAACAAGTTACAAGGCTAATATTTTAGAAGTAGTATGGCCTTTTCTATAATAGTGCTTACAGGAATTAAAATAGGGCAAGATCATTATTCAAAAAAATCTTGTGAAAAAATTTCCGTCCAAATGGGTACCCCAAAATCGCATATTTTCAGGTTTTAAAAATACTTCCCGTTGAGTTATGAAATCACTTAATAGCTTATTTTATACCCTGCGGCACTTGCTTTATTCTCGTGTTAATTATAGTCCCCTTTGTAAAATGGTTTAGGAGCTACCGGTTCTCAAAGTGAACTCAGTTTTGGATTTCGGGGTATTGTTTGAGTTTTGATTTTTTTTATTTCCGACAAACTAAAAGCTCTGGACCAAGAAAAGTATCAGTTTACCTAGGTTTTCGGGTGCGCTAAACCTAAAAACAATAACAGTTTAAGTTTATCTGCAATAGGAAAAAAGTTTACAAAAAATTTAAAAATTCACATTTTTGATTTAAGTTTTCTCGTAAACCAAACAAGTTACAAGGCTAATATTTTAGAAGTAGTATGGCCTTTTCCATAATAGTGCTTACAGGAATTAAAATAGGGCAAATTCATTATTCAAAAAAATCTTGTGAAAAAATTTCCGACCAAATGGGTACCCCAAAATCGCATATTTTCAGGTTTTAAAAATACTTCCCGTTAAGTTATGAAATCACTTAATAGCTTATTTTATACCCTGCGGCACTTGCTTTATTCTCGTGTTAATTATAGTCCCCTGTGTAAAATGGTTTAGGAGCTACCGGTTCTCAAAGTGAACTCAGTTTTGGATTTCGGGGTATTGTTTGAGTTTTGATTTTTTTTATTTCCGCCAAACTTAAAGCTCTGGACCAAGAAAAGCATCAGTTTATCTAGGTTTTTGGGTGCGCTAAACCTAAAAACAATAACAGTTTAAGTTTATCTGCAATAGGAAAAAAGTTTACAAAAAATTTAAAAATTCACATTTTTGATTTAAGTTTTCTCGTAAACCAAACAAGTTACAAGGCTAATATTTTAGAAGTATTATGGCCTTTTCCATAATAGTGCTTACAGGAGTTAAAATAGGGTAAATTCATTATTCAAAAAAATCTTGTGAAAAAATTTCCGACCAAATGGGTACCCCAAAATCGCATATTTTCAGGTTTTAAAAATACTTCCCGTTGAGTTATGAAATCACTTAATAGCTTATTTTATACCCTGCGGCACTTGCTTTATTCTCGTGTTAATTATAGTCCCCTGTGTAAAATGGTTTAGGAGCTACCGGTTCTCAAAGTGAACTCAGTTTTGGATTTCGGGGTATTGTTTGAGTTTTGATTTTTTTTTATTTCCGCCAAACTAAAAGCTCTGGACCAAGAAAAGCATCAGTTTACCTAGGTTTTCGGGTGCGCTAAACCTAAAAACAATAACAGTTTAAGTTTATCTGCAATAGGAAAAAAGTTTACAAAAAATTTAAAAATTCACATATTTGATTTAAATTTTCTCGTAAACCAAACAAGTTACAAGGCTAATATTTTAGAAGTAGTATGGCCTTTTCCATAATAGTGCTTACAGGAATTAAAATAGGGCAAATTCATTATTCAAAAAAATCTTGTGAAAAAATTTCCGACCAAATGGGTACCCCAAAATCGCATATTTTCAGGTTTTAAAAATACTTCCCGTTGAGTTATGAAATCACTTAATAGCTTATTTTATACCCTGCGGCACTTGCTTTATTCTTGTGTTAATTATAGTCCCCTTTGTAAAATGGTTTAGGAGCTACCGGTTCTCAAAGTGAACTCAGTTTTGGATTTCGGGGTATTGTTTGAGTTTTGATTTTTTTTATTTCCGCCAAACTTAAAGCTCTGGACCAAGAAAAGCATCAGTTTACCTTGGTTTTTGGGTGCGCTAAACCTAAAAACAATAACAGTTTAAGTTTATCTGCAATAGGAAAAAAGTTTACAAAAAATTTAAAAATTCACATTTTTGATTTAAGTTTTCTCGTAAACCAAACAAGATACAAGGCTAATATTTTAGAAGTAGTATGGCCTTTTCCATAATAGTGCTTACAGGAGTTAAAATAGGGCAAATTCATTATTCAAAAAAATCTTGTGAAAAAATTTCCGACCAAATGGGTACCCCAAAATCGCATATTTTCAGGTTTTAAAAATACTTCCCGTTAAGTTATGAAATCACTTAATAGCTTATTTTATACCCTGCGGCACTTGCTTTATTCTCGTGTTAATTATAGTCCCCTGTGTAAAATGGTTTAGGAGCTACCGGTTCTCAAATTGAACTCAGTTTTGGATTTCGGGGTATTGTTTGAGTTTTGATTTTTTTTTATTTTCGCCAAACTAAAAGCTCCGGACCAAGAAAAGCATCAGTTTACCTAGGTTTTCGGGTGCGCTAAACCTAAAAACAATAACAGTTTAAGTTTATCTGCAATAGGAAAAAAGTTTACAAAAAATTTAAAAATTCACATTTTTGATTTAAGTTTTCTCGTAAACTAAACAAGTTACAAGGCTAATATTTTAGAAGTAGTATGGCCTATTCCATAATAGTGCTTACAGGAATTAAAATAGGGCAAATTCATTATTCAAAAAAATCTTGTGAAAAAATTTCCGACCAAATGGGTACCCCAAAATCGCATATTTTCAGGTTTTAAAAATACTTCCCGTTGAGTTATGAAATCACTTAATAGCTTATTTTATACCCTGCGACACTTGCTTTATTCTCGTGTTAATTATAGTCCCCTGTGTAAAATGGTTTAGGAGCTACCGGTTCTCAAAGTGAACTCAGTTTTGGATTTCGGGGTATTGTTTGAGTTTTGATTTTGTTTTATTTCCGCCAAACTAAAAGCTCTGGACCAGGAAAAGCATCAGTTTACCTAGGTTTTCGGGTGCGCTAAACCTAACAACAATAACAGTTTAAGTTTATCTGCAATAGGAAAAAAGTTTACAAAAAATTTAAAAATTCACATTTTTGATTTAAGTTTTCTCGTAAACCAAACAAGTTACAAGGGTAATATTTTAGAAGTATTATGGCCTTTTCCATACTAGTGCTTAGAGGAATTAAAATAGGGCAAATTCATTATTCAAAAAAATCTTGTAAAAAAATTTCCGACCAAATGGGTACCCCAAAATCGCATATTTTCAGGTTTTAAAAATACTTCCCGTTAAGTTATGAAATCACTTAATAGCTTATTTTATACCCTGCGGCACTTGCTTTATTCTCGTGTTAATTATAGTCCCCTGAGTAAAATGGTTTAGGAGCTACCGGTTCTCAAAGTGAACTCAGTTTTGGATTTCGGGGTATTGTTTGAGTTTTGATTTTTTTTTATTTCCGCCAAACTAAAAGCTCCGGACCAAGAAAAGCATCAGTTTACCTAGGTTTTCGGGTGCGCTAAACCTAAAAACAATAACAGTTTAAGTTTATCTGCAATAGGAAAAAAGTTTACAAAAAATTTAAAAATTCACATTTTTGATTTAAGTTTTCTCGTAAACCAAACAAGTTACAAGGCTAATATTTTAGAAGTATTATGGCCTTTTCCATACTAGTGCTTAGAGGAATTAAAATAGGGCAAATTCATTATTCAAAAAAATCTTGTGAAAAAATTTCCGACCAAATGGGTACCCCAAAATCGCATATTTTCAAGTTTTAAAAATACTTCCCGTTAAGTTATGAAATCACTTAATAGCTTATTTTATACCCTGCGGCACTTGCTTTATTCTCGTGTTAATTATAGTCCCCTGAGTAAAATGGTTTAGGAGCTACCGGTTCTCAAAGTGAACTCAGATTTGGATTTCGGGGTATTGTTTGAGTTTTGATTTTTTTTTATTTCCGCCAAACTAAAAGCTCCGGACCAAGAAGAGCATCAGTTTACCTAGGTTTTCGGGTGCGCTAAACCTAAAAACAATAACAGTTTAAGTTTATCTGCAATAGGAAAAAAGTTTACAAAAAATTTAAAAATTCACATTTTTGATTTAAGTTTTCTCGTAAACGAAACAAGTTACAAGGCTAATATTTTAGAAGTAGTATGGCCTATTCCATAATAGTGCTTACAGGAATTAAAATAGGGCAAATTCATTATTCAAAAAAATCTTGTGAAAAAATTTCCGACCAAATGGGTACCCCAAAATCGCATATTTTCAGGTTTTAAAAATACTTCCCGTTGAGTTATGAAATCACTTAATAGCTTATTTTATACCCTGCGGCACTTGCTTTATTCTCGTGTTAATTATAGTCCCCTGTGTAAAATGGTTTAGGAGCTACCGGTTCTCAAAGTGAACTCAGTTTTGGATTTCGGGGTATTGTTTGAGTTTTGATTTTGTTTTATTTCCGCCAAACTAAAAGCTCTGGACCAGGAAAAGCATCAGTTTACCTAAGTTTTCGGGTGCGCTAAACCTAACAACAATAACAGTTTAAGTTTATCTGCAATAGGAAAAAAGTTTACAAAAAATTTAAAAATTCACATTTTTGATTTAAGTTTTCTCGTAAACCAAACAAGTTACAAGGGTAATATTTTAGAAGTATTATGGCCTTTTCCATACTAGTGCTTAGAGGAATTAAAATAGGGCAAATTCATTATTCAAAAAAATCTTGTGAAAAAATTTCCGACCAAATGGGTACCCCAAAATCGCATATTTTCAGGTTTTAAAAATACTTCCCGTTAAGTTATGAAATCACTTAATAGCTTATTTTATACCCTGCGGCACTTGCTTTATTCTCGTGTTAATTATAGTCCCCTGAGTAAAATGGTTTAGGAGCTACCGGTTCTCAAAGTGAACTCAGTTTTGGATTTCGGGGTAATGTTTGAGTTTTGATTTTTTTTTATTTCCGCCAAACTAAAAGCTCTGGACCAAGAAAACCATCAGTTTACCTAGGTTTCCGGGTGCGCTAAACCTAAAAACAATAACAGTTTAAGTTTATCTGCAATAGGAAAAAAGTTTGCAAGAAATTTAAAAATTCACATTTTTGATTTAAGTTTTCTCGTAAACCAAACAAGTTACAAGGCTAATATTTTAGAAGTATTATGGCCTTTTCCATACTAGTGCTTAGAGGAATTAAAATAGGGCAAATTCATTATTCAAAAAAATCTTGTGAAAAAATTTCCGACCAAATGGGTACCCCAAAATCGCATATTTTCAAGTTTTAAAAATACTTCCCGTTAAGTTATGAAATCACTTAATAGCTTATTTTATACCCTGCGGCACTTGCTTTATTCTCGTGTTAATTATAGTCCCCTGAGTAAAATGGTTTAGGAGCTACCGGTTCTCAAAGTGAACTCAGTTTTGGATTTCGGGGTAATGTTTGAGTTTTGATTTTTTTTTATTTCCGCCAAACTAAAAGCTCTGGACCAAGAAAACCATCAGTTTACCTAGGTTTCCGGGTACGCTAAACCTAAAAACAATAACAGTTTAAGTTTATCTGCAATAGTAAAAAAGTTTGCAAGAAATTTAAAAATTCACATTTTTGATTTAAGTTTTCTCGTAAACCAAACAAGTTACAAGGCTAATATTTTAGAAGTATTATGGCCTTTTCCATAATAGTGCTTAAAGGAGTTAAAATAGGGTAAATTCATTATTCAAAAAAATCTTGTGAAAAAATTTCCGACCAAATGGTTACCCCAAAATCGCATATTTTCAGGTTTTAAAAATACTTCCCGTTGAGTTATGAAATCACTTAATAGCTTATTTTATACCCTGCGGCACTTGCTTTATTCTCGTGTTAATTATAGTCCCCTGTGTAAAATGGTTTAGGAGCTACCGGTTCTCAAAGTGAACTCAGTTTTGGATTTCGGGGTATTGTTTGAGTTTTGATTTTTTTTTATTTCCGCCAAACTAAAAGCTCTGGACCAAGAAAAGTATCAGTTTACCTAGGTTTTCGGGTGCGCTAAACCTAAAAACAATAACAGTTTAAGTTTATCTGCAATAGGAAATAAGTTTACAAAAAATTTAAAAATTCACATTTTTGATTTAAGTTTTCTCGTAAACCAAACAAGTTACAAGGCTAATATTTTAGAAGTAGTATGGACTTTTCCATAATAGTGCTTACAGGAATTAAAATAGGGCAAATTCATTATTCAAAAAAATCTTGTGAAAAAATTTCCGACCAAATGGGTACCCCAAAATCGCATATTTTCAGGTTTTAAAAATACTTCCCGTTAAGTTATGAAATCACTTAATAGCTTATTTTATACCCTGCGGCACTTGCTTAATTCTCGTGTTAATTATAGTCCCCTGTGTAAAATGGTTTAGGAGCTACCGGTTCTCAAAGTGAACTCAGTTTTGGATTTCGGGGTATTGTTTGAGTTTTGATTTTTTTTTATTTCCGCCAAACTAAAAGCTCTGGACCAAGAAAACCATCAGTTTACCTAGGTTTCCGGGTGCGCTAAACCTAAAAACAATAACAGTTTAAGTTTATCTGCAATAGGAAAAAAGTTTGCAAGAAATTTAAAAATTCACATTTTTGATTTAAGTTTTCTCGTAAACCAAACAAGTTACAAGGCTAATATTTTAGAAGTATTATGGCCTTTTCCATACTAGTGCTTAGAGGAATTAAAATAGGGCAAATTCATTATTCAAAAAAATCTTGTGAAAAAATTTCCGACCAAATGGGTACCCCAAAATCGCATATTTTCAAGTTTTAAAAATACTTCCCGTTAAGTTATGAAATCACTTAATAGCTTATTTTATACCCTGCGGCACTTGCTTTATTCTCGTGTTAATTATAGTCCCCTGAGTAAAATGGTTTAGGAGCTACCGGTTCTCAAAGTGAACTCAGTTTTGGATTTCGGGGTAATGTTTGAGTTTTGATTTTTTTTTATTTCCGCCAAACTAAAAGCTCTGGACCAAGAAAACCATCAGTTTACCTAGGTTTCCGGGTACGCTAAACCTAAAAACAATAACAGTTTAAGTTTATCTGCAATAGTAAAAAAGTTTGCAAGAAATTTAAAAATTCACATTTTTGATTTAAGTTTTCTCGTAAACCAAACAAGTTACAAGGCTAATATTTTAGAAGTATTATGGCCTTTTCCATAATAGTGCTTAAAGGAGTTAAAATAGGGTAAATTCATTATTCAAAAAAATCTTGTGAAAAAATTTCCGACCAAATGGTTACCCCAAAATCGCATATTTTCAGGTTTTAAAAATACTTCCCGTTGAGTTATGAAATCACTTAATAGCTTATTTTATACCCTGCGGCACTTGCTTTATTCTCGTGTTAATTATAGTCCCCTGTGTAAAATGGTTTAGGAGCTACCGGTTCTCAAAGTGAACTCAGTTTTGGATTTCGGGGTATTGTTTGAGTTTTGATTTTTTTTTATTTCCGCCAAACTAAAAGCTCTGGACCAAGAAAAGTATCAGTTTTCCTAGGTTTTCGGGTGCGCTAAACCTAAAAACAATAACAGTTTAAGTTTATCTGCAATAGGAAAAAAGTTTACAAAAAATTTAAAAATTCACATTTTTGATTTAAGTTTTCTCGTAAACCAAACAAGTTACAAGGCTAATATTTTAGAAGTATTATGGCCTTTTCCATAATAGTGCTTACAGGAGTTAAAATAGGGTAAATTCATTATTCAAAAAAATCTTGTGAAAAAATTTCCGACCAAATGGGTACCCCAAAATCGCATATTTTCAGGTTTTAAAAATACTTCCCGTTGAGTTATGAAATCACTTAATAGCTTATTTTATACCCTGCGGCACTTGCTTTATTCTCGTGTTAATTATAGTCCCCTGTGTAAAATGGTTTAGGAGCTACCGGTTCTCAAAGTGAACTCAGTTTTGGATTTCGGGGTATTGTTTGAGTTTTGATTTTTTTTTATTTCCGCCAAACTAAAAGCTCTGGACCAAGAAAAGCATCAGTTTACCTAGGTTTTCGGGTGCGCTAAACCTAAAAACAATAACAGTTTAAGTTTATCTGCAATAGGAAAAAAGTTTACAAAAAATTTAAAAATTCACATTTTTGATTTAAGTTTTCTCGTAAACCAAACAAGTTACAAGGCTAATATTTTAGAAGTAGTATGGCCTTTTCCATAATAGTGCTTACAGGAGTTAAAATAGGGCAAATTCATTATTCAAAAAAATCTTGTGAAAAAATTTCCGACCAAATGGGTACCCCAAAATCGCATATTTTCAGGTTTTAAAAATACTTCCCGTTGAGTTATGAAATCACTTAATAGCTTATTTTATACCCTGCGGCACTTGCTTCATTCTCGTGTTAATTATAGTCCCCTGTGTAAAATGGTTTAGGAGCTACCGGTTCTCAAAGTGAACTCAGTTTTGGATTTCGGGGTATTGTTTGAGTTTTGATTTTTTTTTATTTCCGCCAAACTAAAAGCTCTGGACCAAGAAAAGTATCAGTTTACCTAGGTTTTCGGGTGCGCTAAACCTAAAAACAATAACAGTTTAAGTTTATCTGCAATAGGAAAAAAGTTTACAAAAAATTTAAAAATTCACATTTTTGATTTAAGTTTTCTCGCAAACCAAACAAGTTACAAAGGCTAATATTTTAGAAGTAGTATGGCCTTTTCCATAATAGTGCTTACAGGAATTAAAATAGGGCAAATTCATTATTCAAAAAAATCTTGTGAAAAAATTTCCGACCAAATGGGTACCCCAAAATCGCATATTTTCAGGTTTTAAAAATACTTCTCGTTAAGTTATGAAATCACTTAATAGCTTATTTTATACCCTGCGGCACTTGCTTTATTCTCGTGTTAATTATAGTCCCCTGTGTAAAATGGTTTAGGAGCTACCGGTTCTCAAAGTGAACTCAGTTTTGGATTTCGGGGTATTGTTTGAGTTTTGATTTTTTTTTATTTCCGCCAAACTAAAAGCTCTGGACCAAGAAAAGTATCAGTTTACCTAGATTTTCGGGTGCGCTAAACCTAAAAACAATAACAGTTTAAGTTTATCTGCAATAGGAAAAAAGTTTACAAAAAATTTAAAAATTCACATTTTTGATTTAAGTTTTCTCGTAAACCAAACAAGTTACAAGGCTAATATTTTAGAAGTAGTATGGCCTTTTCCATAATAGTGCTTACAGGAATTAAAATAGGGCAAATTCATTATTCAAAAAAATCTTGTGAAAAAATTTCCGACCAAATGGGTACCCCAAAATCGCATATTTTCAGGTTTTAAAAATACTTCTCGTTAAGTTATGAAATCACTTAATAGCTTATTTTATACCCTGCGGCACTTGCTTTATTCTCGTGTTAATTATAGTCCCCTGTGTAAAGTGGTTTAGGAGCTACCGGTTCTCAAAGTGAACTCAGTTTTGGATTTCGGGGTATTGTTTGAGTTTTGATTTTGTTTTATTTCCGCAAAACTAAAAGCTCTGGACCAGGAAAAGCATCAGTTTACCTAGGTTTTCGGGTGCGCTAAACCTAACAACAATAACAGTTTAAGTTTATCTGCAATAGGAAAAAAGTTTACAAAAAATTTAAAAATTCACATTTTTGATTTAAGTTTTCTCGTAAACCAAACAATTTACAAGGGTAATATTTTAGAAATATTATGGCCTTTTCCATACTAGTGCTTAGAGGAATTAAAATAGGGCAAATTCATTATTCAAAAAAATCTTGTGAAAAAATTTCCGACCAAAAGGGTACCCCAAAATCGCATATTTTCAGGTTTTAAAAATACTTCCCGTTAAGTTATGAAATCACTTAATAGCTTATTTTATACCCTGCGGCACTTGCTTTATTCTCGTGTTAATTATAGTCCCCTTTGTAAAATGGTTTAGGAGCTACCGGTTCTCAAAGTGAACTCAGTTTTGGATTTCGGGGTAATGTTTGAGTTTTGATTTTTTTTTATTTCCGCCAAACTAAAAGCTCTGGACCAAGAAAAGCATCAGTTTACCTAGGTTTTCGGGTGCGCTAAACCTAAAAACAATAACAGTTTAAGTTTATCTGCAATAGGAAAAAAGTTTACAAAAAATTTAAAAATTCACATTTTTGATTTAAGTTTTCTCGTAAACCAAACAAGTTACAAGGCTAATATTTTAGAAGTATTATGGCCTTTTCCATAATAGTGCTTACAGGAGTTAAAATAAGGTAAATTCATTATTCAAAAAAATCTTGTGAAAAAATTTCCGACCAAATGGGTACCCCAAAATCGCATATTTTCAGGTTTTAAAAATACTTCCCGTTGAGTTATGAAATCACTTAATAGCTTATTTTATACCCTGCGGCACTTGCTTTATTCTCGTGTTAATTATAGTCCCCTGTGTAAAATGGTTTGGGAGCTACCGGTTCTCAAAGTGAACTCAGTTTTGGATTTCGGGGTATTGTTTGAGTTTTGATTTTTTTTTATTTCCGCCAAACTAAAAGCTCTGGACCAAGAAAAGCATCAGTTTACCTAGGTTTTCGGGTGCGCTAAACCTAAAAACAATAACAGTTTAAGTTTATCTGCAATAGGAAAAAAGTTTACAAAAAATTTAAAAATTCACATTTTTGATTTAAGTTTTCTCGTAAACCAAACAAGTTACAAGGCTAATATTTTAGAAGTAGTATGGCCTTTTCCATAATAGTGCTTACAGGAGTTAAAATAGGGCAAATTCATTATTCAAAAAAATCTTGTGAAAAAATTTCCGACCAAATGGGTACCCCAAAATCGCATATTTTCAGGTTTTAAAAATACTTCTCGTTAAGTTATGAAATCACTTAATAGCTTATTTTATACCCTGCGGCACTTGCTTTATTCTCGTGTTAATTATAGTCCCCTGAGTAAAATGGTTTAGGAGCTACCGGTTCTCAAAGTGAACTCAGTTTTGGATTTCGGGGTATTGTTTGAGTTTTGATTTTTTTTTATTTCCGCCAAACTAAAAGCTCTGGACCAAGAAAAGCATCAGTTTACCTAGGTTTTCGGGTGCGCTAAACCTAAAAACAATAACAGTTTAAGTTTATCTGCAATAGGAAAAAAGTTTACAAAAAATTTAAAAATTCACATTTTTGATTTAAGTTTTCTCGTAAACCAAACAAGTTACAAGGCTAATATTTTAGAAGTAGTATGGCCTTTTCCATAATAGTGCTTACAGGAGTTAAAATAGGGCAAATTCATTATTCAAAAAAATCTTGTGAAAAAATTTCCGACCAAATGGGTACCCCAAAATCGCATATTTTCAGGTTTTAAAAATACTTCTCGTTAAGTTATGAAATCACTTAATAGCTTATTTTATACCCTGCGGCACTTGCTTTATTCTCGTGTTAATTATAGTCCCCTGAGTAAAATGGTTTAGGAGCTACCGGTTCTCAAAGTGAACTCAGTTTTGGATTTCGGGGTAATGTTTGAGTTTTGATTTTTTTTTATTTCCGCCAAACTAAAAGCTCTGGACCAAGAAAACCATCAGTTTACCTAGGTTTCCGGGTGCGCTAAACCTAAAAACAATAACAGTTTAAGTTTATCTGCAATAGGAAAAAAGTTTGCAAGAAATTTAAAAATTCACATTTTTGATTTAAGTTTTCTCGTAAACCAAACAATTTACAAGGCTAATATTTTAGAAGTATTATGGCCTTTTCCATAATAGTGCTTAAAGGAGTTAAAATAGGGTAAATTCATTATTCAAAAAAATCTTGTGAAAAAATTTCCGACCAAATGGGTACCCCAAAATCGCATATTTTCAGGTTTTAAAAATACTTCCCGTTGAGTTATAAATTCACTTAATAGCTTATTTTATACCCTGCGGCACTTGCTTTATTCTCGTGTTAATTATAGTCCCCTGTGTAAAATGGTTTAGGAGCTACCGGTTCTCAAAGTGAATTCAGTTTTGGATTTCGGGGTATTCTTTGAGTTTTGATTTTTTTTTATTTCCGCCAAACTAAAAGCTCTGGACCAAGAAAAGCATCAGTTTACCTAGGTTTTCGGGTGCGCTAAACCTAAAAACAATAACAGTTTAAGTTTATCTGCAATAGGAAAAAAGTTTACAAAAAATTTAAAAATTCACATTTTTGATTTAAGTTTTCTCGTAAACCAAACAAGTTACAAGGCTAATATTTTAGAAGTAGTATGGACTTTTCCATAATAGTGCTTACAGGAATTAAAATAGGGCAAATTCATTATTCAAAAAAATCTTGTGAAAAAATTTCCGACCAAATGGGTACCCCAAAATCGCATATTTTCAGGTTTTAAAAATACTTCCCGTTAAGTTATGAAATCACTTAATAGCTTATTTTATACCCTGCGGCACTTGCTTAATTCTCGTGTTAATTATAGTCCCCTGTGTAAAATGGTTTAGGAGCTACCGGTTCTCAAAGTGAACTCAGTTTTGGATTTCGGGGTATTGTTTGAGTTTTGATTTTTTTTTATTTCCGCCAAACTAAAAGCTCTGGACCAAGAAAAGCATCAGTTTTCCTAGGTTTTCGGGTGCGCTAAACCTAAAAACAATAACAGTTTAAGTTTATCTGCAATAGGAAAAAAGTTTACAAAAAATTTAAAAATTCACATTTTTGATTTAAGTTTTCTCGTAAACCAAACAAGTTACAAGGCTAATATTTTAGAAGTATTATGGCCTTTTCCATAATAGTGCTTACAGGAGTTAAAATAGGGTAAATTCATTATTCAAAAAAATCTTGTGAAAAAATTTCCGACCAAATGGGTACCCCAAAATCGCATATTTTCAGGTTTTAAAAATACTTCCCGTTGAGTTATGAAATCACTTAATAGCTTATTTTATACCCTGCGTCACTTGCTTTATTCTCGTGTTAATTATAGTCCCCTGTGTAAAATGGTTTAGGAGCTACCGGTTCTCAAAGTGAACTCAGTTTTGGATTTCGGGGTATTGTTTGAGTTTTGATTTTTTTTTATTTCCGCCAAACTAAAAGCTCTGGACCAAGAAAAGCATCAGTTTACCTAGGTTTTCGGGTGCGCTAAACCTAAAAACAATAACAGTTTAAGTTTATCTGCAATAGGAAAAAAGTTTACAAAAAATTTAAAAATTCACATTTTTGATTTAAGTTTTCTCGTAAACCAAACAAGTTACAAGGCTAATATTTTAGAAGTAGTATGGCCTTTTCCATAATAGTGCTTACAGGAGTTAAAATAGGGCAAATTCATTATTCAAAAAAATCTCGTGAAAAAATTTCCGACCAAATGGGTACCCCAAAATCGCATATTTTCAGGTTTTAAAAATACTTCCCGTTGAGTTATGAAATCACTTAATAGCTTATTTTATACCCTGCGGCACTTGCTTTATTCTCGTGTTAATTATAGTCCCCTGTGTAAAATGGTTTAGGAGCTACCGGTTCTCAAAGTGAACTCAGTTTTGGATTTCGGGGTATTGTTTGAGTTTTGATTTTTTTTTATTTTCGCCAAACTAAAAGCTCTGGACCAAGAAAAGTATCAGTTTACCTAGGTTTTCGGGTGCGCTAAACCTAAAAACAATAACAGTTTAAGTTTATCTGCAATAGGAAAAAAGTTTACAAAAAATTTAAAAATTCACATTTTTGATTTAAGTTTTCTCGTAAACCAAACAAGTTACAAGGCTAATATTTTAGAAGTAGTATGGCCTTTTCCATAATAGTGCTTACAGGAATTAAAATAGGGCAAATTCATTATTCAAAAAAATCTTGTGAAAAAATTTCCGACCAAATGGGTACCCCAAAATCGCATATTTTCAGGTTTTAAAAATACTTCTCGTTAAGTTATGAAATCACTTAATAGCTTATTTTATACCCTGCGGCACTTGCTTTATTCTCGTGTTAATTATAGTCCCCTGTGTAAAATGGTTTAGGAGCTACCGGTTCTCAAAGTGAACTCAGTTTTGGATTTCGGGGTATTGTTTGAGTTTTGATTTTTTTTTATTTCCGCCAAACTAAAAGCTCTGGACCAAGAAAAGTATCAGTTTACCTAGATTTTCGGGTGCGCTAAACCTAAAAACAATAACAGTTTAAGTTTATCTGCAATAGGAAAAAAGTTTACAAAAAATTTAAAAATTCACATTTTTGATTTAAGTTTTCTCGTAAACCAAACAAGTTACAAGGCTAATATTTTAGAAGTAGTATGGCCTTTTCCATAATAGTGCTTACAGGAATTAAAATAGGGCAAATTCATTATTCAAAAAAATCTTGTGAAAAAATTTCCGACCAAATGGGTACCCCAAAATCGCATATTTTCAGGTTTTAAAAATACTTCTCGTTAAGTTATGAAATCACTTAATAGCTTATTTTATACCCTGCGGCACTTGCTTTATTCTCGTGTTAATTATAGTCCCCTGTGTAAAATGGTTTAGGAGCTACCGGTTCTCAAAGTGAACTCAGTTTTGGATTTCGGGGTATTGTTTGAGTTTTGATTTTTTTTTATTTCCGCCAAACTAAAAGCTCTGGACCAAAAAAAGCATCAGTTTACCTAGGTTTTCGGGTGCGCTAAACCTAAAAACAATAACAGTTTAAGTTTATCTGCAATAGGAAAAAAGTTTACAAAAAATTTAAAAATGCACATTTTTGATTTAAGTTTTCTCGTAAACCAAACAAGTTACAAGGCTAATATTTTAGAAGTAGTATGGCATTTTCCATAATAGTGCTTACAGGAGTTAAAATAGGGCAAATTCATTATTCAAAAAAATCTTGTGAAAAAATTTCCGACCAAATGGGTACCCCAAAATCGCATATTTTCAGGTTTTAAAAATACTTCCCTTTAAGTTATGAAATCACTTAATAGCTTATTTTATACCCTGCGGCACTTGCTTTATTCTCGTGTTAATTATAGTCCCCTGTGTAAAATGGTTTAGGAGCTACCGGTTCTCAAATTGAACTCAGTTTTGGATTTCGGGGTATTGTTTGAGTTTTGATTTTTTTTTATTTCCGCCAAACTAAAAGCTCTGGACCAAGAAAAGCATCAGTTTACCCAGGTTTTCGGGTGCGCTAAACCTAAAAACAATAACAGTTTAAGTTTATCTGCAATAGGAAAAAATCTTACAAAAAATTTAAAAATTCACATTTTTGATTTAAGTTTTCTCGTAAACCAAACAAGTTACAAGGCTAATATTTTAGAAGTAGTATGGCCTATTCCATAATAGTGCTTACAGAAATTAAAATAGGGCAAATTCATTATTCAAAAAAATCTTGTGAAAAAATTTCCGACCAAATGGGTACCCCAAAATCGCATATTTTCAGGTTTTAAAAATACTTCCCGTTGAGTTATGAAATCACTTAATAGCTTATTTTATACCCTGCGGCACTTGCTTTATTCTCGTGTTAATTATAGTCCCCTGTGTAAAATGGTTTAGGAGCTACCGGTTCTCAAAGTGAACTCAGTTTTGGATTTCGGGGTATTGTTTGAGTTTTGATTTTGTTTTATTTCCGTCAAACTAAAAGCTCTGGACCAGGAAAAGCATCAGTTTACCTAGGTTTTCGGGTGCGCTAAACCTAACAACAATAACAGTTTAAGTTTATCTGCAATAGGAAAAAAGTTTACAAAAAATTTAAAAATTCACATTTTTGATTTAAGTTTTCTCGTAAACCAAACAAGTTACAAGGGTAATATTTTAGAAGTATTATGCCCTTTTCCATACTAGTGCTTAGAGGAATTAAAATAGGGCAAATTCATTATTCAAAAAAATCTTGTGAAAAAATTTCCGACCAAATGGGTACCCCAAAATCGCATATTTTCAGGTTTTAAAAATACTTCCCGTTAAGTTATGAAATCACTTAATAGCTTATTTTATACCCTGCGGCACTTGCTTTATTCTCGTGTTAATTATAGTCCCCTGAGTAAAATGGTTTAGGAGCTACCGGTTCTCAAAGTGAACTCAGTTTTGGATTTCGGGGTAATGTTTGAGTTTTGATTTTTTTTTATTTCCGCCAAACTAAAAGCTCTGGACCAAGAAAAGCATCAGTTTACCTAGGTTTTCGGGTGCGCTAAACCTAAAAACAATAACAGTTTAAGTTTATCTGCAATAGGAAAAAAGTTTACAAAAAATTTAAAAATTCACATATTTGATTTAAGTTTTCTCGTAAACCAAACAAGTTACAAGGCTAATATTTTAGAAGTATTATGGCCTTTTCCATAATAGTGCTTACAGGAGTTAAAATAAGGTAAATTCATTATTCAAAAAAATCTTGTGAAAAAATTTCCGACCAAATGGGTACCCCAAAATCGCATATTTTCAGGTTTTAAAAATACTTCCCGTTGAGTTATGAAATCACCTAATAGCTTATTTTATACCCTGCGGCACTTGCTTTATTCTCGTGTTAATTATAGTCCCCTGTGTAAAATGGTTTAGGAGCTACCGGTTCTCAAAGTGAACTCAGTTTTGGATTTCGGGGTATTGTTTGAGTTTTGATTTTTTTTTATTTCCGCCAAACTAAAAGCTCTGGACCAAGAAAAGCATCAGTTTACCTAGGTTTTCGGGTGCGCTAAACCTAAAAACAATAACAGTTTAAGTTTATCTGCAATAGGAAAAAAGTTTACAAAAAATTTAAAAATTCACATTTTTGATTTAAGTTTTCTCGTAAACCAAACAAGTTACAAGGCTTATATTTTAGAAGTAGTATGGCCTTTTCCATAATAGTGCTTACAGGAGTTAAAATAGGGCAAATTCATTATTCAAAAAAATCTTGTGAAAAAATTTCCGACCAAATGGGTACCCCAAAATCGCATATTTTCAGGTTTTAAAAATACTTCCTGTTAAGTTATGAAATCACTTAATAGCTTATTTTATACCCTGCGGCACTTGCTTTATTCTCGTGTTAATTATAGTCCCCTGTGTAAAATTGTTTAGGAGCTACCGGTTCTCAAAGTGAACTCAGTTTTGGATTTCGGGGTATTGTTTGAGTTTTGATTTTTTTTTTTATTTCCGCCAAACTAAAAGCTCTGGACCAAGAAAAGCATCAGTTTACCTAGGTTTACGGAAGCGCTAAATCTAAAAACAATAACAGTTTAAGTTTATCTGCAATAGGAAAAAAGTTTACAAAAAATTTAAAAATTCACATTTTTGATTTAAGTTTTCTCGTAAACCAAACAAGATACAAGGCTAATATTTTAGAAGTAGTATGGCCTTTTCCATAATAGTGCTTAAAGGAGTTAAAATAGGGCAAATTCATTATTCAAAAAAATCTTGTGAAAAAATTTCCGACCAAATGGGTACCCCAAAATCGCATATTTTCAGGTTTTAAAAATACTTCCCGTTAAGTTATGAAATCACTTAATAGCTTATTTTATACCCTGCGGCACTTGCTTTATTCTCGTGTTAATTATAGTCCCCTGTGTAAAATGGTTTAGGAGCTACCGGTTCTCAAATTGAACTCAGTTTTGGATTTCGGGGTATTGTTTGAGTTTTGATTTTTTTTATTTCCGCCAAACTAAAAGCTCTGGACCAAGAAAAGCATCAGTTTACCTAGGTTTTCGGGTGCGCTAAACCTAAAAACAATAACAGTTTAAGTTTATCTGCAATAGGAAAAAAGTTTACAAAAAATTTAAAAATTCACATTTTTGATTTAAGTTTTCTCGTAAACCAAACAAGTTCCAAGGCTAATATTTTAGAAGTAGTATGGCCTTTTCCATAATAGTGCTTACAGGAGTTAAAATAGGGCAAATTCATTATTCAAAAAAATCTTGTGAAAAAATTTCCGACCAAATGGGTACCCCAAAATCGCATATTTTCAGGTTTTAAAAATACTTCCCGTTGAGTTATGAAATCACTTAATAGCTTATTTTATACCCTGCGGCACTTGCTTTATTCTCGTGTTAATTATAGTCCCCTGTGTAAAATGGTTTAGGAGCTACCGGTTCTCAAAGTGAACTCAGTTTTGGATTTCGGGGTATTGTTTGAGTTTTGATTTTTTTTTATTTCCGCCAAACTAAAAGCTCTGGACCAAGAAAAGTATCAGTTTACCTAGGTTTTCGGGTGCGCTAAACCTAAAAACAATAACAGTTTAAGTTTATCTGCAATAGGAAAAAAGTTTACAAAAAATTTAAAAATTCACATTTTTGATTTAAGTTTTCTCGTAAACCAAACAAGTTACAAGGCTAATATTTTAGAAGTAGTATGGCCTTTTCCATAATAGTGCTTACAGGAATTAAAATAGGGCAAATTCATTATTCAAAAAAATCTTGTGAAAAAATTTCCGACCAAATGGGTACCCCAAAATCGCATATTTCCAGGTTTTAAAAATACTTCTCGTTAAGTTATGAAATCACTTAATAGCTTATTTTATACCCTGCGGCACTTGCTTTATTCTCGTGTTAATTATAGTCCCCTGTGTAAAATGGTTTAGGAGCTACCGGTTCTCAAAGTGAACTCAGTTTTGGATTTCGGGCTATTGTTTGAGTTTTGTTTTTTTTTTATTTCCGCCAAACTAAAAGCTCTGGACCAAAAAAAGCATCAGTTTACCTAGGTTTTCGGGTGCGCTAAACCTAAAAACAATAACAGTTTAAGTTTATCTGCAATAGGAAAAAAGTTTACAAAAAATTTAAAAATTCACATTTTTGATTTAAGTTTTCTCGTAAACCAAACAAGTTACAAGGCTAATATTTTAGAAGTAGTATGGCCTTTTCCATAATAGTGCTTACAGGAGTTAAAATAGGGCAAATTCATTATTCAAAAAAATCTTGTGAAAAAATTTCCGACCAAATGGGTACCCCAAAATCGCATATTTTCAGGTTTTAAAAATACTTCCCGGTAAGTTATGAAATCATTTAATAGCTTATTTTACACCCTGCGGCACTTGCTTTATTCTCGTGTTAATTATAGTCCCCTGTGTAAAATGGTTTAGGAGCTACCGGTTCTCAAAGTGAACACAGTTTTGGATTTCGGGGTATTGTTTGAGTTTTGAATTTTTTTTATTTCCGCCAAACTAAAAGCTCTGGACCAAAAAAAGCATCAGTTTACCTAGGTTTTCGGGTGCGCTAAACCTAAAAACAATAACAGTTTAAGTTTATCTGCAACAGGAAAAAAGTTTACAAAAAATTTAAAAATTCACATTTTTGATTTAAGTTTTCTCGTAAACCAAACAAGTAACAAGGCTAATATTTTAGAAGTAGTATGGCCTTTTCCATAATAGTGCTTACAGGAGTTAAAATAGGGCAAATTCATTATTCAAAAAAATCTTGTGAAAAAATTTCCGACCAAATGGGTACCCCAAAATCGCATATTTTCAGGTTTTAAAAATACTTCCCGTTGAGTTGTGAAATCACTTAATAGCTTATTTTATACCCTGCGGCAGTTGCTTTATTCTCGTGTTAATTATAGTCCCCTGTGTAAAATGGTTTAGGAGCTACCGGTTCTCAAAGTGAACTCAGTTTTGGATTTCGGGGTATTGTTTGAGTTTTGATTTTTTTTTATTTCCGCCAAACTAAAAGCTCTGGACCAAGAAAAGCATCAGTTTACCTAGGTTTTCGGGTGCGCTAAACCTAAAAACAATAACAGTTTAAGTTTATCTGCAATGGGAAAAAAGTTTACAAAAAATTTAAAAATTCACATTTTTGATTTAAGTTTTCTCGTAAACCAAACAAGTTACAAGGCTAATATTTTAGAAGTATTATGGCCTTTTCCATAATAGTGCTTAAAGGAGTTAAAATAGGGTAAATTCATTATTCAAAAAAATCTTGTGAAAAAATTTCCGACCAAATGGGTACCCCAAAATCGCATATTTTCAGGTTTTAAAAATACTTCCCGTTGAGTTATGAAATCAATTAATAGCTTATTTTATACCCTGCGGCACTTGCTTTATTCTCGTGTTAATTATAGTCCTCTGTGTAAAATGGTTTAGGAGCTACCGGTTCTCAAATTGAACTCAGTTTTGGATTTCGGGGTATTGTTTGAGTTTTGATTTTTTTTATTTCCACCAAACTAAAAGCTCTGGACCAAGAAAAGTATCAGTTTACCTAGGTTTTCGGGTGCGCTAAACCTAAAAACAATAACAGTTTAAGTTTATCTGCAATAGGAAAAAAGTTTACAAAAAATTTAAAAATTCACATTTTTGATTTAAGTTTTCTCGTAAACCAAACAAGTTACAAGGCTAATATTTTAGAAGTAGTATGGCCTTTTCTATAATAGTGCTTACAGGAATTAAAATAGGGCAAGATCATTATTCAAAAAAATCTTGTGAAAAAATTTCCGACCAAATGGGTACCCCAAAATCGCATATTTTCAGGTTTTAAAAATACTTCCCGTTAAGTTATGAAATCACTTAATAGCTTATTTTATACCCTGCGGCAGTTGCTTTATTCTCGTGTTAATTATAGTCCCCTGTGTAAAATAGTTTAGGAGCTACCGGTTCTCAAAGTGAACTCAGTTTTGGATTTCGGGGTATTGTTTGAGTTTTGATTTTTTTTTATTTCCGCCAAACTAAAAGCTCTGGACCAAGAAAAGCATCAGTTTACCTAGGTTTTCGGGTGCGCTTAACCTAAAAACAATAACAGTTTAAGTTTATCTGCAATAGGAAAAAAGTTTACAAAAAATTGAAAAATTCACATTTTTGATTTAAGTTTTCTCGTAAACCAAACAAGTTACAAGGCTAATATTTTAGAAGTAGTATGGCCTTTTCCATAATAGTGCTTACAGGAATTAAAATAGGGCAAATTCATTATTCAAAAAAATCTTGTGAAAAAATTTCCGACCAAATGGGTACCCCAAAATCGCATATTTTCAGGTTTTAAAAATACTTCCCGTTGAGTTATGAAATCACTTAATAGCTTATTTTATACCCTGCGGCACTTGCTTTATTCTCGTGTTAATTATAGTCCCCTGTGTAAAATAGTTTAGGAGCTACCGGTTCTCAAAGTGAACTCAGTTTTGGATTTCGGGGTATTGTTTGAGTTTTGATTTTTTTTTATTTCCGCCAAACTAAAAGCTCTGGACCAAGAAAAGCATCAGTTTACCTAAATTTTCGGGTGCGCCTAACCTAAAAACAATAACAGTTTAAGTTTATCTGCAATAGGAAAAAAGTTTACAAAAAATTTAAAAATTCACATTTTTGATTTAAGTTTTCTCGTAAACCAAACAAGTTACAAGGCTAATATTTTAGAAGTAGTATGGCCTTTTCCAGAATAGTGCTTACAGGAATTAAAATAGGGCAAATTCATTATTCAAAAAAATCTTGTGAAAAAATTTCCGACCAAATGGGTACCCCAAAATCGCATATTTTCAGGTTTTAAAAATACTTCCCGTTAAGTTATGAAATCACTTAATAGCTTATTTTATACCCTGCGGCACTTGCTTAATTCTCGTGTTAATTATAGTCCCCTGTGTAAAATGGTTTAGGAGCTACCGGTTCTCAAAGCGAACTCAGTTTTGGATTTCGGGGTATTGTTTGAGTTTTGATTTTTTTTTATTTCCGCCAAACTAAAAGCTCTGGACCAAGAAAAGCATCAGTTTTCCTAGGTTTTCGGGTGCGCTAAACCTAAAAACAATAACAGTTTAAGTTTATCTGCAATAGGAAAAAAGTTTACAAAAAATTTAAAAATTCACATTTTTGATTTAAGTTTTCTCGTAAACCAAACAAGTTACAAGGCTAATATTTTAGAAGTATTATGGCCTTTTCCATAATAGTGCTTACAGGAGTTAAAATAGGGTAAATTCATTATTCAAAAAAATCTTGTGAAAAAATTTCCGACCAAATGGGTACCCCAAAATCGCATATTTTCAGGTTTTAAAAATACTTCCCGTTGAGTTATGAAATCACTTAATAGCTTATTTTATACCCTGCGGCACTTGCTTTATTCTCGTGTTAATTATAGTCCCCTGTGTAAAATGGTTTAGGAGCTACCGGTTCTCAAAGTGAACTCAGTTTTGGATTTCGGGGTATTGTTTGAGTTTTGATTTTTTTTTATTTCCGCGAAACTAAAAGCTCTGGACCAAGAAAAGCATCAGTTTACCTAGGTTTTCGGGTGCGCTAAACCTAAAAACAATAACAGTTTAAGTTTATCTGCAATAGGAAAAAAGTTTACAAAAAATTTAAAAATTCACATTTTTGATTTAAGTTTTCTCGTAAACCAAACAAGTTACAAGGCTAATATTTTAGAAGTAGTAGAAGTAGTCCATAATAGTGCTTACAGGAGTTAAAATAGGGCAAATTCATTATTCAAAAAAATCTTGTGAAAAAATTTCCGACCAAATGGGTACCCCAAAATCGCATATTTTCAGGTTTTAAAAATACTTCCCGTTGAGTTATGAAATCACTTAATAGCTTATTTTATACCCTGCGGCACTTGCTTTATTCTCGTGTTAATTATAGTCCCCTGTGTAAAATGGTTTAGGAGCTACCGGTTCTCAAAGTGAACTCAGTTTTGGATTTCGGGGTATTGTTTGAGTTTTGATTTTTTTTTATTTCCGCCAAACTAAAAGCTCTGGACCAAGAAAAGTATCAGTTTACCTTGGTTTTCGGGTGCGCTAAACCTAAAAACAATAACAGTTTAAGTTTATCTGCAATAGGAAAAAAGTTTACAAAAAATTTAAAAATTCACATTTTTGATTTAAGTTTTCTCGTAAACCAAACAAGTTACAAAGGCTAATATTTTAGAAGTAGTATGGCCTTTTCCATAATAGTGCTTACAGGAATTAAAATAGGGCAAATTCATTATTCAAAAAAATCTTGTGAAAAAATTTCCGACCAAATGGGTACCCCAAAATCGCATATTTTCAGGTTTTAAAAATACTTCTCGTTAAGTTATGAAATCACTTAATAGCTTATTTTATACCCTGCGGCACTTGCTTTATTCTCGTGTTAATTATAGTCCCCTGTGTAAAATGGTTTAGGAGCTACCGGTTCTCAAAGTGAACTCAGTTTTGGATTTCGGGGTATTGTTTGAGTTTTGATTTTTTTTTATTTCCGCCAAACTAAAAGCTCTGGACCAAAAAAAGTATCAGTTTACCTAGATTTTCGGGTGCGCTAAACCTAAAAACAATAACAGTTTAAGTTTATCTGCAATAGGAAAAAAGTTTACAAAAAATTTAAAAATTCACATTTTTGATTTAAGTTTTCTCGTAAACCAAACAAGTTACAAGGCTAATATTTTAGAAGTAGTATGGCCTTTTCCATAATAGTGCTTACAGGAATTAAAATGGGTACCCCAAAATCGCATATTTTCAGGTTTTAAAAATACTTCTCGTTAAGTTATGAAATCACTTAATAGCTTATTTTATACCCTGCGGCACTTGCTTTATTCTCGTGTTAATTATAGTCCCCTGTGTAAAATGGTTTAGGAGCTACCGGTTCTCAAAGTGAACTCAGTTTTAGATTTCGGGGTATTGTTTGAGTTTTGATTTTTTTTTATTTCCGCCAAACTAAAAGCTCTGGACCAAAAAAAGCATCAGTTTACCTAGGTTTTCGGGTGCGCTAGACCTAAAAACAATAACAGTTTAAGTTTATCTGCAATAGGAAAAAAGTTTACAAAAAATTTAAAAATTCACATTTTTGATTTAAGTTTTCTCGTAAACCAAACAAGTTACAAGGCTAATATTTTAGAAGTAGTATGGCATTTTCCATAATAGTGCTTACAGGAGTTAAAATAGGGCAAATTCATTATTCAAAAAAATCTTGTGAAAAAATTTCCGACCAAATGGGTACCCCAAAATCGCATATTTTCAGGTTTTAAAAATACTTCCCGTTAAGTTATGAAATCACTTAATAGCTTATTTTATACCCTGCGGCACTTGCTTTATTCTCGTGTTAATTATAGTCCCCTGTGTAAAATGGTTTAGGAGCTACCGGTTCTCAAATTGAACTCAGTTTTGGATTTCGGGGTATTGTTTGAGTTTTGATTTTTTTTAATTTCCGCCAAACTAAAAGCTCTGGACCAAGAAAAGCATCAGTTTACCTAGGTTTTCGGGTGCGCTAAACCTAAAAACAATAACAGTTTAAGTTTATCTGCAATAGGAAAAAATCTTACAAAAAATTTAAAAATTCACATTTTTGATTTAAGTTTTCTCGTAAACCAAACAAGTTACAAGGCTAATATTTTAGAAGTAGTATGGCCTATTCCATAATAGTGCTTACAGAAATTAAAATAGGGCAAATTCATTATTCAAAAAAATCTTGTGAAAAAATTTCCGACCAAATGGGTACCCCAAAATCGCATATTTTCAGGTTTTAAAAATACTTCCCGTTGAGTTATGAAATCACTTAATAGCTTATTTTATACCCTGCGGCACTTGCTTTATTCTCGTGTTAATTATAGTCCCCTGTGTAAAATGGTTTAGGAGCTACCGGTTCTCAAAGTGAACTCAGTTTTGGATTTCGGGGTATTGTTTGAGTTTTGATTTTGTTTTATTTCCGCCAAACTAAAAGCTCTGGACCAGGAAAAGCATCAGTTTACCTAGGTTTTCGGGTGCGCTAAACCTAACAACAATAACAGTTTAAGTTTATCTGCAATAGGAAAAAAGTTTACAAAAAATTTAAAAATTCACATTTTTGATTTAAGTTTTCTCGTAAACCAAACAATTTACAAGGGTAATATTTTAGAAGTATTATGGCTTTTTCCATACTAGTGCTTAGAGGAATTAAAATAGGGCAAATTCATTATTCAAAAAAATCTTGTGAAAAAATTTCCGACCAAATGGGTACCCCAAAATCGCATATTTTCAGGTTTTAAAAATACTTCCCGTTAAGTTATGAAATCACTTAATAGCTTATTTTATACCCTGCGGCACTTGCTTTATTCTCGTGTTAATTATAGTCCCCTGAGTAAAATGGTTTAGGAGCTACCGGTTCTCAAAGTGAACTCAGTTTTGGATTTCGGGGTAATGTTTGAGTTTTGATTTTTTTTTATTTCCGCCAAACTAAAAGCTCTGGACCAAGAAAAGCATCAGTTTACCTAGGTTTTCGGGTGCGCTAAACCTAAAAACAATAACAGTTTAAGTTTATCTGCAATAGGAAAAAAGTTTACAAAAAATTTAAAAATTCACATTTTTGATTTAAGTTTTCTCGTAAACCAAACAAGTTACAAGGCTAATATTTTAGAAGTATTATGGCCTTTTCCATAATAGTGCTTACAGGAGTTAAAATAAGGTAAATTCATTATTCAAAAAAATCTTGTGAAAAAATTTCCGACCAAATGGGTACCCCAAAATCGCATATTTTCAGGTTTTAAAAATACTTCCCGTTGAGTTATGAAATCACTTAATAGCTTATTTTATACCCTGCGGCACTTGCTTTATTCTCGTGTTAATTATAGTCCCCTGTGTAAAATGGTTTAGGAGCTACCGGTTCTCAAAGTGAACTCAGTTTTGGATTTCGGGGTATTGTTTGAGTTTTGATTTTTTTTTATTTCCGCCAAACTAAAAGCTCTGGACCAAGAAAAGCATCAGTTTACCTAGGTTTTCGGGTGCGCTAAACCTAAAAACAATAACAGTTTAAGTTTATCTGCAATAGGAAAAAAGTTTACAAAAAATTTAAAAATTCACATTTTTTATTTAAGTTTTCTCGTAAACCAAACAAGTTACAAGGCTAATATTTTAGAAGTAGTATGGCCTTTTCCATAATAGTGCTTACAGGAGTTAAAATAGGGCAAATTCATTATTCAAAAAAATCTTGTGAAAAAATTTCCGACCAAATGGGTACTCCAAAATCGCATATTTTCAGGTTTTAAAAATACTTCCCGTTGAGTTATGAAATCACTTAATAGCTTATTTTATACCCTGCGGCACTTGCTTTATTCTCGTGTTAATTATAGTCCCCTGTGTAAAATGGTTTAGGAGCTACCGGTTCTCAAAGTGAACTCAGTTTTGGATTTCGGGGTATTGTTTGAGTTTTGATTTTTTTTTATTTCCGCCAAACTAAAAGCTCTGGACCAAGAAAAGTATCAGTTTACCTAGGTTTTCGGGTGCGCTTAACCTAAAAACAATAACAGTTTAAGTTTATCTGCAATAGGAAAAAAGTTTACAAAAAATTTAAAAATTCACATTTTTGATTTAAGTTTTCTCGTAAACCAAACAAGTTACAAGGCTAATATTTTAGAAGTAGTATGGCCTTTTCCATAATAGTGCTTACAGGAATTAAAATAGGGCAAATTCATTATTCAAAAAAATCTTGTGAAAAAATTTCCGACCAAATGGGTACCCCAAAATCGCATATTTTCAGGTTTTAAAAATACTTCTCGTTAAGTTATGAAATCACTTAATAGCTTATTTTATACCCTGCGGCACTTGCTTTATTCTCGTGTTAATTATAGTCCCCTGAGTAAAATGGTTTAGGAGCTACCGGTTCTCAAAGTGAACTCAGTTTTGGATTTCGGGGTAATGTTTGAGTTTTGATTTTTTTTTATTTCCGCCAAACTAAAAGCTCTGGACCAAGAAAACCATCAGCTTACCTAGGTTTCCGGGTGCGCTAAACCTAAAAACAATAACAGTTTAAGTTTATCTGCAATAGGAAAAAAGTTTGCAAGAAATTTAAAAATTCACATTTTTGATTTAAGTTTTCTCGTAAACCAAACAATTTACAAGGCTAATATTTTAGAAGTATTATGGCCTTTTCCATAATAGTGCTTAAAGGAGTTAAAATAGGGTAAATTCATTATTCAAAAAAATCTTGTGAAAAAATTTCCGACCAAATGGGTACCCCAAAATCGCATATTTTCAGGTTTTAAAAATACTTCCCGTTGAGTTATAAATTCACTTAATAGCTTATTTTATACCCTGCGGCACTTGCTTTATTCTCGTGTTAATTATAGTCCCCTGTGTAAAATGGTTTAGGAGCTACCGGTTCTCAAAGTGAATTCAGTTTTGGATTTCGGGGTATTCTTTGAGTTTTGATTTTTTTTTATTTCCGCCAAACTAAAAGCTCTGGACCAAGAAAAGTATCAGTTTACCTAGGTTTTCGGGTGCGCTAAACCTAAAAACAATAACAGTTTAAGTTTATCTGCAATAGGAAAAAAGTTTACAAAAAATTTAAAAATTCACATTTTTGATTTAGGTTTTCTCGTAAACCAAACAAGTTACAAGGCTAATATTTTAGAAGTAGTATGGACTTTTCCATAATAGTGCTTACAGGAATTAAAATAGGGCAAATTCGTTATTCAAAAAAATCTTGTGAAAAAATTTCCGACCAAATGGGTACCCCAAAATCGCATATTTTCAGGTTTTAAAAATACTTCCCGTTGAGTTATGAAATCACTTAATAGCTTATTTTATACCCTGCGGCACTTGCTTTATTCTCGTGTTAATTATAGTCCCCTTTGTAAAATGGTTTAGGAGCTACCGGTTCTCAAAATGAACTCAGTTTTGGATTTCGGGTTATTGTTTGAGTTTTGATTTTTTTTTATTTCCACCAAACTAAAAGCTCTGGACCAAGAAAAGCATCAGTTTACCTAGGTTTTTGGGTGCGCTAAACCTAAAAACAATAACAGTTTAAGTTTATCTGCAATAGGAAAAAAGTTTACAAAAAATTTAAAAATTCACATTTTTGATTTAAGTTTTCTCGTAAACCAAACAAGTTACAAGGCTAATATTTTAGAAGTAGTATGGCCTTTTCCATAATAGTGCTTACAGGAATTAAAATAGGGCAAATTCATTATTCAAAAAAATCTTGTGAAAAAATTTCCGACCAAATGGGTACCCCAAAATCGCATATTTTCAGGTTTTAAAAATACTTCCCGTTGAGTTATGAAATAACTTAATAGCTTATTTTATACCCTGCGGCACTTGCTTTATTCTCGTGTTAATTATAGTCCCCTTTGTTAAATGGTTTAGGAGCTACCGGTTCTCAAAGTGAACTCAGTTTTGGATTTCGGGGTATTGTTTGAGTTTTGATTTTTTTTATTTCCGCCAAACTAAAAGCTCTGGACCAAGAAAAGCATCAGTTTACCTAGGTTTTCGGGTGCGCTGAACCTAAAAACAATAAAAGGTTAAGTTTATCTGCAATAGGAAAAAAGTTTACAAAAAATTTAAAAATTCACATTTTTGATTTAAGTTTTCTCGTAAACCAAACAAATTACAAGGCTAATATTTTAGAAGTAGTATAGCCTTTTTCATAATAGTGCTTACAGGAGTTAAAATAGGGCAAATTCATTATTCAAAAAAATCTTGTGAAAAAATTTCCGACCAAATGGGCACCCCAAAATCGCATATTTTCAGGTTTTAAAAATACTTCCCGTTAAGTTATGAAATCACTTAATAGCTTATTTTATACCCTGCGGCACTTGCTTTATTCTCGTGTTAATTATAGTCCCCTGTGTAAAATGGTTTAGGAGCTACCGGTTCTCAAATTGAACTCAGTTTTGGATTTCGGGGTATTGTTTGAGTTTTAATTTTTATTTCCGCCAAACTAAAAGCTCTGGACCAAGAAAAGTATCAGTTTACCTAGGTTTTCGGGTGCGCTAAACCTAAAAACAATAACAGTTTAAGTTTATCTGCAATAGGAAAAAAGTTTACAAAAAATTTAAAAATTCACATTTTTGATTTAAGTTTTCTCGTAAACCAAACAAGTTACAAGGCTAATATTTTAGAAGTAGTATGGCCTTTTCCATAATAGTGCTTACAGGAGTTAAAATAGGGCAAATTCATTATTCAAAAAAATCTTGTGAAAAAATTTCCGACTAAATGGGTACCCCAAAATCGCATATTTTCAGGTTTTAAAAATACTTCCCGTTGAGTTATGAAATCACTTAATAGCTTATTTTATACCCTGCGGCACTTGCTTTATTCTCGTATTAATTATAGTCCCCTGTGTAAAATGGTTTAGGAGCTACCGGTTCTCAAAGTGAACTCAGTTTTGGATTTCGGGGTATTGTTTGAGTTTTGATTTTTTTTTATTTCCGCCAAACTAAAAGCTCTGGACCAAGAAAAGTATCAGTTTACCTAGGTTTTCGGGTGCGCTAAACCTAAAAACAATAACAGTTTAGGTTTATCTGCAATAGGAAAAAAGTTTACAAAAAATTTAAAAATTCACATTTTTGATTTAAGTTTTCTCCTAAACCAAACAAGTTACAAGGCTAATATTTTAGAAGTAGTATGGCCTTTTCCATAATAGTGCTTACAGGAGTTAAAATAGGGCAAATTCATTATTCAAAAAAATCTTGTGAAAAAATTTCCGACCAAATGGGTACCCCAAAATCGCATATTTTCAGGTTTTAAAAATACTTCCCGGTAAGTTATGAAATCACTTAATAGCTTATTTTACACCCTGCGGCACTTGCTTTATTCTCGTGTTAATTATAGTCCCCTGTGTAAAATGGTTTAGGAGCTACCGGTTCTCAAAGTGAACACAGTTTTGGATTTCGGGGTATTGTTTGAGTTTTGAATTTTTTTTATTTCCGCCAAACTAAAAGCTCTGGACCAAAAAAAGCATCAGTTTACCTAGGTTTTCGGGTGCGCTAAACCTAAAAACAATAACAGTTTAAGTTTATCTGCAACAGGAAAAAAGTTTACAAAAAATTTAAAAATTCACATTTTTGATTTAAGTTTTCTCGTAAACCAAACAAGTTACAAGGCTAATATTTTAGAAGTAGTATGGCCTTTTCCATAATAGTGCTTACAGGAATTAAAATAGGGCAAATTCATTATTCAAAAAAATCTTGTGAAAAAATTTCCGACCAAATGGGTACCCCAAAATCGCATATTTTCAGGTTTTAAAAATACTTCCCGTTGAGTTATGAAATCACTTAATAGCTTATTTTATACCCTGCGGCACTTGCTTTATTCTCGTGTTAATTATAGTCTTCTTTGTAAAATGGTTTAGGAGCTACCGGTTCTCAAAGTGAACTCAGTTTTGGATTTCGGGGTATTGTTTGAGTTTTGATTTTTTTTATTTCCGCCAAACTAAAAGCTCTGGACCAAGAAAAGCATCAGTTTACCTAGGTTTTCGGGTGCGCTGAACCTAAAAACAATAAAAGGTTAAGTTTATCTGCAATAGGAAAAAAGTTTACAAAAAATTTAAAAATTCACATTTTTGATTTAAGTTTTCTCGTAAAAAAAACAAATTACAAGGCTAATATTTTAGAAGTAGTATAGCCTTTTTCATAATAGTGCTTACAGGAGTTAAAATAGGGCAAATTCATTATTCAAAAAAATCTTGTGAAAAACTTTCCGACCAAATGTGCACCCCAAAATCGCATATTTTCAGGTTTTAAAAATACTTCCCGTTAAGTTATGAAATCACTTAATAGCTTATTTTATACCCTGCGGCACTTGCTTTATTCTCGTGTTAATTATAGTCCCCTGTGTAAAATGGTTTAGGAGCTACCGGTTCTCAAATTGAACTCAGTTTTGGATTTCGGGGTATTGTTTGAGTTTTAATTTTTTTTTATTTCCGCCAAACTAAAAGCTCTGGACCAAGAAAAGTATCAGTTTACCTAGGTTTTCGGGTGCGCTAAACCTAAAAACAATAACAGTTTAAGTTTATCTGCAATAGGAAAAAAGTTTACAAAAAATTTAAAAATTCACATTTTTGATTTAAGTTTTCTCGTAAACCAAACAAGTTACAAGGCTAATATTTTAGAAGTAGTATGGCCTTTTCCATAATAGTGCTTACAGGAATTAAAATAGGGCAAATTCATTATTCAAAAAAATCTTGTGAAAAAATTTCCGACCAAATGGGTACCCCAAAATCGCATATTTTCAGGTTTTAAAAATACTTCCCGTTAAGTTATGAAATCACTTAATAGCTTATTTTATACCCTGCGGCACTTGCTTTATTCTCGTGTTAATTATAGTCCCCTTTGTAAAATGGTTTAGGAGCTACCGGTTCTCAAAGTGAACTCAGTTTTGGATTTCGGGGTATTGTTTGAGTTTTGATTTTTTTTATTTCCGCCAAACTAAAAGCTCTGGACCAAGAAAAGCATCAGTTTACCTAGGTTTTCGGGTGCGCTGAACCTAAAAACAATAAAAGTTTAAGTTTATCTGCAATAGGAAAAAAGTTTACAAAAAATTTAAAAACTCACATTTTTGATTTAAGTTTTCTCGTAAACCAAACAAGTTACAAGGCTAATATTTTAGAAGTAGTATGGCCTTTTCCATAATAGTGCTTACAGGAATTAAAATAGGGCAAATTCATTATTCAAAAAAATCTTGTGAAAAAATTTCCGACCAAATGGGTACCCCAAAATCGCATATTTCCAGGTTTTAAAAATACTTCCCGTTGAGTTATGAAATCACTTAATAGCTTATTTTATACCCTGCGGCACTTGCTTTATTCTCGTGTTAATTATAGTCCCCTTTGTAAAATGGTTTAGGAGCTACCGGTTCTCAAAGTGAACTCAGTTTTGGATTTCGGGGTATTGTTTGAGTTTTGATTTTTTTTATTTCCGACAAACTAAAAGCTCTGGACCAAGAAAAGTATCAGTTTACCTAGGTTTTCGGGTGCACTAAACCTAAAAACAATAACAGTTTAAGTTTATCTGCAATAGGAAAAAAGTTTACAAAAAATTTAAAAATTCACATTTTTGATTTAAGTTTTCTCGTAAACCAAACAAGTTACAAGGCTAATATTTTAGAAGTAGTATGGCCTTTTCCATAATAGTGCTTACAGAAATTAAAATAGGGCAAATTCATTATTCAAAAAAATCTTGTGAAAAAATTTCCGACCAAATGGGTACCCCAAAATCGCATATTTTCAGGTTTTAAAAATACTTCCCGTTAAGTTATGAAATCACTTAATAGCTTATTTTATACCCTGCGGCACTTGCTTTATTCTCGTGTTAATTATAGTCCCCTGTGTAAAATGGTTTAGGAGCTACCGGTTCTCAAAGTGAACTCAGTTTTGGATTTCGGGGTATTGTTTGAGTTTTGATTTTTTTTATTTCCGCCAAACTTAAAGCTCTGGACCAAGAAAAGCATCAGTTTACCTAGGTTTTTGGGTGCGCTAGACCTAAAAACAATAACAGTTTAAGTTTATCTGCAATAGGAAAAAAGTTTACAAAAAATTTAAAAATTCACATTTTTGATTTAAGTTTTCTCGTAAACCAAACAAGTTACAAGGCTAATATTTTTGAAGTATTATGGCCTTTTCCATAATAGTGCTTACAGGAGTTAAAATAGGGTAAATTCATTATTCAAAAAAATCTTGTGAAAAATTTTCCGACCAAATGGGTACCCCAAAATCGCATATTTTCAGGTTTTAAAAATACTTCCCGTTGAGTTATGAAATCACTTAATAGCTTATTTTATACCCTGCGGCACTTGCTTTATTCTCGTGTTAATTATAGTCCCCTGTGTAAAATGGTTTAGGAGCTACCGGTTCTCAAAGTAAACTCAGTTTTGGATTTCGGGGTATTGTTTGAGTTTTGATTTTTTTTTATTTCCGCCAAACTAAAAGCTCTGGACCAAGAAAAGCATCAGTTTACCTAGGTTTTCAGGTGCGCTAAACCTAAAAACAATAACAGTTTAAGTTTATCTGCAATAGGAAAAAAGTTTACAAAAAATTTAAAAATTCACATTTTTGATTTAAGTTTTCTCGTAAACCAAACAAGTTACAAGGCTAATATTTTAAAAGTAGTATGGCCTTTTCCATAATAGTGCTTACAGGAATTAAAATAGGGCAAATTCATTATTCAAAAAAATCTTGTGAAAAAATTTCCGACCAAATGGGTACCCCAAAATCGCATATTTTCAGGTTTTAAAAATACTTCCCGTTGAGTTATGAAATCACTTAATAGCTTATTTTATACCCTGCGGCACTTGCTTTATTCTCGTGTTAATTATAGTCCCCTTTGTAAAATGGTTTAGGAGCTACCGGTTCTCAAAGTGAACTCAGTTTTGGATTTCGGGGTATTGTTTGAGTTTTGATTTTTTTTATTTCCGCCAAACTAAAAGCTCTGGACCAAGAAAAGCATCAGTTTACCTAGGTTTTCGGGTGCGCTGAACCTAAAAACAATAAAAGTTTAAGTTTATCTGCAATAGGAAAAAAGTTTACAAAAAATTTAAAAATTCACATTTTTGATTTAAGTTTTCTCGTAAACCAAACAAATTACAAGGCTAATATTTTAGAAGTAGTATAGCCTTTTTCATAATAGTGCTTACAGGAGTTAAAATAGGGCAAATTCATTATTCAAAAAAATCTTGTGAAAAAATTTCCGACCAAATGGGCACCCCAAAATCGCATATTTTCAGGTTTTAAAAATACTTCCCGTTAAGTTATGAAATCACTTAATAGCTTATTTTATACCCTGCGGCACTTGTTTTATTCTCGTGTTAATTATAGTCCCCTGTGTAAAATGGTTTAGGAGCTACCGGTTCTCAAATTGAACTCAGTTTTGGATTTCGGGGTATTGTTTGAGTTTTAATTTTTTTTTATTTCCGCCAAACTAAAAGCTCTGGACCAAGAAAAGTATCAGTTTACCTAGGTTTTCGGGTGCGCTAAACCTAAAAACAATAACAGTTTAAGTTTATCTGCAATAGGAAAAAAGTTTACAAAAAATTTAAAAATTCACATTTTTGATTTAAGTTTTCTCGTAAACCAAACAAGATACAAGGCTAATATTTTAGAAGTAGTATGGCCTTTTCCATAATAGTGCTTACAGGAATTAAAATAGGGCAAATTCATTATTCAAAAAAATCTTGTGAAAAAATTTCCGACCAAATGGGTACCCCAAAATCGCATATTTTCAGGTTTTAAAAATACTTCCTGTTAAGTTATGAAATCACTTAATAGCTTATTTTATACCCTGCGGCACTTGCTTTATTCTCGTGTTAATTATAGTCCCCTGTGTAAAATTGTTTAGGAGCTACCGGTTCTCAAAGTGAACTCAGTTTTGGATTTCGGGGTATTGTTTGAGTTTTGATTTTTTTTTATTTCCGCCAAACTAAAAGCTCTGGACCAAGAAAAGCATCAGTTTACCTAGGTTTACGGAAGCGCTAAATCTAAAAACAATAACAGTTTAAGTTTATCTGCAATAGGAAAAAAGTTTACAAAAAATTTAAAAATTCACATTTTTGATTTAATTTTTCTCGTAAACCAAACAAGATACAAGGCTAATATTTTAGAAGTAGTATGGCCTTTTCCATAATAGTGCTTACAGGAGTTAAAATAGGGCAAATTCATTATTCAAAAAAATCTTGTGAAAAAATTTTCGACCAAATGGGTACCCCAAAATCGCATATTTTCAGGTTTTAAAAATACTTCTCGTTAAGTTATGAAATCACTTAATAGCTTATTTTATACCCTGCGGCACTTGCTTTATTCTCGTGTTAATTATAGTCCCCTGTGTAAAATGGTTTAGGAGCTACCGGTTCTCAAATTGAACTCAGTTTTGGATTTCGGGGTATTGTTTGAGTTTTGATTTTTTTTTATTTCCGCCAAACTAAAAGCTCTGGACCAAGAAAAGCATCAGTTTACCTAGGTTTTCGGGTGCGCTAAACCTAAAAACAATAACAGTTTAAGTTTATCTGCAATAGGAAAAAAGTTTACAAAAAATTTAAAAATTCACATTTTTGATTTAAGTTTTCTCGTAAACCAAACAAGTTCCAAGGCTAATATTTTAGAAGTAGTATGGCCTTTTCCATAATAGTGCTTACAGGAGTTAAAATAGGGCAAATTCATTATTCAAAAAAATCTTGTGAAAAAATTTCCGACTAAATGGGTACCCCAAAATCGCATATTTTCAGGTTTTAAAAATACTTCCCGTTGAGTTATGAAATCACTTAATAGCTTATTTTATACCCTGCGGCACTTGCTTTATTCTCGTGTTAATTATAGTCCCCTGTGTAAAATGGTTTAGGAGCTACCGGTTCTCAAAGTGAACTCAGTTTTGGATTTCGGGGTATTGTTTGAGTTTTGATTTTTTTTTATTTCCGCCAAACTAAAAGCTCTGGACCAAGAAAAGTATCAGTTTACCTAGGTTTTCGGGTGCGCTAAACCTAAAAACAATAACAGTTTAAGTTTATCTGCAATAGGAAAAAAGTTTACAAAAAATTTAAAAATTCACATTTTTGATTTAAGTTTTCTCGTAAACCAAACAAGTTACAAGGCTAATATTTTAGAAGTAGTATGGCCTTTTCCATAATAGTGCTTACAGGAATTAAAATAGGGCAAATTCATTATTCAAAAAAATCTTGTGAAAAAATTTCCGACCAAATGGATACCCCAAAATCGCATATTTCCAGGTTTTAAAAATACTTCTCGTTAAGTTATGAAATCACTTAATAGCTTATTTTATACCCTGCGGCACTTGCTTTATTCTCGTGTTAATTATAGTCCCCTGTGTAAAATGGTTTAGGAGCTACCGGTTCTCAAAGTGAACTCAGTTTTGGATTTCGGGGTATTGTTTGAGTTTTGATTTTTTTTTATTTCCGCCAAACTAAAAGCTCTGGACCAAAAAAAGCATCAGTTTACCTAGGTTTTCGGGTGCGCTAAACCTAAAAACAATAACAGTTTAAGTTTATCTGCAATAGGAAAAAAGTTTACAAAAAATTTAAAAATTCACATTTATGATTTAAGTTTTCTCGTAAACCAAACAAGTTACAAGGCTAATATTTTAGAAGTAGTATGGCCTTTTCCATAATAGTGCTTACAGGAGTTAAAATAGGGCAAATTCATTATTCAAAAAAATCTTGTGAAAAAATTTCCGACCAAATTGGTACCCCAAAATCGCATATTTTCAGGTTTTAAAAATACTTCCCGGTAAGTTATGAAATCACTTAATAGCTTATTTTACACCCTGCGGCACTTGCTTTATTCTCGTGTTAATTATAGTCCCCTGTGTAAAATGGTTTAGGAGCTACCGGTTCTCAAAGTGAACACAGTTTTGGATTTCGGGGTATTGTTTGAGTTTTGAATTTTTTTTATTTCCGCCAAACTAAAAGCTCTGGACCAAAAAAAGCATCAGTTTACCTAGGTTTTCGGGTGCGCTAAACCTAAAAACAATAACAGTTTAAGTTTATCTGCAACAGGAAAAAAGTTTACAAAAAATTTAAAAATTCACATTTTTGATTTAAGTTTTCTCGTAAACCAAACAAGTAACAAGGCTAATATTTTAGAAGTAGTATGGCCTTTTCCATAATAGTGCTTACAGGAGTTAAAATAGGGCAAATTCATTATTCAAAAAAATCTTGTGAAAAAATTTCCGACCAAATGGGTACCCCAAAATCGCATATTTTCAGGTTTTAAAAATACTTCCCGTTGAGTTGTGAAATCATTTAATAGCTTATTTTATACCCTGCGGCAGTTGCTTTATTCTCGTGTTAATTATAGTCCCCTGTGTAAAATGGTTTAGGAGCTACCGGTTCTCAAAGTGAACTCAGTTTTGGATTTCGGGGTATTGTTTGAGTTTTGATTTTTTTTTATTTCCGCCAAACTAAAAGCTCTGGACCAAGAAAAGCATCAGTTTACCTAGGTTTTCGGGTGCGCTAAACCTAAAAACAATAACAGTTTAAGTTTATCTGCAATGGGAAAAAAGTTTACAAAAAATTTAAAAATTCACATTTTTGATTTAAGTTTTCTCGTAAACCAAACAAGTTACAAGGCTAATATTTTAGAAGTATTATGGCCTTTTTCATAATAGTGCTTAAAGGAGTTAAAATAGGGTAAATTCATTATTCAAAAAAATCTTGTGAAAAAATTTCCGACCAAATGGGTACCCCAAAATCGCATATTTTCAGGTTTTAAAAATACTTCCCGTTGAGTTATGAAATCAATTAATAGCTTATTTTATACCCTGCGGCACTTGCTTTATTCTCGTGTTAATTATAGTCCTCTGTGTAAAATGGTTTAGGAGCTACCGGTTCTCAAAGTGAACTCAGTTTTGGATTTCGGGGTATTGTTTGAGTTTTGATTTTTTTTTATTTCCACCAAACTAAAAGCTCTGGACCAAGAAAAGTATCAGTTTACCTAGGTTTTCGGGTGCGCTAAACCTAAAAACAATAACAGTCTAAGTTTATCTGCAATAGGAAAAAAGTTTACAAAAAATTTAAAAATTCACATTTTTGATTTAAGTTTTCTCGTAAACCAAACAAGTTACAAGGCTAATATTTTAGAAGTAGTATGGCCTTTTCCATAATAGTGCTTACAGGAATTAAAATAGGGCAAATTCATTATTCAAAAAAATCTTGTGAAAAAATTTCCGACCAAATGGGTACCCCAAAATCGCATATTTTCAGGTTTTAAAAATACTTCCCGTTGAGTTATGAAATCACTTAATAGCTTATTTTATACCCTGCGGCACTTGCTTTATTCTCGTGTTAATTATAGTCCCCTGTGTAAAATAGTTTAGGAGCTACCGGTTCTCAAATTGAACTCAGTTTTGGATTTCGGGGTATTGTTTGAGTTTTGATTTTTTTTTATTTCCGCCAAACTAAAAGCTCTGGACCAAGAAAAGCATCAGTTTACCTAGGTTTTCGGGTGCGCTTAACCTAAAAACAATAACAGTTTAAGTTTATCTGCAATAGGAAAAAAGTTTACAAAAAATTTAAAAATTCACATTTTTGATTTAAGTTTTCTCGTAAACCAAACAAGTCACAAGGCTAATATTTTAAAAGTAGTATGGCCTTTTCCATAATAGTGCTTACAGGAATTAAAATAGGGCAAATTCATTATTCAAAAAAATCTTGTGAAAAAATTTCCGACCAAATGGGTACCCCAAAATCGCATATTTTCAGGTTTTAAAAATACTTCCCGTTGAGTTATGAAATCACTTAATAGCTTATTTTATACCCTGCGGCACTTGCTTTATTCTCGTGTTAATTATAGTCCCCTTTGTAAAATGGTTTAGGAGCTACCGGTTCTCAAAATGAACTCAGTTTTGGATTTCGGGTTATTGTTTGAGTTTTGATTTTTTTTTATTTCCGCCAAACTAAAAGCTCTGGACCAAGAAAAGCATTAGTTTACCTAGGTTTTTGGGTGCGCTAAACCTAAAAACAATAACAGTTTAAGTTTATCTGCAATAGGAAAAAAGTTTACAAAAAATTTAAAAATTCACATTTTTGATTTAAGTTTTCTCGTAAACCAAACAAGTTACAAGGCTAATATTTTAGAAGTAGTATGGCCTTTTCCATAATAGTGCTTACAGGAATTAAAATAGAGCAAATTCATTATTCAAAAAAATCTTGTGAAAAAATTTCCGACCAAATGGGTACCCCAAAATCGCATATTTTCAGGTTTTAAAAATACTTCCCGTTGAGTTATGAAATCACTTAATAGCTTATTTTATACCCTGCGGCACTTGCTTTATTCTCGTGTTAATTATAGTCCCCTTTGTAAAATGGTTTAGGAGCTACCGGTTCTCAAAGTGAACTCAGTTTTGGATTTCGGGGTATTGTTTGAGTTTTGATTTTTTTTATTTCCGACAAACTAAAAGCTCTGGACCAAGAAAAGTATCAGTTTTCCTAGGTTTTCGGGTGCGTTAAACCTAAAAACAATAACAGTTTAAGTTTATCTGCAATAGGAAAAAAGTTTACAAAAAATTTAAAAATTCACATTTTTGATTTAAGTTTTCTCGTAAACCAAACAAGTTACAAGGCTAATATTTTAGAAGTAGTATGGCCTTTTCCATAATAGTGCTTACAGGAATTAAAATAGGGCAAATTCATTATTCAAAAAAATCTTGTGAAAAAATTTCCGACCAAATGGGTACCCCAAAATCGCATATTTTCAGGTTTTAAAAATACTTCCCGTTAAGTTATGAAATCACTTAATAGCTTATTTTATACCCTGCGGCACTTGCTTTATTCTCGTGTTAATTATAGTCCCCTGTGTAAAATGGTTTAGGAGCTACCGGTTCTCAAAGTGAACTCAGTTTTGGATTTCGGGGTATTGTTTGAGTTTTGATTTTTTTTATTTCCGCCAAACTTAAAGCTCTGGACCAAGAAAAGCATCAGTTTACCTAGGTTTTTGGGTGCGCTAAACCTAAAAACAATAACAGTTTAAGTTTATCTGCAATAGGAAAAAAGTTTACAAAAAATTTAAAAATTCACATTTTTGAAAAAAAATCTTGTGAAAAAATTTCCGACCAAATGGGTACCCCAAAATCGCATATTTTCAGGTTTTAAAAATACTTCCCGTTGAGTTATGAAATCACTTAATAGCTTATTTTATACCCTGCGGCACTTGCTTTATTCTCGTGTTAATTATAGTCCCCTGTGTAAAATGGTTTAGGAGCTACCGGTTCTCAAAGTGAACTCAGTTTTGGATTTCGGGGTATTGTTTGAGTTTTGATTTATTTTTATTTCCGCCAAACTAAAAGCTCTGGACCAAGAAAAGCATCAGTTTACCTAGGTTTTCGGGTGCGCTAAACCTAAAAACAATAACAGTTTAAGTTTATCTGCAATAGGAAAAAAGTTTACAAAAAATTTAAAAATTCACATTTTTGATTTAAGTTTTCTCGTAAACCAAACAAGTTACAAGGCTAATATTTTAGAAGTAGTATGGCCTTTTCCATAATAGTGCTTACAGGAATTAAAATAGGGCAAATTCATTATTCAAAAAAATCTTGTGAAAAAATTTCCGACCAAATGGGTACCCCAAAATCGCATATTTTCAGGTTTTAAAAATACTTCCCGTTGAGTTATGAAATCACTTAATAGCTTATTTTATACCCTGCGGCACTTGCTTTATTCTCGTGTTAATTATAGTCCCCTTTGTAAAATGGTTTAGGAGCTACCGGTTCTCAAAGTGAACTCAGTTTTGGATTTCGGGGTATTGTTTGAGTTTTGATTTTTTTTTATTTCCGCCAAACTAAAAGCTCCGGACCAAGAAAAGCATCAGTTTACCTAGGTTTTCGGGTGCGCTAAACCTAAAAACAATAACAGTTTAAGTTTATCTGCAATAGGAAAAAAGTTTACAAAAAATTTAAAAATTCACATTTTTGATTTAAGTTTTCTCGTAAACCAAACAAGTTACAAGGCTAATATTTTAGAAGTAGTATGGCCTTTTCCATAATAGTGCTTACAGGAATTAAAATAGGGCAAATTCATTATTCAAAAAAATCTTGTGAAAAAATTTCCGACCAAATGGGTACCCCAAAATCGCATATTTTCAAGTTTTAAAAATACTTCCCGTTAAGTTATGAAATCACTTAATAGCTTATTTTATACCCTGCGGCACTTGCTTTATTCTCGTGTTAATTATAGTCCCCTGAGTAAAATGGTTTAGGAGCTACCGGTTCTCAAAGTGAACTCAGTTTTGGATTTCGGGGTATTGTTTGAGTTTTGATTTTTTTTTATTTCCGCCAAACTAAAAGCTCCGGACCAAGAAAAGCATCAGTTTACCTAGGTTTTCGGGTGCGCTAAACCTAAAAACAATAACAGTTTAAGTTTATCTGCAATAGGAAAAAAGTTTACAAAAAATTTAAAAATTCACATTTTTGATTTAAGTTTTCTCGTAAACCAAACAAGTTACAAGGCTAATATTTTAGAAGTAGTATGGCCTTTTCCATAATAGTGCTTACAGGAATTAAAATAGGGCAAATTCATTATTCAAAAAAATCTTGTGAAAAAATTTCCGACCAAATGGGTACCCCAAAATCGCATATTTTCAGGTTTTAAAAATACTTCCCGTTGAGTTATGAAATCACTTAATAGCTTATTTTATACCCTGCGGCACTTGCTTTATTCTCGTGTTAATTATAGTCCCCTTTGTAAAATGGTTTAGGAGCTACCGGTTCTCAAAGTGAACTCAGTTTTGGATTTCGGGGTATTGTTTGAGTTTTGATTTTTTTTTATTTCCGCCAAACTAAAAGCTCCGGACCAAGAAAAGCATCAGTTTACCTAGGTTTTCGGGTGCGCTAAACCTAAAAACAATAACAGTTTAAGTTTATCTGCAATAGGAAAAAAGTTTACAAAAAATTTAAAAATTCACATTTTTGATTTAAGTTTTCTCGTAAACCAAACAAGTTACAAGGCTAATATTTTAGAAGTAGTATGGCCTTTTCCATAATAGTGCTTACAGGAATTAAAATAGGGCAAATTCATTATTCAAAAAAATCTTGTGAAAAAATTTCCGACCAAATGGGTACCCCAAAATCGCATATTTTCAAGTTTTAAAAATACTTCCCGTTAAGTTATGAAATCACTTAATAGCTTATTTTATACCCTGCGGCACTTGCTTTATTCTCGTGTTAATTATAGTCCCCTGAGTAAAATGGTTTAGGAGCTACCGGTTCTCAAAGTGAACTCAGTTTTGGATTTCGGGGTATTGTTTGAGTTTTGATTTTTTTTTATTTCCGCCAAACTAAAAGCTCCGGACCAAGAAAAGCATCAGTTTACCTAGGTTTTCGGGTGCGCTAAACCTAAAAACAATAACAGTTTAAGTTTATCTGCAATAGGAAAAAAGTTTACAAAAAATTTAAAAATTCACATTTTTGATTTAAGTTTTCTCGTAAACCAAACAAGTTACAAGGCTAATATTTTAGAAGTAGTATGGCCTTTTCCATAATAGTGCTTACAGGAATTAAAATAGGGCAAATTCATTATTCAAAAAAATCTTGTGAAAAAATTTCCGACCAAATGGGTACCCCAAAATCGCATATTTTCAGGTTTTAAAAATACTTCCCGTTGAGTTATGAAATCACTTAATAGCTTATTTTATACCCTGCGGCACTTGCTTTATTCTCGTGTTAATTATAGTCCCCTTTGTAAAATGGTTTAGGAGCTACCGGTTCTCAAAGTGAACTCAGTTTTGGATTTCGGGGTATTGTTTGAGTTTTGATTTTTTTTATTTCCGCCAAACTTAAAGCTCTGGACCAAGAAAAGCATCAGTTTACCTAGGTTTTTGGGTGCGCTAAACCTAAAAACAATAACAGTTTAAGTTTATCTGCAATAGGAAAAAAGTTTACAAAAAATTTAAAAATTCACATTTTTGAAAAAAAATCTTGTGAAAAAATTTCCGACCAAATGGGTACCCCAAAATCGCATATTTTCAGGTTTTAAAAATACTTCCCGTTGAGTTATGAAATCACTTAATAGCTTATTTTATACCCTGCGGCACTTGCTTTATTCTCGTGTTAATTATAGTCCCCTGTGTAAAATGGTTTAGGAGCTACCGGTTCTCAAAGTGAACTCAGTTTTGGATTTCGGGGTATTGTTTGAGTTTTGATTTATTTTTATTTCCGCCAAACTAAAAGCTCTGGACCAAGAAAAGCATCAGTTTACCTAGGTTTTCGGGTGCGCTAAACCTAAAAACAATAACAGTTTAAGTTTATCTGCAATAGGAAAAAAGTTTACAAAAAATTTAAAAATTCACATTTTTGATTTAAGTTTTCTCGTAAACCAAACAAGTTACAAGGCTAATATTTTAGAAGTAGTATGGCCTTTTCCATAATAGTGCTTACAGGAATTAAAATAGGGCAAATTCATTATTCAAAAAAATCTTGTGAAAAAATTTCCGACCAAATGGGTACCCCAAAATCGCATATTTTCAGGTTTTAAAAATACTTCCCGTTGAGTTATGAAATCACTTAATAGCTTATTTTATACCCTGCGGCACTTGCTTTATTCTCGTGTTAATTATAGTCCCCTTTGTAAAATGGTTTAGGAGCTACCGGTTCTCAAAGTGAACTCAGTTTTGGATTTCGGGGTATTGTTTGAGTTTTGATTTTTTTTTATTTCCGCCAAACTAAAAGCTCCGGACCAAGAAAAGCATCAGTTTACCTAGGTTCTCGGGTGCGCTAAACCTAAAAACAATAACAGTTTAAGTTTATCTGCAATAGGAAAAAAGTTTACAAAAAATTTAAAAATTCACATTTTTGATTTAAGTTTTCTCGTAAACCAAACAAGTTACAAGGCTAATATTTTAGAAGTAGTATGGCCTTTTCCATAATAGTGCTTACAGGAATTAAAATAGGGCAAATTCATTATTCAAAAAAATCTTGTGAAAAAATTTCCGACCAAATGGGTACCCCAAAATCGCATATTTTCAAGTTTTAAAAATACTTCCCGTTAAGTTATGAAATCACTTAATAGCTTATTTTATACCCTGCGGCACTTGCTTTATTCTCGTGTTAATTATAGTCCCCTGAGTAAAATGGTTTAGGAGCTACCGGTTCTCAAAGTGAACTCAGTTTTGGATTTCGGGGTATTGTTTGAGTTTTGATTTTTTTTTATTTCCGCCAAACTAAAAGCTCCGGACCAAGAAAAGCATCAGTTTACCTAGGTTTTCGGGTGCGCTAAACCTAAAAACAATAACAGTTTAAGTTTATCTGCAATAGGAAAAAAGTTTACAAAAAATTTAAAAATTCACATTTTTGATTTAAGTTTTCTCGTAAACCAAACAAGTTACAAGGCTAATATTTTAGAAGTAGTATGGCCTTTTCCATAATAGTGCTTACAGGAATTAAAATAGGGCAAATTCATTATTCAAAAAAATCTTGTGAAAAAATTTCCGACCAAATGGGTACCCCAAAATCGCATATTTTCAAGTTTTAAAAATACTTCCCGTTAAGTTATGAAATCACTTAATAGCTTATTTTATACCCTGCGGCACTTGCTTTATTCTCGTGTTAATTATAGTCCCCTGAGTAAAATGGTTTAGGAGCTACCGGTTCTCAAAGTGAACTCAGTTTTGGATTTCGGGGTATTGTTTGAGTTTTGATTTTTTTTTATTTCCGCCAAACTAAAAGCTCCGGACCAAGAAAAGCATCAGTTTACCTAGGTTTTCGGGTGCGCTAAACCTAAAAACAATAACAGTTTAAGTTTATCTGCAATAGGAAAAAAGTTTACAAAAAATTTAAAAATTCACATTTTTGATTTAAGTTTTCTCGTAAACTAAACAAGTTACAAGGCTAATATTTTAGAAGTAGTATGGCCTATTCCATAATAGTGCTTACAGGAATTAAAATAGGGCAAATTCATTATTCAAAAAAATCTTGTGAAAAAATTTCCGACCAAATGGGTACCCCAAAATCGCATATTTTCAGGTTTTAAAAATACTTCCCGTTGAGTTATGAAATCACTTAATAGCTAATTTTATACCCTGCGGCACTTGCTTTATTCTCGTGTTAATTATAGTCCCCTGTGTAAAATGGTTTAGGAGCTACCGGTTCTCAAAGTGAACTCAGTTTTGGATTTCGGGGTATTGTTTGAGTTTTGATTTTGTTTTATTTCCGCCAAACTAAAAGCTCTGGACCAGGAAAAGCATCAGTTTACCTAAGTTTTCGGGTGCGCTAAACCTAACAACAATAACAGTTTAAGTTTATCTGCAATAGGAAAAAAGTTTTCTCGTAAACCAAACAAGTTACAAGGGTAATATTTTAGAAGTATTATGGCCTTTTCCATACTAGTGCTTAGAGGAATTAAAATAGGGCAAATTCATTATTCAAAAAAATCTTGTGAAAAAATTTCCGACCAAATGGGTACCCCAAAATCGCATATTTTCAGGTTTTAAAAATACTTCCCGTTAAGTTATGAAATCACTTAATAGCTTATTTTATACCCTGCGGCACTTGCTTTATTCTCGTGTTAATTATAGTCCCCTGAGTAAAATGGTTTAGGAGCTACCGGTTCTCAAAGTGAACTCAGTTTTGGATTTCGGGGTATTGTTTGAGTTTTGATTTTTTTTTATTTCCGCCAAACTAAAAGCTCCGGACCAAGAAAAGCATCAGTTTACCTAGGTTTTCGGGTGCGCTAAACCTAAAAACAATAACAGTTTAAGTTTATCTGCAATAGGAAAAAAGTTTACAAAAAATTTAAAAATTCACATTTTTGATTTAAGTTTTCTCGTAAACTAAACAAGTTACAAGGCTAATATTTTAGAAGTAGTATGGCCTATTCCATAATAGTGCTTACAGGAATTAAAATAGGGCAAATTCATTATTCAAAAAAATCTTGTGAAAAAATTTCCGACCAAATGGGTACCCCAAAATCGCATATTTTCAGGTTTTAAAAATACTTCCCGTTGAGTTATGAAATCACTTAATAGCTAATTTTATACCCTGCGGCACTTGCTTTATTCTCGTGTTAATTATAGTCCCCTGTGTAAAATGGTTTAGGAGCTACCGGTTCTCAAAGTGAACTCAGTTTTGGATTTCGGGGTATTGTTTGAGTTTTGATTTTGTTTTATTTCCGCCAAACTAAAAGCTCTGGACCAGGAAAAGCATCAGTTTACCTAAGTTTTCGGGTGCGCTAAACCTAACAACAATAACAGTTTAAGTTTATCTGCAATAGGAAAAAAGTTTTCTCGTAAACCAAACAAGTTACAAGGGTAATATTTTAGAAGTATTATGGCCTTTTCCATACTAGTGCTTAGAGGAATTAAAATAGGGCAAATTCATTATTCAAAAAAATCTTGTGAAAAAATTTCCGACCAAATGGGTACCCCAAAATCGCATATTTTCAGGTTTTAAAAATACTTCCCGTTAAGTTATGAAATCACTTAATAGCTTATTTTATACCCTGCGGCACTTGCTTTATTCTCGTGTTAATTATAGTCCCCTGAGTAAAATGGTTTAGGAGCTACCGGTTCTCAAAGTGAACTCAGTTTTGGATTTCGGGGTAATGTTTGAGTTTTGATTTTTTTTTATTTCCGCCAAACTAAAAGCTCTGGACCAAGAAAACCATCAGTTTACCTAGGTTTCCGGGTGCGCTAAACCTAAAAACAATAACAGTTTAAGTTTATCTGCAATAGTAAAAAAGTTTGCAAGAAATTTAAAAATTCACATTTTTGATTTAAGTTTTCTCGTAAACCAAACAAGTTACAAGGCTAATATTTTAGAAGTATTATGGCCTTTTCCATAATAGTGCATAAAGGAGTTAAAATAGGGTAAATTCATTATTCAAAAAAATCTTGTGAAAAAATTTCCGACCAAATGGGTACCCCAAAATCGCATATTTTCAAGTTTTAAAAATACTTCCCGTTAAGTTATGAAATCACTTAATAGCTTATTTTATACCCTGCGGCACTTGCTTTATTCTCGTGTTAATTATAGTCCC